>OZ038528.1:25883001-26602825 GCA_964036665.1 Gordius sp. MW1
CATAAATTTTTAGGTACCAGCAAAGTTTAGATTTAATTATAATTATTTCTCCTCTTAATAATATCTTAAAAGAATTAATCTCAAGAGTTAAAAAACGTTTTTAACTATTAAAAAACAAAATATTAATAATTACAACCGAGTTTGACCCATGAAATTGAGTAGGATAATTAGACGAAGATAAATTCGTGCGATTTGAATCGGAATCGCATATTAAGACAAGCCCCACAGCCAAAAATTAATTTCCTATTTTAGGTAGGCTCTAGTGTGAACTATGTTGGGTCGAGATTAGCCCTATTACACATATTAACCTCGGCTTAATATATACGAAACATAGGCGTAGCCAGGGGGTGGCAGGGCGGCTGCTCCCCTTTAAATCCAATTCTTACAATTTAATATAATTATGGGTAAAATTACTAAAAATTACCTTTGCCCCTCCTTAAATCATTATTGCCCCGCCCCCCTCTAAATCCAATCCTTTAAGCCATTCATATGAAACTATCTTAGCTAATGACAATTTATTCTTTTTATTGTCACATTCCTCAGGTCCATATGACAAAAATAAATAGTAAATTACATATAGCGTAACGGTTAAATCTAAAAGTTAACTAACGGTGTATCATCCAGTCAACCCCCAATATAATCAATCATAGGAGGGTCGGTCTAAGTGGGTATGATGTTAAAATTCTAAGATTGTTGCAAGTTTTCCCTAGATTCAACTACTGGTTCGGTACCGGAGTTAGTCGGTTCTTCGTTTTTAACGATATTTATCGTATCATTATGGCGCGAATTCCAAGGCTTATAAGGTGGGGAAGATCGACCTAGGATGGGGGGCAATCTACCCATCAACTTTAAACTGCCTCCCCCTCGCGTTTTCAAATACAGCCCGAGCAGGACTAAAGTTATGACTAGCAAAAGCACAGATACACATATAGCTACGGCCTTGTGAATTCTGGATCGACTAAAAGGGGCGGTAGATGAGACGACAGAGTCAACGGTCTTTGATTGGATGGATGTTGTGGCGGGAAGTATGGCGATTGGCGTAACCATCGCCGCCTCTGCAACCACTGGGGAGGAAAGATTTGGCGCCAAATTTTGAGTACCGTTGGGCGATAAAATGGGAGTTGTTAGGGGTGGAAAGCAAATTGGTTTCATAACTTCCACCAAAGTTTTGTCCATGAGCGATGTGCCGGTTAAATTATATGCCGAGTTTGAACACGTGGCGTCTATCAAGACATTTTTTTGTTCCCAAAGCTCAATTTCGGCTAAGCCCTTAGACCATGTTTGAAACCAATCTACAAAACCCAATACGTTGCAATCACACTTCAAGGGATTACCTAATTGCACAAATACGTAAAACATAAATATTATTTCATTTCATCACATATAAGTGTCCAAGCGCTGCCAAAAAATCGTGAGGATTAAATTTTTTAAATAATGTCCTTCCCCTTGGTCTGTTTACGGGTCTAACATTGAGATGGTTTAGCTAAGTAAAAAAATTTATATAATGGGCTTGGGGCGAATTTAAGACTTTTTGTCGAGGAATGCACCTCAAAAATCGAATTCTTCTTCAATATGAGAAAAAAGGCGTATCTTTCATATATAAAGCGATAAGCATCAACTTAAAACAATGTGAGCAAAATTTTTAAAATATAACATAATTAAATCATATAAAAATTAAGGTAAAAAAGGCCTTGTAATCAAGAAAAGAATTAAAAACATTATTTTTGCTGAAATTTTTATATTTTTAATAAAATTTATTAGAATGAATAATAGTTGAAATAATTTAACTCTTTTAGTTTTAGTTATTTGATATAGTTTAAAGGCACAAAAATTTTTATATTTTAAACAAAAAAGTTAAATTAATTATAGCCGATTAAATAGTCTTAATTAAAAAGCGTTTTTTATGCTTAGAAGATCTCTACTATATTCTCTCGCACAATTTTTTTATTTTAGACTCGAAGGATTTTTTTATTAATTTAATATAATAAAAGTTTATTAATATTAAAAATTAATAAATCACAGAATATTGGAATGGGAAGAGGCGAATTATTGGTACCTTAAATTAAGCAAAAGACAATAATTCTGAGTAAAAGATTCTGAAAAGGCTTACTTTGTATGACTGATATGATATATATTAATTTGTGAAACTTGTTTTTTTTGAATAATCATGTAATTAAAATTTAGTTAATTAATTTTTTGTGAAGGGGGGGGGGAGGTTGAAGGCAGGCAGGCTTTTATTTTCATCTTACTCCTAGCTGCCTCTAAATCTGTGAAGCCAATGAATTTATTTAAATAATTTCAGGGGCTTAAAATTGTTATTAATTTATCGTATCATCTATCTTCATGCAGTTTCCTAAATGTTGGGGCAATTAGTTATGTAGTCTCGGGAGACTGTATCACCTTTTAAATAAATCAAGAAGGGTAAATGTCTTCTTAATCTAAGTTATAGTTACGTAACAACAGTGTTTACCTCGCTCAGTGGCGTAAATGACGGGAAGGGCCCCCCCGCAGATTTTTTATGAAAAAAATATTTTAGTTCTAAAATTTATATTTTATAGTTGTGCAACGTAACTGACCAAGTTAATTATCTATAATGACTATCTTTATGTTTTATACCAGATTTTATAATTTTGATGTTGAATTAAAAATGTTATAAGTTTTTTATGGAAATCCCCCCCCCCCCCAGAGAAAATCCTGGCTACGCGCCTGACCTCGCTAAAGGCAATATTTTTCCAAGAAACTTATTTTTCACAAGTCTAATAAAAATGAATTCAGCAGTAAAATTTACATTTTGCCACGTTTCTTGAATAGGCAGCAAAAAATGCGTATGCTAAAGGAACTATAAACACAGAATAAATTTTAAGTTACCCTGCCCCCTCCAAATCCATCTAAAACTTCAAAAAATTATCATTTTGCTGGTCCCTAAATCATTATTGCCCCCCTCTAATTCAAATATTGGCAATGCTTATGTTAAGACCTATATACAAAAAGTACCTTATTGCCTTTTAATGCTAGTTAGTTGACAAAACAGAGGAAAGTTTACAATTACTTGATCCATTTTTTTTATAAATTTTAAATCTAAATAGGTTCATCCATAATTATTTTCAAATTTTCCCTAACCAAACGCCCTCAACGTAAATTCATTGAAAAAAATTGTAAAAATGTATTATAAAGTATCGAAATAATTTGTACCTCTAACTCCGACGTATTGCAATTTATCGCCGATCAAATCCAAATAGTCAACGTCCCACAATGTGCTAAGGTTATTGTAACTCAAATCGAGAAAAGTTAGGTTTGTGAATCCTTCTAAGCTGCTGAAATTGAAAGTAGTCAATCGATTGTGAGATAAATCTAGGCTAGTTAAAGAATGTTGAGCATTAACCAGAACTTCCCCGTTAAATTGCATTAATCTATTGCGACTGAGATCGAGTTGAATTAATTTTGAATCTCTAGGTAAGATTAGAGATTCATCTATGGTTTCGATTAAATTGCGACTCAATCCAAGGTGTTGTAAGGTTTTGAGTGGTGATATAGATATTGTAGGGAATTGTTTTAGACGATTGCGTCCCAACTCTAAATATATCAAGGAATTACCCTGATCACTAAAGATTTTGGAATCGGATAAATTAGCCAAATGATTGTCATCGAGCATAAGATGCGTCAAACTGCGGGCCCCAACTAGTCCGTACTTTGGCATAATTTCCAAATAATTACTGGACAAATCCAAAGAAGTCAGCTTAAATAATTGACTAAACCCGTACGCGGGTAAGTAACGTATACGATTCGATCTCAAGTATAAATTTTGCAGGCTACTCAAAGAATCCCAAGCCGTCGGGTCGATTCTAAAGATGGCTGAGTCGGATAAATCCAAATTAATCAAATGCCTAAATCCATCGAATTCGGACCGAGAGGCTCTCACAAAATTTTTGCTCATAAATGTCAAGTTTGTAAGGCTGGGCAATTCTGCGAGCACTTTGGGGACTTGGGGAAGCTTGCTCACTAACACCACCCAAATCAAGTTTGTAAGATTAAATTTTTGCGGGTATATTATGGTAGTAAGTCGATCTGCGACTAAAGAAAATTCCGTGAGATGCTCTAAATTAGCGATGGGCCATGCGTTGAATTCTTCGATTTGGGGAAGGGTTAAATATAAGTGCCGGAGATTTACTAAAGAGCCCATGGCATTGAGCAGGGTTCGAACTTGCCCCAACCCCATCTTTGGTTGAGCTGATTCATCTAATATCGATAATTCTGTGAGAGACGCGGCCAATGGTCGAAATAAATTTGGGGAAGCCGTAACGAAATAATTGGCTGATAGGATTAAGCTAGTTATATTGGGATGATTGGAAGACATATTTATATTATGACCGGTTTCATTGATGGGTGAATCCCAAAATGTATCAAAACCAATTTTATCAAACCTAGCCTCCTGGACTAACAGAGATATGGGTAGCTTATTAAGACCACCACTCTCGACCGTGTTAAAAGCATCTACAACCCCGATCAAATCTTCCTCCCGTCTCAAGAAGTAGCAATAAACGTAGAAATAAGGAATGGCTTTGCTTTCTTCTACGCTCGCTGGATTACTTGAATCAAAAAGTCCGTTAACTGTGCAATAACAATCGAGATGCTTGGGTAGAGTTGGACATGTGGCATTTATCTTAGCCGTCCCCGGGCTTAGTAACAATAGGCCAACTATTAGCTGAAAGGCAAAAAGTGGGAAAAACATTTGTGTTTTACTATAGAATTTCAACGTTTAATTTAAAAGGTCAAAGGGGGGGGGAAATAAAATGAAAAATGAATGATGGAATTAGTTAGTGTTTGTTTGAGAAGATGGAAAGACAACTGCTCTAGGGTATATATGAATTTTTATCTACTCGATTTTTCCTGACTCACCCATTACCCATTAACTAAACTTTCACTATTTATTCCCCTCTCATCATTCATTATACATATCTTCCGATAAAATACATTATTACTTTATTACCCTATCATCCTCCCCTCCGGTTTATGTCAAAAATTTAGGTTTTAACCATATGTTTCGTTTCCTCCCAAATTACCTATTAATAATGTTTCATAAGCCTTAATCCCCAATAACATCGAGGAGAGAGAGAGAGAGAGTAGTTGATTTATGTAAAGGAAGATAGATTTGGATGGTCCACATGAGTTTTTTCTATAAACTATTATTTATTTCAAATATGGATGGATAGACAAATTTCATTTGATCATTAGCTAGCCAGCATTGTTATTAGGGGGGGGGGGGGGGCTAAATAATAATTTTGTGAAATTTTAGCCATAATTTCAATAAAATTTCAAGAATTTTTGTAATTCCATGGGGGGCAGCCGCCCTCCTTACCACCCAAAGATTATAAGAATATTAAAAACAACGCAGTGGCCTAATTTCGCAATTTAGAGTTTTTTGCTAAAAGACATAATTAATTTGATTTCTATCGGTTTTATAGGCTAGTCTATAAATTGCTATGCAATTTATGGGCTCACTTTCCATTTTGTTTGTCCGCCTCCGCCTATTCGGCGTCCGCACCGAACGTGGATGTCACGCACCGAGTTTCTTGTTTTGTTTACTTTTAATTTTTGTTAATTTAACCAGTTTTTGGGTTCGAATCCCGGGTTTTTTTTTGACTATTATGATTGTTCCTGTTACTACCATTGCTATTATGACTTTTTGGCCGTCCGTTGGGTGCTGACCAATGAAAAAAATGACCATTGGCCAAAATGTGAATCCAAGTTTATTTTTTCGTTTTTTTCCCGCCTATTATGATTGTTCCTGTTACTACCATTGCTATTATGACTTTTTGGCCGTCCGTTGGCTGCTGACCGATGGAAAAAATGACCATTGGCCAAAATGTGAATCCAAGTTTATTTTTTCGTTTTTTTCCGACTATTATGATTGTTCTTGTTACTACCATTGATAATAAGACGTTTTGGCCGTCCGTTGGGTGCTGACCAATAAAAAAAATGAGCACCGAATGTCTTGTTTTGTTTACTTTTAATTTTTGTTAATTTAACCAGTTTTTGGGTTCGAATCCCGCGTTTTTTTTTGACTATTATGATTGTTCCTGTTACTACCACTGCTATTATGACTTTGGCCGTCCGTTGGGTGCTGACCAATGAAAAAATGACCATTGGCCAAAATGTGAATCCAAGTTTATTTTTTTGTTTTTTTCCGACTATTATGATTGTTCTTGTTACTAAGATTGATAATAAGACTTTTTGGCCCTCAGTTGGCTGCTGACCGATGGAAAAAATGACCATTGGCCAAAATGTGTATCCAAGTTTATTTTTTCGTTTTTTTTCGACTATTATGATTGTTCTTGTTACTACCATTGATAATAAGACGTTCTGGCCGTCCGTTGGGTGCTGACCAATGAAAAAATGACCATTGGTCAAAATGTGAATCGAAATTTTTTTTTTCCTTTTTTTCTGACTATTATGATTGTTCCTGCTAATACCATTGCTGTTATGACTTTTTAGCCGTCCGTTGACTGCTGTCCGATAGAAAAAATGACCATTGGCCAAAATGTGAATCCAAGTTTATTTTTTCCGTTTTTTTCGCCTATTATGATTGTTCCTGTTACTACCATTGCTATTATGACTTTTTAGCCGTCCGCTGACTGCTGTCCGAACAATGACCATTGGCCAAAATGTGAACCCAAGTTTATTTTTTCCTTTTTTTCCGCCTATTATGATTGTTCCTGTTACTACCATTCTTATTTAATCCGACTAGACCATTAATAAAACCAATTTACGTAAACAATAATTTGAACATTTCTGAGCTTATTAAATATTATGTTAACGGAAATATTTTTTAAATTGAAATTTATTGTCCATTTTAACTCTTTAGGGTAAATTTTTTATATACGATTTCTATTAGACCTTTATAAATTTTTATATTGTTTAAAATTAGAACTTTAAAAATCGTATACTTTTGCATACAATGATTTTGAATCTAAAACACATAATTCAAAAAACAATTAACTATAAGACTTTCATAATTTTAAATCATATTATTGACCTATTATTTTATCATTATTAAAGCGCAGGAATTAATTTCACAGTTATTAATATATTTAAAGAAATTGTATATAAAATAATGATTTTTAAGTGATATCCGTTTCATATATTATTTGAATTACCTTATAACATCCTCCAAAATATTTTATATTTTATATTTGCTTTTGAGTTTTTATTAAATACAGATAAATGAAATTAAAGTTCTTGCCGATTGTTTTTCTCTAATAATAAATTTGCAAATGTAGATTAGATTGTCTTTGAATTTTTATTGTAGCCGAAATTTTGCTCTTAGCTAATTTTTATTAGATAATATTAAACAGCAGTCTAACATTATAAACGTTAAAGTTTACTATTTTTAATAAAATGATTTTAATATCCGATCCGAATAGATAGTGACGCAGCCAAGAGGAATAGCGGGAAATTTCCCCTTTCTTAGCAAAAATTTGAAAAAATATTTTGATTAATGACTAAATTATTAAATGAATATAAAGTATTTATAGTTGCATTATAAAACACTACCTACAATGAAGTCCGTCCACAAAAAGCGGAGGGTTTGCGTCAGGTTTTAAATAGGATGTTATTCCCAACTCCAATCAGAAAGCTATGGCGTCCTCCACAAACGACGCGCACTGCATTTCTTGCCCGTGCAATGTGAAAGACATACTAGGGTTACCGTCTGACTCACAATGAACACGGTTAAGGAAGTTAGTTGTGGATAGAAGGCGGATAACGTAATAGAATGTGGAAAGAGCATAGAGGTCGCACAAGTGCTAAAAAGAAGAAAGGTACATATCGCCTGCTTACAAGTGACTAGGTGGAACGGAATCAAGGCTCGGGAGTTAGGAGAGGGATACAAGCTATTCTACAGTGGGTCGCCTTCAAGTACAAGGTGGTGGAAGTCAAGCTTTTTTCAGAAAGATTAAAGATTGCTAGGTAATACTGGGGGAAGAAATCGCCAGGCAACATCGTCCACTTGTTACGGATCTTAAAAGAAAAGAATTTTCGTAAAGAGAGTCAGATATGAAATTCTAAAGGATACGCCAACGAACGAAAAATACGATCAGAAAGTTTCCACAATCTTGGGTGCCCGAAAGTTAAAACGGAACAGAGACGACGTTTTGGCGACATTTACTGTGGACATAAATAAAACGACCATTGGTTATAGGACAGACAAAAGGAGGCTAAGGTTTGAATTTGGAATCAATCGGTTAGGGTATTTGTCTTATTTTAAAGAAGGGGCAATGCTTCAGGGGTTTTATTTGGAAGAAGTATAATGGTTCGGGGCCTGTTAGTTTATCCGAAGGGATTGTTATTCCGGGCCAGGAGATAAATTAAATACCACGAATTCGTATCAGACTTTATTTATCCAATCAATTTTCCAATGAACGTACAAATAATGGCGTACCAATAATTACGAAATACAATGCACGTAATACAGGACACGGGGGGGGGGGGGGGTAAGAGAACACCAAAATTAGTAATGTTTATTTTGGGAAGACTTTTCAATGCGGGAAATTAATGAATGAGAGTTTTTTTCTAGTTTATTCCATCAGACTGTTTTATTTTCTTGGCGTCGTTAACCTATTTCCCATCCTTCGACCTCCTTCTTCGTTCCTATCCTTAATTTATTACCCATCCCTTTCAAGGTTTTCTGGCTTCTTTGGCCCTTTTCGTTCCAAACTTTTTGGGATCCTAATTTATTGCCCCACTGTTCTCAAGGGCACGTTCCTTTTAAGTCTCGGGCCTCGTTGCTCGAAGTAACTCTGCCAGTTTATATTCCATGTCTTGACGGGTTTTATGTTCTTTCCCAAATTTATAGCCTTCCCTCCGTAACCTCATTCCGTAATACGGCAGTTTTTATTACAAGAAAAATAATTCTTCATAAACGGTGGCATAAATCAAAAAAGTTGGAGAGTTATCATTATTATAAGTAGGCAAAGAATGCCGCAAATAAGGCCCTTGCAATAGATAAGAATTCTGCGCATACCGAAATGGCAAACAAACTTGATCATAAAGGGGGCGACAGGCTTATATAATTGGCCAAAATGAGGGAGAAACAAAGACGCGATGATGGAGTCATTAAAGTAATCAAAACAATAAGGGTCAAACCTTGTTCAAGCTAAAGGAAGTGATGGAAAGGTGAAAAAGATATTTTTATGAATATTGCAAATGACAAAGATTCCTTTCCCCATATTGAGCCAAGCATATATGGTCGAACTCCTTCAGGAATTAGTACACAAATGAAACGGATGCAAAAAGAAAAAGCTAAAGGCCCAAATGGAATATCTATAAAAGCATTTTTCGATGCCGTGAGGAAGGAGTTATGACCATGACGAACCTCTTTAACAAATTAATGGTAGAATAACGTATTCCTAATCAAGCGAGAGCAAGCACAATTATACCCTTATTCAAAGGCAAAGGAGACCCTCAAAGGTGTTGGCAATTACAGAGGTATCAATAACTTTCTACACCTTGAAAATCTTAGTAACGAGGCTGAAAACGAGGTGGAAATATAGGCTAACCAATTCGAATTTATGGCCGGTAAATCCATAATCGATCCCACATTTGCACCAAAAAAAAAGACGGATATGTTTGGGGAAAAGAGAAGAGACCACAGATGATCTTTATCGACTTGGAGAAAGCTTATGACACGGCCCCTTGCGATTTAATATCGTGGTGCTAAAATATCCCTGAATTATACATACGGCTTATAAAAATATTTATGAGGCCGCAAATTCGTGAGTTAGGATGACAGTTGAAAGCTCCTAAACTTCTCGGGGTAATTGGATTACATCAGAAATCTGCTCGAAGCACCTTTTTATTCCATATAATTATGTACATAATAACGAGAGACATTCGAAAGTCACATCCATGGTGTATGATACATGGCGATGACATAGCATAATGTCAAGAGACACAGGATAATTTAAAAGTCGAAAATTGGTTAAAGCCCTTACCTAGATATGGTTTGGAGGTTAACGATCGACAACCCTTATATATGGAGGCGAACGTTAGAGTCACCCATCGCTAGATGACCATCAGGTACTAAAATTAAACAGGTTTACAATCCTAGGCTCGTTGATACATCAATAGAGAGGTTGCGCAAAATAAGTATGGATTTAAAAAGATGACTCAAAAGGAGATGTATATCCATTGAATGTGCAACAAGAAAATTCCAATATGGTTGAAAAGCCAATATTACAAATCCATCATAAAACCGGTGTTACTTTAAGGAAGCGAAACTGTTGTGTCCTCCCCTATAGAAATTATCATATACAAACATCTCCCCCTATAGAAATTATCATATACTAACTTCCTATACAAATCCCCCCACCCCCCACTGCGCTGCTATACAATACACACGCGTTGATAATCGATCACCCCCTCTCCGTACTTATATTCACAAGAGTTGTAAACTTGCGTATCTCATACCCCCCTCCCCCCTTCTATCTAGATACTTTAATTGCAAGTTCGTATCTTATTTAGGTCGGATACCCCTTTTGATCTTACCCGCATTAGCATAACATCTGTGTACTTATTTTGATATAGATTTTAAGTAGTCCCCATTGCTCTTTACGCGATATATTACAACCATCATTATTTTTCACTTGTAATATACAAAAGTTTTCACTTGTAATATACAAAAGTACATAAAGATTTTTACGATATTTTTATAAAACTGCCATCTCGTAAGATAGCAATATTTTTTTAGGAAAACAAAAAATCAATAATAATTAATTTAGCAATGGTTTATGGCCTGAAACGATGTAGAGAATATTTAATCGGAAAATCATTCATCGTTTATACAGATCACAAACCATTGGTCTCTTTGTTTATGAAAACTAACACCGATTTTTTAATGTCACCCAGGTTGCAAAGATGGCTATTAACTTTAGGTAATTTCACTTTAACCTTAAAATATCGTAAAGGAGATGAAAACCATTTGGCCGACGTAATGTCGCGTTTGGGCGCAGACACAACGGAGGTTATGGATACATCTTTGAGTTGCGATATTGTTGGTGGACATGTAGTTAATAGTATAAACATAATCGATTTTAAACAAATAGTAGAATCCGTTAACGACGATCCCGATTTAAGTTTAATTAAAAGTATTTTGTCAGGATCGGACGAATTCGCACAAATTCCTATACCTTTTAAGCACGTGTTTAATGAACTTTATGTTGACGAAGGTGCGATTAAAAGACAAGGAAAATTGGTCATACCAATTGGGCTTAGGAAACAAGTATTAGAACTGTTGCATGCAAGCCATTTTGGAATCGTTAAAATGAAACAAATTGCACGAGATTACGTATGGTGGCTTAAAATTACAAAGGATATTAATGCTTTGGTTAGGCTTTGCGAATTGTGTAAAGTTAACGCGGCTATGCCGCGAAAAGATAAAGGCGCGACTTGGCCACGTCCAAAAGGACCGTGGAGTCGTATTCATATAGACTTTTTCGAGTTTGATAAAAAGCGTTTTATTTTGATCGTTGACGCCTTTTCAGGGTGGACGGAATTTAAAAACGTTTCTCAAATAACGAGTAAAGTAACTATAAATATTTTGCAAGAATTAATAGGCGCTTATGGTTTTCCTGAAATTATCGTTACTGATAATGGCAAAGCTTTCGTAAGCGTAGAATTTAAACAATTCTGTTTGAAATATAAAATAAATCATTTGTTAACTCCCCCATATCATCCTAGCTCAAATGGGCAGGTAGAAAGGTATGTAGGAATCGTAAAGAAATGGTTAAATTTGGCTAAAGTGACGAAGGAAGGAACATGGTTATATAAACTATATCATAACATGTCGCCAAGATATCCTGATCGTCCTGCGGTTAGCTACGAATTTTTAAATCGTAAATTAAGATACCCACCAGATTTTTTAAATGTTGATGATTATCAACAATTGCCAATGGTAGGTAAACCAAAGTTTCAGCTTAACCAAAAGGTGTGGTATAGAAACTATTTGGGTAAACCTAAATGGCTTTTGGGTGAGATTGTACAACAGGTCGGTTCTAAAATTTTTAAAATTAAAGATAAACAAAGTGATAATAATGAAATAAGACACACGGAGCAATTAAAATTGTGTGAGCCCTAATACGTATGTATGTTAAAGGCACACGAACAATCGAGATTGTATGGGTACTATTTTAATTATTATTTTAACTTTGTATTTGGTACATCGAAACTCCTACCTTTTCGAAAAAACTTGACAAAATTCAAATCACGTGACGATTGCGAGTGCGCTCCTCAACCAAGATTGCCAAGCCATTACTAAATGGTAAATCAGATCGTTCAATACCTCACATTATGACAACGAATACAATATGAATTTTGGCGATGAAAATGAAACAATAACAATATCTTGGCCTGTCACCTCCAAACATATGAAAAAATTCTACCAATAAAAAAAAAAAAAAAAAGACCCCCCCCCTATTATTTTTGAAGTCAGCTCGAATCAAGAAACCTCGTTGCCAAGAACGACCTATCCCTGCATATGAATCACAGACCGATGTAATCTTTAGAACTAACGTCCCCAAACCTCACTTTGGCACATCCTTACTCTCAAAACCTTCCAAAACTGAAATTTCCCACCTCACCTTTACAGCTAGCACACCAGGCTGCTCTGATTGAATAAACAAATTTAAATCAACAATCGCAAGAATAGTAATTGGATAATACACAAAAACATAAAAAATATCCAATTCCCAAAATCAGAAAATCCTGAATAGTGTTTAGTTGTCTAACATTTTCGGCAGATCATATTTTTGCTATAATTATATATTTGAATATTGTAACCCCAAAACCAAAACCTGGTTGGTAAAAACCCTTTAATTTCATTATAGCAATTATTTGTCTACATATATATCTACCCCTGGCCCTATTCTTCAAAACCATATACATTATTGATATATTCATAAACCAATCCCAATGATTTGAAGAAAACATTAAATCTATAAAATTCAGACACGAAGTCAGAAAAATATACAAAAAAAAATCTCAACATAAACTATGCCTCAGCCTTAAAGTAAAACATCTAGAAATCAAAACTTTAGCCCACAGATCTATTAGTATCTTATCTATGCGTTTCCTAGTGAAAACGTTCCTCTCAATCTAAACCAAGGGATGGTCACATATAATCTGTAAACCATCCCACATCCAGTATCAAACCATACCACTTTTCAACGTCCAGTATCAAACAAAATCACTTTCCAGACTACAACAGATATTTTTCTTTGTAAAGGGGAAGGTGTTGTGTCCTCCCCTATAGAAATTATCATATACAAACATCTCCCCCTATAGAAATTATCATATACTAACTTCCTATACAAATCCCCCCACCCCCCACTGCGCTGCTATACAATACACACGCGTTGATAATCGATCACCCCCTCTCCGTACTTATATTCACAAGAGTTGTAAACTTGCGTATCTCATACCCCCCTCCCCCCTTCTATCTAGATACTTTAATTGCAAGTTCGTATCTTATTTAGGTCGGATACCCCTTTTGATCTTACCCGCATTAGCATAACATCTGTGTACTTATTTTGATATAGATTTTAAGTAGTCCCCATTGCTCTTTACGCGATATATTACAACCATCATTATTTTTCACTTGTAATATACAAAAGTTTTCACTTGTAATATACAAAAGTTTTCACTTGTAATATACAAAAACTAAGCTCGATCATATGCCGAATGACTGTCTAAGGGAAAAATGGGTATTCGATAGATGACGGACTTAATTAACGAAATCGGCTAAGGTGGTATGGTCATATACTAAGAAGATAAACGAATAATGTAAATCGAAATATTAGACATTCAGGTCCCGGAGAAGCAAGGATGACGATGACTTCGTGTCACATGAATAGGGCAAGTAGACAACGCAATGAAAATTAATAACAAATTATGATATGGCGTTTACCGATCAAGATGGAAGAAACCTATTAAAACAAACCCCATGATTGTGGCACCTAATACATGATAAAGAAGATGAAGATAGTTGCACGAAAGTGTAATAATATTAAATTTTAATTTAAAAAAGTCAGCAAACAACATTAAACATTCTTTTTCTTTTTCTGAATCAACTTGCCAAGATAGAAAACTTGATTGAGCATTTTCCCCACTACCTGGTTCTCCCACTCCTATTAGGTGTAGTTCTTTTCAGCATATACTTTAATAGATGAAATATATTGTTGACTGTCATGTCTGCATGACGATGCGTAGATACGAGGAAATAGCGGGCCCTAGATCAATAAATGGTTCCCAAAAGTGGGCTAAGGACGTAAGAAGGCTACCAAAAATCTAATCTGGAATCTGACAGGCAATAAATGAAGAGTTGGTATGTGGTGTCCTCCACCCTTTACGCTTCACCCCCTTACGGGTGTGTATCCCATATTTTATATATTCGTTCCCCCCCCCCCCCCACACACATACAACTTATACGCGTTCCTGTTTAGGATGAGTCACTATTGTTAGGATCTTTATGATAAAAATAGATACGATTTTAATTACCCTGCTTTATCGTTTTTATTACCCTGATTTAGCGATTATTATTTTTACTTTCATTTTCACAGATAATTTTTTCCTTCTTTTTGAGTTGTGAATATTATCGGGAAAATGTAACCTTCAAAATAGAAAATTTAATTAGCTATTGCGCGCGCGGATTATTTTTGTCGCGGAAACTAAATGTAATAAATAAATTAGTTTATGGGTTCAATTTGATAAAACAGAATTAACTTTTTACTTCAATATATCCTTTAATGCAATTATGGAGGATATTATTGGCGCCGGAAAAATGGAATCGAACCACTTAATAATATATTCTCTATAATAGCATTACAGGATACATTAAAAAGGTAATTCAGTTTTATCAAACTGTACCCATAAACTAATTTATTTATTATATTTAATTTTCATGGCAAAAATAATCCGCGCTCGCAATAGCTAATTGAATTTTCTATTTTGAAGGTTACATTTTTAGCGACAATATTCACTACTTAAATAGGAGGAAAAAATCATCTGTGAAAATGAAAGTAAAAATAATAATCGCTAAATCAGGGTAATAAAAAACAATAAAGCAGGGTAATTAAAATCGTATCTATTTTTATCATAAAACTAACAATAGTGACTCATCATAAACAGGAACGCGTATAAGTGTATGTGTGGGGGGGGAACGTATATATAAAATATGGGTTACAGGGAGTGGAGGACACCACATGGTATGGAAATAAAGCAAGGATACAGCCAAACCTTGGGATTTGACAGGCTATAAATAAAGAATTCCCGAGAAACGTAGCGGATAACTAAAACTGTCATCAAAAGATTCCAAAATCCTTGGAAGCGAAGAACCATCCATCAAAAGTTGGCGGGAAAAAATAGGTCAAAAAAGCTAGAATTTCATGGATAAAACCCAAGCCAGAAAATAAAACCTATTAAAGCCCCACGGTAATCGCTAAAATTTAGAACGTTGTTTTCGAACGTTTCCCCAGAAAGTTTTTTCCCAGACGTTTCTCAAGAGCCTGGATTTTCTCTGCCCTTCTCCCAATGATTAATTCCCAGAATATACCATACCTAGTAATATCCAAATACCCCCCGCACCTTATGGTTGTCTGGACTAGTAAAGAGAATATTGTCTTCACCAGTGTTATAATTTGCGTTCCCCAATTCCCTCCCCGCACGCCGTATATATATCTGTCTCGAACTTTATAATATAATCGACTAGGGCCGCACCGATATCGGTATCGGTACCGATATCACGATTTTTTAACGATATCGGTATCGGTTATTAATCGACCGACGATACTTGAAACTTTTTTTACAAATATTTTATATTTGTTAGAGCTGTATATCTATATACTTTTTAAATTAAATTTTACTTATTTGCTGTTAAATCTAATTTATTTTTTCATTTATTCATTTATTCAAATCTCTACCACCACTTATTTATATTATTATGTAAGTTAGTCTATATTTAAAATTTATAATATAATGTATTAATTTTATATTATATATTGTATATACGATTTTTAATATATATATTATATAATATTTATCAACAAAGCATTTAAAATATTTTAAATTAGAATAAAATTCTATGTTGTGTATTATTAATTCAAATGGCCTTACATTGACTTTGTTTAAATTATATTTAGGTCTAAATATAATGAAACAGTGGATTCAATGGCTGGAACTATTGATACAAACATCATCATAGGTATATTTACTTAGCTAATATTAATTTTCATTTTAAGGTGATCCGTGTTTATTGGAATTAGACCTATATCTCAAAACACCAATTTACAAGGGTAATAGAATCATAAACGAAACATCAATGGGATCATATGTAAATCCATTAGAATATTGGGCAACAAATAGTTCCGATTTGCCAATATTAGCAACACTGGCCAGAAAATATCTGTCGTCACCCGCCACATCTATCCCTTCTGAATCTATTTTTAGTATAACTGGTGATATTGATAGTCCACATAGAAGATCTCTTCTACCGGAGACTATTGAAAAATTACTATTTATGAAAAAAAATTTGGAATATTTTAAATAAAGCTTTATAAATATTAACAGGTGTCATTTTTATAAGATGTAAAATATCGGTATCGGTATCGGTATATTTATTTAAATATCGGTAGTATCGGTATCGGTTAAAAATTTGATATCGGTGCAGCCCTATTATCGACCATAATTCTGTATGGTATTTGGGATGAATAAATAAGCGTGAAAAATGGAATTCAAGAAGAAAAATATTTATTAGCCAACCCTATTAAGTCCTATCCTTCCCCCGATTCTCAGGCATAAATTATAAGGGTCACTATCCCCATTCTTAGAGATTCCACTCCGGTTTGTTAAGCCGAAAAAGAGACACTCCCCTCCCACAGCCCCCATCCGATAACGTAAAGGTGTCCCCTAAGAAACAAAGGCAATACCCCCTTCTCACATCCCTCAGTCCTGAAGGCGCAACATTGAATAAATGTTTCATCCAATTTTTCTAAAAAAATTATTTTATATGATTTTCATCTAAAATTTTTTAATTTTTCAGGAGACAAAATTTTCATAGTATATTTCAACTAAATCCATTGAAGTATATTATAATAATTTTAACCCTTCTGATTTCTTCATTGAAATAGATCAATTGTTTTTGATAAAAAAAACAAGCTAGCTTTCAAATCTTGTTTCTGAAATGATCCAGAGACTCAGAAAATTTCGCTCGAATTTTACTCTAATGATTTCAATGGCACAAATATCAACCTAAAATCCAAAATTGTCTTAAACTCAAGTGATCTGTCGTCCCATTTCTCTATACTGCTTAATACAACCACACTCTTTTGTCTTCCTAACACCATATGTACCAATGAGGGAAGTTTTACTATACTCAGAAGACTACAATTTTATTATAGAAGTAATATGTTAAAATATCGATTGAATGAGTTATTAACAAATCATCGGATGCCCCCACCTTAGGCGAAATCCTGGGTAGACAATCCCTAGGCAAAAAAAATAAATGACTGTTTTATTATTTTTTATATACTAAATACAAAATTTATATCCTTATCGTCGATTGTCTAAATTTGTCTGCCTCAACCCGACCCGGTCTAATTTTATAATTACCCACCGGGGCCCACCCTAACCTTTCTAAGAACCGCTCGGCCATGCCGTAAATCATTAGAGCTACACTAACTGCCCGGCCCGAAATGACGATTTTTAAATTTTAAGCAATAATTTTGTTATATAGAAAAATATTTGATTCAATTCTCGATGCTTTTTTTGGTAAGAACTACAAATAATTTTTTTATACAATCAAATAGAGGTGTGACAAAATAATATACAATATAAAAAATCTAATTAAGCGCTAATTGCCCAAATCTTGTTAAGATGGCCACCCGGGCATAGAAAACTGCACGGTTGGCCCGAAGCCCGGCCCCAACGGGCCCGGGCCTTAAAAAGTAAATTTTGCAGGTCATTACCTGTACCCGAAAAATTACATTTATGACAGTTGACTGCTCGGCCCGTAGGCCGAGCGCGTCCGACTACGTGCTTGTGGTCTTTGAATTATAAATAAAACTGGTATAATTTTTTTTGGCAGTCCCCCGCCTGAGAATATTCTGGCTATGCGCCTGCTAATAACATATACTGCACAAGAATATTTAGGTCTAAATGAATGTTCATATTTTCATACTTTAATAATTAAAATAATGCATAGGGTGTTTAAACTATATATATTTTTTTATAATATATATGCATATCTTAATTAAACGTTGCAAGTATGAACAAGTTATTGATATACTACAAATAAATAATTTATCGAGCGATGTGGTAAAGAAAGTACAATTTAAATCTTTGGTCGTAAATATTTACAAATACGTTTGAGTCCATCACGTATTGTTGGATCAAGGAGCAATGTTATATAAACGCTTAATGCATTGTTCCCGTATTTGGTTATATAGGCAACATTTTGCAGCCACAGTTCAATTTTATTACTAAATGTATCGGTCCAAGGCTGATAAATAAACATGTAGACAGTCATAGGTAAGATATTTAACATGTAGTATATATTTAGGACTAACATCAATATTGTTATTTTGTTTTCTTTACTAAGCATCCTTTTTCTTTCAATAATTACCTCTTTTTTATCCGTGTGTACTGGTAAAGTCATTAAGCTTGATGAGTACTGTTTTTTTAACTTAAATTTAGGTTTTGTAACCATGGTAAAACTTTTCCTCATACCTACCGGTTCTAATAAAATATTGATATCGCTGCTAGATTTAAGTGTGCTACTCCTAGTTTTGATAGTTTGTTTTGATGAGCGAACACAATACCAAATAATAACCGAGTTGGAAACGAAGGTAATGATCAATGGTACTAGGCATGCCAGGACATTTAATATCCGACGATATTTTGCAAACCAGTGCAGAGTCATAGGGTTGGGGGCGTGAAAGTAACAACGATCTTTATAAATGTCACCGAGCTCCAATCCAGATTTTGCGGGATTAGAAAATGTTTTGTTATTAGCGAAAAACAAGTAGTCGTCCACAAATTTATTATTCACTTTATTAAATGAAGCGACGTGAAATCCCCAACCGTAAGGTAATACTAACGCCGCAGAGATAACCCATCCAACGATTACTATAAAATATCTTGGCCATGTATAATTTGAATTGCGCCTATAGTTGTATGGAAAAGCTATTGCCCACAGTCGATCAAGAGATATGATGATGTGAATATAGTTGCTAAAATTACCAAAAGCATCCATGGATGGAAAATTGACTTTTATTATGTAACTAACGAACCATTTGTAGATGATGCAAGTATCATATCTCGACATATATACCGAAACGACAGGTAAAACTAAGAGGCATAGAAGAAAGTTAGACAATGTCAATACTCTTATATACAACATGCTTGGTGTCTTTTTGTTTATATTAAAGATGTTACTGCTTCTTCTTTTTCTATGTGTATAAGTGATTTTATAGGATAAGTAATACAGTGCACCTCCAAAAAGTCCTAACACAATTAGGACTGGTAGGATTATACCATAACTAATAATGATACTTCGTATTATATATTCGCGAGGTACTTTTGATTTTTTCATTATAATAGGTTGTATGAAAGCTTCTTAGTTAGAATTAAGTCATTTATTGCTCATTAAATATTAGGCCTTTACCAACTATTAACAAAGGTAAGGAGGTTAATTATTATAATGCCAATATTAATCATTAATGAGCTAACTTGGATCAACATTCATAATAGTATATCGATCTGTTAAATATAATTTAAAAATAAAAAACACCAAATCATTCATATAATTAAAATACAATTCGTTCAATTAACGATGTTTTAGTGAATGACGCTTATTTTTTATCGATTAAATTTTAGTTTAAGATTTAAATATCTTTTCTTATGCAATTTATTGGTATATATAGGAATGATCAGATAATGATAAAAAAAATTTAAACGCGAATATCTTACAAATATATAATAGATTTCATCAATATTAATATAAAGAATCAGCATCCTAGTTAAAATTTAATCCTATGATTCTGTATAAAGAATTACAAAAACTTTCTACGTTGAATTTTTTTTATTTATATAGCGTAATTTAGTTATTTTGCAAGTTTAATTCACTACAATAATTTACAAATCTTGGCAGATCTATATTAAATTTTGGGATGTTATTTAAATGCTCAGTAAAAAAATCAAAAATGCTCAGTAAAATATGCTCAGTATTTTATTAATGTTCTTAGTAAAAAATTCCAAAATGCTCAGTAAATAATCTTAATATTGCTCAGTTATAAATCCAAAATGCTCAGTAAATAATCTAAATATTGCTCAGTTAGAAATCCAAAATGCTCAGTATTTTCAAAAAAAATGCTCAATAATTTTAATAAATAATACTCAATCTTAATCTATTTAGCACTAATATTTTGTAAAAAAAAGTTAAATTGAGTGTGTGGAAATTGAAATAGTTTATTTTGGCTAAATTAAATAGATTGGAGACCTGATTGTTAAATTTTTAAAGGTTATAAGGTATCTTAGTGTCTTGTATTTTTTCCCTTTAGGTCCTCCCTTCTCTCCATTCAAATAAATAAATGGCAAGTTAAAAAGCTATAAAAAGTAATGACATATAATTCCAATTATAAATGCTATGCCTTTCCCTTCTTAAATTTTACATATTTATAATGTATTTTTTTTTTGCAAATTTTATTGAGATTTATCAATCTTAAACTTATAAAGGGAAAATATAAAATTTTTTTTTGGATATAATCACAAATATTTACAAATACAGATTAATAATAATAATTAAAAATGAAAAATAGACAAATTTTGCTGGAGACAACTTTCATTTCAAAAACCTAAAATTTGTTATATAATTTATGTTAAATAATCTAAACTTACCATTACTGAACAATAAAGGCTGATTTAGCCTTTAAGGGTCTGCCTCGCATTCTTCCTTCAGTAAATAAAACATCACATTTAGGAGTTGTATTATCTAAACAGCCCAAGAATTAAACTGTTAAAAAGAAATATGAATTCTTCTTTCCTTTGTTTGTACAGAGAGACATTCCCAAAAAATGAAAATGTCTATCATAATCAGTGGTATCAATTATTAAAAGTGGGAAGACGTGCAAAGTGATTTTATAGGTGGGATCAGCATGCAATATATCTGAAAGTTCATATTCCCCAAAAGCCTAAAACTAACAGATGAAAAATGATAAAATACCTCTTTGTTAACATAAAAAATTAAAAGTACATTCTTCATAGGACACCATATAAGAAACTACAAAGGGTTCATCTTCATCTGAGGGTATTAAGGAATGATCAATTAGCCATTGTTCTAACTCTCCCAAACTAATTATTGATAAACCGTATTTTTCCTTTCTTAAAGCTGTTAATGTATTTCTAAGTTGAAATTTTGTAAATTATTTTGTTTAGATTATAAATTATTGATTTAGGCCTTCAGTATTTAGTTTAATATTTTTAGTATCTTCTTGATGAGTATGTAAGGACGTTGAAGCATAACTATCGCCTTATCAGATATAGATTCATACAAAATGTACAATCTTGCGGCACATTGTAGACCTCTGTATTTGGCTTTGTTACACCATAAAATTAAAAATCATTATATAAGGTAAAAATATTTTACCTGTAATAAATTTTCATACCTTCCTAAGTGTTATTTTTGTACCAATGGCCCTAGGCTTTGTCCACAAAAGTTTTAGCTTCTTCTGCATTTTCATAGGTGGCAATCTTCTTCCAAATAATATTAGTGCGTTTACGTGGCAATCGATTCTGTTTTTTATCTACAACAACTTCTTCGCTGTCAGATTTATAAGATTCCAAAGTTTGATAACCAGAGAATGTAGCTTCCGAGGAGTTGAATTTAAAATGAGCGCCAAATAGGAAGTAGTTTATGAAATAAAATTTATTTTAATTAACATATAAACAAAAATGAAACATTTTTCAGCGGAGCAATTTGACTCCATGGGAAACACGCAAGACTCTTACTTATATTTCGTGTTCGAATCTGGCTCGAGAATTTTGTTTTAAAACTAGTTCGTAGTTACTTTGCATAAATAAAAAAATAACTGAGCAAGATTTGAATAAAAACTGAACAAATAAATTTATTAATGAACAAATAATTAAATAACTGAACATCAAATTATTTACTGAGCATTTAGTTATTCTACTGAGCATTTGTTTATTCTACTGAGCATTTGAATATTCTACTAAGCAAAAATTAAATTAAGTACTGAGCACAATAATTTGTTCTCTAAATTTTGTATGAAGGAGTAAGGTGCCAAATTCTTCGTGGGCATAGAGTTATTGTATTTATGATTATTTAACGGTTTCAAATCCTAAAACATTTAATTGCTTGTGGTTAACTCAATGTGTAGCAATTAATCTTCGAAATATCGGCTACGAATTTTTGAGAGAAGTCTGTTTTCACAATATATAGAGTCCATAGTTTGCCCAAATTTAAACATAGTGGCAGCGATAAGTTAAAAATATTTGTCCATAAATCAAAAGAAGTTATAAGCAAAATAGAATAGGTTAGAAGGTGGTTTTAATATGACATGGGTTAATGAGGTTGTGCATAACTAAAGTTACAGTTTTAATAATAAAAGCGTTAGAAAAATAATTCTACTATACTAATAGGTCTGTCTAATCTATTATTTGCTCCAATTGTGAAAACTTTATTGTTATAATTTTTATATGTAACTTGATCTAAAACAAATATAAAGGCATTAATAATTGCGTTGAAATTGATTAACATTTTATTATATCATCTAAAGTATTTATTACAATAGCGCTATTACACTTTGAAATATTGTCCTAAGCCATTTTTGAAATAATTGGAATCTTAATTTATCTAACTGATAGACATTAAAAAATACGCCCTTCGGGCGTAACTGGGGGCTTCGCCCCCAGACCCCCTGCTGCCCCCAGTCCCCCGTTGGGGGCTCTGCACCCAAACCCCCGTTGGGGGCTACGCCCCCAAACCCCCATCTCCTGGGGGCTCCGCCCCCAGACCCACCGAGAAGGGGGAGAAGGGAAGGGGGGGGGGGAAGGGAAGAGGGGACGACTCATCTATTCTACGTATAAATGTAGCATATTTGCTATGCAATTTATGGGCGAGAAAGGTGTGAAGGAGCGAGAATGCCTATAGGGGGTAGGATAATTGCTAGGGTTTCCCCCTTGACTACTCCCATGCTAGTTACACAACATAAAAATCTACTTTTTTTGTAAAAATAAAATAAAATTCATTTAAATTTAAAACCTCAATTTTACTCGCCGTTTTATAACTTATGTTTTGCATGTAATAAAAATTTGAAGAAGAAAAAGATAGTATTTTTTTAATTTGGCAGAAGCTGGCCATGTAACAAGGGATTGTTTTGTAAAATGAAATGTGAACATTAAAACAATCAAATATACTTTAAAAATTCTATTATTAATTCAAAAAGTGAGCCCATAATTGCATAGCAATTAAAATCCATATTGTCGTAAAGAATGTTTCCAGTTATAACAACAATTATCCTCGTCTAGGTTAGGCTTTCTTTAGTGTATTACTAATTTTATATTAATTTATTTGCTAAAATATAAAAGGCAAAGAGGGGGTTATAAAAATAACCAGGCCAATTGATGAACCTTAAATTAAATTCTGGCTACTACTATTAATATAAAACTATTGGTATTCTCTTCCATATATAAATCTGCCAATATTGTGAAATAATCTTCATCTCCTCCACTCCCTCCCCCTAGCGGTGGGCGGATAAGAGAGGAAGATAGGGGTAGGGGTTTAACCTTGGCATAGCGCCATTGAAAAAAAAATCAATATAAAATGACGAAGGAATAATTTCCCCCTTTCCCCTTTTAATTGCTTTATAATAATAATTCTAATATATTGATTATCTAGTTGTAATTTTCAATTATGACAACTGCAATTTCAAACCTAAATATTAGGTTAATTTTAAGTGTTAGAAAATAGTTTCAATTAAAATAACAACAGGCGGAAATTAGAAATAATAAAATTAATTAATCAACTTTTTAATAATAATAGAGAATTGGATTGCCTGTTACGACCGCCCATCTAAAAATGATAAAATTTAATAACTTACTTTTGGTTAATGTAAAATGTTATTAAATTGGGATAATTCCTATTGTGGCCTATAATAAAATTTTTTGAAAATAAAATTTAAATATATAAAAATGCGTTAGATATTAAAAAATATGACTTTTAAAAATAAGATGTAATAATAATTAGATTTATTAATAAGATATCTAAAAATAAAATAGTATAGATATTCAAAAATGGTATAAGGCATTTTTTTCATTGGTCAGCAGCCAGGACAGGGTAGAGGTGGTTATAAATTCATAATAGTCGAAAAATAACGAAAAAATAAACTTGGATTCACATTTTGGCCAATGGTCATTTTTTTCCATCGGTCAGCAATCAACGGACGGCCAAAAAGTCTTATTATCATTGGTAGTAACAGGAACAATCATAATAGTCGAAAAAAAACAAAAAAATAAACTTGGATTCACATTTTGGCCAATGGTCATTTTTTTCATTGGTCAGCACCCAACGGACGGCCAAAAAGTCATAATAGCAATGGTAGTAACAGGAACAATCATAATAGTCTAAAAAAAACGAAAAAATAAACTTGGATTCACATTTTGGCCAATGGTCATTTTTTTCATTGGTCAGCACCCAACGGACGGCCAAAAAGTCATAATAGCAATGGTAGTAACAGGAACAATCATAATAGTCGAAAAAAAACGAAAAAATAAACTTGGATTCACATTTTGGCCAATGGTCATTTATTTCATTGGTCAGCAGCCAGGACAGGGTAGAGGTGGTTATAAATTCATAATAGTCGAAAAAAAACGAAAAAATAAACTTGGATTCACATTTTGGCCAATGGTCATTTTTTTCCATCGGTCAGCAATCAACGGACGGCCAAAAAGTCTTATTATCATTGGTAGTAACAGGAACAATCATAATAGTCGAAAAAAAACAAAAAAATAAACTTGGATTCACATTTTGGCCAATGGTCATTTTTTTCATTGGTCAGCACCCAACGGACGGCCAAAAAGTCATAATAGCATTGGTAGTAACAGGAACAATCATAATAGAGGAAAAAAAACGAAAAAATAAACTTGGATTAACATTTTGACCAATGGTCATTTTTTTCCATCGGTCAGCAATCAACGGACGGCCAAAAAGTCTTATTATCATTGGTAGTAACAGGAACTAGAGACCTGCAACGGGCCTGTTTAGGTCAGTCGGCCCGGCCCGCTAATCAATTTCAAAGCCCGGGCCCGGCCCGTAAAAATTAAAGGTGATAGGCCCGGGCCCGGCCCACTAATTAATTGCAAAGCCCGAGCCCGGCCCGGGCCCGTATACAAAATTTTTTAGTTTGCTAATTTCTTTTGGATTTTAATTTTTTTATTTAAATAAATCTATATATATATTACAAATATTAATAATAATCATGTAAAAATAATAAATCATCAATTATCTCGGGTCTCAAGCGAGTTCTTCTTTCTTCAATCAAGCGACCTGCAGTTGAAAAATTTCTTTCACTAGTTGCACTTGTGGCAGGAATACATAAAACTTTATATGCTAAATGAGATAGTTTTGGATACCTAATTTAAGGTTGAATTGATATGATATTAATAACATTTACTTTACTTCGCTTCTTTGGCTTTCCACCATTTTATAAGATCAAAACCTTCCGGATCTACATATTCTTCTAGATATTGATTAAATTCATTTGTTGATGAAGGTATGCTTCCATTATCCTCCCATTCCGAAAATACGCATTTTGATTTTTTAGCTAAAATATTACTAAAATTTTGTTTTAAAATTTAAAATCTTACCTTGAGACATACTATGGTCATTTTCTGTATTCTGGGAAGAACTAACTGATTCAGTAAAATCACCATCGTTCCAGACTTTGATTCATTGCTAGCACATTTATGTCTTTTAAGATGGGATGTTCCATCAGATGGTTTGTAGGATAAATACTTTTTGCAAGTTTTGCAGATGCAAATAGTAGCTTGGTTGTCATTTTCATCCACTAGTATATCAAACTTTTTCCACACATCACTCTTCAGGTTATGGTTTAATTTTATTTTAAGATTATGGTGATTTCTTTTGTCAACCATTGTTAATTCTTCAGACATTGTTCTTCAGACATTGTTAATTCTTCAGACATGCTAACATATAATGTACTATTTCTAAAACAATTATCTAATTAAAATATAAGATTCTGTTATAGAGTGAAAATCTTAAATAGTAATATAACAAAGTTTTAAAATGAGAATATTCAAAATATTAATCTTGAAATTTCTCTTACTCTTAAGTTTGTGACTAGAGTGATATGTTGTGTAGTGTACTATTTCTAAAACAATTATCTAATTAAAATATAAGATTATGTTATAGAGTGAAAATCTCAAATAGTAATATAACAAAGTTTTAAGAGAATATTCAAAATATTAATCTTGAAATTTTATTAACTTACTCTTAAGTTTGTGACTAGAAGGATAATGTAGTTTATTCCTGTATATAGTACCTCTACACCTAGTGAAAACTTCTCTATTTGAAATTTGAATCGCGCGGTATTTTGGTAAATGAATGAATAAAGAAGGAAATTCATATGTATTTTCAATTAGACAAAAATCAATAGAAAAAAAATAATAAAAAGTTTAACACATTTTTGTTTTTACTTTATATTTCTAGTATAATAAAAAATTAAACTATTTTGCAACGGGCTTTTAGCGGGCCTCAGTTTAATCTAGGCCTGGCCCGAGCCCGTTAAGGAATTGAACGGCCCGTCCAGGCCCGGCCCGGCCGGGCCGGGCTTGGCCCGTCCGCGGGCCGGGCCGGGCCGTGCAGGTCTCTAATAAGAACAATCATAATAGTCAAAAAAAAACGAAAAAATAAACTTGGATTCACATTTTGGCCAATGGTCATTTTTTCCATCGGTCAGCACTTAACGGACGACCAAAAGGTCATAATAGCCTTGGTAGTAACAGGAACAATCATAATAGTCGAAAAAAAACGAAAAAATAAACTTGGATTTACATTTTGGCCAATGGTCATTTTTTTCCATCGGGCAATCAACGGACGGCCAAAAAGTCTTATTATCATTGGTAGTAACAGGAACAAACATAATAGTCGAAAAAAAACGAAAAAATAAACTTGGATTCACATTTTGGCCAATGGTCCTTTTTTTCCATCGGTCAGCAATCAACGGACGGCCAAAAAGTCTTATTATCATTGGTAGTAACAGGAACAATCATAATAGTCGAAAAAAACGAAAAAATAAACTTGGATTCACATTTTGGCCAATGGTCATTTTTTCCATCGGCCAGCACCCAACGGACGACCAAAAGGTCATAATAGCATTGGTAGTAACAGGAACAATCATAATAGTCGAAAAAAACGAAAAAATAAACTTGGAATCACATTTTGGCCAATGGTCATTTTTTCCATCGGTCAGCACCCAACGGACGACCAAAAGGTCATAATAGTATTGGTAGTAACAGGAACAATCATAATAGTCGAAAAAAAACGAAAAAATAAACTTGGATTCACATTTTGGCCAATGGTCATTTTTTTCATTGGTCAGCACCCAACGGACGGCCAAAAAGTCATGATAGCAATGGTAGTAACAGGAACAATCATAATAGTCGAAAAAAAACGAAAAAATAAACTTGGATTCACATTTTGGCCAATGGTCATTTTTTTCATTGGTCAGCACCCAACGGACGGCCAAAAAGTCATAATAGCAATGGTAGTAACAGGAACAATCATAATAGTCGAAAAAAAACGAAAAAATAAACTTGGATTCACAGTTTGGCCAATGGTCATTTTTTCCATCGGTCAGCAGCCAACGGACGGCCAAAAAGTCATATTATCAATGGTAGTAACAGGAACAATCATAATAGTCGAAAAAAAAAGAAAAAATACACTTGGATTCACATTTTGGCCAATGGTCATTTTTTTCATTGGTCAGCACCCAACGGACGGCCAAAAAGTCATAATAGCAATGGTAGTAACAGGAACAATCATAATAGTCAAAAAAAACTCCGGGATTCGAACCCAAAAACTGGTTAAATTAACAAAAATTAAAAGTAAACAAAACTCGGGCCCTCGGCCCTCGTGGGAAGGGGGAGAAGGGAAGGGAAGAGGGGAAGGGAAGGGGGGACGACTCATCTGTACTTCGTATAAATGTATCATATTTGCTATGCAATTTATGGGCGAGAAAGGTGGGAAGGGGCGAGAATGCCTATAGGGGGGTATTAAATGCCTAATGATTAATTAATTATTTATACAAATTTTCCATTATAGGCAAAATGTAATAAAGGCAAAATGTAATATAGGCAAGGGTTAGGGTTAGATTTAGTGTTTGCATCTAGTTGCGTATTACATTAGTTTTTATGGCCTTTAGTGATTATGGGTCTAACAAACATTATTTTTATAAAACACACAATGTTAAGAATTTGCAGAATTGTTGGGAAAATTTTTTTGTTGAATTTGAACAATTTTTAATTAAAAAAATCAAAAATTTGGCCAATGGTCACTTTTTCTCTATTGGTCAGTACCAACAGATACTCTATAGGTCAATGATAGCCAAAAAAACGGAAAAAAAAATTTTGATGCTCACTTTGGCCAATGGTCATTTTTTTCCATTGGTCAGCAGCCAGCACACGGTAAAAGTGGATATAAATTCATAAGAGTAAAAAAAACGAAAAAAAAATTTTCGAATCACATTTTGGCCAATGGTCATTTTTTTCCATTGGTCAGCAGCCAGGACACGGTAAAAGTGGATATAAATTCATAATAGTCAAAAAAAAACGAAAAAAAAGTTTTTGAATCACATTTTGGCCAATGGTCATTTTATTCCATTGGTCAGCAGCCAGCGGACGGCCAAAAAGTCATAATAGCAATGGTAGGAACAGGAACAATCATAATAGTCAAAAAAAACGAAAAAAAAAATTTCGATTCACATTTTGGCCAATGGTCATTTTTTCCATCGGTCAGGAGCCAGCGGACGGCCAAAAAGTCATAATAGCAATGGTAGTAACAGGAATAATCATAATAGTCAAAAAAAAACGAAAAAATAAATTCGGATTCACATTTTGGCCAATGGTCATTTTTTTCATTGGTCAGCAGCCAACGGACGGTCAAAAATTCTTATTATCAATGATAGTAACAAGAACAATCATAAGAGTCAAAAAAAACTCCGGGATTCTAACCCAAAAACTAGTTAAATTGCATAGCAATTAAAAGTAAACAACTTTTATTTATGTTTATTACATAACATTGGTCAGCAGCCAGCGGACGGCCAAAAAGTCATAATAGCAATGGTAGAAACAGGAACAATCATAATAGCCAAAAAAACGGAAAAAAAAATTTTGATGCTCACTTTGGCCAATGGTCATTTTTTTCCATTGGTCAGCAGCCAGCACACGGTAAAAGTGGATATAAATTCATAAGAGTAAAAAAAACTAAAAAAAAATTTTCGAATCACATTTTGGCCAATGGTCATTTTTTTCCATTGGTCAACAGCCAGGACACGGTAAAAGTGGATATAATTTCATAATAGTCAAAAAAAAACGAAAAAAAAGTTTTCGAATCACATTTTGGCCAATGGTCATTTTATTCCATTGGTCAGCAGCCAGCGGACGGCCAAAAAGTCATAATAGCAATGGTAGGAACAGGAACAAACATAATAGTCAAAAAAAACGAAAAAAATAATTTCGATTCACATTTTGGCCAATGGTCATTTTTTCCATCGGTCAGGAGCCAGCGGACGGCCAAAAAGTCATAATAGCAATGGTATTAACAGGAACAATCATAATAGTCAAAAAAAAAAGAAAAAACACATTCGGATTCACATTTTGGCCAATGGTCATTTTTTTCATTGGTCAGCAGCCAACGGACGGTCAAAAAGTCTTATTATCAACGATAGTAACAAGAACAATCATAAGAGTCAAAAAAAACTCCGGGATTCTAACCCAAAAGCTAGTTAAATTGCATAGCAATTAAAAGTAAACAACTTTTATTTATGTTTATTACATAACATTGGTCAGCAGCCAGCGGACGGCCAAAAAGTCATAATAGCAATGGTAGAAACAGGAACAATCATAATAGTAAAAAAAACGAAAAAAATAATTTCGATTCACATTTTGGCCAATGGTCATTTTTTTCATTGGTCAGCAGCCAGCGGACGGCCAAAAATTCTTATTATCAATGATAGTAACAAGAACAATCATAAGAGTCAAAAAAACTCCGGGATTCTAACCCCAAAACTAGTTAAATTGCATAGCAATTAAAAAGTAAACAACTTTTATTTATGTTTATTATATAACTAGTTAAATTGCATAGCATTAAAAGTAAACAACTTTTATCTATGTTTATTATATAACAAAAACTAGTTAAATTGCATAGCAATTAAAAGTAAACAACTTTTATTTATGTTTATTATATAACTAGTTAAATTGCATAGCAATTAAAAGTAAACAACTTTTATTTATGTTTATTATATAATAGATAATTTAACAAATCTTATATATAACACACTGAGGGAGATAGAGATGAGGGGTGGGGCACCTCTTATGCATTAATTTAAAAAATAACACAGCGAGGGAGATAGAGATGAGGGGTGGGGCACCTCTTTCTCATGCATTAATTTAAAAAAGCGATAACCTAATATACCCAATGCAAATAGATAGGGAGGACAACGGACAACGGACAACCAAAAACGAGCCCATAAATTGCATAGCAATTAATAAGACATGCGGTGCACATTCGGTGCGCACGCCGAATAGCGGACGCCGAATAGCGTGACAAACAAAATGGAAAGTGAGCCCATAAATTGCATAGCAATTAATATTGGGGATCCGCATACCACTGAACTATTGGGTAATAAAATAGTTTAAGTATAATATGAATTAAACGTATGAAGATTTTGGGAAAGAATATCGAGATAATAAAGTAATACTAGAAGAAAGATCCAAGAATCATATTAATCTACATTCTGCACTTGTTAGTCGTCATGATATTATAGATAATTTTTGTATGTTGTCCATTAAACAAAATTTTTCTTAGAATTGTTAAAGTTTCACAGCAAAAAGATTAAGCTTCAAATTCCTATTAATTGCTATGCAATTTATGGGCTCGTTTTTTGTTGTCCGTCCGTCCGTCCGTTGTCCGTCCGTCCGTTACCCTCCTATCTATTTGCATTGGGTATATTAGGTTATCGATTTTCTAAATTAATGCATGAGAAAGAGGTGCCCCACCCCTCATCTCTATCTCCCTCGCTGTGTTATTTTTTAAATTAATGCATAAGAGGTGCCCCACCCCTCATCTCTATCTCCCTCGCATTCGGGCGGGATCGGGTTTTAATTGCTACGTTAAATTATTATATAATAAACATAAATAAAAGTTGTTTACTTTTAATTGCTCTGCAATTTAACTAGTTTTTGGGTTAGAATCCCGGAGTTTTTTTTTGACTCTTATGATTGTTCTTGTTACTATCATTGATAATAAGACTTTTTGGCCGTCCGCTGGCTGCTGACCAATGAAAAAAATGACCATTGGCCAAAATGTAAATCCGAGTATATTTTTTTCGTTTTTTTGACTATTATGATTGTTCCTGTTACTACCATTGCTATTATGACTTTTTGGCCGTCCGCTGGCTCCTGACCGATGGAAAAAATGACCATTGGCCAAAATGTGAATCGAAATTATTTTTTTCCTTTTTTTTTACTATTATGATTGTTCCTGTTCCTACCATTGCTATTATGACTTTTTGGCCGTCCGCTGGCTGCTGACCAATGGAATAAAATGACCATTGGCCAAAATGTGATTCGAAAACTTTTATTTCCTTTTTTTTTTTTTGACTATTATGAATTTATATCCACTTTTACCGTGTCCTGGCTGCTGACCAATGGAAAAAAATGACCATTGGCCAAAATGTGATTCGAAAATTTTTTTTTCGTTTTTTTTTACTCTTATGAATTTATATCCACTTTTACCGTGTGCTGGCTGCTGACCAATGGAAAAAAATAACCATTGGCCAAAGTGAGCATCAAAATTTTTTTTCCGTTTTTTTGGCTATCATTGACTTATAGAGTATCTGTTGGTACTGACCAATGGAGAAAAAATGACCATTGGCCAAATTTTTGATTTTTTTAATTAAAAATTGTTCAAATTCAACAAAAAATTTCTCCCAACAATTCTGCAAATTCTTAACATTGTGATGTTTTATAATATAATGTTTGTTAGACCCATAATCACTAAAGGCAATAAAAACTAATGTAATACGCAACTAGATGCAAACACTAAATCTAACCCTAACCCTTGCCTATATTACATTTTGCCTATATTACATTTTGCCTATATTACATTTTGCCTATAAATGGAAAATTTGTATAAAATTAATTAATCATTAGACATTTAATACCCCCCTATACTATAGGCATTCTCGCCCCTTCCCACCTTTCTCGCCCATAAATTGCATAGCAAATATGATACATTTATACGAAGTACAGATGAGTCGTCCCCCCTTCCCTTCCCCTCTTCCCTTCCCTTCTCCCCCTTCCAACGAGGGCCGAAGGCCCGAGTTTTTTTTAAAATAGAACGAAATAAAGCACTTCCCTTTTAAATGCATAAAATTAAGCATCTACTAAATTATATTATATATCAATAAAAATTTTTAAAAAAAGGACAGGCATCAAATCATTAATTAAAATAGGTAATTTAAACGAAAATGGTGCCTTTGTGGGTACACAACATTATGATTTAAAAAAATTGTTGTTATTAACTAGTGTGGTAAAAACAACTGGTTTTTGTTTGGTCGACTTTCGGTTTAACTACGACTAACGGTCAACTCTAGTCTATTTTTCAAATTTCGACTAAGCCTAGAGGTCGAATAAGAAAAATAAACCAAAAAACCTTGGTCTGTTTATAGTCGACTAGAGCCAAAGGTCGACCAAACAAAACCCAGCCCTTTTTACAACATTAGTTACCCATTAAAACCTACCGTCCGTTGTATATATCATACGCAAAGTGTGCCATTTTAATTAGTAAATTAAATATAGTTTTTAATATAGTTTAAGGTGTGATTAACCTTACTAATGAATCATTTTTATTTTTTTGCTCATTAAATGACTTCCATATTTCTTTAAAGAAGTAGCCCCTTTGAAAATCCGGAAAAACTGGATACTTTGTAACTATTTGTTAAATCTACATAATAAACAATTACCAATTATATTTGATATATTGTAATCTTGAAATTTGTCTATAAGATAGTATATTATTTATATAACATTAGCCAAATTTTCATATTGTATGATAAATCATACATTGGGCAGATGTTTTTGAACACTGCAGACATAGGTTTTTTGAGAATCAAATAAATAACAATCTAGCAAAATATTAAAGAAATGGAATAGGTTATTTAAACACCTTGCTTGAGAGTATATAGGAGAGGTGGGAAGGGAAGTCGCCCCCTCAATTCTAAAAAATTGTTAATGAAAATTTTATAAATTAGCCACCCCCTAAATGAAAATCAAACATTTTGCCCCCCCCCCCCCTCTATCGCTAAGGCTTGTACGCCAAATTGTTATATTAAAAGTTGAATTTATGTTGGATATATACAAGATACCCATTAAATTTGGATATACGTTTTTGTGCCTAAACAAGCCAAATAGCTATTTTTGCAGTTTCGAATTGTATGAAGGACATTCAGATCGAGAGGTGGTGTGCTACCTGTTGTTTTCAAAGAAATGGCTTATGCTTTGTCGATAGCCCAATGCTAACTAACAACAAGTTCCATTCTCTACCTTTATTATAAGATCTGGCAAAGAAATGGGATGAGTGCTGATCTTTGTAATAGATTCCGGGAAGTCTATTGAATTGATAAGCCTTTAAAATTATTTGGCTAATAATATGTTTTTGTTTGAACGTGTCTCTGTAGTCATTGCATGGCTACTTTATCGAGAAAGAGAAAAGGATTTTCTTATGAGACTTTACACAAAGAATAACAATCCCCTTACTTGCGACTTATGTATACCATAATTAAGGGCGATATAGAGAACTGCAAAGTCACTTTTTTCAACCCGAACCCGACCCGAAATCATTTTCAAATTTTCTACCCGAACCCGAACCCGACCCGACCTCGGGTTGGGTCCGGGTCGAGTCGGGTCTCGGGTCACCCGTGCAGTTCTCTAGGGCCATATGCTAGCCTATGCAGAGTGTACGACGAGGTGAAATACGATGACATGGATCATTGGTCTGCCAAAAACCCAACACAGCGAAAATGCGCGGCTTTTAATTAGTGTTTGTATTGATTTTTATAATACTTATCAATATATTGAATAAAAAATATTTTTTTGTTATAATTACTGATTTCACCATATAAGTGTAAAAATATTAATATCATGAAAATGGTGGTTAATGATTATGTGCCCAAACTTATGAATATAGAACGACCAATGGAAATGGGGGAGGGGGTGTTGGTCTTTGAAGAAAATAAAATTTTGATTTAAATTTCATTCATCTTATTATTTTAAACCATATAAGAAGGTAGTAGCAGATAACAATATTACTTTATTAAAATTATTACATAGCGGGGTAAATATGAGTCTCCCAGCGTATGAAATATACGACGCTTTAAAATCTATAGTTCAAAGTTTTTTCGAACAAAAAACTTGGAGTTGTTATCTTGGTTGAAAATTAATAAAAAATCTTGAAATTAATTTTTTTTCAGCAAGGGATTTTATATTCAGGTTTTATTGGGTTGAGACAAATCTTGAACTGCTGTCATTTCGACAAAAAATTCATACCTATTTATAAATGAATATTTGGACCAATGTTACACCATCCAAATTCTTGTACTGTATAAGCGATCTCATATTCCATTTTCTTATTCGATCCAAAAAATAACGAAGCGCCGATTTGTGTTTTTCGCATTCGGAAAAACACAAATCGTAAGAAATAAACAAAATTTCTTACTCACGTTTTCATATTGTAATTTCGGTCTCGCAAGGGCAGGTTTTGTAGGGTTAGGGTTAGGTCATTTTAGTTTCAAGATACATAATTACTTTCTTTGGATCGAATAAGAAAATGGAATGTCAGATCGCTTATACAGTCAAGAATTTGGATCGTGTAACATTGGCCGAATATTTGCTTATTTAAAAAAGGTAGGACACCTTAGTCTTATCAAGAAAATTTTTGGTGAAAAGTGTTTGAAAATAGGAATTTTTGTCCAGGCCTTTTGGTTTTTTTTATGGACGAGATTTTTTTTCAAAAATGTCTATTTATAATATAGGATTAATTCTTTATTTTAAATCCATTTCGAATATACTATTATCTGCGGTGAGTGATTTTGAAAAAGAATATAAATTATAAATTGTAAGCCAAAGCCAGGGGAAAGCACTAATCCAAAAATTAATTAAAACTTATTTAAATTATGACTAAAATTTAACAATATTATTATTTTGCCCCTCGCTAAATCATTATTGCCCCCACCTCCATGGGCGGACCCAGGTTTTGAATTAGGGGGGGGGGAACGTCTAAAAGTTCATTTAGAGGGGGGCAAAACATAAATTTTTTAACGCATTGAAAAATCTTCTTTTTCTACGCCCATGACATGATGATCCAATCTACATAAATTTAGCATATTAAATTTTATTTTGCAACTGATAAAACTGTTTTAATATAAATAATCATATGTATATTATTATTTGAATAAATATATATTATTAGCCATTACATAACATCTTTATTGGAAAAGGACATATTAATTATAAGTGATCCAATCTAAATAAATTTAGCTTATTAAATTTTATTTTGCAACTGATAAAGCTGTTATCATGGGCGTACCCAGGTTTTGAATTAGGGGAGGGGGCAGATTATTTTTAACATTTTTTTGTTTGACTATTCAAAAATTTTCCTAAGAGCAAAAAAAAAGGTCTCGACTATCCAACCAGCGACTAAAAAAAAGCAACTCCCCTAATTAGGCAGTGGGGGCAGCCGGACCCCCTGTCGCCCTAGGGGGGGGGCAGCCCCCCCCCTGGATACGCCCATGGCCCCCCCCCCCCTCTAACTCGATTACTGGCTAGCCCATGATAGTAAGAATGTTCTAAAATTAGTTTTAAATACATATTCAATAGCACTAATTTTATTATCTTACTATTTATTTAATTATATACCCTAAAATGCAATTCACAAATCTAAAAATTAGTGTAAATAATAAAATATCAAATTTGAAAATAATTTCTATTGCCATATACTAATAATTAATTACTATTTATTTAAATAATTAATTTCTTTTCCTGGTAACGCTTACAAAGCAGCATCTAGAGATGGCCCATATATTTTGTTATCTAAAGGCTTTCTTTATGTTTACACAAGTCATTCTTCAAATCTTGATTCCCTTTGATGCGCCCTTTTTCTGATGATAAATTCTATCTTTTCTTACTCAGGTTTTACAATAGAAAATTGAATAAATATTTATTTATCGCATTTTACTACCCATCATCTCCGTTTTTTGTGTGTCCTTTTGTCACCTAGATATACTAGCTTATGTTTTTTTTCTAAAGTCACGACATGAAAAAATCATCTTTATAATAGCAATAATAATTAGCCATCCTTAAATAAACAGAAACATATTTTTATAAAGTATTAATTTGCCGTGTTCAAATAATGCTTGTCATAAGCAAACAAAATATAATTTGCTTCGGGTTAATAAAATTTTTTATATTTAACATTAAAATATAATAAAATAATTAATATAAAAATCTTTGAAGTTGTGAATAATTAACGTTTTTTTAAATTCTACTTAAGTTTGAGAAAGGCAGACATTTTTTTGAAGGTTAATGACAAGTTTTAATTTAATAATCAATTCAATAAAATAATGCGTTTAAATCAAATATAGCACAAAAATTAGTTAGAATCCATCATTCATATAATATCTAAATATCTTTGGCCACAGATCAACAAATAATGGAAGTTTGCAGATTCTAGTAGAGTTATTTTTCTGTCAGGTTCCCTAAAATATTTGCGTTAAAATTACTAAAAACTGCGATTTTAGCTTTTTCAAACGTCAATAAATAAATCGGTAAAATTTTATTTTAATGAATTTGATTTATATATAAAGGGGAGAGGAATCCATAAAAATTTTTTTTTAAATTTATTTACCCTGGCTTCATCAATTTTTGATATATGCTATCTCTATCTTTTTACATTGAAAAATTGCCCCAGACTTAAGGTCACCCTCCCTTCCCTTTCACACTAGGAATTAAGTGCGTATTGTTGTTTATTTACTATAACTAGAGACCTGCCCGGCCCGCAGGCCGGCCCAAAAATCTGGCCCGCGGGCTGTGCTTGGACGAAGTTCTCCTTTAAAATAAAACAACCGGCCGGACCTTAATACAAATTAACGGCCTCGGACCGTGCTTTGATATAAGTTAGGCCCGCTAAAAGCGCGTTACAATTTTCTGTATTATGAAGAATAAACAAAGGTTTGTTTTTAATATGATTCCAAATTATATTTATTTATGTTTTTGAATTAACAGGGATTTAATGGATTCCTCTCCCCTTTATCTATAAATCAAATTTATTAAATTAAAATTTTACGGATTAATTTGCAACTTTGACAGCAAATATTTCAAAAACATGACGTATAGGGAAAAATTAAAATTACATTCGTGTTCACTACAAAAAATTCTATATAAATTTCAGTTTGCCGGCCGATTTTGTTTGTTTACCAGTGCTATTTAAAAAACTTCAATCTAAAATAATTTTCTCTAGTTAATTTAGAAAGTTGTCTAATGATAAATTTTTTAATTAGCCAGGAAGAAATCCTCATTAAAGACATATTTTGTTATTTAGAATGGCGGAATATATTTTATATGGCTAAATTGGTAATTTTTTATAAGTATAATTGTAGCATAAGTATTATTTAAAACGTATATTACTTATAAAGGTCTCCAAAATGTAGAATTTATTTTAAATTTACAGCATGATAGGTTTTTTTATAAGTCTTTGATGTAAACACGATGAAGATTGACATTTATTAAATTTTTGCATTTTTTTAAGATCTGATAGCAAGAATTTAAAATTTGATATAAAATAAATAAATTTAGAGGCAGTAACATTTGTATTATTTATTTTGTATACTATTACTATAAAACACTTAAACAATATCAATATATTAAATTTTTCAAGTTATTGCTTGGGTATTGAGACATTCGGATAAAAAGTTAAAATTAATTATCTTTTAATATAGAAGCTATGGAAAAATTTGAACTTTTCCCTGCGGAACTTTTTGTAATTTCTGCCGATATATTTTTCTCAAAGTCTTGATCAGGATTAATATTGTACTTGTCGTTCGTAATAATATTATTACGGTGAAAATTAGTCAAATCATACGAGGAATAGCTAGGATTTAAATGATGATTGTAAAAGGAATTGCAATTATATATTATTGGATTATTGTATAAATAATTGAGGTAGTAATTGTAATATGGATTCGGGAATACATTAAACCTCAAAAATTCAGTATTTTCTTCATTTTTTCCAGTATTTTTCAACTTTTTTTCAACACAATTTTTCTTAAATCTTTTCCTGCGCCTGAGAAAACTTCCATTGTCAAACATATCTTGACAAGATGGGTCCAAGGTCCAATAATTACCTTTACCAGGATTTTGGGTATCTCTAGCCACTTTCACAAAACAGTCATTCAATGATAAATTGTGTCGGATACTATTTTGCCATAGCGGAAACCGTTCTTTATAATAGGGGAAGTGTTTTATTATGAATTGACAAATAGCTGAAAGGGTTAGTCTCCTATTCGGTGATTTTAATATAGCCATACTGATTAAGGCTATGTAACTGTATGGTGGTTTAGCGTTTTTATTAACATTTTCCCCATTGCAGATTTCGCTATTTTCTTCAGTTTTTAAGCATTTTTCTTGATTTTTTCCTGTTTTTTCAACTTTCTTCGGTAGTTTTTTGGTTGATTTCAAGAGTTTATCCAAAGTTTTAGTTCGTTTTTGAGTCTTGACTTTATTAATGACTTTTAATGTTAATCCATTCACAATTTCATCCAGCGATTTCAATGGCAATTTTCCATTATTTCCTTCGAATAGTTCGAAATTGATATTTTTGAGCTCATCGTCTTCTAGCATGATTTAGCGATTTAATGTTATATTAAGTTTTGTGGTAAATAATAAGTCTTAAAATGATTGGCTATATAAATGATGGCACAAATATAATTTTTGTTATTACGTAAGCAATGGTTTAAAAGTTATTTTAGATAAGAGTATCCATTGTGTCTCTGGCAAACAATAAATAGGAATCGTTTAGTATTGATAAAAGAGCTGCTATTGTATACTACTCTGTGTATAGCTCCGCAAAAATAGATAACGTCAGTCAATTAAAAGAATACACTACTCTATCTCTCTCTGACTGTTATATAACGCATTTAATTTATAGGTAGACGTAGTGGCATTAAAACGGTGAAATTTTTAAAAACTTTTTAAAGATAAAGCCGTATTAAAATAAATATTTATATAAGCGTATACTCAGGGTTTAAATTGTATTGATAAAGAGAAGGGTAAAATGTGAATATTTAGAAAATTTGGACCTTAAATTCATTAAGGTTTTATATATGTGTTAATTTTAAGTAAGTATTTTATTAATATAAATATTTACTTTAAAAAAATTTAATTTACTTTATCTAAGTCATTACTTGAATTTATACCTCATCTCATCACCCTTTTAATTTAAATCGATGTCCTAAAGTATTTATTGCTCACAATGTCAAAAGGTGTCAAAAATATTTAAAACTTATAATTAATAAAAAATTATATTTGTTAAGTTATTCATATTTGGACAAGATAAATTAGGTAAACTGAAAATGTTTAAGTTAATGATTTCTAATTTGTTTACACCTCGAATGAAAGATTGCTCTTATTATATTAATTTTTGCAAACCTATGTAAATTTTTATTTTTTATAAAAATTGCCTTTAACCTATCGTATTTAATATACCATCTTTTATAATTTATTAAATTTTATTTTAGTTTGTTAATTAATTTATAGGTTTCATTAACATATAATTGTTAGAAATCTTATTTTTGGTGAGTTTTTATACACGTATTATTGTTGAACCATTAAAGCTGTAACCCATTAGATTTGATACCCTCCGCTTCATTAAAATAAATCAAAACATTATGTCACTTATTTATGCTTCCTACTATTACTTAAATTCGATTACATTTCTAGTTTTCCAATTAAGCCTTCTTGTGTGTTCTTCTAGGTCCAAATAATTATCACATATATTAAGAACTTATTATCAAGCAGGGAGGGGGGGCAATCAACTCCCCCCCCCCCCCCATTAATTTATAGAAATATATATAATAATAAGAAACATGATTGAAACTCATAAATTGCTTGGTTTAAATCCTTAATCAAAATTGTTGACCAATAAATGCTAAGGTATATATATATAGAAACTAAACCTCATAACACATTAAATAATTTTTACAACAAAAAAGTTTATCTTAACTTTATATAAGTCACGCAGCAACGATAATATTTTATTTTTTTATCTCGGTTAACATTTTACGAAGTTAGATAGCAAAATCTCCCGTAGTGATGATAGAGGTGTATTGTTTTGAGCTTATCATCATAATAACGATATCGATGACAAATTACATAATTACAGCACACTTTCCCTTTACCAATGCCTTTGATGTATATAATAGATAAAACAACGTGTCTTTCATTAATACACTTTAGTAAAATTAAAAAGACTTATAGTCTAGCTAGGCTGGTCATATTAATTAAAAGATACTTTCTTTTGTCAATAAACATCTTGCAGGGCGAGCTTAGAAGTCCATATGTTGACAACCTGTTGAAAATGCTTACTTTAATTACCTTTCAAATTATAAAATCTAAACACTTATTATCATTAGATGCATATACTACTTGCTATTTAGAAGAGATTTTAACGTAAAATTAATTATCCATTTGCTATAGCGTCTTTCTATCTTGATGAGTATGTCTTCAAAGCTGAGGTATTAAAATAACCTAACCTTATGTATACCCCCCTACTGCTTTGTGTCATGCTAATTAAGTCATTTACTAATTAAAGTATATATTAATTTTTTTAAATCGAATTTAGTCTGTTGAATAGATCAGGTTAACCATATGCTTATATAGAAGAAAACTCACGATAATTGAAAACTCCTTTGCTTACAATTTCTCTTGTTTTCTAATATACTATCATTTTTTAAAGTCCCAAAAAATTTACTAAATTAATTTTGAAATAAAGCACAGAACTTAATTTGGTATATAATCATTGTTTTAATTGATATTAAACAGTGGCGTAGCTAGGGGGGGCCCAGGGGGCCCGGCCCCCCCCCCCCCCCCCCCACCCCCCCCCCCCTCCCCAAGAGCAAAAAACGGACCCCATGAGCCCCCCCCCCCCAAGGGAAAAATCTTCGGCCCCTGGGCCCCGCCGCCATTTTTATTTTATTTTATCTTAATTAAGAAAAAATATGAAGATTATAATTATTTGTTTTTGAATATAACTTTTAATAATAATATAAAGCCCAAATATTTGTTTAATAAATGCAATTTCAACGGTGAATATGATATTAGACATGAGGATCACTATCAAATTCTTTATAGTTAGGCGAAAGATTTAGCTTCAATTTTTAATTTAGTACATTCTAAAAGTATTAAAAAACCAAAAAAATATCACACTTTTAACTCTTTTGAATCTACCAATTCATTAATTGATTTCTAGATGGCTTTAAATTATCCTATTATCGATAGAATAATAGCAGAATTAAACATAAGATTTTCGGAAATTAATTGTAATTTATATAGGTCCTTAGAAGGTAAGGTTTAAACCCTTCATCCCCTTATTTTCGGTTAAATCTCTTTTATCAGAAGTAATTAACCATTATGAATTAAAACTGCAAGACGCCGAAATAATAATGGCAAAAAATTATGTAATATAATACTTCGAATAAAATAAAATGCCATGATTTTTTTCACTTATCAAATTTTTGCCCTCAATAGTGTTTCCAAATTTTATTATTTTGATTAAAATAATTTTAAATATCCCAATAACTTCATGTTCATGCGAAGGATCGTTCTCATTGTTAAATGGATTAAAACTTTCTTCGTTCCACAATTGGACAAGATAGGGTACCTTCCTTAGCTTTATAGAGCTTAGAACATGACTTTATAAATGTTATTCCCCCGAATGATATTATAAATTCATTTTCAACATGAGTAAAAGGCGTAATGAACTACTATTAAAAGACTAATTTTAATATTTAATGAAACATTAACTGGGTTTTTAAACTTTTTAACACTTTCAAATATATTAAAATATTATTGAATTTACGAAAATTCCATTCTGGGTTTAAATTGTCCATCTAACATGCTTATTGTTTAACATATCTTGCATATTTTTATGTAACACATGTACATATAAAGCCAATGATTTTCCAAAAAATAGTTTGTACACCATTTTTTCCCCTTGATTAGTGATATCCCATGAAAAGTTGGATAAATTAATATTAATAAAAAATTCCTGAATTTTATAGACAATTGTTACGCTTCAAAACTTTCAAGGGATAAAAATCCCCAAAATATTCCCTATGCCCTAGAAACATGCGGGTCTAAGACATACCAGTGTGATGTTATTAGAAAAGCCCAAAATATACAAAGTAGTAGCGGAATTTTAAGTTTGTCCAACGTTAATAAGGGAAAAATTTTCATTTGCGTTTGACCCATGGTTCTAGGTTTTGGATTAGGGGGGGGGCAAAACATATTTTTTTTTAATTTTTAAGGGTTTGTGTAGTTAAATTTTTTTGTTCCCCCCCCCCCCCCCCATGGCTTGACTAGCTCAGCCCCCCCCCCCCCAAGGCAAAAATGCTAGCTATGCCACTGATATTAAAATTTCGCTTTAAAAATCAATTTATAGTTTAAATATGACAAAATATAATATCTAATTTCATCATGGGCATAGCTAGTTTTTAAAAAAAGTTCACTAAAGGTAAAGAAAAATTGTTTGAGTTTTTAACTAAGCTTAACCCACCCGAGGCCCAATTATTTGTTCAATTTTTGTTCAAGCACGGTCCGTGGAGGGCTCTAGTGGGGAGGCAGCTGTCTCCCCTCACCATGGCTCATGCATATACACCTACAGCCCTGCACAGTGATATTTCTTCGGCCCGAGCCCGACAGCTCAATTTTTATTTTGCCCGAGACCGACCCGAGCCCGAAAGTCTTTTTTATTTTTGGCCCGAGCCGGAGCCTGAGCCCGACCCTTTTTTTTAAATAAAATTTTAGAAGATATTTATTTTGAAAATTAATTTACCATTCAAATATAACGTGCATTAGATTGTTATTACTCTTAATTTACGACTAGGATAAGTTAAATAAAAAATCCAATTTCACTCGTTATAATTTATTCAGCTAATAATTTAAAACTAAAAATCTAACTTTATAAAATGTATTTTATTTAACAGTTTAAAATAATAAACTTGTTAAAATATTTAAATTTCTTATTTCTAAAGTTCTAACAGCTACTATTAATATATTTAAATACTAGAATAAGATTTATAATTCAGGTCAGTTATATTATAAGAGACAGGAAAAAGTTATTTGGATTTGGAAGCACGTTGGATAATTATTTAATATCGAGTTGAGTTTATTCAAATCATATTTTATAAAAGATTAGTATGCTTTAGTTCACTTCGGGCCGGAGCGGCGTTCGGGCGTGCGTGCAGGGCTATATATTTATATACACCACAAAGGAAAATTATAATATTTAATAAACAACTTTAAAGATTCATGTTAATTTATTATTTATTAAGTTTTAAGCTTAAACAATAATATATCCAATCTTTGTAACTATCCGCATTCAAATGCCAATTAATTACAAAAATCTCAGTAAAAATCGGAAAAAATATATTATTTTTAAAAATCAAACTTGACCAATCAAAAAAAATGTTAGAAAAAAACTATAGAAAGGAGTCAGTGTTGAATGAATAAGTACTTAGTATTGAGTCAGCCAAGAGGTAAATTAATTAAAAGTCTTAAAATTATCTAAAGAAATTAAGATTTTAGAAAAGAAACTAAGCCAGATTATTTCTTTCATTTGGGGAAATATATTTTAAATGTTATTAAGTAATCTCAACTCTACCAAAAAATTATTTATACTGAACCCAACCCGAAATAAATATTTTTACCTAACCCGCAATTCCCCTAAAGCGAATAAAAAACTTTAAATAAAAATAAAGCAAAAAATAAACACACCATAATGTTAAAGGATTATATATAAAACCATCCCCAAAGAGTTTTATTAATTTTTCCGGTAATATGCGGGCTTCTGAAAACATAACAACGGGCCGGGCCTGGATGGGTTCTAATATAACGGGCTCGGGCCGGGGGTAGATAAACGTAAAGTCCAAAAAAAGCCGGCTACAAATTAGATATTTATTTGTATTTTATAAAGTATAAACAGAGGTTTGTTTTTTATAATGTTAATAATTAACAAGGATTTAATAGATTCCTCTCCCCTTTATTTTAAATCTAATTTATTAAACTAAAAATTTACTTATTAATTTGCAAGTTATTCACGTTGAAAAACGCCAAAATCGCTGTTTTTAGCAACTTTGACAGCAATAATTTAAAACTTGACGTATAGGAAAAAACTAAAAATATAGATGTGTTAACCGTAATTCTACCAAAATCTGAAAACAGTTTGCTGGTTGATTTTATAAGTCCAATATTTGTTGACCAGTGCTGTTATAGATCATAAATGACATTGAAATGGGAACTAATAGAAAGTGCTTTTTATGATATCTTTACTAAATATATCATTGCTAGAGTTTTAGTCTAGGCCTTAGTTTTATTCTTTAGGTTTGTAAAATCTGCAAACTATTAGTAATAATTATAAATTATCCGTGGACCCAATTGCAACACATAATATTATTTAAAAATAATCTATTTTATGCTTCATATTTACAATTGAGCCACATATTTTTGGTCCTTTTATAAAACTATGTTAAACATCTTCTTTACAATAATGCATATTTAATTCCACTGCGACTCTTACATAATTCTTATGAACTATCTTACTCTTGAGACCACTCCTCATTATAAAGGCCCATAAAATTTCAGAAATTCTCCATGTAATTTTACATTCTTGTAATTTTTTTTATAAAAAAGCTTAGCATTATACTTTAACCTATTCCATTTATAGACTTCATCTTTGTTCCTCTGCCTCGTTTACGCTCATTATTATGTAGTTCATCAAGTGAGAACAGTGAGAATAAAATTCTTAGTAGGAGTGATTTAGAATTGAGTGGACCTCAGGATTCTAAAAGCTATACTTCTGGTAGCTAACTAAAATTTCATTTACATGGGCGTAGCCAGGATTAAAACTAGAGAGGGGCAATTATGATTTAGCGAGGGGCAAAATGACAATATATTACAATTTGAGCCACAATTATATGTAATTTTAAGATATTTATGGATTAAGAGGGAGCCGCCTCTTTCTGCCCCCTCCTGGCTACGCTCAGGAGTTGGTTAGTGCAAAAGTCATTCATTGGCAAGATTTTTTTATTAGACCCTTATTTATAGGCTGGGCCTGATTTGATCATTCACCATACGTGTTTAATTTTTTAAAAGATATTTATAAGTAATTTGCTGTCAAAAGATATGGTAGTAAAGTTTATTATATATTAAATATTCTATTATTATTGTGTATTTCCTTGAATAAAATCGGTGGGTTTGGATTCATAAAGTAGGTAGAGGGAAATGGAACGCGATATTTCGGGCTATCATAGCCCACCATCAGAGGGAAAAAGGGTGAAGATGAAGTCACAAAACATAAAAATAAAGTAAAGTGGATAACATAAACACGTTCTTCTTTTTTATCAGTTATTTGGTCTCACAGTCGTGGGGTTTTTAATAAGTTTCTTTCATCTTGTCCAGGTGAGTGCAATGTCTTGACTACTCTTTAATTTTCATAACTTTATCGACTTGCCGTTTCCACGTGACACGGGGACGTCCTCTTCCTCTCTTCCCCGGTACCTCCAAGTCCAGTACTTTTCGATTTAGGTCATTCGTGTCCCTTCTTACTATATGCCCATACCACCTTAGCCGATTTTCTTTAATCATATAGGTTGAATACCCATTTTTGTCATGAGACAGTCATTTGTCATATGGTATAATATACCCCAAGCTCCACCATATCATTCTCATCTCTGTGGCTTGTAATAGCTTTTCTTACGTGGTGTTTAATGCCCATGTTTCAATTCCATAGAGTAACACCGGTCTTACGATGGATTTGTAAGCTCTGCTCTTCAACCATATTGACATCTTGTCTCACATCACACTGGATATATTTCGCCCAAGCCATCCTTTTGGGATCCGAGCATGGACTTTTATTGCGCAACCTCCCTCTTGATGTAGCGTCGAGCCGAGGTATGTAAAACTGTCTACTTTGGGCACTTTAGATGGTCATCCAGCGATTATATTGAATAAAATTGAACTTAAAGCAGATCCTTGATGTAAACCAATTTTAACCCGAAAGGTTAGAGCTTCCAACTGTCGTCCTAACGCAAGAGTTTGAGGCTTCATAAATATTTTTCATGTGTCTTATATATGCGTCAGGGATATTTTGTTTTCTTAGGCACGACCATATTATTGTGCGAGAGACCGTGTCATAGCTTTCTCCAAATCGATAAAGACCATATATAAGTCTCTTCTCCTTTCACCGTACTTATCCATCTTTTGTCTTAGTGCGAAGATTGGGTCAATTGTGGATTGGCCGGTCACAAATCCGAATTGGTTAGCCGATATTTTTACCTCGATTTTCAGCCTTGCTACTAAGATCCTTTCCGTAAGCTTTAGGGAGTAGCAAGTTAGCTTGATACCTCTATAATTGCCACAGTCCTGAGGGTCTCCTTTGCCTTTAAATAAGGATATAATCGTGCTTGCTCTCCATTGATTAGGAATTCTCTCTTTTACCAATATCGTATTAAGGAGGTTCGTCATGATGGTGACTCCTTCTTCACGACATCCGAGCAATGCTTCCAAAGGTATTCCAACTGGGCCATTTGCATCTTGTTCATCTGTGTCCCTTCATCCTCCTGAAAGAGTTCGTCCATACTTATATTTGACTCAATTTTGGGGGAATCCTTGTCATTTGCAATATTCATAAGTTTCTTAAAATATCCTTTCCACCTTTCCATCACTTCTTTCGGCTTGAATAAGGTTTGACCCTTCTCGTTTTGACTATTTTATGAACTCCGACATCGCGACTTTTTTTCTCCCTTATCTTGGCTAATTTGTACATAAGCCTATCGCCCCCATTATGATCCAGTTTGTTTGCCAGCTCGGTGTAGGCGGCATTCTTCGCCCTCTTTGCGTCCCTGTCCCTATATTCTTGATAATCCTCCGACTTTTTCGATTTATGCCACCGTCTATATAGATTTTTCTTTCTTTCGATGAAATCCCTAACCGATTGATCCCACCACCATAGTTCCCTATTTATAGCTTCCTTTGGTCTGTCCTAGAACACGAATCGCTGTTACCTTAATGTCCTTAGATAGCGTCTCCCAATCGTCGTCTACGTCCCTTTGCAACATCCTTGCACCCAAGAGTGAGGAGGCTTTTTGATGGTATTCTTTGTTCGTCGACGTATACTTTAGCCTTTCGTATCAAATTCGAGGTTCATATACCTTTCTTCTTTCGGGAAATACTCTTCTGTCAAGATCCATAACAAGGGGACGATGTTTCCTGGCGATTTCTTCTCCCGGTATTACTTTGCAATCCTTGATACTCCATAAGTCCTTTCGCCGTATAAGCAAAGAGTCATTTTGACTGAAATGCTTCCCACTTCTGTAGGTCACAATATGATCTTCGCGTTTTTGAAAATAGGTGTTAACGATCGCCATGTCATATGCTTGGGATACTTGGAGAAGTTTTTCCCCTTCTTTGTTCTTCAGACCATGCCCATAGCCTCCATGATTGCGTTTATACCCGAGGCGATCTTTCCCTACGTGAGCGCTGAAATCTACCCCAATAATTAGCCTTTCTTCCTGTCGGATTCCTTGTATTTCCTTTTCCAATGAATCGAAGATTATGTCTTTCTCTGATTCCGAACACCCAATTTGGGGAGCATACGCGCACATAACGGTTAGGACCCGATCTGCAATCTTCACCCACATTAGCCTGTCGGAACAATGATTGACTTCCACCACATTCCTTGAACGATTCGCTTAGAACGATCGACCCCGTTTCTACAATTTGGTCACCCACTGTAGAAAAGCTTGTATCCTTTTCCTCCCGAGCTTTCGTTCCGTTCCACCTCGTCTCTTGTAGGCAGGCGATGTGTACCTTTCTTCTTTTTAGCATTTGTGCGACCTCGATGCTCATCTCCGTCAACGTTCCCACATTCCAGTACGTTATTCGCATTCTTTCCACAACTAATTTCCATAACCGCCTTTGTTGTGAGTTGGGCAGTAGGGGAGACCGGGGCTAGTCGTAGCCCGGGGTTACTATTATCTTTCTAATGATTTTTTAAAATAATAATGATATTAAATCAAAATTTAAACTAAATGTGTATTTTTCCATATGACATAAGTAAAAAATTTTTTGTTTAATAAAAATAAAATTTAAAATTTTTATTGAGAAAAAACGATTTTTCGGGGCTATTAGTAGCTTTTACAATATTTTTTATTTTGCATATAAAATTTTTTTGGCTGAATATTTTGGATTGATCTAATTTTTATCTTATAAAGGGAGATTTTTTATATAAAAACCGTATAATGATTAAATATTTATATGCAATATAACATCTTATTTATTAATTGTTTATTAAAATGAAGTCGGGGCTAGTCGGAGAGGGGCTATTGCTAGCCATTTTTCATTGTGTTTTACAAATGGCAAGATTGAAAAAAACAAAAAATAATCATATTACATTTGAATTTTCTAAATTTTTTTATAAAGAAACAATCTTTTTATTGATATGAGTTAGCATACACTAATAAGAAGTGAAAACGTCAGAGTTAATCTATGGGCTATGACTAGCCCCGAGCATTTTTGAAATTTTTTGGATTTTTGTTTTTTTAAACTTAATCTGTTAGAAAACTATTATTTATTTCCCTCCAAATTTTCTTCCTAATTTAAAATAGACATTAAAAATATATTCCAACAAAAAAATTGGAAAAATAATTTTAGTTTTTTTAGAACGCGATTTAATTTTTTATGGCTAAAGTAGCCCCGGTCTCCCCTAACCCTAGTGTATTTTTCATATTGCACGGGTGGGGTATGCAGTGCCCGTCGTTTGGGGAGGACGCCCTAGCTTTCTCTTGTAAAATTTTGTTTGAAACTAACATGATTTTGGAGTTGGTTTTAATAGCCGGTTTTCGACCTGACGCCAACCCTCCGCTTTTTGCACACGGACTTGGGACCGTCGTAGGTAGTGTTGTAACATAAATACTTTGATAGATAAAAATGATAGAAATTACATATCTGTAAACTTCTATATATAAAAAATTTAAATAAAGCTTAATTTAATCATTAAATAGATATTTACAGCTTTTTATTTATAAATATATTTTGTAGGTATTTAAAACCAGCTTTTGGAATGTGGACGATAATTTGTGGATGGTTATAGTCGTGCACTATTCTTCCGAGGCATGCATAAATGACCTCGGGTTGGACAACATTTATCAAATTAAGTCCAATTTCCTTATAGTAATGGATATTTTACCAAATTCAAACAATCCAAAGACAACGGGCTTAGTGAGTAAATTTCCTTGTTTAAATTACAATCTACCCTTAAATTAGAATGTCAAGCAATTTAACGAATTTTATTTACTAACTTACGTCATACGCTCATATAGTTTAAAGAACTAATATTTTACTAATATAATGTATAATTTTCCACAGTGTTAGTATTTAAATAATCCCTTTGCAAAACATATTTATATTAAATTACGCTGATCGTGCTTATCCAAGGATATCATGATTCATTGGATATTTCGCAAAATATTTACAATGAATATAAAAACTAAAAAATTGAATGATAGTACATATTAACTTTAGGAATTTTTTTTATCGAAAAGTTTGGATCTTAAAATAAATTAATAACTCTAATTGCATGTTATATTGTAGGTTTATGAAAATGAGAGCAAAGAATGTTAATTAAAAAATCAGCCGGCTGGATTTTATAGTGTAAATAACATTTTTTTTACTATTTTCAATAACAATTATAGGGAGTAAAGCCGTCATTTTTCCCCACAGCAAGGCCACTCAGAACTCCTTAATTTATAGTAAAGAAATATCTGGTGTATTACAACAGATACAGATAATGTGAATTAAGCAAATGTTTTTTATGATACGTACAATATGACTTGATATCAAATTTAATGAAAAATAAGATTATTATTATGCATCTTTCTAGTTATAAGAAGGATGTTATTTAAATGCTCAGTAAAAAATCAAAAATTCTCAGTAAATTATGCTCAGTATTTTATTAATGTGCTCAGTAAAAAATTCAAAATTGCTCAGTAAATAATCTTAATATTGCTCAGTTATAAATCCAAAATGCTCAGTAAATAATCTTAATATTGCTCAGTTATAAATCCAAAATGCTCAATATTATTTATTAATAAGCTCAGTAATTTTATTTATCAATCCAAAATTACCATTATTGGAAACAAAATCTATTTATACTAAATTTTGTAAATTTGATCTAAATGTCAAAGTATAATATGATTAAAAAAAATATGATTTTTGACAACAAACATTATTTGTCACTGCTGTTCGTTTTGTAATAGAAAGCACTTTTATTCTTTTTTTATTTGACTTAGTTCTTATTACTTTCTCATTGGTAAATGCAAAGGTGCTTTTGCTTACAGTGTAAAAAACAAACCTGATTTATTACAGTTATAGATGTTATTTGTAAGGTGTGATTAGTAGATAACATGATATGAGTCTATGCAGCTATTATAAAATCATTGAAAATTTCATAACTGGTGCAATAATTAATGTCCTGGAAAAAATGTAGTGAGTAAGCGACTTCGATATAAGATATACCAAGTTGCAAGAAACATATAACGTTCTAGAAGAGCGACTTAGACATAGGATGTTAACCATCGTAATCAGTTCATTTCCACACTACTCCATTCCTCACCACTTATCTTAACTTCGCTCCGCTCCACTTCCACTTATTCACTCCATTTGCGTGTACAACTCACTTCACTAAGATAGCAATGCATTCGCATATTCCATCGCTTATTAGCGTTGTAACTTCGCTCATTTTGCTATTACTAACTGTGGTACTCTCACGCCACCTGACGTTTCTACATCTTACTGTACCCTATTTTTCTAAATGGTTATTTTATGCCCATGTATGCGCGATTATCGCTTTTGTATTATGCGCATCTAAGCGCGGCATTCTCTTTTGTATAATTCAATACTCGAAATATGTTAATTACCATCGAAAGGCAGAAATACATCTGGGGAGCCATCATTATTGTGGATTGTTTTTATTGTGAATTGTGGTTATTGGGGAAAAGATGTGATGTGTATATCAGAGGTCAGATTTGTTAGAATTTTTCAGCCCGAACCCGGCCCGGCCCGATTTTATAATTAATCTGCCCGCCCGAGCCCGCCCGAACCCATCTAAGTGTCCGCCCGGGCCCGCCCGAATCGTTAAAGCTGCCCGAATTGCCCGGCCCGAAATATTAAATTTGCCCGTTAGTCCCGAATTTATGAGGTCGCAAACAGAGGTCGGATTTGTTAAAATTTTTCTGCCCAAACCCGGCCCGGTCTAAATTTTTAACTAAATTCCCCGCCTAAACCCTTCTAAGTGTCCGCTCAGCCATGCCCAAACCATTAGAGCTGCCCGGCCTTATTAATAAAATTTGCCCGTTAGACTAGAAATTATCCAATCCCAAAATCTTTTAACCACTATTACAAAATAAGCATTAAATAATGGCATAATAAATATATTTATTTTAATATATGTTTTTTGATACGTCATTTTATTCTTTTATAATATAATATGAAAATTAAAAATTTTTGATCTTGAGATAAACCAGTTAAACTAATCTATTCGAAATAAAATAAAATTTAATTCTGAAGAAGTTAAAATTAGGATTTAGGACATTATATAAACGTACGATAAGGATTTAAGCGATAGAAAAAAATCTAGTCAAATTTATTATGGCCCAAAATTGTTTATAAGCGAATTTTTCTTTTTTCGAGGAAAATCAATTTGATAAAATTTTTGGCATGCCCGAATTGCCCGAATCTTATCAGCGTGCCCGCCCGGGCCCGTCCGAAAAGTAAAACTTAAGACAGTTGCCCGGCCCGGCCCGGCCCGTGGGCCGGGCCGGGCGGGCCGGGCAGCGGGCCGGGCCGGGCATTTCTGACCTCTGGATAAAGGCACCATGACAGATGGAAATACTATCACTTTACCTTTTTCCCCCGCTTGTTATATTAATTAATAATCGAAATGTAACTTTCCTAGTATTATACCATTTCTTCAGTATATTGAATGTAAGTAACCATTATTGGGTTCTTATATTATTATTTGTGAATAAAGTATTTTATAATCAAAGTTATTATTTATTATTTAGAGTTCTATTATTTTCCTTTGATAATTCATGATAGTCTCTGATTCTAACATTTATTAATAATTGTTAACTTAATAATTTATAATAAATATTTTTGTACTTGAATAATAAACTATAAACTAAACTATCAAACATTAGTTATTATTTAACAAAAACCTATAACATCTAACTATTATCTAAAATGCCTAGACTATTATATAAGCTGAAAATTTTAAAAATTTAAAGTAATAAAACATATTGAGAAATTTTTTTAACTTATAATTCATTACACTCATAATGCTAAGAAAATTGTTTTGTCTCAAAAGGCGCATTTAATGCACACTTTTTGAAGTTCCATCTGCAGACCATTTATAAGCTATTAATTCTCATCGTTTTAAATTAATTATTAAATAAATTTATCAACAAAATTACTTTGACATAATTAAGGTATTGGAGGCACTGATTTCAATTAAGCTGCACTATATTCTGTCAATTATTTTACTCACTTTAGATTTAGTAATTTATGAGAATATGGGGTCTTTTTTTCTAATTTTAAATCTTCCTATCCAAATAAAACCATGTATCTCTAATAAATAATAAGAGATTTAAAAAACTCACCGAAACAAAACCCACGGTTGTGGGACCAAACCCTTGATAAAGATGAAGAAGATTATCACATAAGCACCAAATTCATACAAAAATTATAAATTTTATTATTTACAATTTCACCACTATAAAATACATTTATACAACAATTATTATTTACAGCAAATTTTGCCCAAACGAAAGCTTATGTGCTTCACATGTCGCGATTATTTATTGCTTAGAAGCATCATTAATATTATCACTTATACGATATCAACTGTAAATGGCTTGACATAAGAGCACCTTTAACATAATTGTAAGGCATCCCACTCTATATATCGAATTAACTGGAATGTGATAGCATGCTTTATGTCTTTGTTTTTATATTATAAAGCTTCATTTTATGTGCCAATTAAATTTAATTATACATAGAGATATTAAAGCGCGTATATGACCAGATGAGCTGCACATTTTGTACGGGACCGGGTCAAAACCGCAGAAAAAAAACAGCAGAATTGGTCAGAACTGATCAAGACTGGTCAGAACTGGTCAAGATTGAACATCTGTTTATTGATATGATGAATTAAAATGTAAGTTTTAACCTATCTTTTATTCATAATTTATATTATAGATGTTGTATACTAATACTTCCATGGATATCATATTATATTTACAATTTTGGAAATAAAGGAAATAGAATTAAAAGTTTTAACCTAAAATTCTATTCATAATTTATATTAAAGATGTTGAATACTAATACTTCCATGGATATGATATTATATTTATAATTTTGGAAATAAAGGAAATAGAATTTAAGTTTTAACCTATCTTATTCATAATTTATATTATAGATGTTGAATACTAATACTTCCATGGATATATATTATTTTTACAATTTTGGAAATAAAGGAAATAGAATTTAAGTTTTAACCTATCTTTTATTCATAGTTTATATTATAGATGTTGAATACTAATACTTCCATCTTAGATTGGTGAATAGGGTTAGTGTTTTAGGTCGGGGTTAGTGTTTTAGGTTAGGGTTAGTGTTTTAGGTCAGGGTTAGGGTTATATTGATTATCTAAAAGTCATATTATTCTGCTACTTTTTAATCCTGCTACTTTGACCCTTTAAAATGTTTTGCCTTTACACTCATTTAAGCTTTTTTTATAAATATTTACTAGATTATAACAGACCAATTTTATTAATATTTACTAAATTATAACAGACAAATAATCAAGTGGTAATAATATTTAACATTGCATCTCTTTCTTTATATTTTAGATAACATGATATAGTTTTTAGAAATTGAGATGGGTCTATTTCACTGAGTATAATGTTCTTTTAAATTATTGATACAAGATTCTTTGTTGATTTCTTTCTTAGATTTTGGGTTTATTGTTTTTCCTTGGTTTATTTTATAGATATTTGAGTTAGTTTCTTTCTGTATCTTTTTGAGATAATCAATAAATTGATAAATATTGGGTCTGATGATTTTTACCCATATTAGCTTTGATGTAAGAATATTGACCAAGGGTCAGCACCTGCCCACTTCTTGAAGATTTTTTAAATTCTAACCAAATATGCATTAAAATCTATATTTTGTATACTTATTCTCTTCTTGCTCAAAAATGAGACAAATTCTTTAAAATAAGACATGAAAATAACAATTATATATATGCTGTTTTGTCGTATAATTCTAAAATGTCTATGCGCTTCGCATTTTCCATCCCCCCGACTTTTTCTGCTATTTTTTCATAATTCTGCTATTTTGACCCCGATTCATTTTGTACACCTATCCTTTTATATTTTCATTAGGTAAGATTTTATGAGCATTGCGTTTCATTTAATAAGCTTTCAAAGCTTTAAACTTATCATAATCTATATTTAATCTGCAGATGGAAGGGAGTGAGGAATCTAAATTTGTTGAACAAAGACCTGCTAGGCCCAGGTGCTTTCTAGACCTTCACATTAATTCGCCCAATAATACTTCTGAAAACCAGACGCATCGCATTATTGTTGAACTTTATGCTGATATATGTCCAATAACTTGTGAAAATTTTAGATGCCTTTGCACGGGTATTTACAATAATCAATTATTTATTATATATTTAAAGGGGAGAAAGGTATAAGTCCTACAACTAATAAGCCCCTTCATTACAAAGACTCAACCTTTCATAGAGTTGTCAAAAACTTCATGATACAAGGTGGAGACACTATTTTAGGTACATATAAATTTATAAATTTTAGTTTTACTTTTAAATTTGTATCTTATTTAATATAACACAAATTTAGGTTTATAAGTGATCTACTATAAAGGCAGTGGCGTAGCCAGAGGGGGGGGGGGGAAACGGGAATTCCCCCCCCCCCCCCCCCCCCCCCCCGAAAAAAATATCAAATGTTTATTTTGTTTTTTTAAATAATGTTACAAAAAAAATTTATAATTTCCCCCCCCCCTCCCAGAGAAAATCCTGGCTACGCGCCTGTATAAAGGCAATAACTAAGTTTGTCTTCTTAAGACATTTGTTGTCCTCTTTAAACATAATTAGGATTTTAACTATAAATTTAATTTTAGTTAGTTTATTAATGATCTAAAAGTTTTATTCAGAAACAAATAATTATAATTATGATATACACGAATAAAAAATATAAAAACGCGCTATAACTAAACGGATGGCATTGATCCGTGTATGGAAATCGTGTTGGATTTAACGATTTCCATTGTGATCTTTTGCCTGATAAAAAAGTATTCTTTGGGATCGTGAGTAATGGAGGTTATATATTTTGAAATTTGTTTTAGGAATTGGCTGCCCTCGGGACCTAAGTTACCGAGGGTCGTAGCTACTACTGGTATGAAAATAATATTGTTTAGGTATTTGTATTTATCCTCCTTCTTTCTCTCAGTAGAAGAGATGAGGTCGGGAGAGGCGTTAGATTTGGCGAATACGTCCACTGCAGTGAAGTCCCAGCAGGCGTTTAGGCCACGAGCCCACGGGATGATTGTTACTCCATCGGGTCTTTTCCCGTCAGTGGAGCTTAGGCCAGTGGGTTCTATTGTATTGGGAAAGCCGGCTTTCTTCAAAGATTGTCCGATTATTTTATTTATTGTGGCATGACGGGGATGCCGCCCCTTGCTGTATTGGCAGTGTAGAGGATGATGGCCGTTTGCAAGAACGGGTTGGCGGCAGAGGTCGCAGTTGAATGGGGACACAATTTCACAGCCGAGGCGTAGGCCTACAGCTATTCGGAGTTCCTCGCCCGACAGGTGTAACCCTAGGTTTTGGCTTGGTAGGGCCTCGAGCCATTCGTAACCCCCGGAGGATGCCCAATTGAAGTGGAGATTTCCCAAAGATAGGTTGTTCGAAGTGAGGTAAGCTACGGAACGTGCTATCAGTGGTAAGTCCCAATCCTTTTGGGTGGTTCCATTCGGGTAAGTAGCGGAATCCAGTTTGAGGTCATCCCACGCCTGAAGGGCGCTGTCGAGGTGCGGGTCTTGGGTTTGAGTGATTTGCTTGATTAACTCATCCGTTGATAAACGGGATGAAATGAACCCTGCTAGTGAGAGTAGATGGGGGGGTCGGATGCCTATACCACCACTCTTGGAGGGAAGGGTGGCTTGGAGCCATTGGAGAGGGCTAAATTTAAGGTTTAGGCACCTTTCGACTAGCAATTGGATTTTTTTTTCCATCGCGTGGAGTAGGTTAACGGCTAGGAAGACGGGCGAGGCGCGTAATGCATAGTTAATTTTGGGTATTAGGAGGAAGTTTTTTAAGAGGAAAAAGGCATGGTGGGGAGTTAGACGCTCCAGGGTGTGGGATATGGAGTCGATGAAACCGGAGAAATGCTCTAAGAATGTTTCAGTTGTTTTAACGCCTCCAATGGGAGCGCCTAAGTAATGAAAGTCATCTCTTGATATGACTGGGAATGGGAGGGAGAGTTTGTCAATTGTGAGATCTTTGGTGAAGATCTCACATTTCGATGTGTTTAGGCTGAGTGATATATTGTCTGCGAAGCCATTGATGATCTGTGGGATTTGCCGGACTGCTTCGGCTGGGCCGACCAGGAATCCGTCATCAAGGTACCATAAATTGCATGAGAAGGCTCCTAGGGAGGAGAGTTTATCGATGATAGTTTGAATGGCCAAACAGAAAAGGGCCGGGCCCAAAGGATCTCCTTGTTGGATCCCTTGGGATGATTTGATTATTTGGTCCCCAAAGAGTAGATACGTTGGGTTCCCATAGCTATTTAACAGAAACTGATGGTATTCCGGAAATTGTTGTATGAACGGTTCAATAAAGGCTGCTCGGTTTACGCTGTTAAAGGCGTTTTTAAAATCGAGTTTCACCAGGAGGTCATTTGATGAAGAAGACTCAAGAAATGTTCGAGCTACATGGGAAGCAGCCTCGCATCCTCCTTTCACGCCAAAACCAAGTTGGTTTGGGAGGAGAGAAGCCGTTAAAGGTGAACGGATTCGAGAGGTTATTATTTTGGAAACCATGCGTCGGAGGACTGATCCAACAACAATGGGTCGGATCGAACCATCTGGTTTTTTAAAAGCAATCAGTTTTCCACCAAATAGGAGAGGAACTATTTCAGAAGGAAAATGTCCCCGCCTTATTATGTTACAAAGGTTGGTTAAGTTGGCTAGAAGAGCATGTGAACCGCTAAGTTGAGGTTTGGTGAGGTCCTGAAGGTAAATTGGTCGTATACCATCGAGGCCCCCGGCTGAGTCTTTTTTGAAAGACATAAGAGCTTCGGCTACTTCTTGGAGAGTGAAGTCCATGAGGGGAATATCTGAGACGTTTAGGAGGTTAGGCGGTAATGGATGACCTTCGGGGTGTTTTTGCAGGAGGAGGTCGAAGGTGGTATTGGTATTTGGCGCTATTGAGTCATCCGATTCCAGGATTTTAAGCGCTGAGCGGATTTCCATGTTGTTGATTTTGTTGGCTATCCTTTTAGCTTTGTTGTCAACTGGGTGATGGTTGTGCTTCAAGGGTGGTTTTAAGGGATTAAGGAGATCAAATTCCAAGATTGATGCTTTAATGTCTTTTGAGAGGTGCTTTGTAGCAGGGTTGGGGATGGCTAGAGTGTGAAAACTAAGGGTAAAGAGGCTTTCCCAATTCTTATGATTAGCAGGGTTGTGTATGATTGAGGTAATAATTTGGTTTAGGAGAGTACTAAAACATTCACGAGCACCTCTGGGAATCCTAGAGATGGTGTTAGGTTTTTGGAGGCTTATTATTTGGCTAGCCCAAGAAGAGTCATTTTGTTTCGGGGGTTTATCAGGAGCAAGCACGTGCTCAGGGGTTGCGTTGTGGTGGCTGTTAAAGAAACTGCTACTGGAGATTGTTGATGTACTTGAGGGAAATGAGTTTGATAATGGGCAACGGTTATCACGGGGACCATGGATGATAAATTTGCCAGCTTTAGTGAGTGTAAAAGTCTTATTGCAAGATGGGCAATTTGTGGTAGGCATGTCAAAATGGAGAAATAGTAATGTAACAGCTTACATATAAGAAATAGACATAGTTATATTAATTATAGAGGAAGGATACGGGAAAATCTTAAGGATATAGTGGGGGAGCATTGATGTTGTTTTAAAGAAAAAAAAAAAAAATTTTGTTACCTTGATTAGGTAAATTATTTTGTAAAAGAGATGAGATTCCATATTGTAAAGGTTGGTTCTAATTATGTTACTACTTGCCTAATAAGGAACATTGGTGTCGTTTAATAGAAAAAAAAAAAATTACTAATTTTTGTTACCATGATTAGGATGAATTATTTTGTGAAAGATATGAGATTGCATATTGAAAAGGTTGGTTCTAATGATGTTAAAAGATTCCTATATATATAATTTGAATGTTTGGGTATTTAACTTTAGGTCTAAATATGTGTTGATTAAAAAAAAAAAAAAAAAAAAAAAAAAATATGGAAGTTAAAAGAAATTTTATGTTACCTTGTTTAGATAAATTATTTTGTAAAAGATATGAGATTGCATATTGTAAAGGTTGGTTCTAATTATGTTAAAAGATTCCTATTTATATAATTTAAATGTTTGGGTATTTAAATTTAGGTCTAAATATGTGTTGATTAAACAAAACAAAAATTTTAAAAATATGGAAGTTAATAAAGTAGTGATAAGAAATGTATAAATAATTGAAATACTGACAGTGAAGGGTTTTGAGGTTACTAAATGGAGGATTCAGTATGCTTTGAATAGTAAGTTGTGATGTAATTAATTGGGTTGATTGTTTTCATTATTTGTGTGTTTGTGAAGAGTTTTTGAAGAGTTTCCAGGTAAATTAGTAGAGGATTCAGTTTGCTTTGATTAGTAGTGATGATGATAGCAGATCATTTGAGGGATATACAAATACGTATTTGGAATGCAGGATCAATAGGGATAGATTCCATATATAATATATGATAAAATGGATTTATTGCAATTTTCGAAGATATATTTAACCGCCATTTTTCATAAAAATGATAAAATGGATTTATTGCAATTTTCGAAGATATATTTAACCGCCATTTTTCATAAAAATAATTATTTGTAAGTAATTTTTTTTTATAATGTACGCAATTTTCATTTAAAGATGACTAGTGACTAAAAATTGTGATATTTTTATTTGACTTAGTTTATTATAAGCATAATTAATTTTGAGTTTTCTCCTTTTTATTTTCTGTTTGTATCAGTATGGATCCCTTTTCTGTTGAATAATAATATCAAAAGCTTTAAATCCATACATATTTTATGGGATCCATTTTATTTTAGATTTTTTCTTTGTTGTTCAAATATGTTAATTAAGCTTACTGTCGTATATAAGAATTTACTTTAAATCATGCATATTATCTTGCCTTTATTTAAAATTGTTTAACAATAAAATATTTAATGATTTGTTTTTTAATGACTTTAAAATTGAGTTAAAAGTTTTTTTAAATCAGAAACAGGCGTATAGATAGTGGCATTAATCTGATGTAGGGGCCATTAAACAGCAATTCTTAATAGGATATTAATTAACTACGTTAATATTTTTATTTAAAGGATAATACTAAGGAATTTTGTAAATTGTTTTGTTTATATATTTTTTATTATCAATTAATTAGGCAATGGAAAGTCTGGAGAATCCATATATGGGAAAACGTTTCCTGATGAAAATTTTGAAATTAAACATGATAAACCCTACATGCTATCAATGGCCAACAAAGGAAAGGATACAAATTCTTCTCAGTTTTTCATGTAACTTAATATCTGCACTTTTTAAATTGTGACTAATAATTTAAGCGTATTTCTTATAAAATACTTTAAATCTAACATATGTGTTATATCGCGTAAAGTTTATTGATTCTCATTTTTATCTACAAGCAGCTTTTTAATAAATGTTTGAATCCATAGTTTTACAAACACAAAATAAATTGAAAATGTTAGTATTTATGTATAAATAATAAGATTGCTTTTTATATTTATTTTTATGTGATTACAGCACAACAGTTCCAGCTCCTCATTTAGATGGTATACACGTAGCTTTTGGACATGTTATATCGGGGCAGAGTGCTGTTCGACTAATCGAAGAAATTCCCACAGATGAAACATACAAGCCCGCCTTCCCCGTTATCACACAGAAAACGGGTGAATTAGTGCTGCAAATTAAAAAAAAGTTGCCACAACCCATTGACCAAAAACCATCTATGGAAATTTCAAAAGATGTTAAACGTAAACTCATTTAACTTATGCTTTTTTGTGTGTGTTAGTTTTTCAATTTTGACATAATATTTTTATTTGCAACTAATTTATTTCTCAGCTGCGAAATTTGAAATTTCTGAAGATCTACCCAGTTATTCATCAGATGACGAAAGTTCTGAAAAAGGTGTTGAAGAGGGAGAGCTAAGTGAATTAGCTGGCAAGATTGAACTAACAACGAGGTTTAATATTGCTTATATATATATGGGATTGAATAAAATAGGCCTAAAAAGAATAGAATTCACTAATTATAATGAGAATAAGTGATAAAAATTACTAATCTATGACGATGTTAATTACTAAAGCTGGGGGAGGGCATGTGAAATGGAAATAAAGTGTAAAAAGGAAACAAAGTTTATTTATATAAAAATTTATAATTTTACCAACTCGGCTTTGGCACACAGTATTAAAACATATAATTATAGCAATGATATCATCTTTAGATAATGATCATAGACTAGATAGACTGCTTATCAATGCACAAAATGTGTACCCTTTTTTCCGCCATTTTGATGAGTACATGGTAAAGTGGTGATTATAAAAATATTATTAATTTTTGTAAATTAAATAATCTTAAAAAAGGTAAATAAAAAATATTGAATTGGGTTGATATCAAAGACAGCATTCTAAAATAAATATCATGTTTGTTTAATAAATATAGCGCCATCTATATTATGTATTATAAACTAGTGAGAAAGGTAAATTGACTATTATTGGCCTAAAAATAAAACATTTTTATTCAACTTATTTCTTATCTTAATTCTTAATTTTTTATTTATATTACGGGTATGATTATGAAAAAGAATATTAAGATTTTTCAAAACTAAATTAATTAAAATTTTTAAATGTGTGTTAGTTGCAAATTATTAAAATCAATACTTTTGGATATATAAGCGTTTGGGGTCTCATATACCCCATAAGGTCAATTAAGAAAGTTTTTTTTATTTGTCATTTTTTTTTTATACTTAAAAGTAGTAATTTAAGCATGTATAACATAATCAATATCTATAATTACATTTGTTTATTTTATGGTAATTGATATTCTTGTGAACCTTCTTTATGGTAACTTTTGTAATCAGCTTATGAGTTTAATTTATGATTGTTTATAATCCTCAAGTTCAGATTCTGATGGTAAAAATAAGATTATATTGCCATAATTAGTTAGATAACTTTGTGTTAACATCAAGATGATCTAATTGAAAATGAAAAGAAAGTGATTCAATTGTGGATATAGAAGAACTGGGACAGACTTTGCCAAAACAAAAATTTATATGGTATAGAATTTCAAGAATATTTTATGTGCTAAAATAGGTAACTTTTCGACAATATATTCCAAATAAGCCTTACAAATATGGGCTCAACTATTCTCTTGTGGATGTAAAACATATAACCTGGATTATACACAGGCTATCAGCAAGATGATTCTTATAAAGATAGTATCAAGCCATTCGGCGTAGTTACAAGGTTGATAATGCCCATCTCAAATTCAAATAAACATGCAATATAAAAAGCAAATTACACAAAATTTTGGCCAAGCAAAAGTCTTATCAATAAACTTTCTTTTTCAAGAAAATCTAACGTTAGTATCTTATATTCCAAGAAAAACAAGCAGGTGATGTTGTCATCTTTTCATTATGACCAAAAAATTGATCCAGATTTTGGGACTGCTTCAAAACCAGAAATAATGCATGTTTTTTATATTATTCAAACCTTCTTATTTCTATTAACTATTTGGTCTCCATAACAATAAATAAAACATGTCATTTTGATTTTTACTAATTTTCTTTTGTTTAGTAAATTGCATATAATTTTAGAATTTTTAAGAATGGGGTTTTATAAACCTGGAATTTATATATACCTGTCCTGTAAAATCAAAAATTGTTGGAATGGCATCTTCTCTCAATTGATGATATAAGTTGGATATAACATGTCCCTGATAAAATTATAAGAACAGATCCTAGAATGGATCGATGGTTGGAATTCCCTTTTTATCTTATGAATCCATGTTTTGAAAAGCTGGGGATTTATCATTGGAAAGCTAAAATTAAAAAAAAAATTATGTAAAATTTTAAAAAAAATTTAAAATATATTAACGATTTGTTCATCCCGAGTTTTTCTATGAAAACAATATGGAACAGCACAAAATGGCATAGTTGAAATACACCAGTTGTGCTCCTTGAAATGGCCGATAATTTGACACACAATTTACCATATGGAACATATGGCATGAGGAGTCTATGTATTGTATTGTATGTAGCCTATGATAATGATATATAAATAAAAGTTATAATAAAACAAACTACTCGTTTTTCATGTATTCACTCACGTGTATGTCAATTGCCTTTAGTATTTATAAGTTTTTTATTTAAGCACATTTTAATGACCATAAATACCACCTGTTTAACTAGAAGTTTGCAACGGGATTGCTAGAATTTATGATGGACAATTAGATTTGATTCCCAAAATATTTTGTTTTTCTTTGGTAAATCTTTCGAGATCGTTTTTAAGTTATATGTTAAATATATTGAATTAATGAGCCGGCATAGAGCTATGGATCGGAAATGTAATGGATTTGACAATTTACCATAGTCATTTTGTGCTTAAAAAATAATTATTTTGCAAACAATTCGAATATAGGCTCAAATTTACACATCTTCTATTTATCCTGGTGTTGAAATATATAAAATTTGTGACTAATATAATTAAAAGAAATTAAACGAGCAAAATTGTATGTTATATTTTATGACATAGTGGTGTAGAAGTGAATGCAAATTTGCCTCCCGAAATCCCTAGGAATTATTTGCTTAGACGCTGTGACGCCCCCATAACCCATAAAATGGATGAAAATGTAGGGGAAAAGGAACCGGGACTTAATGGACGAGACCATGATATTGAGCAAAGTTAGTAGTATTTTACAAAAAAAAGATTTTTCAGCTATTTTTTATTTTGTCCTTTTACTTTAAATTATGTTTAAATTGTACTGCAATTTTTAAAGTAAAATTTCGCTTTATTTTCAAGGGTATTTTTGAAGTAAATTGCTTGATTAATCACAAATACTTACAGTGGTATAAATTTGGTTGCACAGGAAATGCAATGCAATAGTCTTAGTTTGTAATTTTTGCAGGCTAAAGAAGTCTTTATACCACAAAAAATAGAAATTATTATGGGAGAAACAAGGATGTATCCTATAAAATTAGTTTATTGATAATGGTCGCTGGACGACCGAAATATCTAAACCCATTTCCACCCTCGCATTTTATCAATCCTAAACTACCATTATTGGAAACTATTTTATAAATTATAATGGATTGATAGTACATAAATATATTCAAGGATATATCCTCTATTGATCAATGTTTTATGGATTACATACTAATGTTGTAAAAGGACGTCTGGGTTTTAGTTTAGTCGCCCTTTGGCTTTAGTCGACTAAACATAACCAAACCAAAGCTTTTTTGGTCTGTTCTTCTTAGTCGACCTCTAGGCTTAGGCGAAATTTAAAAAACAGGCCAGAGTCGACCGTTAATCTTAGTTGAACAAAGATCAACAAAACTGAACCCAGCTTTTTTTACGACACTATTACATACTAATTATCTTGCAATAGAGGCAGTGCTATTTCCTTACCTTTTTTTAGTTTTGAAAATACTATACCTAACCACTACTTATATAACTTTAGTTTGCTCAATATTCTAGGTCCGTGCATGTATTTTTCCATTTATCATAGTTTCTTGAACAACATTATAGTTACCCATTTTATTAAAACGTGATGAGATTTGATGTTACTTGATTAAAAGTCCCAAAATTATTGTTTTTTTTACTTTTGTTCAAATTTTCCAGGCTTTCTAAAATTAATTCCATATCTGTGTTATAAAGGAGGCCATCGTTTACTATAAATTACGATTATCAGGTTAATAGGCCAACATTAAGCCTAATTTACTTAAAATTTACTGTAAAAAGGGGTATGGAGTTAGGCTTTAGATTTTAAAATTAATTGCTATGCAATTTAAGGGCTCACTTTTCGTTGTCCCTCCATCCTGTCCAAGTTTTACTTTTTGAATAATTGCCTTGGGAATTTACAGGGGGTTTAAATGGCTGTGGACTTGTTCCCAAATAGGCTAGCTGATGACCGCTGGTTGGCTTTAATTTTTTCGACCTCGCCTGAGCCCAAAACCCATTATTGTTTATGGGCCCGACTCATTACCTTTATACATAAATTTCTTTTGACAACTTGTCTAGGTTGTTGATATAGCGGATAAATGCGAAACTGGCTAAATGATTACCCGCAAATTAATGCTGACCGTTGCTCATATATTTTATTGGGCCATTCCATGTCGAATCGTAAAAAATACAATTTTCGACCGACCATTTCAGATTAAAATAATTTTTGGTGAGGTTGAGGAGGCCTCATTTATTAGATTAATTTTTGAAAATTTTAGCCATTTTGGGACAATACTTTTTAAGTTATGGACGTTTAAAGTGCCAAAGTCACGTTCGGGAGCGTTTTATGGATTTTATTATTTTTGTCATATTTTTGAAAGTAATTTGGGTAATCACTCAAATTGGTGCATTTTGTTCCTAAAAATTCTCTATCGAAACATTTTTACCAAAAACCTCAAACTTTTGCGGTAACTTTTTTGTGGTCAAAAAATCGTTGCATATTAAATCATCAATTTCACAATGTGCACCCCTTTATGACTCATTATCATATTCTTAAGTTTTGTACGTAATCTTTAAGCCCAAGCACCCTGGCTCGCAGCGGACGAATCGAGCATCGAAATGGCTCGACTGAGAGCTATAATGAGTCAGCATCTACCCAACCCCGAGGTTTTAGGTTCTATGATGACCTCTTACCCGCTTAAAGCTAGGCCCACCATCCCCCACAACCAGGGAGATGCGAGGGAAAATGGTGATACAAAAAGTGGGGGCCATAATGATAGTTACAAGTAGGCAAACTTGCCCCCCCCCCTCTGTCTTTTTGAATGGGGGAATTTGTTTTTTTGAAATTTATTGTTTTACTTAGGTTAAATGTTCAGAGGAGAATCTAAAAGCTTGATTTTAGTAGCTTAGTATATAGCTTGTTTACACTATAATAGTTTCTTTTAAATTAAAGGGCACGGGCACCATGTTTACCCTACGTGTAATATTATTAGATAATAACCAGAATTTTTTATATTGATTCCTTTGGCAAATATTGGATTTTGGATGTATTAACTTTATTTACGAATTCTTGGCCCTTTAAAAATATATCTGATTTTTTGTTTGTTTGTTGTTTTAGGTAGAATTTTTTAGTATTGTTTCTTTCTCTAATTTGAAATTGGAAATTTTAAAATATATTGATAATAATAATAATAATTGTAGCAGAAGAGACCATAGGCACGACGAGCATGACACTGTATATCGCCATCTGGATTCCTACTACGAGGATAGAAAACGTAAAAATCATCAAGAATTATACAGAGAGGTTGTGAAAATAATTGCCATTTTTTATTATTATTTTTTCCTCATAATTTATATCAACAAATCCGTTATTTTTTGATAGCCGGTCTATTAGATCGATCATGGTTTAACCCTCTAAAGTTTTCAAACGTTTATTCTGTTTTTAACTTTTTATCAAAAAGGCCAGATTGTCGCAAGATTGTCGCAAAACTATTAGAAACGCGAACTAATTTAGTTTAAGGCAATACCTATTGTCTATAAATGGCAAAATTGTAAAAATTGGATAGATGTGAACTTCATATGCAATCAATAAGAATTTTTTGGAATTTTTAAAATTAAAATTTTTTAAACTAATTTCTTTATTTTAAGGATGAAATGGAAAGTAGAGCTAATAGTAAGAGACAAAGGAATAAAAGAATCCCGGCTCACATACTGAGGAAATTGGGTAGGTCCAGTACACCACCTCATTGGAAAGATGCCCAACGGAGGCTGGTAAAGATACAAGATTTAGAAAAGGGTGGAAAACTTAGTCGAGTCCAAGTCTCGCCAGAGTTTGAAGAACTGAAGAAAGATCAGCAAAATAATTATTTGGTGAGAGGACCTTAAATTCTAAGGGAATTTTTATGACTTTTAAGCAGAAAAATCATTGGATAATAAAATTATGTTTTGAAGTTGGCTTAAATTTATATGATTCTGAATGATTTAGATGAATTTAAAGACGGAAAAAGAAGGCGCGGGAAATAAACATTACAAAGGAAAGGGAAAGAGCTTTTGGACCTATAAGTCCGATCAAATTATCGCTGCTGAGGACTATGTGCCAAACTTAAAGGTACCTTGGGAGAGAAGTTGATTTTAAATTATACATATATGTTTGCGAGAAATAGTGGTATCTAAAAGAAATCTTGTTTTTAGTGTCTTTTGAAACCTTTAACCTAAGTTTTCTTATAATATTTCTTGTGTATTTTATAATTATAATTTGTTAACTTCTTTTGCACGCCTCTGTTTGCACAGTTTTCTAACATATTTTGCTAAGTTGCTACTAAGTACACTCGAGATTAGGCATTTTATCGGGCAAGTAAGAAATAGATTGTTATATCCATAGACTAGATAGACTGCTCATCAACGCACAAAATGTGTACCCTTCTTTCCACCATTTTGAAAGGAGCATTGTAACGTGGTGATCATATAGAAATTAGTAATTTTCGCCAATTAAATAATCTTAAAAAGGTAAATAAAAAAGTATTGAATTGGGTAGATATCAAAAACAGCATTTTTAAATAAATATCATTTAAAAAATACATAAAAATTAAAAAAGTAACTGCGATTAAAGTTTGTTTAATAACTCGGGCCTTCGGCCCTCGTGGGAAGGGGGAGAAGGGAAGGGGGGACGACTCATCTGTACTTCGTATAAATGTATCATATTTGCTATGCAATTTATGGGCGAGAAAGGTGGGAAGGGGCGAGAATGCCTATAGGGGGGTATTAAATGCCTAATGATTAATTAATTATTTATACAAATTTTCCATTATAGGCAAAATGTAATATAGGCAAAATGTAATATAGGCAAGGGTTAGATTTAGTGTTTGCATCTAGTTGCGTATTACATTAGTTTTTATGGCCTTTAGTGATTATGGGTCTAACAAACATTATATTATAAAACAACACAATGTTAAGAATTTGCAGAATTGTTGGGAGAAATTTTTTGTTGAATTTGAACAATTTTTAATTAAAAAAATCAAAAATTTGGCCAATGGTCACTTTTTCTCTATTGGTCAGTACCAACAGATACTCTATAAGTCAATGATAGCCAAAAAAACGGGAAAAAAAATTTTGATGCTCACTTTGGCCAATGGTCATTTTTTTCCATTGGTCAGCAGCCAGCACACGGTAAAAGTGGATATAAATTCATAAGAGTAAAAAAACGAAAAAAAAATTTTCGAATCACATTTTGGCCAATGGTCATTTTTTTCCATTGGTCAGCAGCCAGGGCACGGTAAAAGTGGATATAAATTCATAATAGTAAAAAAAACGAAAAAAAAGTTTTCGAATCACATTTTGGCCAATGGTCATTTTATTCCATTGGTCAGCAGCCAGCGGACGGCCAAAAAGTCATAATAGCAATGGTAGGAACAGGAACAATCATAATAGTCAAAAAAAACGAAAAAAATAATTTCGATTCACATTTTGGCCAATGGTCATTTTTTCCATCGGTCAGAAGCCAGCCCCCAAAAAGTCATAATAGCAATGGTAGTAACAGGAACAATCATAATAGTCAAAAAAAAACGAAAAAATAAACTCGGATTCACATTTTGGCCAATGGTCATTTTTTTCATTGGTCAGCAGCCAACGGACGGCCAAAATGTCTTATTATCAATGATAGTAACAAGAACAATCATAAGAGTCAAAAAAACTCCGGGATTCTAACCCAAAAACTAGTTAAATTGCATAGCAATTAAAAGTAAACAACTTTTATTTATGTTTTTTATATAACATTGGTCAGCAGCCAGCGGACGGCCAAAAAGTCATAATAGCAATGGTAGAAACAGGAACAATCATAATAGTCAAAAAAAAACGAAAAAAATAATTTCGATTCACGTTTTGGCCAATGGTCATTTTTTTCATTGGTCAGCAGCCAGCGGACGGCCAAAAATTCTTATTATCAATGATAGTAACAAGAACAATCATAAGAGTCAAAAAAACTCCGGGATTCTAACCCAAAAACTAGTTAAATTGCATAGCAATTAAAAGTAAACAACTTTTATTTATGTTTATTATTTAACATTGGTCAGCAGCCAGCGGACGGCCAAAAAGTCATAATAGCAATGGTGGGAACAGGAACAATCATAATAGTCAAAAAAAACAAAAAAAAAATAATTTCGATGCACATTTTGGCCAATGGTCATTTTTTCTATCGGTCAGGAGCCAGCGGACGGCCAAAAATTCTTATTATCAATGATAGTAACAAGAACAATCATAAGAGTCAAAAAAAACTCCGGGATTCTAACTAAAAAACTAGTTAAATTGCATAGCAATTAAAAGTAAACAACTTTTATTTATGTTTTAATTGCTATGCAATTTATGGGCTCGTTTTTGGTTGTCCGTTGTCTGTCCGTTGTCCGTTGTCTGTCCGTTACCCTCCCTATCTATTTGCATTGGGTATATTAGGTTATCGATTTTTTAAATTAATGCATGAGAAAGAGGTGCCCCACCCCTCATCTTTATCAAGAGGTGCCCCACCCCTCATCTCTATATCCCTCGCTTTCGGGCGGGGTCGGGTTTTAATTGCTACGTTAAATTAATGCATAAGTATATCTATATTTAAATTTTGGTAATTGCTATGCAATTTAACTAGTTTTGGGGTTAGAATCCCGGAGTTTTTTTTGACTATTATGATTGTTCCTGTTACTACCATTGCTATTATGACTTTTTGGCCGTCCGCTGGCTCCTGACCGATGGAAAAAATGACCATTGGCCAAAATGTGAATCGAAATTATTTTTTTCGTTTTTTCTTGACTATTATGATTGTTCCTGTTCCTACCATTGCTATTATGACTTTTTGGCCGTCCGCTGACTGCTGACCAATGGAATAAAATGACCATTGGCCAAAATGTGATTCGAAAATTTTTTTTTCGTTTTTTTTGACTATTATGAATTTATATCCACTTTACCGTGTCCTGGCTGCTGACCAATGGAAAAAAATGACCATTGGCCAAAATGTGATTCGAAAATTTTTTTTTCGTTTTTTTTACTCTTATGAATTTATATCCACTTTTACCGTGTGCTGGCTGCTGACCAATGGAAAAAAATGACCATTGGCCAAAGTGAGCATCAAAATTTTTTTTTCCTTTTTTTTGGCTATAATTGACTTATAGAGTATCTGTTGGTACTGACCAATAGAGAAAAAGTGACCATTGGCCAAATTTTTGATTTTTTTAATTAAAAATTGTTCAAATTCAACAAAAATTTCTCCCAACAATTCTGCAAATTCTTAACATTGTGTTGTTTTATAATATAATGTTTGTTAGACCCATAATCCCTAAAGGCCATAAAAACTAATGTAATACGCAACTAGATGCAAACACTAAATCTAACCCTAACCCTTGCCTATATTACATTTTGCCTTTATTACATTTTGCCTATAATGAAAAATTTGTATAAATAATTAATTAATCATTAGTCATTTAATACCCCCCTATAGGCATTCTCGCCCCTTCCCACCTTTCTCGCCCATAAATTGCATAGCAAATATGATACATTTATACGAAGTACAGATGAGTCGTCCCCCCTTCCCTTCCCCTCTTCCCTTCCCTTCTCCCCCTTCCCACGAGGGCCGAAGGCCCGAGTATTATATAATAGATGATTTAACAAATCTTATATATAACACACCGAGGGAGATAGAGATGAGGGGTGGGGGACCTCTTATGCATTAATTTAAAAAATAACACAGCGAGGGAGATAGAGATGAGGAGTGGGGCACCTCTTTCTCATTCATTAATTTAAAAAAGCGATAACCTAATATACCCAATGCAAATAGATAGGGAGGGTAACGGACAACGGAGAACGGACGGAAGGACACCAAAAAACGAGCCCATAAATTGCATAGCAATTAATATAGTGTCATCAATATTTTGTATAATATTAATTCATTGACGTTTTTTAATTTATAAACTAGTGAGGAAGGTAAATTGACTGTTATAGGGCAAAATTACGTGGTTAAAATACACAAATGCACTCTTCAAAATGGAAGAAAAATAGACACACAATTACCCATATGCAACGTATGGCATGAGCAGTCTATCTAGTCTATGGTTATATCACTGCTTTACGTATCCGAGCAGTTTAAAATGTTAGAAATTATGATGTTCTAGATGTTAAAATTTCTCTAAACAAATCAAACCCTTTACGCTAATTTATTTCACAAGTATGCACAATAGTAATTCATGTGCATAGTTGTTAAATTCGTCACAGAGCACCATAAAATTGGTAAAGCCCGACCTAAGCGTCCAAGCTAAACCCATCGATGTTACGATTCCCACATCTAACAAGTCTGAAGGAACGCGAGGGAAAGAAGAGGTTAAAAAGGGTGATAACGACAGGCATCACCATTCTCATCACCACAAACATCATCATAGCCGTCATCATCACCATAGTTCGGGTGGTAACAGACGCCATTTTGAAAAGAGCAGGGAGGGTCGCGAAGATAAAAGCACTCGTACCAAGTACAGAGCCGAGAAGGGTCGTCGGGCAGCCTCCATTGCATCAGCTTCTTCGAGCAGTAGCTCAAATTCTACCAAGGCAGATGCTAAAAATGCCTTGGGGCACAAAAAATCAACTAACCTCCCTCCGGGCGCATCTTATGAGCACCCCGTTAAAACGGCCTGAAACAAAATTTTTTAATTAAACCAACATTGCCCCCCCCCCACCATCCATACCATTTACCTGTTGTATTAAAATGCACGACGAAATTTGTGATTGATAATCATTCGCGAATCTATTAGTTTATACGACGATTTATTGTAAAAAATATTGATTCGACATAAAGGGTGGGATGGGTGCTTCTGTGATTTTATATATTTTAAAAATGTGTATAACGTTAATGCTCCTTGAATATAGCCATTTCTACGTTGATTTTATCCTAAAAGGCTCGTTCATGGCTTGCTTAGCTATTAGTGCTGTAAAAAGACGTCAGTTTTGTTTGGTCGACTTTTGGTTCAACTAAGACTAACGGACGACTCGGGTCTGCTTTTCAAATTTTGACCAAGCCTTGAGGTAGAGTAAGAAAGGCAGACCAAAAAGGTCTGTTTATGTTTAGTCGACGATAAATAAAACCCAGGTCTTTTTACAACACTACTAGCTATAAACAAAAACTTGCTTATTTAGGCAATCTGTGGTATGCGTGATATGTATATTAATGTATGAATTGATTATAATTAAATAATTTCGATTAAAAAAAACTGGGTGTATGTATAGTTTTCATATTGTATCTATAGATTGCGAACTAAATATGTTTAAATTATCAATTTATTCATATTAATTTTTATACCTAAATTAATTAATTTCAATTTGTGGCAACTATATTAGTTAAGGTTTAATTTTTGTTTATTTGCCATACAAAATATCCTTTTAGTCAATCACTAAGTTCACCTAATACGATACAACTTTTTAATTTTATAACACTATTAATTGCTATGCAATTTATGGGCTCACTTTCCATTTTGTTTGTCCGCCTATTCGGCGTCCACTATTCGGCGTCCGCACCGAACGTGGATGTCACGCACCGAATGTCTTGTTTTGTTTACTTTTAATTTTTGTTAATTTAGCCAGTTTTTGGGTTCGAATCCCGGAGTTTTTTTTGACTCTTATGATTGTTCTTGTTACTACCATTGATAATAAGACTTTTTGGCCGTCCGTTGGGTGCTGACCAATGAAAAAAATGACCATTGGCCAAAATGTGAATCCAAGTTTATTTTTTCGTTTTTTTTCGACTATTATGATTGTTCCTGTTACTACCATTGATAATAAGAATTTTTGGCCGTCCGTTGGCTGCTGACCAATGGAAAAAAATGACCATTGGCCAAAATGAATCCAAGTTTATTTTTTCGTTTTTTTTTCGACTATTATGATTGTTCTTGTTACTACCATTGATAATAAGACTTTTTGGCCGTCCGTTGGCTGCTGACCGATGGAAAAAATAACCATTGGCCAAAATGTGAATCCAAGATTATTTTTTCGTTTTTTTTCGACCATTATGATTGTTCTTGTTACTACCATTGATAATAAGACGTTTTGGCCGTCCGTTGGGTGCTGACCAATGAAAAAATGACCATTGGTCAAAATGTGAATCGAAAATTTTTTTTTCTTTTTTTTGCTAACATTGATTTATAGACCATCTGTTGGTACTGACCAATTAAAAAAAATGACCATTGGCCAAAATGTGATTCGAAAATTTTTTTTTCGTTTTTTTGACTCTTATGAATTTATATCCACTTTTACCGTGTCCTGGCTGCTGACCAATGCAAAAAAATGACCATTGGCTAAAGTGTGAATCAAAATTTTATTTTTGTTTTGACTCTTATGTATTTATATCGACTTTTAACGTGTACTGGCTGCTGACCAATGGAAAAAAATGACCATTGGTCAAAATGTGAATCGAAAATTTTTTTTTTCGTTTTTATTGGCTAACATGATCTATAGATCATCTGTTGGAACTGCCCATTGGAAAAAAATGACCATTGACTAAATTGTGAATCGAAATTTTAATTTTCGTTTTTGAATTTGTTAACATTGATAATTACCCTGTGCCCCACCCCCTACAGAACCCTATGCCTTTACTGATATGGGTCCCTGTGTCCCTACACTTATTAACGGCTTAATCAATGATATTTAACGATTATCTCACTTTTATATACTTATATTAATAATAGCATGTATATTAAAATCTTCTATTACTGTTAAAATTTTGTTCTATTTTTTTTAATTAAAAATTGTTCAAATTCAACTAAAAATTTCTCCCAACAATTCTGCAAAATCTTAACATTGTGATGTTTTATAATATAATGTTTGTTACACGCCTAATTTTAAATATTTTTGAATTTTGGCACATATACCCGTTTTTAAACTTAGTGATTTACCCAATTTATTAATTTACTGCATTTCACGATTCGGACCCATAATCACTAAAGGCCATAAAAACTAATGTAATACGCAACTAGATGCAAACACTAAATCTAACCTAACCCTTGCCTATATTACATTTTGCAAACATCCGAATTTAAGGATTTAATAATCATATTTTTAATATATTGGACCACAAATATTAGTTATTTTGGGAACTATTTGAAACGGTGTATAAATACACGTTAACCGGCTATATTTTTAAATATCTATCAATTCAACGTTAAATAATCTAGATTATAAATTAAGTGGCAATGTAAAATCATGGGTAGATATTAAAATTAACATATCTTATTAATAATAAATGCGGGATAGCGATTAAGAGAATTGATGCCAACCCTTGCTTACCATATATTTCAATTTTATTATAGTAGTGGAGTATATTTTATATTGCTTTTTTTTCAATGGCGCTATGCCAAGGTTAAACCCCTACCCCTATCTTCCTCTCTTATCCGCCCACCGCTAGGGGGCGGGAGTGGAGGAGATGAAGATTATTTCACAATATTGGCATTCTCGGGCGTATATTTATTTATGCCGAGTTTAGTGTGTAGTAATAACATTAAACATGCATAATACGTCATCATATTTACATGGATATTGAAAAGATTTTATATGGAAGAGAATACCAATAGTTTTATATTAATAGTAGTAGCCAGAATTTAATTTAAGGTTCATCAATTGGCCTGGTTATTTTTATAACTCCCTCCTTGCCTTTTATATTTTAGCAAATAAATTAATATAAAATTAGTAATACACTAAAGAAAGCCTAACCTAGACGAGGATAATTGTTGTTATAACTGGAAACATTCTTTACTACAATATGGATTTTTGAATTAATAATAGAATTTTTAAAGTATATTTAATTATTTTAATGTTCACATTTCGTTTTTCAAAACAATCCCTTGTTACATAGCCAGCTTCTGCCAAATTAAAAAAATACTATCTTTTTCTTCTTCACATTTTTATCACATGCAAAACATACGTTATAAAACGGCGAGTAAAATTGAGGTTTTAAATTTAAATGAATTTTATTTTTTTTTTACAAAAAAGTAGATTTTTATGTTGTGTAACTAGCATGGGAGTAGTCAAGGTGGAAACCTTAGCAATTATCCGACCCCCTATAGGCATTCTCGCCCCTTCACACCTTTCTCGCCCATAAATTGCATAGCAAATATGCTACATTTATACGTAGAATAGATGAGTCGTCCCCTCTTCCCTTCCCCCCCCCCTTCCCTTCCCCCCCCTTCCCTTCTCCCCCTTCTCCGGGGGTCTGGGGGGCGGAGCCCCCAGGAGATGGGGGTTTGGGGGCAGAGCCCCCAGTCCCCAGCAGGGGGTTTGGGGGCGAAGCCCCCAAGGGGGTCTGGGGGCGAAGCCCCCAGTTACGCCCGAAGGGCGTATTTTTATATGGGAATTGATTTTTATATTTAAAATAACTACCCTGTTTGTTTATTGTGAATCTTTCATAGATTATATGACTTCATTTTATAGGAGAAAATTTAAACAATGGTAAACTTTCAAAACTTTATACATAACAAAGCGAAGGTTAAAATATCTTTCGCGACATTATATACAAATTATAGGCTAATTATTTACACTTAATATTTACAAACTTTAAAAGACCCTATGTGCCATTTGATCTTGCTTGTTCAATTTTCCTATACATCTGACTTGTGATGTGAATTTGTGTCTTAGGGTTTTCGAATTACCCATAGTACATCTGTACTATTTTCTTTGCTTTCAGGAATTAAAAAAACATCTAAGATTTCCCAATTTTCAACTAACTTGTACAATCGTTCCATACCGTAAATCCTGTGTGAACCCCATATAACAAATCCCGAACCATCGGAGAATGCCTTAAATCTTTCATCGGCTGGGATATGAGGAATGTTTAGTAAAATGATTCCATTATTTCGCGTCATGCACCATAATTGTTTCATGAATATCAAATCGGCATCTGGTTCTAGGCCGTTAGCTACCAAATCAAGTAACCTTCCTCCATTAGCATCTTCCACAAATCTTAAGCCTAGACTGGCGATCCCGACTTCCCTCGTTATGATGGTGAAATCGAAAATGGGTCCACCTAAGTATTGGTCGGCCATTAAGCCTGGTCCATTTCCAAAATATTGTTCGTAAAGACTCAGAGGATGTATGATTTCTATGGAATCGTCAGGATCATACTCTTCACTTTCTTCTTCTCGAGTTGGTGGGAAAAAGAGATGGGTAAATACTAAAGCTGTCGGGGCACTTCCTTCATTACCCCTTGATCCGTTCAAAAAGAGATCACGTGATAGAGTGGAGTAAAACGATCTTGTAATGAAGTCATCGTGTGGCATCAACACCAGGCCAATCTTGCCCTTGGTATAGCTGTAATTGCTAATCCTTAAGAATTGGCTAAGCAATTGTGCTTCGTAATGGAACGCATTAGTGCGGGGAAAGGCGAGGTCCTCGAATAAATTACGAAAGTCGGGTTCCAGTTTTAACGCTATGTTCTCCAACCTTTTCGTGCCATCGTTGTCATATTCTAAAATCATACAATGATCAAAGCTATAAGTATTAAATCTCTAAAGTGGAAAATAAATGGAACTCGATTTACTTTACTTTTATAAGAAAATTTAGACATTATGTAAAATTAAAAGGTATTATAATATTGAATAAAGTTAATATATTACTAAAAAATCTTTTTAAATAAGTAGGTTATAGCTATAATAAGTTTAGAATCAAAAAATCCTCATAATATTATGGTCACTTTTAATAAACTTTTTTTGTGATCAAATATCCTAAATTTTAACGCATCAGGGTGAAGCCCAAAGATATGGAGTTTTGCCGGTATGTTAGCATAAATTTGCAAAATTAATATATAGCCATTTTATGGCATGGGGTGTGATTTTGAGTTTAATAAAATAATTTTAATGTTAGATATGAATCTGATTAAAGAATTAAATTTTATTTTACATTTTCCCATTATTTTAATTGAAATTCAAATAAGTTATAGAACTAATTTAACAATAAAAACTAATTAAACCATAAGTATCGGTCGCCGCCAAGGCCATCTTGGATCGAGATATTACTGCGCTGTCACCAGATGTGGTATATAAAGCGAATTGCCCTAATCGGTCAAGTCCTATGGCGTTATAATAATCCCGATCTTTAATCAAGATGGGTGATCGGCCACTATCGGTAATTTCCGTCAATAATTTTAAAGGAGCCATTCGAACATCCCACTGTTTAAAGTCATCCTTTTTTGGCCTGTAATATTTGTCCAAGTTTTTGTTCAACGCTTGTATCGCCTCTTTCATTAGGGAATGACACTCTAAAGTGCCATCGTAATCAGTTTCTTGCGCTGTCGAGGGCAGATCTTCATCGTCTGTTAACGCGAAATTTGCTGCATTTAACACCTAGTATTGGGGAAAAAATTGACAAATTTTTGACAAAAACCACCAAGTTATATATAAAAAGGTGCAGGGTCAATTGCAAAAGTGGCGAAAACATATACATGGATGGTAAAGTTGCAAGCGATGTACAGAGAGGGAAGTAGAGTTCTCTTTCAAAAGCTATGATTGATTATCCTTTTCTCACCTACTAGCGTGCGGGAGAAGAGCCAAGATGTTCAAAATTAAAGAGAAACGCTTTAATCTACCATAGAGGACCGCAATTGTCAAATTATTTTATGTCCGAACCTGGCCTACCTCTTTTGTTGTATAATATAAATGTATAGCTATTAGGTTCTATCATTGCTTTCAATAATATAAAACTATTTTTATTACAAAGTCTGGCTATATAATACTTTTACAGATGCACTTAATATAAATCATAATTGATATGTGTAGTTTGTAATTATAAAACTTATTTAGCATTCGCGAAGTATGATAATAATGCCCGATTTGTTTCGGTCTATTAACAGCCTATCGGCTGGGGTTAAAAGGTTATGACGGTGGTTCCAAATACAAATCGATTATCGATACTTTCTAATTGATTATTTTATATGATAGATTTTTGGTTTTTAAATCTGGTCCTTATAAAATGTTATGCGCCAATTTTTAAAATATTAAAATTTTAAATTTTTTAATTGAGGGTATTGTTGGGCTTAGTACCCGGATCAACTATTAAGTTCCCAGCCACATCTTACTTCAATTGTGGCAGCTATTTAAAGCCGAAATGTAATTTTTTTTCTCCTTGTGTGATATGATTTTAAATGATTTCTATTTCTAAAATATTGCGTTAAGTAACACTAAAACAAAATATAAACAAAGAGAGGTGTTTGTTTATGTAAATCATTTTACTTCATTTTTGGAGGACAGGGAATTTAAATCATTGATGTAAAATCCAAGGGAACGAAATCGCAAACGATCATCAATAAAAATACCGATACTAATAAGAAGTCCTAATAATAAGGCAAAATAAATATATCGAAGTTTTAAACCAATTTTTGGTAAAATGTTTAACATTAATAGGTAACTTAAATTAAAATTTTATACAGTTTTTACCATACCCTTAGTTACTAAAATCCTAATTAGGGCAATCCTTACCCTATGTCAAGGCATAGTGTTTAATATAAAACAATCATAAGTAACAGTTTCAAACAGGTACTATGCTAACTTTCTCTTTAAACTTTCAACCGGAATTTTATCTCATCTCCTCACCCCTTTTGATTCTACCTGAGGTATTTAGTTATAATGTCACATTTTAATAAAATAAAATAATACATTACCAAATATTTTTATTTAAAGTTTATTTTATTCGTTCTTTCTAATTTTTTGCATAAATCTCAACATTTATTTAATTGTTAAGGCCGAACTAATTGGCCTATATTATTATGCATAAGCGATGGTTATGCATGAATTCTTTTTGAATTTATGTCACTATGCCCTTAACCCCCTAACCTACAAGCAACCCACCCCCTTAAATATTAAAGTAAAATTTGATTGACATATCGTTTTGGCGATATATTACCGTTTTGTTTAGACTTAATGACGTTTAAAAACGTTTCTTTAATAATATTATACTTGGTGTTGGTACCACATTAATTTAAAAACTAACTTTTATAATGATTATTATTTATGAGGAGTACACTAAATTCCAAATTAATTACTTACAACGTTTTCATTCGAACTTTCGTCAATTACTATAATTGTATTATTGCCCTATATAGAGAAATACATATATTTTTTCATATTTTTTTTGTCACAAAGTCGTCTTTTATAATTGGCCTCAATTCTCTAAAGCACTCTTGAGGATTAACTTATAAATAAATTGTTAGTAAAAACAGCTGTCTTTTAATTTAAAATTGAAAACGTTAGAGCGTAAGAAGCGGAGGAGGGCCAGGCAGAGAGGGGCAGCTGCCCCCCCCCCTTTCCCTCTTATTTTCAAATAATAGATGTATTGTACTTTTGTTTATTTTAACCTTGATTTCTTTTGACAAAAACATATGACTCAAGCACGCTTACGCTTTGATTCATACCTCGACTCGAGCGCAAGATAGTTTAATGAGTGAAAAAACGTTTTCAGGCCCACGGCTTCAAGTCAATAATAGTATCAGCGGAAAAAATGGCGTTGCACGCAATTTTTTAGGATCTTTATTAACCAAAATACTTATTATTTTGTTATTGGCTCTGAAAATAGACGACTCCTAAAAAATGACAACTATTTATTAATTAAGGATCTAATTTTAGCCACTTGGTCATTATAGTGATTAAATTATAATTACCATTCTTTCAAGGTATCAACCAACAGTTATTAATTAATAATCGATTTTTCTTTCATTTGCCATACACAATTAATCGTTCAAACGTTGTATATTATTGATCAGAATAGAGAAATATCGATTTTATTTTAACCTTTTATGTTAGAGAGAAGGCTGTATCATTTCAATACAAAAGTGTAAATAATAACAATTACCTAGCAATTCCAACGGTGAAAGTAGAATATCATACTTTTATATCATTATTTATTATTACATTCCCCACAGGGCATTCATGCGTAGCAAAGCGGCAGAGGCATAGAGTTAGAGTATAATAACATTCTCTTCAAACGAATTGCGCTTTATCATTCCCTCGTATAAATTGTGATTAGCACGATTAGCATATCTATAATTCCAAAGGTGACCTTTTACTATGATTGACGTGAAATCGCTGAATTCCTGAAAGAAACGAGAAAATATGATAAAAACATATATTCCAAACTTTATTTCGCTTCTTTTATCCCTTATCCTATTTACCAGATATTCCTTAATCAAGTAAACAAGCTTACTCGAATTATATTTATAACTCCATTTTTAAGTATCATGTGCGTAGCCAGGATTAAGAGGGGGGCAAGAGAGGGAGGGGCAAAATAATAATTTTTTGAAATTTTAGCTAATAATTATATTAAATTTTAGATGTTTTTTGGATTTAGAGGGGGGCAGCCGCCCTTCCCTGCCTCCCCCTGGCTACGCCCATGTATGCTACTTAATCAAATAGTAAAATAAAGGACGCAAAGATTATTCCCAAATTTATAAGAAATTTTTATTGATAAACATTTTGTCTTATCGCTCAAAAATTAAGGAAATATGTACGTGGGATTGCTAAGGGGAAGCATGGAAGAACGGCTTCACCCGCTCTTTCTTCTTCTTTATCAATTGGTCTAGAAAATTCTTTAATATTTTGATAAATTATCGCTAAAAGTTGAAAACATTCATAGCTTTGCCTCTCCATAAATCATTATTGCCCCCCCTCTAATTCAATCCTGGTTACGCTTATACATGGGTAGCCTAGTTTACAAATGGTTTAGGAAGAGACAAGTTTATGATGACCGTTAAAATTCTCACCATATTTTTATTGTGTTTGAAATATTTTGTTGCTCCTCCTGTCTGTCTCCCTCTGGCCAAGAAGGTAAAGCATGAAGTCAGATATATATATTTTAGGGTCGTGTCGTGGTCAAGTTGGTGTCAAAAGATTTTCGTGCCCTCCCGATCACATTTTTTTTTCCATCTACTTAGCCAGGATATATTTTTGAACATTATATAGATTTGACAAAATCACGTTTAAAATATGTTATTTTGCCCTCCAAATTTGTAGCCTTTCCCTGTTTAACCATAACTGTGCCCATGGCCACCTCATATTTACGCATGGGCGTAGCCAGGAGGGGCAAGGGGGGGGGCAGTAATTTACGGGAAAAAGCATTTTTTCAATGCAAAAATTTTGGAAAATTAAAAAAATTTATATTTTGCCCCCTCTAATTGAACTTTTAAGCCCCCCCCCCCCTAATCCAAAACCTGGCTACGCCCATGTATTTACGTCATTAAAAGGATGGTAATATATAAAACAGTGCGCCTATTTATAAAAATATTGATTGTTGTTAAATGTATATAGACCTCTATTAAAGTATTTTATTGCTATGTTCATGATCGTAGCCAGGTTTTGGATTAGGGGAGGGGGCAAAAAGTTTAATTAGAGGGGAACAAAACATAAATTTTTTCAATTTTTCATAGTTTTTGCATTAAAAAATTCTTTTTCTCGTAATTTAAGGGCCCCCCCCTTCCCCCTCCCTGGCTATGTTTTAATATACAGATAAGTCTTAAAGCCTTTCAAAATATAATTCTGTCGTCTAATTTTTGGACCCTTTTAATCCTAAAAATGACAACCCCTATGTTCGTTTGCAAACCTTTAATAGCTGATATATTTAAAGATTTTTGAATGATTCAATTAAACTATACACTAAACGTAAAATGCTCTGCATTGGAATTAGAGGGGGGCAATAATCATTTAGGGAGGGGCAAAATGATCATTTTTTGAAATTATAGCCATATTAATTCTTTGCAACTTTACATTTATAATTTAGGGGACAATATGACAATCGGGGCAGTTACGATTTTAATAACCCGGTTGGTAATTTGCCCGCTCCAAGATCAGTGGAATACAATAATGGAGTCCTGTTGGTGAATGGTATATCAGTTCCATCTTGTTTTTGGTACGATAATGGGCGTTACATATTAAATCGACAAGTGCCATTAGTAGTTAACAATAGAAGAATACCGGATTATTATCTTCTATCACCAGCCCAGCAATCTAGAATGGCACCTCCGGGGTGTCCACAAAGGTAATACCTATCCTTCATTATTTCACCACAATTATTACTTTTTTAACACTTGTGTGAGAGATTGAAAATTTCTTTGCAATTTAAAAAGAGATTTATACGTAAAATTAATAACATGCTTTTAATCAATTTGCGAAATTCAACTCCTTTTAGATCTTAATTATTGTTCTTGAGATAAGTCGTTGAATCACTTGGAAATATTGTAACTGTTGTTTAATATGCCGTAACGCATAAGAAACTTGTACCTTAAATACTTTAAGGAGGAGCATAATAAATTTAAAAGTTAAATTATAGATGAAAGAATAAATATTTTCATCTAAATTTTATGATAGAAATTCCAATCCACAGCAGCAATATGGAAATTTTAATCCTAATGTGCAAACGGTAAGGCAAACCATACAACACAGACGTGGTCAATTAAGAATTAACGGCATCCAGGTACCACAATGCTTTTGGTACGATCGAGGTCGATTTTTTGTAGACCGTCAAACGCCATATGAAATTATTATAAATGGGCGCAGAATTCCAGAATATTATGTCAACTTAGAGTTACAGAGACGTTCGGCCCCGCCTACTTGCCCGGGGGGTAGATGGAATAGTAGTCCTACTCTAAAGCCTGGCCACACCCATTTAATCAAAATTTTTATGTCTTGCCTATCCATTATTATATATCGAAGCTTGTACTAATTTTAACGATTTATCACCCATATACTTTTTATCGATGTGTAATTTATTTACTTTACACGAACAAAACAAGCTTAGCAGGCATAATTCTATTATAAACACATATACATATTGATAAATAAATAAGTTCATAAAAGTGTTTTTACTATATTCTTATAAATTTGATTTAAACTTAGGTTTGTTGTGTTAAAAATTTGGTAGTTACAAATTTTAAAATATTAAGATCTTCGAAAACTCTAGGGATTACATAAAAATTGGTTTTGTTTTTGCATATTATAAATCAAGATTTTACAAAACATTAAATTTCTCTTTAGCATAATGATTTTAATTTAAGAGCACCTAGTATAAATGACAAACATAGCATTTCGTTATATATTATTCTTTTTGATGATAGCAAAAATAAAACTTTTCTAAACATATTTCAACTTTTAAACCCTCTTAAGAAAATGTAGGTTAGACAAATAAATGTAATAGCGTAGCGAGTCAAAATTTTTCCATTCAAACTAGTAGTGGTCGAGTTAGCTAGTAAAATATATATGAAATGTGTACACACTAAATCAAAATGTTCTAGTTTTACTAATATTTATATCAAGACTTGAGATTGAAACCTTTGGATAGTAAGAGTACCGGATGCCCTTAAACAAAGCTTTATATTATTAACTTTTAATTGGATTTAGTTAGGGATTATGTTTTTAAATCAATATACTTTTTTATTTTTTAAATTTCTGTAAAATCCAATATAATAGTTGTTTAGGTGGGTTGAAACTTTATTTAGGACCTGTCTCTTTTCCTCGCTACTTTTTATAATTACTATATTTTTTTGAACATTTTATTTGCATTTATAAATAAAAAATAATGAATGTAGGTAGTACATCATAAAACCTACAATTCAACTGTAAACTGTATGTTTTGGTAAAATTTTGTAACTTGTTGGTATGGGTATTAAAAAAGTGTCAATTTAAAACTAAACAAAAAAATGGTTCATTAATATTAAACGAAACTATAGGAAAAATCTATAAAGTACCATGTAGTAAATTAAAGACACAATGACAATAAAATGTTATCAAAATATATTGTTATTTTGTTATACCAAAGGGTCTAGCTAATTGAGACCGGTTATGTTTAAATGCTTATAAAATTATATTTAAAACGTCTCCTTTATTCATGTAATGGGAGAAAGACAGTTTCTTTTAAAAATACCTTTAAAGCACTACAATTGGTCCAGCTTTAAATTTATATTTCAGGGGCGTAGACAAGGGGGTAGAAAAATGGATAGTTTACCCCCTTGGCCAAAAATTAATTTGTTTTATACGTTTTGGCACTTAATAAAACCAAATTTGGAAAACTACCAGACCGATTTGGCTCAAAGTTTCACAGTTTATTCCCCATACTCCGGAGCATGTTTTAAGATTTGTTCGAGCCAAATCGATTCAGTAGTTTTCGAGGGGTCACGTTTTTTTGTTTTATACGTTTTGGCACTTAATAAAACCAAATTTGGATAACTACCAGACCGATTTGGCTCAAAATTTCAGAATTTATTCCCCATACTCCGGAGCATGTTTTAAGATTTGTTTGAGTCAAATCGGGCCAGTAGTTTTCGAAGGGTCACGTTTTTTTGTTTTATACGTTTTGGCAATTAATAAAGACGTCATATGCTATGCAGTATAATATATGAAGCTTAAATGTTTTATGGCTGCATAAAAATTTTCTTTCAAATTAAATCAGGTCAGACCCGTTACCATATGAATGAACCAGAGGAATATAAACATTAGATTCTACAAAGTATTTTATGTCATGGTTATGCGTTTATTTTGTAGAAGAAACTTAAATTACATTTAAAACTCAGTGACATTTCTTTAAGGCTTATGCTAAACTTTACCATAAATTATTTGGGTTATATCTGTACTGCGTTATGAATATTTTATGTTTTTAGTCAATTATTCATAAAGTGTAAGTCTACAGCCATTAGAAACACTTAAAAAGTGATACTGCAAAATGCAAAAATAAATGGCAAAACAACGTTTGCCGGGTTCATCTAGTCTTATATATAAAAATGAAACTATGTGTGTATGCCGCCACCAATTTTGAAAAATACCAGACCGATTTGGCTCAAAATTTCATAGTTTATTCCTGACACTCCGGAGCATGTTTTAAGATTTGTTTGAGCCAAATCGGTCCAGTAGTTTTCGAGAACAGTTTAGCGCCTGATTCTCAACTTTTTTGGAAAACTACCAATCCGATTTGGCTCAAAATTTCACAATTTATTCCTGACACTCCGGAGCATGTTTTAAGATTGTTCGAGCCAAATGCAAATCGGTCCAGTAGTTTTCGAGTATTCGTACGCCTTGCACTGTATACGGAAATAGAACAATAGAAGTAGAACATATAGACATCAAACTTTATTTTTACTTCAATAACCGCTTTACCATCATATATGCCCTAAAATTCCAACATAATTTAATACACCCGGGTAAATGGCAAAACATCGTTTGCCGGGTTCATCTAGTTAATAATATTATATTAGTAAATAGAAAAATAAGCCCTTCGGGCGTAGCTGGGGGCTTCGTCCCCAGACCCCCATCTCCTCGGGGGCTCCGCCTTATAAATAATTTATTGAAATAAAAATTTTTTTAAAAAATTGGAAAATTTCTACCCCCTTGAGAAAATCCTGGCTACGCCCCTGTATATTTTAAAGAATCTCACTGTTTTAAGCAGCATTTATTATGTCACTTTCCATAGGCGTAGCCAACATTGGAATTTAGAGGGGGGCAATAATGATTTTTAATAAATTTCAACAAATTTTTGGATTTAGAGGGGGGCAGCCGCCCCTCCCTGCCCCCCCCCCTTGGCTACGCCCATGCCACTTTCTATATAATGTTTCCTTTATTAAAATCATTCAGGCGCGTACCAGGATTTTCTCCGAGGGGGGGGGGAAATTTCCAAAAAAATTTTATAACATTTTTATTTCAACATTAAAATTATTAAATATTGTATGAAACATAAAGAAAGTCATTATAAAATAATTTCGTATTTTCTTTTTCCCAGCGTCATCTGGAGTAGAAGCTAATTCCCCATGAATCGCTAATAAAAGTGTTAATCCATTTAATCTATTCAAACGTCATAAAGTTATAATTGAAATGTTGTCAGAAATGGAAGAGAAACCAAATAAGGAGAAATTGCAAGCTGTCACGATATTGCAACAGAAGCTGCAACTTTGCTCACTTCTCTACGACAATCTGAATATATTATGCCAGCAATTGCAAAAAAGGACCTAGATCTTCAGCAAGTTAGACAGTTAGCAGAAACTTTAGTAATAGTAGTCGAACCTAATGCTAAGTTATATGATTTTGAACTTAAGAAACCTCGATACGCAAAGAAAATAAACGGGTTTTGGACAAGAAACAAGCTTTGGCAAATTTCCAAATAATATTTCCTCTGAATTCTTAGTTTGTTTCGCCAGAAACGCGAATGAAAATAAATTATAGGAGGATTTCGTCCAAAGAATCCCTTGGAAGCCCTATCAGATTATAAAATATTGTAATCTTTGCCCAACATCACAACTCTTCTTTACCTATTAGCTATATATAAGAAATACTATGTCAAAAAATAGATTAAATGGATTGGCCCTTTTTTATAGCATTTTTATTTCAACATTAAAATTAAAAAAAGAAAGTCATTTTAAAATAATTTTATATTTTGTTTTTCCCAGCAATTCAATCTCAAGAACTTCACCCGGAGTGGGAGCTTATCCCAATAAATTGCATAGCAATTAATAAGTGTCTTACTTGGTCAGTTATTGCACAACTATAAAATACAAACTTTAGATCTAAAATAATTTTTTTTCCGGGCCCCCGCATTTACGCCACTGAAATCATTTAATTGCTAGTTTTATAATACATCCCCCCCCCCCCAATGGTATTCATCTAATACCAGTTTTAATTAAAGTTGAGATTTTATCATTATTCAGATATTAACATGGCAGTAAAAGTATTTAATTTTTTAAAGATAATTTAAAATTATGTACTGAGAATAATGTAAAATTTGTTTTGTTTTTATCATTTTCTTGCTTGTTTTAGAAAAAAATTATTATAATAAAATATATCAAATAATAAATGTTTCATATTTTAAGTTTAATTGAATTTGAACGTTATTTTTTAATCATTAGATTTTTCCCTGATTTTTTCCACCTGTCTCCACCAATGGATAAATTTTAAGAAACTTCTTAATCGTAAATAGGATTATAGCGAAAATCTTTTAATCGCGAAGTTAACTGCCATTTTGTTTTTTTTAAACGATAATATTAACAAAAACATCGTTTATTGACAAATCACTAGCACAATATCGGATATTCACAAACATTTTCGAGTCCTTAAATCAACCAGATAATTATATAAAATATGGTTTTATTGCGAAGCGTTAGAAATGAATATTTAATATAATGTACATATACTTTTATTTCCATCGTTTAATCGCGAAATATTAGTTAGTCGCGATTTTTTTTTCAAGCCCAAGGCTTTGCAATTAAACGGTTTTGACTCTAGCTAGTGGAAGACTATAAACGCCCGTCTTATTTGGCCATTCAAGTTTTATACTATATAAGCTATTATTTTCAAAAACCACATTCAAAATTAAAATAGTTCAAAAGTAAACTATACATTAAATAACAAGCCATATTTTCATTTCCCAAATGGATTTATTTTAATTTAAAATGTCCTTACTTTTCATAAGCCCGACCGGATTCAATCTATAATGTCGCAAACACACAGGGCCTAAATAACAAATCTAAACTTTCTAAAGATATATTTGCTTAAAATCCATGCCAGCAGCCATTTTTACCATAGACTAAATAGACTGCTCATCTCTTATATATTAACGCATCAAAAGTGTTGCAAAAACGGCCGCCATTTTGAAAGGTGACGTAGAATTTGTATAGCGATGGATAGCATTGGTCAATAATCATTGATTTTATAATATAAAACAACCCATTTTAATCATTATAGCGATTTTAAAATTTCATCAAACCATATAAATTGGCCAAAATTCATGTTAGAAAATAAGTTTAAGTGTAGATGGCGCTATAAAAGTTAATATTATTTATAAATAATTATTAATATTCATACCAATATTTTAATTTTTAAAAGCTCATGTTGATAAAACTCAAAATGATTTACATTTTTATATCAAAAAAAATATATAAGGCATAACCGAAACCATTATAAACATAAACCTAACCATGCAATTCACTTTTTAAAATGGATGCCAAAATTTGGAACACTTTTTAAAAGTGGATGAGCAGTCTATTAGTCTAAGATTTTTACATAGTAATGTGAAAATTGTTTGCATATTTTAAAAAATTCTTAAAATACTACACAAATAAATATGACGCGCTATTTCCAAATTATAATTTAAAGCCAGATTTTATATTTTTCTTTGAAATATTACCTAAAAATGTTTTAAATTGCTTTGTAGAAATTTTGACCAACACTCGTCATTTTACATTTCAATTTTGCATTAAGGTCGGGAAAATATTCACTTATATATTTAAAATTTACAATCACATTTTAAAGAAATCTCATGTCTTTATATTGAGGACCGCAACCCGTTATAAAAAAACAAAGCCCGAGCCCAGCCATGATAGGCCCGTCCTGCTAAATTTATACAAAGCCCGAGCCCGGCCCGTGTTCGTATGAAAAGTTTTATTTTCCTTTTCAATATTATAATCTTTTACTGAAATGTTTAAACATTCTATTTACGGTACAAATATTAATAATAATTTTGTGAAAAAAAACATCGCTAATTTTCGGACTCAAACGAGTTATTTTTTTGTAAAAGAACTGAAGTTGAAATTCTATAGAGGCCTTTGTAATCGGGATACAAAAAACCATAAATTCCCATTAAAAAGGATCTTGGAATTCTGCGTTAAGATATTTTTATTAAAAGTTATTGAGTTTCTTTGCTGCCCTGATTCAAGACATTTATTCGAAAAGATTCATTATAGTAATATTTGCACATATATATATTTATTTAATTGAATACATTCAATAACAACTTAAATAACCCACCGATGAAATTTTTATAAAAATTATTTTTCCAATCGCAATTATAGCAGTAAATTTACACATAGTTGAACGATCATTTTTCTTTCGACTTTATAACGTTTTAAATAGAAAAATTACACATAGTCAGCTCTAGCTATCTTCGCAATAAAGTAAACATCCGCTCTTTTTAACGGCAACTTGATGGGTAATTTTTGCAATATGACATGTACAAATATTTACCACTTACTTATTAACATCCCCCCTCTTATATAATTATATAATAAACCCCGTTTCACATTACCTTAGTCATTAGCCCTCCAGGTTAAGTTATTGGTGATTGAAAGCTTAACCTTTTTAAACTCATCTTAACACCTTAAAGTCAAAAAAAGAAGTTTAAAAATAAATCTTATCATTCAATCTCAACCCCCTCTATCTCCGATCTGCAAATTTAAAGGTTAAAAAGGCACACAAAAGGGAACAATTTTGACAATATATTTTATTATCACCACCTAACCTTGAGATTACTATTTTTATTGGCAGTCTTATATATCAGATCATCATTTCCCCGCTAATTTTCCTATAAAATTTAAGAGGAGTCTAGTGTGCAACCGAAAGTTATAATAGTGTTACAAAAAAAAATCTATATGAATTCCAACTTGAAAAATTTTGCTCTTGGATTTTGCGTGATTCTTGGGATTTTGATCGTCACCAAGTAATATTTTTGCTTGCTATTTCATCAATAATATTTTTAGATTATTTATGTTTAATTATTGTTAAAAAATTTATACGTAGCATTAGAACCAAATAAACTAAACGCGCAAATACGATTAAAATATTAAGGACCCGTGCTATAACCTATAAGTTATTTTACAATGAGTATTTTTCTTTAGTGCCTTAAATATGCTTATAATATTTTTTAAGCCTTGTCTAAACTGTCAAATAAAATATTTCCAATGAAATAATACAAACTAACCACATAAGCTACTTTTCAAACTTGTATTCCTTATAAATAATTTATAGAATATGTATTATTTACATGGGCGTAGTGTCAGGTTTTGGATTGGGGGGGGGGCGAAAGTTGTTTAAATTCAAGAGGGGGGGGGCAAAACATATTTTTTTTTTTAATTTTTAGAGGTTTTTCTATTGAATTTTTTTTTCATTTAGGGCCCCCTCTGGCTACTCCCATAATTATTTATTTAAACGTACTTGAGCTTAAATGCAATACTAGGTATAATTACTTATAAACTAACACCTAAGATATAAGTTAAAAGCAAAATGTTTAAATATTTAAAAATCCAATAAACAAGTATATTATATGTATAGTTTAAGTAGGGTGAATCAAAAATATTATAGATGAGTGTGTATTTTAACAAAATTTTATATTTCCTAGTGGACAAGTTACAAATCAGTATGGTCAACGAGTTCAACCAGGGCCCTTAGTTGAATATTCTAACGGTGTTTTAACAATCAATAGACGTGTGGTGGACAGATGTTTTTGGTGGGATAATGGGCGATATCAATTAAATCGAAGAAATAACGAAATTTTTGTTAATAATCGCAGAATCCCCGATTACTTTACACATAATTTACCTGGTAATGCACCCCCTTGTCCAGGGCATAGTGGAACCTCTGCAATTTACATGCTCGGAACCTCTAAAATGATTTTTACAACTTTAAGCTGTTATTTAATGTACAAAATTATTCATTAATACATTTATTCCTTAAACACATATTAGACCAACTTAACATATATACTATATATTTTATATCCTCAAATAGTTATCACGAAAATATGTAATAAGGTTTATTAATAATCATTATAGATGCCAATAAATAATAGAGGAAAGATGTATTAAAATTAAAGTAAAAAATTATGCTTAAATATTCAACACTCTTGGGGTCTAGGTGACCCCAGGACTTCACAGCACAAGTTTGGTTTGAGAGTTATTAAGTGTGTAAAACAGCATTTTGGCCTACTACTACTAAGTGCTACATTTGCAATTTACCCCACATTATCTATTAATTAACATTCAATTTTGCATCAAATTCTTCTTTATACTCAAAAAGGAGGGGGGGGGGGGGGTGGGGGGAGACCTAAAGATTTTAGTGACGAGATAATTACCATGCCACAAAAAAGTGCCAAGAATTTGTCGATATTTACGTCGGGTCAAGGTTGATGAGAGTGAAAAGAGGTGTTCTGTTCTTTATCGCAAAAAGGCGGTCGGGTGCCTTGATTTGTAATTAGTTCCCTTAATTATATACAACTCATTTTTTTATATGAAGCAGCTGTTCATTTTGAATGTAACACTTTACGAAGTTAAGACATTTTAACGGCAAAAAATTAATTAAGATTTAATAAAATTAAAATTAAGGGGATTGAAGATATGAAATTAGGAAAGATTTCGAGAAAACACTTTAACTAAAGCATCAGACGTGTAGGTAGAATTACACAAAGGGAAGAGGGGGGGGTTTGATTTTTATTATAAAATTAAAAAAAAACAAGATTAACACTTTAAATCTGAGCACAAAATCTATTATTAAACTTATATTTTTGGATTGGGTTTAAAACATCGCCTGTGTGTCAGTCATATTTGGCTATTGAATGTTTTGTAAACGTTTTACCTTTTCTTTTAAATAGTTATAGTAAATTTTATTAAAATGGTATAAAAAAATTACATTCACGACAAACTATAAAAACGCGCTAAAACTAAACGGATGGCATTGATCCGTCCTAAATGTTTTAATTGCATGTTGGCACATCTTAATTGCATTTGGAGTGTAACTATATAAATTTTGCCAACCAAATTCATTAATGAGGATTAAAAAATGCCAAAATTTTTAATACGACAACTAGGACCATTGTTTAAACAAGAGACCTGCAACGGGCCTGTAGGCCTGTTTAAGTCAATCGGCCCGCCCCTTAGAAAAATTTAAAAGACCGGCTCCGCCCCGGGTCCGTCAAAATATTAAATAATAGGCCCCGATCTGGCCCTATAATTTTTAACAAGCCCGAGCCCGCCCGGGCTCATATAATAATATTTAATTTGCTCTTTCTATATTGTAATTGTTTTAATGAAATGGTTAGAGAATATATGTAAGTTACAAATGTTAATAATAATTATGTACAAAAATCATCCATAATTTCCGATCTCAAACGAGTTATTCTTTCCTATAACACGTAACAGCAATTGAATTTTTTATTAAATTAATGACCTTTATAGCCGGGATATATAAAACCATAAATGCCAAATAAACTCACTTGGAAACGCTAACCCGAGAGGTACCAGTGTAACCTGTAGGTGACACCACTTTGAACGCTTATAATTTTTAAACTATTGGATGAAATATTAATTTTTAAATTGAATATGGAAGAGCACACTTAGGCGAATCAGCTGATATGTTTGATTCCCCTTCCTCTTCCTTCTTTTATTAATAATAAGGTTTCAAATATCGCTAATTTTGAAATTTCGACTGCTTCTCATATATTCATTAAAAATGGAGACTCAACCAGATGTAATCTTATTTTAATTTATATCATTAAAATCTTGACACTTTCACAATTATTTTGATATGAAATTTAATTGTTTTTGGTTAATTAAAATGGGAATAATGTTGGTCCAAAGTTTGGTGTAACCTGTAGTTGCACTGGGCAGAGGTCCATACGTATAAGCTTATTTAAATGAGTAATGCTACTTTTTTATTTTCTTTAATTTGATTTTTTATAAGTAAGATTGTATAAAAATATCCTTATTACAAAGTTAATTTCGCTTTGAGGTAAAAATTATATGATTAATTTAACTTTTGACCCCATTCACTTGGAAAATCCTGAAGATTACTTGAAACAATTTCTTTCAAATGATGTTATTTTGTATGTGATGAATATGAGTAAATTTAACTGTTAATGAATTTAAAGTCTAAACTCAATTCTTTTTTTAACGGGCTACTAGTTTCCTAAGTATATTAAAATGTTTTAGGAGCTCTGACCTGACTGTTTTAACATAATGGTATCTAGTGGAATGCGTAGAATCGCTTCCAAAAAATAACTAAATATTTACATTTGGCCAGCAAATTGGTAAGGGTCGACGCTTTTTTCAAAGTTCGAGATTATATGGATCCTTTAAATGAAAAGTTCAAAAGCAACTTAAACATGCTAGCTCTTCTCACATATCCATGGATGAGTGTATGGTTCCTTATTTCGGGACCACAATGCAAAACAATTTATAAAAGGCAAGCCTTTTCGTTTTGACTATAATATGTGGTGTGCTGCAACAAAAAATGGCTACCTTGTAAGATTTCAACCTTACCAGGTGCCTAAATTTTCCTTAAATTGACAAAACGAAATAAGTTTAGGAGGAGCGGTCATGTTAGACTTAGTAAATCAACTACGACCAGAATGTGGTCCATACAATATTTATTTCGATAATTTTTCGAGCCTCAATTTAATGATATATCTTTCAAAGATGAATATTGGGGGCACAGGAACTGTGCGGGTCGATTGTTTAAAATCCTGATCATCGATGTAAAGGAACGAGGGTTTCTATCAAAAAACACCTATTTGATGGCTGTCCGATGGAATGATAATAATATTGCCACAATGTTGTCAAATTGTTATAGGGGCCTATCACCTCTATCGGAAGAATCATTTTAAAGCGAAAAAATAGAAAAAAATTGTAATTCAATATATATCCTCATATGATCAAAATGTCTAATTGTTTTATGGGCGGTGTCGATCGCGTTGAGCCAATATGGATGCAACTTGATTAACATTTCGCGACAGAAAAGTGGTGTTTTCCTATATTTGCATTTGGGCTGGATGCTGCATGCCAAAATGCATGGCATCTATATTGCTTCAATAGGGGAAAATTACATTATGTAATTTCAAGAGAGAGATAGCGCAAAATTATTTAAAAAATACGGACAACCGCGTAAACGGACTTTAAACCCTAAACTAACTAATTTCAAGAATAATATAACATAAAACAAAAGGTATCGTGCACTCAAAGGCGTTGTGTCGTCTGTCGTAAAGCTAGTAGAATTTTTTTTTGCATTTTATAAAGTAGGCCTTCTCATACATTGTTGGTCAATATTTCATAATAATTAACATATTTTATACTCTTTGATGTTAGTTAATACATTTTTATGTATTTTATATAAAAATCATCATTATTGTATACATAATTGTACAATTTAATAAATTTTCTTTATACGTGAGTATATTTGTGCTGCCCAGTGTAACCTGTAGGTGACACCCCTTTTTTCTCAAAGTAAATAATTTTTACAAAATTTTTCAATTGCTTAGCTTTATTTAGCATGTAAGAAAGCCCAGAAAAAAATTTCATAAAAAATTTTTCGGCCGAACTGGGTCTGGTTCCTGTCGAGTTAAAACATTTTTGATAAATGTTAGCTTTGCTTTTTGACCATTTTATACAAACTTGGAATAAAGCTTATATAAACAATTATTATTAAGTAACTTATTAAAGTGCTAGATTCTTGAAGTGGATTTTGGCTACTAACAAAATCTCTAATTAACTGGTATAAATTTGAAATGCGAGTTGAGATACTGATGAATAATTGAATAGAGAGGGAAATGTATTCAATTTTAATTGCTAATTTAATAAACATTAAAACAATTATAAATTATGAAACGTAATAGAAACACACCTTTGTTTATAATCTAAAATACAAAAAATTTGAAAGGTTTTTTGGCCTTTAGCGGGCCCTGCCTATTTATAGGCCCGGCCCGAGCCCACTGGATGGCATTAGGGCCCGTCCAGGCCGGGTTTGTTGTTTTTTTGATGGTGCCCTATCGACTCGCCGATAACCATCACGCCAATTTTACCCTGGGACATTTCTGATCATTGTTGTCACATAATTTTAAAATATTCTTTTAATTGATTAACTCCGCGATTTTTATAGTTGTTAATGATATTAGTAATTTTGTAATGTGATGTGAAGGATTCAAAAAATAAGATTGTTTATATTAGTGAATTATACACTCACCACCAAATAAAAAATGGGGTGAGATATTACTTATGCGGGGTTGGGTTTGCAATATTACATTAATATAATTGAAGTTATGAAAAACATAACTATTATAATGGATGTGTGGCGCTTTAGACATTGACGACATCAAGTAACGAATTGACTAATGACATCAAATTGGAGTTTTTGGAATTCATCTATCCATCTAAAATTCTGATATGCAACATCCGCAATTCTCCTATCCATCTAAATTTTGATATGCAACACCCATCGTATGGAGAGGGGGCGGCTGCCCCCCCTAATTTAAAAAAAAAAAATTCAATTTTAAAAACCCTAACAAATTAAAAAAAAATTATTTCCCCCCCCCCCCAATTAGCCGGAGGGGGGCAGCCGGACCCCCTGCCCCCCCCCTAATTTGCCAGGGGGGGCAGGGGGTCTGGCTGCCCACACTGCCTAATTTAGGGCAGTTGCTTTTTTTTTGCTCTCAGGAAAATTTTCGGATAGTATTTTTTTTTGCTCTGAGAAAATTTTTTGGATAGTCGTGATCTTTTTTTTTTTTTTGCTCTCAGGAAAATTTTTGGATTTTTTTTTGTCGCAGGAAAATTTTAATCTGCCCCCCGCCCCCCTAATTCAAAACCTGCGTACGCCCATGGCAACACCGCAATACCTTTTACTCATATCAATTACTCATCTAGGCGATAATTAACTTGTATCGTCGTTACTTTAATCGTCGCTTTTAATATGCGCTTCTATCCAACCTCGCTAATTATAATTGTTTATAATATTGTTTGTGTCAAAGAAATAAAAGGAAAGAAAAACATATACTTATAATTACATCCTTTACACATTCATTATATTGGTCACCCTGACGTGATTAGTGTTTCGATCTTGTCTCGTCTCGGTCTCGAAAACAAAATCTCGTCTCGTCTCGGGAGCGATTATAAAAATCTCGATCTCGTCTCGGTCTAGAAAAATCTCGGTCTCGTCTCGTCTCGACGAGAATTCTCGTCTCGTCTCGACTTTTAAAAAATATATATACGGAATATAAAATTCTCCTGTTTTATTAAAAATATTAAATCAGTGTTAAAAAATCCAAATGGCAAACTTTTATATTTTTTGAAAAACTATAATACACAAACTCTTTAAAGATTTAACGGGACACGACTCTCATTGGCAATATAAGGATATGAATTAATTCATAAAGATAATATTTTCTATGGAAACTACAGTTTCGCGTATTTATTTTATATTCTACAATTATAGGAATTAAGGTATACTATTAGTTGAAGCATAAAAACTTTTAAAACCTCATGTTTTAAGATTTAATCAATTACGGTGTCATTTAATACTCTATTGTACCTTTGAAATTGTTAGGCGGGTGCTCAAAAACCTGAAGCCACCTTAGTTCAACTTGTATAATTGTTCAAACTGATTGAACACCAATTTATAATTAACGCATCATGCAGGTAACTGCGAAATTCAAATATGCTTTAGTAATATTTACTATTCCACCAGAACTCATTCTAAGCCTAAAATTTTGATTATAAAATTATTCACATACCCTAAAGGTCAATCATACTTAGGTAAATGATTGCCAAATTTTAATTTTTGCAATGATATATAATATTTCCTACACTTAGAAATTTTTTTAATATCAAATATATTCCATACATATTGATTTACACTTATTACCTTAAATGTAAATCATGCAAATTAAAATAAACAATAATTTACTAAAAACTAACGATCAATAAAAAGTCGCCATCTCGCCGAAAAAATTTCCTATCGTCTCGTCTCGACATAAAAATTCTCGTCTCGATCTCGACTCCATTTTAATTCTCGTCCCGTCTCGTCTCGCGAGACCGAGATTTTTCTCGGTTTTTCCGCATCACTAGACGTGATGGAAACAAAGACAACAATCCCAGACTCCAATAAACCAAGAGAAAGCGCAGTTCATGTGAGAATTCCTGAATTCCATCCTAAAAATGTACGCATATGGTTGTCGCAGGTAGAAGCCGTGTTTCATACACGCAACATATCCTCGCAGAAAACTAAGTATTCCTACCTAGTCGAATCGATACCCCCAGAAGTCGCGGAAGAGGTGACAGACCTCATATTCACGGTTCCAGAATCTGCCCCTTACGACAAACTGAAGGAGGCAATCTTGAAAAGATTGGGAGACAGTGACGAGAAGAGAATTAGGAATTTATTGAATCAAATATTCCTTAGCGACCGCACCCCCTCACAGTTGTTAAGGTATTTAAAATCTCGTTTAGGTAGTAACGTAATGGACGAAAAGATCCTTCGAAGCCTGTGGATCGAAAATCTGCCACAGCAAATAACCAGTGTTCTAGTCACATTGGGTGATGACCAACCGCTGGACAAAATTGCGGAAATTGCCGACAGAGTCTACGAAACATTTGCATCTAGCAATATAACACAAGTAAACAAGCCCTAGAACAATCAAGCAAATGAAATACAGGAGAGGTTAATCAATTAACAAACAGAACAGAAGGATTTTTTAGAGCTCGGAGACAAACAAGCAGATCAAGATCTGCATCAAGACAACGGACAGATAACGTTTGTTGGTACTATTATAAATTCGGAATGGAAGGGAAGAAGTGCGTACAGCCATGCAATTTTAACATCAACCCCCAACCAAAAAACTGACAAACCGTCCCATATGGGCTACTATAAAAAACGGCCGTACTTTTAGCCGCCTTTCTATTTATTCGACCGGTCCACCCAACGGAAATATCTCGTGGATACCGGAGCTGAGGATAGTGTGATCCCACCTCCGCAAAAACACCCACGCAATCCTACCGGCCCAACTCTCCAGGCGGCAAACCAAAGCAGCATTGATACGTACGGGTAAATTGTCCTGAGTTTAGACCTAGGATTAAGGCGGGATCTCAAATGGATATTTTTAGTGGCTAACGTACACACCCCTATAGCTGACTTACTGCACCACTATAAGTTAGTTGTGGACAGCAACAATAAACGACTTATAGACAGCACCACACAATTATCATCGAGAGGAACATCTTCCCCACACCAGACATTCGGTATCCGTGTGGCACTCAACAATCACAGCACAAAATTCGATGCAATTCTGCACGAATTTCGTCAGTCATATCCCCTCTAAACTTCAACCGTCAGATTCCACCTCATGAGGCACTCCACCACATATTGACGAAAGGACCAGCTCAGTACGCACGTCCAAGAAGACTAACGGCGGAAAAGTTGAACGTCGCGAAAAAAGAATTCGAATATATGTTAGAATTAGGAATCTTTCAGAAATCAGAAAGCAACTGGGCAGCCCTTGCATTTAGCCGTTATAAAGACAGGTGATTGGAGGCCTTGTGGAGACTACAGAGGCCTGAATAAAGTTACAATACCAGACAGATATCCCATACCACACTTACACGACTTTACTGCCAATCTTCACAACAAAAACATATTTTCCAACTGGACCTCGTAAGAGCTTATCATCGCATCCCCGTTGCGCCAAAGGACGTATGCAAAATAGCCGTCACAACACCTTTCGGCCTGTACGAATTCGCAAGAATGCCGTTCGGACTAAAAAACGCAGCACAGACGTTCCAACGATTCATTGATGAAGTCCTAAGAGGATTAGATTGCGTTTAAGCGTACATCGATGATATCCTCATAGCAAGCGCATCGGAGCAGGAACACGAACAGCACTTGAGAATCGTTCTTCAACGATTGCAAGAGTACGATCTTAGAATCAACCCTTCGAAGTGCAAATTCGGAGTTAGCGAACTCGAATTTATCGGACACCAGGTATCAAGCACCGGTATTGCCCCACTACTGGACAAAGTTAAGGACATCAACGAGTTTACGATGCCTGATTCACTAAAAAAGCTCCGGAGATTTCTAGGAATGATAAATTTCTATCGTAGATTTCTACCGGGAATTTCCCGAACCCTTCAACCTCTGACCGATTTGCTGAAAAAGTCTAAAAAGTCCGTAACCTGCAACGACGTACAGGTCAAGGCATTTGAAGAAGCAAAAGCAGCATTAGTGAATTTTACCACACTAACCTTTTGAATATGGACTCCCTAACAAAAATCACACTAACCACTGATGCATCAGACACGGCGGTCGGAGTAGTTTTAGAGGAAACCATTTCGGACAAGGTATACCCATTAGCATTCTACTCAGCGAAATTTCAACCCACTCAGACCCGGTACAGCACTTTTGGCCGAGAACTTCTCGCAATCTATTTGGCCATAAAGCATTCCGCCACATCTTAGAAGGTCGTGATCTTACCATCTATACCGACCATAAACCACTCACCTACGCATTCAACGCAAAACGCGACCAGTATTCTCCAAGAGAAACAAGACAGTTGGACCTTATCTCGCAATATACTACTGACATACGATTCATTAAAGGCGAAAGCAACACAGTAGCGGACGCTCTTTATCCCGGATGGAAATAGATTTTATTAAGTTACCAAAAATTCCGGATTTGGAGGAAATTAGCAAGCACCAGAGGTCTGATGAATCCTTGAAAGCACTAAAAAACTCATCATCCCTAAAGTGACAACTAATTTCTATCCCAGGATCAGAGTGTAAAGTTCTTTGTGATAACCACTAAACCCCGACAGGTATTACCTGAAACGCTCAGAAGAAAGGTTTTCGATCACTTTCATGCTTTTTCTCACCCTGCCATACGAGCGACAAGCAAACTGATTTCAAGAGTGTATGTGTGGCCTTCGATGAACCAAGACGTTAGAAATTGGGCTAAGTGTTGTTTAAAATCCCAACTTAACAAAGTTCATAAACACACTATAACGACGCCCGGGACTTTCGCACAACCAGACGCAAGATTCTCACACATAAATGTCGATTTAGTTGGACCACTACCACCTTCAAACGGTTTTACACATATTTTGACAGCAATCAATCGTTTCTCGAGATGTCCCATGGCGTTCCACTTAAAGAAACATCTACCGAAGAGATCGCTTCCAAGCTAATCGAAAGTTGGATAGCCAATTATGGTGTCCCAATTACAATTACTACCGACAAAGGATCGCTGTTTCAGTCAGGACTTTTCAGACAACTATTCAACACACTAGGATGCAAGCATATAAAAACCACTGCCTATAACCCATCCGCCAAAGGACTCGTGGAACGCTTCCACAGACAATTAAAGGCATCTTTAAAAGCCATTGAAAAAATCAAATGGAGTGAAGTTCTTCCACTCGTGTTACTTGGTATCCGCGCCACAATCAAGGAAGACATTGGACTAACACCATCCAAACTCGTACATGGAACCAACATACTGCCTGGAGACTATTTTCTACAGTAACCTGAAGCCAACCAACAACCAAAAATGGAATTGCATAACTTTGTAGACAAACTAAGAAAGGCAATGATGGCAATACCGTACCACATACCGCAACACCACAGGAAGCCAAAAGAACTCAAGATCTGTTAGAAACTTCTCATGTTTTGTCAGAAACGACGCAGTTCGCAGGCCACTCACCTCACCATACGACGGGCCGTTTAAAGTGTTAAAACGCGAGCCAAAATATTTCGTCATAGAAAAAAATGGTAAAAGAGATTCAGTCTCATTAAACAGATTAAAACCCTGCCATCTAAGTAGAGAGGAACCATTCTTTCTGATTGCCGACGCAAGCTGAATCAACGCCCCAAGAGGCGGAAGAACCAGCCAAAGTAACTAGAAAAGGTAGAAAAGTCTATGGCCCAAAAATCCTCATGAATACATCACATAAGTTTTAGCCATTTTATCGACATATTTAAAACCTTAAATATATCTGGAAGGGGAGTATTGTGGCGTTTTACACATTGACGACATCAAGTGACGAATTGACTAATTACATCGAATTGGAGTTTTCGGAATTCATCTATCCATCTAAAATTCTGATATGCAACATCCGCAATTCTTCTATCCATTAGAATTTTGATATGCAACACCGCAATACCTTTTACACATATCAATTACTCATCTACGCGATAATTAACTTGTATCGTCGTTACTTTAATCGTCGCTTTTAATATTCGCTTCTATCCAACCTCGCTAATTATAATTGTTCATAATATTGTTTGTGTCAAAGAAATAAAAGGAAAGAAAAACATATACTTATAATCACATCCTTTACACATTCATTATAGATGAAATAAAAAGATTATTAAATATAACTTGCAACCACTAAAAGTGTTGTCTGCAAAAAGCCGGCAGGCATCTGCGGTTAAATTCAACAATATCTAAGCGGTTTTCTTTTTGAATTAAACATTTGGAAAATGTTTAAAGAGGATGGACTGAGGCCTATAACTACACTAGTGTCCAACTGAGAGCATGAGGCGCCAATTTGGTGCAAATATTACAGTTAACGTCTTGTGGTCCTCCAAGAGGGCGTTATACTTTTGAATGAAGAAGGCGGAACCGGTGAAATTGAAATTAAGAATTAGACCAGGAGAAGGGTCAGATGCCTGCAAAACGCACGAAATGTTAGATTCATGGAGATCAACATGCACGACGGAACTCCTTTTATGCCAATATTTTAGTTTGTTTATATAGCATTACACTTGGAAAATAATACTTCAAAATTGGTATTGAAAATTCGACTTTAGAAATATAAACTAAGAAAGTTTTGCATCCTTTAACAACCCATAAAGCCAGCTTGATAATCTTTAAGTAACTCATAACCAGTTCAATAAGAATTGAGGTTGGGCTGAAATGCTGCTCGGTATCATGCCCGATAAAAAATAATCAACGGAGCGCGATATCAGCATTCCAATCTTTCTTTCCATTGTGTAACTTTATGGATTCCCTGAGTTTATATTACCAGATCAAACCGCTTATATACTACAATCACAAACTATTTATGTGATGGATTGGTAATTTATTAAAATATGAATTTTTATTGGAAAAAAACAAAATGGTTACAGCTTACCTATGAGAAAACATGTAAACACAATAACGAATGTTAAATATAAATTAAGAACGTGTACACTATGGCATTTATCATAATTAAGGCATTGAATAATGGTTTTTAACAATTTGATATATCGCAGTAATTTTTGTTAAATAAAATACACTATATAACATCGTTAAATAACAAATGTAATTTACCAATGCCCCATAAAAATTGTCAAGAGAAAAATAACTTACTATAGAAATCACATCCACGATAACTACAACATATGAAGTTATTTGAAGTTTAAAAGCTTTTTGAAAACCGAACCTTTTGCCCAAACGTACAACATAAATGATAAGTAATAAATTAAGAAATAGTTCAATTAGCAATTGAAGAATGACGAACAATGTAGCTTGGGGGTAAGGATCACAGCTAATCCTTGTCCGAGGAGGATTATTCTGACGAGGGAAATAGTCAACAATCAAAGGTTTCGTATCGCCAAATGCGATGTAAATTATGGTTAGTGAGAGCTAAAAGATATAAAATAACATGCAATGACAATTAATGATTAAACTTTCTATCTATGAATAATATATTTTAATAACTAAAAAATTTAAAGTAAACTCCTACACTTTTTTATTTATATACATTTACTGACGATTGGTTAAATAACAAAAGCTGTTTGTTTAAAAATTACCTGAATGCAGCAGAATAGACTGATAAAATGAAGAGCATTAGTCTCTGCATTTTTGAATCCTTTGGGCGTAATGCTTCTTGACTTTATAATTATGATTCTCAGACGTACGATAAGTATTAAATAAAGGGAGGTGTACGAAAGCAAAAATAAAAATTGCCCTATAGTACAAATTGTTTTTGTTGGCAATATGGCGCATAACAAAATTACGGACAAAAAGCCACAAAAGAAAACTATATATTGAAGGTGGATTAGCGCTCTGTAATCGTTAAAAAATGGTTGAGCGTTGTAATTTACCAAGTAAAATAGTAACGCTAGTGTTGTCATGCAAATACCAATTCCAGCCATGGACATGGTGTACCCATATAATGTCCTTGAACTCTTTATGTAAGTTCTTATGTTTTTTATACATTTTCTTTTATTCGAATGCGACCATGAACCATCCGGGCATTTTATACATCCGTAAGTTGTCTCAGAGGGTTGTCGCCTGTTCGGCACTATTACATAGCCGGGTTGACACGTGTGACACGTCCAGCAACATTTATATTGTGTCGTTAACCTATACTGATCATTTTGACAAGGTCGTCCGCAATTAGAATCTGGACCATTATCCGCCGTTTGATAAGTATAATTTTTCCATCTAAGCTCTGAGATTACTTTAATAGGTGCCATCTCCCCATTTATGTGATTACGACCTTGAGTACTTCTATATATAGCTACGGTGGAGGTTGCAAGTATCCCTGTCTGGGGTTGAATGTAATTTATTATTTGTAACCTATCGTTAGCAACGCGCTTATTCTTAAAGTCAATACTGCCTGTGCGACCTATGAATGATAGGTTATGCATTAGGGAATTTATATCTTTGGTGTGAGATTTCAAACAATTTATCAGATTTTTTCTTTCGATATAAGTCTCATTTTCTAAAAGATCATTTGCGATACCACTTGAGCAAATCTTGACTATAACATCATCAATGGCCAAAAGCATGCTAGTGGTAGCGTCCATGGTTAGGGAAACGCGACTGTCTAAAACGGAAGTATTGCTTGTAAGGGGTAATTTTGGATCAATGATTACATGCAACCAATCCATCAGTGTCTTATACCATGAATGGCGTTGATAAATTTGCTGGGTCGCATTTGATGTCAGCCATTCTTGATAATCCAACAAATTACTACTGAATTCCACTATTCCTATTGAACCATCAACTAAGGATACTAGACCACTGTCCTGCAATTTTTTAATATCTGGCCAAGTGTCAAAAGCAATGAATAAAAGCCAAGGATTTGAATTAATTGCTTTTATATCTTTAAGCACGCTAATTATCGAGTCACTCCTTAAAAAGAGCAAAACAATGGGATATTGTGTGTTTCTAACTAATTTATCAAGCTTTGTCGTGTAGTCAGGGCTATATCTATTATTTATATCTGGGCTAACTTCGATTTCCAACCAAACACATGCTTTCATCGAATCGAGAGATTCTTTTAGCCGATTTCGAAACCATTTATAATAGAATTCAGGCGAATAAATAATGGTTAACACGTTCCATTCAAAATATGTTATCAGGCTAGTGAGTGCGCCAACGTAGTAATCTTGCGACGAGGTGATGCGAAATAGATATCTAAAATATAAGATGGAATTAGTGTGGATAAACCAAATTTGAAAAATGATAAACTAAACTCTTTGCAAAGTGTCCTCGGCAAAGCCAATGGCTCTCATTTGCATAAATTGATCTCTTTAATATAAATAACATTAATTAATAAAACCACGCCAGTGCGCGTGCAAAAAAGTGGAAGGTTGGCGTCAGGTGGGAAACCGGTTGTAAAATCCAACTCAAATCATGATAGTTTTAAGCAAAAACTACACAACATAAAGCTAGTGCCTCCTCCTCAAAAGACGTGCAATGCATTCCGCCCACGTGAAAACACTAGGGTTACTGCCTGACTCACAAAAAGGCGGTTAAGAGAAATAACTGTGGAAAATGCAAATAACTAATTGAAATGTGGGAACGTTGACGGGAAAGAGCATCCTGGTTCCACAAATGCTAAAAAAGAAAAGTACGGATCGCCGGCATACAAGAGACAAGGTGAAACGCAAATAAAGCCTGTGAGTTAGGAGAAGGATACAGAATATTCTACAGTGGGTCACCAACTCGTAGAAACAGAATTAGTATCGTTTTAAGCAAATCGTTCAAGGACAGGGTGGTGGGAGTCAAGGTTTGTTTAGACAGGTTAATGTGGGTGAAGATTGTTGATCAAGGGGTCCTTCTAACCATTATGTGCGCATATGCTCCTCAAATTGGGTGTATGAAATCAGAGAAAGACATATTTACCGTTTCATTGGAAATAAATTACTAGGAATATGACTAGATGAAAAGCTAATTATTGGGGCAAATTTCAACGCCTACTTAGAGAAAGATCGCCTCGGGGCGTGAACAAAATCATGGAGGCTATGGGCATGGTCTGAAGAATAAAGAAGGGAAAAACTTCTCCAATTATCAAGCAACGATATGGCGATCGTTAACGCCATTTTTAAAAAAGCGAATAACCTACTGTGACTTATTGAAGTGGGAAGTATTTTAGTCAAATTGACTATCTGCTCATATGGCGAAAGGACTTAAGCAGTATCAAGGATTGCAAATAAAAAGAAATCGTCCAGCAACATCGTCCCATTGTTATGGATCTTAACAGAAAAGTATTTACACAAGATGAAAGATTTATAGACCTCAAATTCGATAAGAAGGGCTAAATACGTCGATGAACGAAAAATACCATTATAAAGCCTCCTAACTCTTGGGTGCAAGGAAGTTTCAAAGAGTCGTAGACGATTGGGATATGCTAACTAAGGACATATAGGAAACAGCGAGTCGGGTTCTAGGACAGACCAAAGAAGGCAAAGCTATGAATGGGGATAGTGGTGAGATCAATCGGTTAAGAAAGATCTATATAGACGGTGGCATAAATCAAAAAAGGTGGAAGAATATTAGGAGTAGGAGGACGCAGTGCCGCGTGCACTGAGTTGGCAAAACTGGGCAATAAAGGGGGTGACAGGCTTATGTATAAACTGGCCAAGATAAGGGAGACGAAAAGTCAGGATGTGGGTCCTTAAAATACGAGAAGGGTCAAACCATAACAAAGCGAAGGAAATGATGGAAAAGACAGTTTAAGGAACTTAGGAATATTGTAAATGACAAACATAAGTATTGTCGAACTGTTTCAGGAGGATGAAGTTATTACACAACTAAATAAGCAAAAAGGAAGAGCTAATGGCCCAAATGGAATACCTATTGAAGCATTTCTCGGATGCCGTGAGGAAGGAGTCACGACCATGACGAACTTCTTTAACAAGATTAGAAGAATTCCTAATCAATAGAGAGCAAGCACGATTGTACCCATATTCAAAGGCAAAGGCGACCGTCAGGACTGTGGCAATTACAGAGGTATCAACCAAACTTGCCACTCCTAAAAGCTTTTAGAAAGCATCTTGGTAACGGCTGTAAAACGAGGTAAAAATATTGACTAACTAATTCGGAGTAATAGCTGGTAAATCCCTGATCGACCTAATCTTAGCACTAAGACAAATGATGAATAAATATGGGGAAGACCTACATATGGTCTTTATCGATTTGGAGAAAGCTTATGACACGGTCCCTTGCGGTTTAATATGGTGGTGCTTGAGAAAACAAAATATACCTGACACATATATACAGCTTATAAAAAATATTTATGATGGCTCAAATTCGTGCGTTAGGGCGACAGTTCGAGACTCTAAACTTTTTCAGGTTGAAATTGGAAGTCTCTTTTTATTCAATATAATTCTGGACACGATAACTAGAGACATTAAAAACCATCTCCTTGGTGTATGCTAAATGCCCATGATATAGTTTATGCTAAGAGACGAAGAGAAAGTATTAGATAAAACGAAAAGTGGTCAAAGCGCTTAGCTGGATATGGTTTAAAGGTCAACGATCAAAAAACGGTTTACATGTAGATGAACGTTACAGCCACTCCATCGCTAGATTACCATCTATAGTACCCAGTAGACATGTTTACATACCTCCGCTCGATGTTACATCAAGAGGGAGGTTGCGCAACAGAAGTCAATGTCCGGATTTAAAAAGGATGGCTTAAATGGCAAAGTATATCCAGTAATGTGCGTCAGGGGCATGTCAATATATCCAACATAGTCCGGTGTTACTCTATGAAAGTCAAACATGGGAATTAACCACCACGGAAGAAAAGCTATTACAAGTCTCGAAAATGAGAATGATACGTTGGAGCTTGGGATATACTAAGGTCGATCATATTAAGAATGACTTTCTCATGACAAAAATGGGTATTCAGCCTATCACCGATTGGATTAACGAAAATCGCCTAAGGTGATATGGGTATAGAAGAAGAAGGGAGATAATGATATAAATCGAAAAGTACTGGACATGGAGTTACCGGCGAAGAGAAGAAGAGGATGACAAATCTACAAAGTTAATGCTAAGAATATTAATCAAGACATAACAATTACTCGATCAAGATGAAAAAAACTCATCAAAACAAATTCCACGAGTGTGAGACCAAATACTTGATAAAGAAGAGGAGAATAATTAAACCTAATGGATTTTTAAGTCGAAGTATGATTTTTACTATAATAGCGGTTAAATTTATTATAATAGAAAATCGTGATTTAATGTAAAATTATGCAATTATAGCACTAAGAGGCACAATGAATATTTTCTAATTTAATATTATGTTTGACTATATGTTAGTGCTTAAGGATATAGGATTTTTTGAATCAGTATCAAAACCATAACCGGTAAAAGCATCTGATCTTAGCATTGAATTTTTATAAGTGACCTAAGCTTCCATTTTAAGTGTGCACTTTTAAAGTTTTAAGAGCATTTGCAGGCTGCAGAGTTGCAAAAGGTATAAAAGGGAGGTTTATAAAAATAAATTTCCTCAAGCTGTTTGTCACATTTGGCGGTCAGCTTCTTTAGACATTGGATAAGGGGTGATGCGCGGCTATCCAGGCCTAACAGCCGTATGGACAATGTGATAAATTTTACATTTTTGAAAGAAAGTGTCGTGAGCGGGATATGAACAGCTAGTTCTTAATTCAAAGACAAAGCTTTCCATTACGCCCCTTTGTAAGATTAATAACTGGAACAAATTTCATTTGACAAATAAAATCAATTTACTTTAGGATTTAATAAATTTTTCAAAGATTAAGGTAAATCATTTTCTCCCATTTACCTAATTCTCCATAAATGAAGTGGAAGGCTTTAAGAAATAATAGGATATATAGTAGTATGTAGTTGTAATAAAAAATAAACCCCCTAAGAGAGTCGAAGATTTATGCAGTGACATTTCAACTACCAATTTAAAATGTAAACATATTTAAATTCTATTAACCAAATTTATTGCAAGATTAGAATAATAAGTGGGGTTAATTTGTTTTAAAAGCACATAGAATGACCAGAATTTAGGTGATGGATGCATTGTTTGATGCGCTTTAATAACTCTCTCAAATTTGTAATATTATTTATTTATAACCATAGACAAATAGACTGCTTAACCCTTATATCTTCTCCCATCAAAAGGATGCTAAAACGATCGCTATCTTGATTGTATTGTTCGATAATCATTTATCTTATAATATGTGGCAACTTATTTCAATAATTATAGAGATTTAATAAATTCTTCATAATGTATCGATTAAGCACAATTTAATTTAGAAAATTTGTTGATTTGTAGAAAACATAAAAATTAATTTTTTGTAGTAGTTTTTTATCTATATTTTGATTTTAAAAGGTAATTCCTAAATAGTTGGTATATAAGACGTTTTCCTAACAAGATAGTTTAGAAATTAGTCTCCAGAGTGATATGTGATTTTATTTGTTTTATTGAGGCCTAGTCATATCCTACTTCTATATCTCGTGCATATTGAGCCTTACTTGCTCTTATCTAATTGAAAATAATTAGCTCCTGGCGACACATGAGGTATGTGGTAGTATGATAGAAGAGGGGATGTATAGGCGGCATCAGCACTATTGGTTGGTCCGATTACACCCAGAATCCCTATTTGAGATTTGATTTGGCCCAATATTTGAGCACCAACCTTGAGGCAAGTATATATAATATTATCATATTAATACTGATGATAATATAAGCCATTAAAAATAATAATAATATCGATTAAGATAATTGTTATCACAAGAAAAATTTTATATCGATGAACTATACTTTTAGCCAGGTCTTGATTTGTATAAGATTTACAATGTTATGGATAGCCTTATCTACTTAAATGTCATATTGCAGGGAGCGGGTATAGAATTAACGTAGTAATGACGTAAAATCTTAATGCAATTAAAAATACCCATATGTAATTCTTAAGAAATAATAAAATACTATCTTCTCATCTAAGTTTCATAAATATATATTTAAATAGTTTCAGTAGTGGTCATAATGTCGAAATCTTCTATCATCTGGTGTTTTATTTTAATTCTATTATATTTAATTTCCCTAATTAATAGAAACGCCTACAAAATTTAAAAAATTGCCAATCAAATATAATTAGGCCTGGGACTATATAGCCATAAAAATTAAATCACGCTTTATAAAAAACTATAAAATAATTTTATAATTTTTTAGTGGAATATATTTCTACAATCCATACCTACTAGGGAAATAAATTGAGAGAAAAGACGAATAGTTTTTTCATAAAGTAAGAAAACCTTTTATAAATTTTAGCCCGGGGCTAGTTTGTCTTGTTTAGGGGATATAATAACCCTTAGGCTTTTACTTGTTTTAGTGTATGCCAACTCAAATCAGTAAAAAATTGTTTTATTATAAAAAAACATGCAAATATAATATGATATTTAACATCATGCGAATAAAAAGGTTAAGATGACAATATGGCTTATACAACCATAAAAGACACATTATGCAATGAAAAAACTCTTTTATAGTTAATTAATGTATAACCATACTCTATTTCTCTTCCAAGTTAAGTTACAATAAGTTAAAAGAGAAAATAAAATTTGTTTTTTAACTTGGCATTTGTCCTAATGAGAATTTATACGATGAAGAATGGCTAGCACTAGCTTCTCTCCGACTAGCCCCGACCCCTATTTTTTAAACAATTAATAATTTAACATGTTATACAAATAAAAATTTAATCTAGACAGTTTTTATGGAAAAAATATCCCTTTATAAGATAAAACTTATATTAATCTAAAATATACAACAAAAATGTCAAAACTACCAATAGCCAAAAAAACACGTTTTTCCTCTATAAATATCTAATTTTTATTTTTTTCAAACAAACTTTTTTTACTTATACCTTATGACAAAATACACATATGGTTAAAAATTTAGAGTTTTATGATTATTATTTTTTAAAAATTATTGAAAAGATAATAGTAACCCCGGTCTACTATTACCCCCGATCTCCCCTACACAATTCATATCTTTTTAGTATCACTTGAACTTGTAAAAGAGAATGTTTCATTTAACACGCAATGCATATTTGATTATGAAAACACTTAACATCTAAGCTAATATTAATAATCTATAATTATTAAAAAAACTATCTCATACAAAAAGTCCCTGAACATTTAATGCCTGAACCATTTATCAATATGATATCATAGGTAATAAGCAAAGTGGATAATGATCAGATAAAAATTACCAGAGCAATAGTTCTTTTGCGACAGGTTGGCAGAATATAATATCCAATAGTTAAGTTGTAGCTCGGTTGAAAGTGTTTGATATTTAGTTGTTCAATGACATAAACTATGCTGAATGCCTTGAGGATTGAAAGGGTCCAATAATTTTTGCAATTAAAGCCATCGGACGAAGTTTGATATATTCTGTATAGGGCTCCTAAATTCACATCTCCAAATTTGTATAACAAATTAGGAGGATATTGAATTTTAGTTTTTTCTGCAAGGATGGGAAAAAGGGAAACTATCCCAAACATTATTACAAATATCATGTCTTTACTCATTCCTATAACGAAAATAAATAATTGTAACAATTTTTTTTGTAAACTAATTGTAAATAGCAGCTAAAGTCCTTTTTGGCAAATTATTTAATTAATATCAATAATTATTCAGGGAATTTTTTGTTGATACCTGGAAAAGGGCTAATTATAAATAATTTGTTATTTTTTTGATTACTAACAATTAGGGTTACCAGGAAATTGAAGGTAATGATTTTTTTCTTTCGTTATACTAGTGTTTGCATCTAATTATTATGAAACAAATTAAATCAATAGGGGCAGTTTTAGGCATTTATTTTTGCTAATAACTATAAATGAATTTCTTCAAGAATTATTTTTCCTAGTCTGCTGTACTTCCTTACATTTAAATGCAAAATTTAATCACTTGTTTAAATTATTTAAATATAAAGTTATTTATTGACATACTATATAGGTTAAATAATATCGTACATTTCACAGTTAATACAAATATATATATAGCTTGTAATACATACAGAATTCTTTAATTATAAAAAAAAAATGAAGAATGACACAGTAGATTAGTAACTTAAGCCTATTAACTGATACGAAAATTAAAAATTTATTTTAGGCCTGATCGTAATTCTTGATAAAACAAGGTAGACTTTGACCCCCAATTTTAGAACATTTGCTAATTTTATAATGCTGCCATCCTTCTAGCATAGCAATACATCCTGATATATGTGCTATAATAATATATTCAATAACATCAATGAATCCACATTTCATAATCGACAATCAAATGTGTTAACTTATACACATTTTTGGCAACCTATACTATCGTCGTCCCATTAAATGAAGATATTTTAACATTGACACTTACTTGTGACCCCTATGTTCCTGTCATCTGCTTTCGACACCAAGTGGATTTAGTCATATAAATATGATTGAAACAAAATTGGCTTATAATAAATCTAGACAATGAGATTATAGTAAACAGTTCTAGCTACTGGTCCTAACAGGCTAAAAACGTTCGTGCATTTTTTTAGTAGATAAGAATTTTATATATTTTAAACATAGTTTGGTATAAACAATATTTATAATGCTCTTAATATAAAAAAAATTATGTTTTTTGCTGTAGATCTGGTAGCAACAATTACTTTAGATCTATACTTAAGTGAAGTTAATTCTTATATTAATCATTTTAATATCTAATAAAATGTATTAAACAACGCTGTTTTTTAAATGGTTGAATAGCCCAACATTTTTCAAGTTTATACACTACAACAAACTAATTTTTGATGCATTGGTAATTTATTAAAATACATATTTTATTAGATCAAAACAAATTGGTTATAACATACTTATGAGGAAAAATTAAATACATTAACACTGAACTAAATTAAGATACATGTACAGTATGGCATTTATCATATTTAGGGCATTATATAACGTGGTTTAACAATTTGGTATATAGCAGTAATTTTTGTTAAATAAAATACAACATATAAAATTATTAAATAACAGATGTAATTTGCCAATGCCCCATCAAAATTGTCAAGAGAAAAATAACAGACTATGGAGATCACATCCATGATAACTACAACATATGAAGCTATTTGAAGTTTAAAAGCTTTATGAAATCCGAAATTTTTGTCCAAACGTACAACATAAATGATAAGTAATAAATTGAGAAACAGTTCAATTAGCAATTGAAGAATGACGAACAATGTAGCTTGGGGGTAAGGAATACAACAAATCCTTGTCCGAGGAATATTATTGTGATCAGGAAAATAGTCAGTCTCCAAAGGTTTCGTGTCGCCAAATGCGATGTAAATTATAATCAGTGAGAGCTAAAATATAAAATAACATGTATGTAAGTTAATGACTAGACTCTCTAATCATTTATGCATGATTTAATAACTAAAATTATTAAACTCCTACACTTTTTGTTTATATACATTTATTGCTGATTGGTTAATTAACATTTTAATAACAAAAGTTGTTTTTATAAACTACCTGGATGCAGCAGAATAGAATGATAAAATAAAGAGCACTCGTCTCTTCATTTTTGAATCCTTTGGGCGTAATGCTACTTGACTTTATAATTATGATTCTCAGACGTACGATAAGTATTAAATAAAGGGAGGTGAACGAAAACAAAAATAAAAATTGGCCTAAAACACAAATTGTTTTGGTTGGTAATATGGCACATATTAATATCACAGATGTAAAGCCACAAAAGAAAACTATATATTGAAGGTGGATTAGCGATCTGTAATCGTTAAAAAAAGGTTGAGCGTTGTAATTTACCAAGTAAAATAGTAACGCTAATGTTGTCATGCAAATACCAATTCCAGCCATGGATATGGTTAACTCATATAATGTCCCTGAACTATTTATGTAAGTTCTCATGTTTTTAAAACATTTTCTTTTATCGAATCCGACCATGAACCATCCGGACATTTTACACATCCGTAAGTTGTATCAGCAGAAGGTTGTCGTCTTCTTGGCATAATTACAGAGCCAGATGGACATGTGTGACACGTCCAGCAACATATATATTGTGTGGTTAGCATATACTCATCATTTTTACACGGTCGTCCGCAATTAGAATTTGGACCATTATTTGCTGATTGAAATGTATAATTTTTCCGTCTTAGCTCAGAGATTACTTTAATAGACGCAATCTCCCCATTTATGTGTTCACGACCCTGGGTACTTTTATATATAGCTACCGTGGAGGTTGCAAGTATCCCTGACTGGAGTTGAATGTAATTTATTATTTTTAACCTATCGTTAACAACGTGCTTATTCTTAAAGTCAATGCTGCCTGTGCGACCTATGAATGATAGGTTATGCACTATGGAATTTATATCTTTGGTGTGAGATTTTAAACATTTTTAATATTTTTTCTTTCGATATAGGTTTCATTCTCTAATAGATTATTTGCGATACCACTTGAGCAAATCTTGACTATAGCATCATCAATGGGCAAAAGCATGCTAGTGGTAGCGTCCATGGTTAGGGAAACGCGACTGTCTAAACTAAAAACCGAAGAATTGCTTGTAAGGGGTGTTTTTAAATCAATGTTCACATGCAACCAATCCATCAATGCCCTATACCATGAATGACGTTGATAATTTGTTGGGTCGCATTTGATGTCAGCCATCCTTGATAATCCAATAAATTACTACTGAATTCCACTATTCCTATAGAACCATCGACTATGGATACTATACCATTATCTTGCAATTCCTTAATATCTGGCCACGTGTCAAAAGCAACATATAAAAGCCAAGGATTTGAATTAATTGCCTTTATATCTTTAAGCACGCTAATTATTGAGTCACTCCTTAAGAAGAGCAAAACAATGGGATATTGTGTGTTGCGAACTAATTTATCAAGCTTTGTCGTATGGGCTAACTTCGATTTCTAACCAAACACATGCTTTCATCGAATTGAGAGATTCTTTTACCCGATTTCGAAACCATTTATAATAGAATTCAGGATGGTAAACACGTTCCATTCAAAATATGTTATCAGGCTAGTGAGTGCGCCAACCTAGTAATCTTGCGAAGAGGTTATGCGAAATAGATATCTAATATAAGATGTAATTAGTGTAAATATACAAAATTTGGAAATATGTTAAACTAAACTCTGTGCAAAGGTCCTCGTCAATTGCTGCCATTAGTGTAAATTGGTCTCATTACTATAAATAACATTAATAAATCAAACCTAATGACACTACGACGGCTCCAAGTCCGTGTGCAAAAAATTGGAGGATTGGCGTTAGGTCGAACCGGCTGTAAAAACCAACGCCAAAATCATGATATTTTAAACAAAACTTTACAACAGAACGCTAGGGCGTCGTTCAGAACGACGCGTACTGCATATCCCGCCCGTGCAGTGTAAAATGCACTAGGGTTACTGCTTGACTCACAACGAAGGCGGTTAAGGAAATTAGCTGTTGAATGAATGCGAATAACGTGCTGAAATGTGGGAACGTTGACGGGAAAGAGCATTGCGGTCGCACAAATGCTAAAAAGAAGAAAGGTACATACACCTGCCTACAAGAGACCAAGTGGGATGGAACCTAAGCTCGGGAGTTAGGAGAAGAATCCAAACTGTTTAATAGTGGGTGACCAAATCGTAGAAATGAGTTCGGCTTGTTCAAAACGAATCGTTCAAGGACAAGGTGATAGAAGTCAAGCATCGTTCAGACAGGTTAATGCGGGTGAAGATGATCAAGGGGGCCTCCTAATCCTTTTATGTGCGTATGGTCCCCAAAATTAAATCAGAGAAGACATATTCTTCGATTTATTGTAAAAGTAGGAGAATTATTGGGAAGGGCTTTAAAGCCCACGCATGGAAAGATCGTCGTGGGTATGAAGAATCATTAGGCTATGAGCATGGTCTGAAGAAGGAGAAAAAATTATCCCAGGCATGCGACATGTTGAGCGTTAAGACCCTCAAAAACGCAATGATCATTAGTGATTTATAGAAGTGGAAACTTTTTATTCAAATTGACTATTGCTTATACGGAGAAAGGACTTAAAGAGTATCAAGGTTTGCTAAGTAATACCGGAAAAAGTAATCACCAGGCAGCATCGTCCCTTTGTTATGGATCCTGAAAAAAAAGTATTTCCCGAAAGAAGAAAGGTTTATGAACTTCAAATTTGATAAGAGGAGCTAAATGATACGTCGATAAATCAAAAATACCATTAAAAAGCCTCCTCACTCTTGGGGCAAGAAAGTTGCATATGGACGTGGACAACGATTAAGGACATAAAGGAAACAGCGATTTGGCATCTAGGACAGACCAAAAAAGACAAAGCTATGAATAGGGAATTATGGTGGTGAGATTAATCGGTTCAGGATTTAATCAAAAGAAAGAAACGTCAGTATATACGGTGGCATAAATTAAATAATTATAAGGAGGCAAAGAGAGTCCAGACAAAAGCCGTTGCAACAGCGAACAATGCCGCGTGCATCGAGATGGCAAATTTTACCACAAAAGAGGCGACAGGTTGATGTATAAACTGGTCAAGATTTGGAAGAAGAAATGTCACGATGCCCGAGTCCTTTTAAAATTGGAAAACTAAAAGGGTTAAACCTATTTAAGCCGAAGGAAGTGATGGAAGGTGGAAAGGACATTTTAAGGAACTTATGAATATTGCAAATAACGGAGATTCCCTCCCCAATATTGAGTCAAACATAATGGTCGAAGTCTTACAGAAGGATGAAGTTAAGACACAGATGGACAAGATGCCAAAAGAAAGCTAATGGCCCAGATAAAAATCCTATGGCATGGGTCGGATGCCGAAAAGAAGAATTCACGACCATGACTAATTTTTTTTAACAAGATATTGTTAAAAGGGCGAATTCTTAATCAATGGAGACCAAGCATGATTATACCCTTATTCATAGGCAAAGGAGATCCTGAGGACTGTGACAATTACAAAGATTGGCAAGGATCTTAAAAACAAGGCTGAAAAAATATGTGGAAATATCGCCTAACCATTTCGGATTTGTAACCAGAAAATCCACGATCGACCCAATCATCGCACTAAGACAAATCATAAATGAATATGGAAAAAAGAGAAGAGACCTACATATGGTCCTTATCGACTTAGAGAAAGCTTACACGGTCCCTCGCGATTTAAATGATGGTGCTTGAGAAAAAACTATATATATAAAAAATCGCATATTAACGGCTAACGAAAATTACTTATAATGCCTCAAATTCGCACTCTAAACATTTTCGGGAGAAATTTGATTACATAAAAGGTTTGCTCTAAGTCACTTTTTATTCAACATATTTAAGGACACGATAAGTAGAGACATTCAAACTCTATTTTCGTGGTGCACGATAGATGCCGATGACATAGTACTATGCGAAGATACAAAGGAGAAATCGAAGAAACCGAAAAGTGGTCAAAGCTCATAGCTACAGGCACCCCATCGCTAGATGAAACCTAAAGTACCCAAAAGTAGAGAGATCTACATACCTCGGCTCAAATGCTGTCACAAGAGGGAGGTTGCGCAACAGAAGTCAATGCCGATTAAAAAAGGATGCCTTAAATGGCTAATGTATCCAGTGTAATGTGCGACAAGAAAAACGGTTGAAGAACAAAGCTAAATATCCATTATAAAACCGGTGTTCCTCTATGAAGGCTGAACATGAGCAATAAACACCGCGGAGGAAAAGCTATTATAGGCCTAAATGAGAATGATACGGTGGACCTTGGGGTTTACTACGCTCAACCATATGACAAATGACTTTCTCACGACAAAAATGGGTACTCAACCCATGGCGGACATGATTAGCAAAAATCGTCTAATTTGATATGGGTATATACTAAGAAGGGTGATAATGAAGTAAATCAAAAAGTACAGGTCATGGAGATACATGGGAAGAGGGTGGATTGGGCAAGTCGACAAGAATGCTAAGAAGATTAACTCGATCAAGATGAAAAAAACATCAAAACAAACTCCACGACTGTGGGACCAAACACTTGATAAAGAAGAGGAGAATAAATCAGCCTAATGGATTTTTAAGTTGAAGTACGAATGAATCGATTATAATAAAAAATTATGATTAAATGTCAAAATTAAATTATGCAGTTATTATAGCACTAAGCGGCACCATGAATAATTTCTATTGTAAGAATATGTTTGACTAAATGTTAGTGCTTCAGGATATAAGATTTTTTAAATCAGTTTCGAAACCATAGCGGGTAAGCATCTGATCATGGCATTGAATTTTTAAAATTGACCTAAGCTTCCATTTTGAGTATGCACTTTTACAGTGGTACTAGCATTTTGGGGCTGCAGAGTTGCAAAAAGTATAAAAGGAATATAAAACAAAAATAAATTCCCTATAGCTGTTTGTCGCATTTGCTGATCAGCTTCTTTAGTGAGGGGTGATGCGCGGCTATCCAGACCTGAAAGCTGTATGGACAATTTGATAAATTTTGCATATTTTGAAACAAAATGCCGTGAGCGTAATTTGAATCGTGAGCTTTTATTTCATTACAAAGCCTATTCCACTACGCCTCTTTGGAAAATTAGTAAATGGAAAAAAATTTGATTTTACAAATACAATAAATTTACGTTGGGATTTAATAAGATTTTAATGATTAAAGTAAATACTTTTCTCCCGGTCAAAGTAATAATTGGCATCCCACTGCTAATCTAAATTGTAGCGGACAGCGCTCTGGTAAAGTTGGTCCACTTCAAATACTACTGACGAAATTTAATGCAAAATTCGAATTATAAGCGAAGCTATTTTGTTTTAAAGGCACATAGATTGATTAGAATTTAGGTGATGCATCGCTTAATGCTCTTTATTAACTTTCTATTTGTTCTATTTAGGCCTAGTCACATCCTACTCTTATATCTCGTGCTTATTAAACCTTACTCGCTCTTATCTAATTCAAAAAAATTAGCTCCCGGCGACACATGAGGTATGTGGTAGGATGATAGAAGAGGGGATGTATAGGTGGCACAGCACTATCGGTTGGTCCGATTACACCCAGAATTCCTATTTGAGATTTGATTTGTCCCATTATTTGAGCACCAACCTTGAGGAAAATGTATATAATAGTAATTAAATTAATACTTATGATAACATAAGCAATTTAAAATAATAATAATACCGGTAGAGATAGTTTATTATCACACGCAAAACTTCATATCGGAAGACTATGCTTAGCCAAGTCTTGATTTTCATAAGATTTACAATGTTATGGATAGCTTTATCTACTTAATTGTCATATTAGGGCGAGCAAGTCTTAAATTAACGTAATAATGACGTAAAATCTTAATGCAATTTAAGATACGCATATATAATTCTTAAAATAAGTATTGTAATAAAAACTATTTTCTCATCTAAGTTTCATAAATACTATATATATTAAATAATTTTAGTTGTGGTCATAATGTCAAACTCCTTTATCATCTGGTGTATTTATTTTAATATTTAATTTCTCTAATTAATAGGGTATTTATGTTAACGCCTACGAAATTCAACAATTTGCCGATCAAATATAATTAGGCCTACGACTAAACAGCCATGAAAAATTTAATCACGCATTATAAAAATTCAAAACCCTTTACATAATTTTTTATTAAAATATTTTTTTCTAGTCTATATCTACTATGGAAAAAATTGAGAAAAAAATCTTATAGTTTTTTCATAATTTTAGTTGAAAAAATCAAAACTTCCACAAATTTAAAAGTGGGGGTTAGTTCTAGCCTTGTTTAAGGGATTAAATAACTCTTAGGTTTTTACTTGTTTTTTCGGTATGCCAACTCAAATCAGTAAATTGTTCTATTAGCAAATTTAATATGGTTATATTTTACATCATGAGAATAAAAAAAAAGGTTCAAGATAAAATAAGACTTATTCAACCTTAAAAGACACATTTGCAATGGAAAACTCTTTTATAGTTTATTAGTGTATAGTCATAGTCTATTTCACTTCCAAATTATAACAAATAAAACAAAATTTTTGTATGTTTTTTAAATCTTGGCTTTTGTCCTTATGAGATAAAATACAAAGAATTATCTTAGCCCCTCTCCGACTAGCCCGACCCCTATTATTTTAAAACAATGATACTTAACAAGTTATATTGCAAATAAAAATTCAATCATTAAACGGTTTTTATAAAAAAAAATCCCTTTATAGACTATAAATTAGTCTAAAATTTACAACCAACAAAAATTTTATGTGCCAAATAGAAAGGTTTCCAATAGCCAAAAGAACACATTTTTCCTCTATAAATTTTTTATTTTTTCCAAACAAATTTTTTTCACTTATACCTTAAGACAAATACACACATGGTTAAAATTCTAGTGTTTTATATGTATTATTTCCAAAAATAATTAAAAAAATAAAAGTAACCCCGGTCTACTATTACCCCCGACTCCCCTACAATTCATATATTTGTATCTCTTGAACTTGTAAAAGAGAATGTTTCTTTTAATATGCAATGCATGCTTGTTTATGAATATCAGTTGACATCTTTAAGCTAATATTGTATATAATTACTTTATAAAAAACTATCCTCATACAAAAATCCCTGAAAAATAAATGCCTGAACCTTATATAAATATGAAATCAAGGTAATGAGCAAATTGAATAATGATGAGATAAAAATTACCAGAGCAATAGTTCTTTTGCGACAGGTTGGCAGAATATAATATCCAATAGTTAAGTTGTAGCTCGGTTGAAAGTGTTTGATATTTAGTTGTTCAATGACATAAACTATGCTGAATGCCTTGAGGATTGAAAGGGTCCAATAATTTTTGCAATTAAAGCCATCGGACGAAGTTTGATATATTCTGTATAGGGCTCCTAAATTCACATCTCCAAATTTGTATAACAAATTAGGAGGATATTGAATTTTAGTTTTTTCTGCAAGGATGGGAAAAAGGGAAACTATCCCAAACATTATTACAAATATCATGTCTTTACTCATTCCTATAACGAAAATAAATAATTGTAACAATTTTTTTTGTAAACTAATTGTAAATAGCAGCTAAAGTCCTTTTTGGCAAATTATTTAATTAATATCAATAATTATTCAGGGAATTTTTTGTTGATACCTGGAAAAGGGCTAATTATAAATAATTTGTTATTTTTTTGATTACTAACAATTAGGGTTACCAGGAAATTGAAAGTAATGATTTTTTTCTTTCGTTATACTAGTGTTTGCATCTAATTATTATGAAACAAATTAAATCAATAGGGGCAGTTTTAGGCATTTCTTTTTGCTAATAACTATAAATGAATTTCTTCAAGAATTATTTTTCCTAGTCTGCTGTACTTCCTTACATTTAAATGCAAAATTTAATCACTTGTTTAAATTATTTAAATATAAAGTTATTTATTGACATACTATATAGGTTAAATAATATCGTACATTTCACAGTTAATACAAATATATATATAGCTTGTAATACATACAGAATTCTTTAATTATAAAAAAAAAATGAAGAATGACACAGTAGATTAGTAACTTAAGCCTATTAACTGATACGAAAATTAAAAATTTATTTTAGGCCTGATCGTAATTCTTGATAAAACAAGGTAGACTTTGACCCCCAATTTTAGAACATTTGCTAATTTTATAATGCTGCCATCCTTCTAGCATAGCAATACATCCTGATATATGTGCTATAATAATATATTCAATAACATCAATGAATCCACATTTCATAATCGACAATCAAATGTGTTAACTTATACACATTTTTGGCAACCTATACTATCGTCGTCCCATTTAATGAAGATATTTTAACATTGACACTTACTTGTGACCCCTATGTTCCTGTCATCTGCTTTCGACACCAAGTGGATTTAGTCATATAAATATGATTGAAACAAAATTGGCTTATAATAAATCTAGACAATGAGATTATAGTAAACAGTTCTAGCTACTGGTCCTAACAGGCTAAAAACGTTCGTGCATTTTTTTAGTAGATAAGAATTTTATATATTTTAAACATAGTTTGGTATAAACAATATTTATAATGCTCTTAATATAAAAAAAATTATGTTTTTTGCTGTAGATCTGGTAGCAACAATTACTTTAGATCTATACTTAAGTGAAGTTAATTCTTATATTAATCATTTTAATATCTAATAAAATGTATTAAACAACGCTGTTTTTTAAATGGTTGAATAGCCCAACATTTTTCAAGTTTATACACTACAACAAACTAATTTTTGATGCATTGGTAATTTATTAAAATACATATTTTATTAGATCAAAACAAATTGGTTATAACATACTTATGAGGAAAAATTAAATACATTAACACTGAACTAAATTAAGATACATGTACAGTATGGCATTTATCATATTTAGGGCATTATATAACGTGGTTTAACAATTTGGTATATAGCAGTAATTTTTGTTAAATAAAATACAACATATAAAATTATTAAATAACAGATGTAATTTGCCAATGCCCCATCAAAATTGTCAAGAGAAAAATAACAGACTATGGAGATCACATCCATGATAACTACAACATATGAAGCTATTTGAAGTTTAAAAGCTTTATGAAATCCGAAATTTTTGTCCAAACGTACAACATAAATGATAAGTAATAAATTGAGAAACAGTTCAATTAGCAATTGAAGAATGACGAACAATGTAGCTTGGGGGTAAGGAATACAACGAATCCTTGTCCGAGGAGGATTATTGTGATCAGGAAAATAGTCAGTCTCCAAAGGTTTCGTGTCGCCAAATGCGATGTAAATTATAATCAGTGAGAGCTAAAATATAAAATAACATGTATGTAAGTTAATGACTAGACTCTCTAATCATTTATGCATGATTTAATTTAACAACTAAAATTATTAAACTCCTACACTTTTTGTTTATATACATTTATTGCTGATTGGTTAATTAACATTTTAATAACAAAAGTTGTTTTTATAAACTACCTGGATGCAGCAGAATAGAATGATAAAATAAAGAGCACTCGTCTCTTCATTTTTGAATCCTTTGGGCGTAATGCTACTTGACTTTATAATTATGATTCTCAGACGTACGATAAGTATTAAATAAAGGGAGGTGAACGAAAACAAAAATAAAAATTGGGCTAAAACACAAATTGTTTTGGTTGGTAATATGGCACATATTAATATCACAGATGTAAAGCCACAAAAGAAAACTATATATTGAAGGTGGATTAGCGATCTGTAATCGTTAAAAAAAGGTTGAGCGTTGTAATTTACCAAGTAAAATAGTAACGCTAATGTTGTTATGCAAATACCAATTCCAGCCATGGATATGGTTAACTCATATAATGTCCCTGAACTATTTATGTAAGTTCTCATGTTTTTAAAACATTTTCTTTTATCGAATCCGACCATGAACCATCCGGACATTTTACACATCCGTAAGTTGTATCAGCCGAAGGTTGTCGTCTTCTTGGCATAATTACAGAGCCAGATGGACATGTGTGACACGTCCAGCAACATATATATTGTGTGGTTAGCATATACTCATCATTTTTACACGGTCGTCCGCAATTAGAATCTGGACCATTATTTGCTGATTGAAATGTATAATTTTTCCGTCTTAGCTCAGAGATTACTTTAATAGACGCAATCTCCCCATTTATGTGTTCACGACCCTGGGTACTTTTATATATAGCTACCGTGGAGGTTGCAAGTATCCCTGACTGGAGTTGAATGTAATTTATTATTTTTAACCTATCGTTAACAACGTGCTTATTCTTAAAGTCAATGCTGCCTGTGCGACCTATGAATGATAGGTTATGCACTATGGAATTTATATCTTTGGTGTGAGATTTTAAACATTTTTAATATTTTTTCTTTCGATATAGGTTTCATTCTCTAATAGATTATTTGCGATACCACTTGAGCAAATCTTGACTATAGCATCATCAATGGGCAAAAGCATGCTAGTGGTAGCGTCCATGGTTAGGGAAACGCGACTGTCTAAACTAAAAACCGAAGAATTGCTTGTAAGGGGTATTTTTAAATCAATGTTCGCATGCAACCAATCCATCAATGCCCTATACCATGAATGACGTTGATAAATTTGTTGGGTCGCATTTGATGTCAGCCATCCTTGATAATCCAATAAATTACTACTGAATTCCACTATTCCTATAGAACCATCGACTATGGATACTATACCATTATCTTGCAATTCCTTAATATCTGGCCACGTGTCAAAAGCAACATATAAAAGCCAAGGATTTGAATTAATTGCCTTTATATCTTTAAGCACGCTAATTATTGAGTCACTCCTTAAGAAGAGCAAAACAATGGGATATTGTGTGTTGCGAACTAATTTATCAAGCTTTGTCGTATGGGCTAACTTCGATTTCCAACCAAACACATGCTTTCATCGAATTGAGAGATTCTTTTACCCGATTTCGAAACCATTTATAATAGAATTCAGGCGAATAAATAATGGTAAACACGTTCCATTCAAAATATGTTATCAGGCTAGTGAGTGCGCCAACCTAGTAATCTTGCGAAGAGGTTATGCGAAATAGATATCTAATATAAGATGTAATTAGTGTAAATATACAAAATTTGGAAATATGTTAAACTAAACTCTGTGCAAAGGTCCTCGTCAATTGCTGCCATTAGTGTAAATTGGTCTCATTACTATAAATAACATTAATAAATCAAACCTAATGACACTACGACGGCTCCAAGTCCGTGTGCAAAAAATTGGAGGATTGGCGTTAGGTCGAACCGGCTGTAAAAACCAACACCAAAATCATGATATTTTAAACAAAACTTTACAACAGAACGCTAGGGCGTCGTTCAGAACGACGCGCACTGCATATCCCGCCCGTGCAGTGTAAAATGCACTAGGGTTACTGCTTGACTCACAACGAAGGCGGTTAAGGAAATTAGCTTTTGAATGAATGCGAATAACGTGCTGAAATGTGGGAACGTTGACGGGAAAGAGCATTGCGGTCGCACAAATGCTAAAAAGAAGAAAGGTACATACACCTGCCTACAAGAGACCAAGTGGGATGGAACCTAAGCTCGGGAGTTAGGAGAAGAATCCAAACTGTTTAATAGTGGGTGACCAAATCGTAGAAATGAGTTCGGCTTGTTCTAAACGAATCGTTCAAGGACAAGGTGATAGAAGTCAAGCATCGTTCAGACAGGTTAATGCGGGTGAAGATGATCAAGGGGGCCTCCTAATCCTTTTATGTGCGTATGGTCCCCAAAATTAAATCAGAGAAGACATATTCTTCGATTTATTGTAAAAGTAGGAGAATTATTGGGAAGGGCTTTAAAGCCCACGCATGGAAAGATCGTCGTGGGTATGAAGAATCATTAGGCTATGAGCATGGTCTGAAGAAGGAGAAAAAATTATCCCAGGCATGCGACATGTTGAGCGTTAAGACCCTTAAAAACGCAATAATCATTAGTGATTTATAGAAGTGGAAACTTTTTATTCAAATTGACTATTGCTTATACGGAGAAAGGACTTAAAGAGTATCAAGGTTTGCTAAGTAATACCGGAAAAAGTAATCACCAGGCAGCATCGTCCCTTTGTTATGGATCCTGAAAAAAAAGTATTTCCCGAAAGAAGAAAGGTTTATGAACTTCAAATTTGATAAGAGGAGCTAAATGATACGTCGATAAATCAAAAATACCATTAAAAAGCCTCCTCACTCTTGGGGCAAGAAAGTTGCATATGGACGTGGACAACGATTAAGGACATAAAGGAAACAGCGATTTGGCATCTAGGACAGACCAAAAAAGACAAAGCTATGAATAGGGAATTATGGTGGTGAGATTAATCGGTTCAGGATTTAATCAAAAGAAAGAAACGTCAGTATATACGGTGGCATAAATTAAATAATTATAAGGAGGCAAAGAGAGTCCAGACAAAAGCCGTTGCAACAGCGAACAATGCCGCGTGCATTGAGATGGCAAATTTTACCACAAAAGAGGCGACAGGTTGATGTATAAACTGGTCAAGATTTGGGAGAAGAAATGTCACGATGCCCGAGTCCTTTTAAAATTGGAAAACTAAAAGGGTTAAACCTATTTAAGCCGAAGGAAGTGATGGAAGGTGGAAAGGACATTTTAAGGAACTTATGAATATTGCAAATAACGGAGATTCCCTCCCCAATATTGAGTCAAACATAATGGTCGAAGTCTTACAGAAGGATGAAGTTAAGACACAGATGGACAAGATGCCAAAAGAAAGCTAATGGCACAGATAAAAATCCTATGGCATGGGTCGGATGCCGAAAAGAAGAATTCACGACCATGACTAATTTTTTTTAACAAGATATTGTTAAAAGGGCGAATTCTTAATCAATGGAGACCAAGCATGATTATACCCTTATTCATAGGCAAAGGAGATCCTGAGGACTGTGACAATTACAAAGATTGGCAAGGATCTTAAAAACAAGGCTGAAAAAATATGTGGAAATATCGCCTAACCATTTCGGATTTGTAACCAGAAAATCCACGATCGACCCAATCATCGCACTAAGACAAATCATAAATGAATATGGAAAAAAGAGAAGAGACCTACATATGGTCCTTATCGACTTAGAGAAAGCTTACACGGTCCCTCGCGATTTAAATGATGGTGCTTGAGAAAAAACTATATATATAAAAAATCGCATATTAACGGCTAACGAAAATTACTTATAATGCCTCAAATTCGCACTCTAAACATTTTCGGGAGAAATTTGATTACATAAAAGGTTTGCTCTAAGTCACTTTTTATTCAACATATTTAAGGACACGATAAGTAGAGACATTCAAACTCTATTTTCGTGGTGCACGATAGATGCCGATGACATAGTACTATGCGAAGATACAAAGGAGAAATCGAAGAAACCGAAAAGTGGTCAAAGCTCATAGCTACAGGCACCCCATCGCTAGATGAAACCTAAAGTACCCAAAAGTAGAGAGATCTACATACCTCGGCTCAAATGCTGTCACAAGAGGGAGGTTGCGCAACAGAAGTCAATGCCGATTAAAAAAGGATGCCTTAAATGGCTAATGTATCCAGTGTAATGTGCGACAAGAAAAACGGTTGAAGAACAAAGCTAAATATCCATTATAAAACCGGTGTTCCTCTATGAAGGCTGAACATGAGCAATAAACACCGCGGAGGAAAAGCTATTATAGGCCTAAATGAGAATGATACGGTGGACCTTGGGGTTTACTACGCTCAACCATATGACAAATGACTTTCTCACGACAAAAATGGGTACTCAACCCATGGTGGACATGATTAGCAAAAATCGTCTAATTTGATATGGGTATATACTAAGAAGGGTGATAATGAAGTAAATCAAAAAGTACAGGTCATGGAGATACATGGGAAGAGGGTGGATTGGGCAAGTCGACAAGAATGCTAAGAAGATTAACTCGATCAAGATGAAAAAAACATCAAAACAAACTCCACGACTGTGGGACCAAACACTTGATAAAGAAGAGGAGAATAAATCAGCCTAATGGATTTTTAAGTTGAAGTACGAATGAATCGATTATAATAAAAAATTATGATTAAATGTCAAAATTAAATTATGCAGTTATTATAGCACTAAGCGGCACCATGAATAATTTCTATTGTAAGAATATGTTTGACTAAATGTTAGTGCTTCAGGATATAAGATTTTTTAAATCAGTTTCGAAACCATAGCGGGTAAGCATCTGATCATGGCATTGAATTTTTAAAATTGACCTAAGCTTCCATTTTGAGTATGCACTTTTACAGTGGTACTAGCATTTTGGGGCTGCAGAGTTGCAAAAAGTATAAAAGGAATATAAAACAAAAATAAATTCCCTATAGCTGTTTGTCGCATTTGCTGATCAGCTTCTTTAGTGAGGGGTGATGCGCGGCTATCCAGACCTGAAAGCTGTATGGACAATTTGATAAATTTTGCATATTTTGAAACAAAATGCCGTGAGCGTAATTTGAATCGTGAGCTTTTATTTCATTATAAAGCCTATTCCACTAAGCCTCTTTGGAGAATTAGTAAATGGAAAAAAATTTGATTTTACAAATACAATAAATTTACGTTGGGATTTAATAAGTTTTTTAATGATTAAAGTAAATACTTTTCTCCCGGTCACCTATTCTCTATAAATGAAGTGGAAGTAATAATTGGCATCCCACTGCTAATCTAAATTGTAGCGGACAGCGCTCTGGTAAAGTTGGTCCACTTCAAATACTACTGACGAAATTTAATGCAAAATTCGAATTATAAGCGAAGCTATTTTGTTTTAAAGGCACATAGATTGATTAGAATTTAGGTGATGCATCGCTTAATGCTCTTTATTAACTTTCTATTTGTTCTATTTAGGCCTAGTCACATCCTACTCTTATATCTCGTGCTTATTAAACCTTACTCGCTCTTATCTAATTCAAAAAAATTAGCTCCCGGCGACACATGAGGTATGTGGTAGGATGATAGAAGAGGGGATGTATAGGTGGCATCAGCACTATCGGTTGGTCCGATTACACCCAGAATTCCTATTTGAGATTTGATTTGTCCCATTATTTGAGCACCAACCTTGAGGAAAATATATATAATAGTAATTAAATTAATACTTATGATAACATAAGCAATTTAAAATAATAATAATACCGGTAGAGATAGTTTATTATCACACGCAAAACTTCATATCACAAGACTATGCTTAGCCAAGTCTTGATTTTCATAAGATTTACAATGTTATGGATAGCTTTATTTACTTAATTGTCTATTAGGGCGAGCGAGTCTTAAATTAACGTAATAATGACGTAAAATCTTAATGCAATTTAAGATACGCATATATAATTCGTAAAATAAGTATTGTAATAAAAACTATTTTCTCATCTAAGTTTCATAAATACTATATATATTAAATAATTTTAGTTGTGGTCATAATGTCAAACTAATTTATCATCTGGTGTATTTATTTTAATATTTAATTTCTCTAATTAATAGGGTATTTATGTTAACGCCTACGAAATTCAACAATTTGCCGATCAAATATAATTAGGCCTACGACTAAACAGCCATGAAAAATTTAATCACGCATTATAAAAATTCAAAACCCTTTACATAATTTTTTATTAAAATATTTTTTTCTAGTCTATATCTACTATGGAAAAAATTGAGAAAAAAATCTTATAGTTTTTTCATAATTTTAGTTGAAAAAATCAAAACTTCCACAAATTTTAAAAGTGGGGGTTAGTTATAGCCTTGTTTAAGGGTAAATAACTCTTAGGTTTTTACTTGTTTTTTCGGTATGCCAACTCAAATCAGTAAATTGTTCTATTAGCAAATTTAATATGGTTATATTTTACATCATGAGAATAAAAAAAAGGTTCAAGATGAAATATGACATATTCAACCATAAAAGACACATTTGCAATGGAAAACTCTTTTATAGTTTATTAGTGTATAGTCATAGTCTATTTCACTTCCAAATTATAACAAATAAAACAAAATTTTTGTTTGTTTTTTAAATCTTGGCTTTTGTCCTTATGAGATAAAATACAAAGAATTATCTTAGCCCCTCTCCGACTAGCCCGACCCCTATTATTTTAAAACAATGATACTTAACAAGTTATATTGCAAATAAAAATTCAATCATTAAACGGTTTTTATAAAAAAATTTCTTTATAGACTATAAATTAGTCTAAAATTTACAACCAACAAAAATTTTATGTGCTAAATAGAAAGGTTTCCAATAGCCAAAAGAACACATTTTTCCTCTATAAATTTTTTATTTTTTCCAAACAAATTTTTTTCACTTGTACCTTAAGACAAATACACACATGGTTAAAATTCTAGTGTTTTATGTGTATTATTTCCAAAAATAATTGAAAAAATAAAAGTAACCCCGGTCTACTATTGCCCCCGATCTCCCCTACAATTCATATATTTGTATCTCTTGAACTTTTGTAAAAGAGAATGTTTCTTTTAATATGCAATGCATGCTTGTTTATGAATATCAGTTGACATCTTTAAGCTAATATTGTATATAATTACTTTATAAAAAACTATCCTCATACAAAAATCCCTGAAAAATAAATGCCTGAACCTTATATAAATATGATATAATAGGTAATGAGCAAAGTGAATAATGATGAGATAAAAATTACCAGAGCAATAGTTCTTTTGCGACAGGTTGGCAGAATATAATATCCAATAGTTAAGTTGTAGCTCGGTTGAAAGTGTTTGATATTTAGTTGTTCAATGACATAAACTATGCTGAATGCCTTGAGGATTGAAAGGGTTTAATAATTTTTGCAATTAAAGCCATCGGACGGAGCTTGATATATTCTGTATCGGGCTCCTAAATTCACATCTCCAAATTTGTATAACAAATTAGGAGGATATTTAATTTTAGTTTTTTCTGCATGGATGTGAAAAAGAGAAAGCATCCCAAACATTATTAAAAATATCATGTCTTTACTCATTCCTATAACGAAAATAAATAATTGTAACAATTTTTTTTGTAAACTAATTGTAAATAGCAGCTAAAGTCCTTTTTGGCAATTCATTCATTAATATCAATATTCAGGGAATTTTTTGTTGATACCTGAGAAACGGCTTATTATAAATAATTGGTTATTTTTTTGATTACTAATTAAGTTTACCAGGAAATTAAAAGTATTGATTTTTTTTCTTTTGTTAAACTAGTGTTTGCATCTAATTTTTATGAAACAAATCAAATCAATGGGGGCAGTTTTATGCATTCGTTTTTTTAAAAGATTTTCCCTCTTTTACATCAGGGAAACAAAAAGAGACTTAAGAGTTAGGCTTAAAGAACACTTGACGGCTTTATATCGCCCCAACGTGGTACCAACAGGAGTATCTAACCATATTTTAAAGGAAAATCATACGTCAAAACTTAAACAATCAATTCTACTTTTTACAAAATCATATTTTAAAAGGAAAACGTTAGAGTTATTCTTTATTAGAAGTACGCCTCTGAATTTTGAATCGAATAGAATATTTCTGGTATTCGATTGGATTCGAATTTTTTTTCAAAAAAAATATTCGATTCGAAATTCGCTGAATATTAAAATGAAGATTCGGATTAGATTCGAAAAAAATGTAAGGATTTGAAATCGATTCGAATATATATTACGTTTTTATTATTATTAAAAAACACATTAAAAAGGCTACTATGATTTTTAATTTGCATATACATTAAAAAATACACACATCGAAAATAAAAATTTTAAAAGCGAACAAAAATCTATGGCGATATGTGTAGGACAATCAAGAACCGTTTTTAGCCAACTTTTAAGGCAAATTATCTTCCTAACACTCATCATTAAACGATTGCTTGTGTTTGGTCAATAAATTGGTTCCGGTAGAAAATATTATTTCGCACGGGGTAAATGATCCAGGTATAGAGAAATTTTATGCCAATTTTTTAATGGTTGGAAAACGACGTTGATTCGATTTCCACCATTGTAAAGGCTCAACATTCAATGTGCAAAAATCATGTCGCTCTTAATAGACGATCCAGTGTTGATACCTCGCTAGTTGATATAAAATTGGGCTGACTTCCTATAGCAGTTCCAATTCATCTTTAATTTTTCTATACGATATGCCAGTACTGGTGATAAGCACTCAAATATTGAGCCTGAAATCAACCACACTCGCTTATAAGACTGTCTTCTTATTGAATGCTATATATCTTCAATTTTCTGTTTGGCCATTTTGTTAGCATGATCTGCTGTTCCATCTGACTTCCATGTCAAGTTTTGCCTTTATGTAATTAATTGGTGGGTCAAATTCTTTTCATATAGACTTTAATCGTAAAATATTTTTGGGCTGTTTTGCAATTTTTATCAAAGTCCATAATTTAATTAAATTGTGATCCTCGTTCTCCATAATCTTATGTATGAAAATTTTTAAATTAATCTTTTTCAAACTGGAGCAGGAAAAATAACTAAAATGCGCTAAGATAAAATTAGCTAAATATTTGAGTCTCGTCCATTTAAATTAAACTTACAAAAAATAAAATTCGATTTTCAAGGATTCGATTCGGATTTTCGAATCTTAGCAGCCTGAATATTCGTTCGAAACTTAGACATATGGATTCGAATTCGAATCCGAATCGAATCTCGAATATTTCCCAGAGGCGTAATTACAAGACTTAACCCCACTCTAAATGAAGATATGGGAAGGGTACCCCTCTACCCTTGGTTACACAAAAATACCTGAGAAACGGCTTATTATAAATAATTGGTTATTTTTTTGATTACTAAAAATTAAGTTTACCAGGAAATTAAAAGTATTGATTTTTTTCTTTTGTTATACTAGTGTTTGCATCTAATTTTTATGAAACAAATCAAATCAATAGGGGCAGTTTTATGCATTCGTTTTTTTTAGAAATTTTTACCCTCTTTTACATCGGGGAAACAAAAGAGACTTAAGAGTTAGGCTTAAAGAACATTTGGCGGCTTTATATCGCCCCAACGTGGTACCAACAGGAGAATCTAACCATATTTTAAAGGAAAATCATACGTCAAAACTTAATCAATTCTACTTTTTACAAAATCATATTTTGAAAAGAAAACGTTAGAGTCCTTCTTTATTAGAAGACTTAACCCTACTCTAAATGAAGATATGGGAAGGGTACCCCTCTACCCATGGTTACACAAAAATTTATCACTACCAAAAGAACATCCTATTTAGTTTATATTCTATTTTATTAAAATTTATTCTATTTTATTTATATTTATTGTACGAGGTTTTCTATGAAAACGAAATATCATAATAATTATAATATTTATTTAACTCCCTCGACAATTCCCGATAATTTATCCATGAAGAACATTCGTTTTTGCTATTAATTATAAATCAAGTTGTTGCCTCAGTTAAAAAACGTGAAATAATAATATCGGGTTTATATTTTTGCTATGATTATATATTTTATTATTGTGAAGCAAAATCAAGTTTGTAACCAAATGTTTTCTGTTTTCCTTGTTTTTTTTATCTTCCTTTGTTTATATATCACGGCCCTCCCCGGCCTATGATCTACAAATAAATAAATACCTTTAATTATACATTTCTTTATTCCTACCTTAGTATCAATATCATATTCTATTATACCTTTTTCTAAATTTAAATAATTCTACTACCTTTATGAGATATTTTATTATTAAGGTGGCGACGCGGATTGAACCTTGATACTTATTTTTGTCAGACATCATTTATGCCTTATATTTAGAGATGAGGGAGTTTAAATAGTTTACCAGGTTGCAAGATTGGTTTTTGCCCATGTTTCAAGAGGAGAGGTAAATGATTTAGATGGCACCGAGCGTACATGAGGTAGGGTAAATGAAATTCGCCAGTGTACATAATAGCTAATATTTTTTTTGAGTTTGTGATGGCTTCAGCAAGGCTTTGCCAAATTGAGAATCTTCGCTTTCAGAATATTTTTGATTATTTCATTACAAGGATGGCTTCTAATTGGTGAAAGTACCGTCTGAGAAGTTTTTGACAAGTTAATAACACCGGTGTAGGCGAATTTAGAGTCCTGCAAATTGTTTTTCATTGAGCTGAGCTTAATCCAAGCTTGGTATTTTTGTAATGCCCGTCCATAAAATAATGTTTTTAAGCCCATTAACCCGAAAAGTACCAATGTACCTTTAAGTTACACCTATTAAAATGCTATTAATTTAAAAAATATTCGTAAAAATTATATTTTTAAATTGATTTCAATACATAGTTGTTGCCCAATCACCTCATTAAACGTTTATCACCTCCGGATCTATCGTTCTTAAAATATTATATTCCAAAATTCACAATTTTTTCATTTTCTCATTCCTCTCAAACAATTCAATTTTATGGAAAACGAACTTGAGTTATAAAATTATTTTTGCATGCTCTAAAAAAGTAATTACTGCCTATTCTTTTGATACAAATTTATTTTTATAATTATATTTTTGTCCTATCTTTTTTTAACTTTTAAATTTACTGTCACCTAGAAGTGACATTGGGAAGGGCATTTTTTGGCAATAAGTTATTTAAGTATTCTTAAAACTTGTAAACGATGCCTGTTACAACTATACTATAAATATTTTAAATTTTGAAAGCCATCTTATAATAAGTCTTGTTCCTGTCCCTTTGATTTTTAAAGCCACAGAGACAAAAAAATTTGTGAGAAAAGGTTTAAATTTGTGCTTAAAATATGAGGCTTGTAATAAACTTTGAATTATTTTTTAAACCAGTTTGATTGTACCGTTTTTTAGGACATTGAATGACCTGTTAGAAATATTTTAATGCCCTAATTAAGATATAAAAGAAGTTATTATTAATCCTCCAAGTGAGGAGGATGACAGAAAGTTGAGATAAAATAGAAGCTGATTTGGAGCACTTACCCAGTTTATGATTACGTCTTGTGTAGAGATTATCTGTTCTTCCGGTCTAAAAAGTTAATGCTTTAAAGATAATTTGACTTAGCAGAAAAATGAAAAAAAAATTTCCATGTGGTCGCAAGGAAGGGGATAGTACAGACGTTACCAACCACGCAAGATTATTTTGCTTTTCTCCGATAATATTGTCACATTTTTTGTTAATATGACATTTAAATGCCCGTTATAATATTAAAAAGGAGGAGTATAATATTGCTTACCCCTAACAGGATATTTAACTCCGAAAAATCTGAAATGTTTTGTGGACTTTCTGATTGCCACAATCAGTTAGTACTGAATGCGCCATAACAGGTTAATAACAAAATATTTACATTTATGCGACAGTTTGAAGTTAGAATTGACTGACAAGTTGTTAAAGTGCGGGAGTTCTTCAATCTTTTAAATTAACATTATAGGAAAATATTCAAATATGTAAAAGCATAAATGTTTCAATGGCCGAAACCATGTTCCCTAATATTGACACCATACAACTCAACAATTCATATAAGATAGCCCAATGCGATTTGGGCATAATAATTATGGTCAAACAAGATCTGGGTACCTTTGGTCAATCATGTTTATCAGGGTGCTTCTTGTTTTCTATCATATCTAAAAACAGTCGGTTTAGGGTGTAAATAATTGGAGAAACATTCTCCCTGTAATATATATTTTCATAATTACTTTCAGCAATTTGTTAAATGCACTCTCAAAAATCAATGTCGGAGCGATAGGAACAGTCAGAAGGTATCAATAAAATGTCCCCTAAGTAATCCTAAGGTTTTGTAAAAAACGAGGTTATTTAGAGAAAAAAGTTACTTCAAATTTATTAGCAATACAATGGAGACAACTGTATCAAATTGTCATGGAACCCAGACTATAAATAAAATCAGCGGAATGGGCTAAAGCAACAAGGTGACAAAAATACATAACTGCTCGTTTATGGTTTAAATGTACTATAGATATATGGTTGGGGTGGATAGATATGACCAAATCGTTCATTCTACAAAGATTTATTTTAGGGTAAAATGGTATTTGCCTTTGATTGCATTTAGCATAGACGCGCCGTGTCAAAATGTGTGGTAAATATACAATTAACAATGATTATGCTTTATTATACAACTTTAAAAAATCAATTATAGTGTTTTATTTCAAAAAATATGGTTTTCAACCAAAAGAAAGTATTTGCTTTGCTTTGCTTTAACAAGATATAAATTGTAATATATCACGCTGTAAGGTTTGTAAGAAAGCCAGAGGCCTTAAATGTTATTATTCTAATGCCGAATCGCAACTAAAATACTTGGCTAATTATTACGACTTATAAATAATTTAATTGTAATTGATTTAGATAAATAATTAAATGTAGCATTTTTGGTGTTCCCATTGTCACCTTCCCTATCTACTCGAGTACATTAATTTTCAAAAAAAATTCAACTGACTGTTCTTAACTAGACCCTAGGGATGCTAAATAATTATTTTTTAACAATATTTGACCGGCCAAAAATTGTGGTATTTGGCGGGTTAATTGAAAAAAAATTATAAATTCAGAATCTAAATTTATCTTGTAGCATACAATAAATTTAAGTACAATAAATTTAAGTGCAATTAATAAGTAAGATAATTATAAAAATTTTGATAATTGATTTGTTGAAAATTAAATTATTATGCAATTGAATCATCCTATTTTTCAATTCATTATTAAAATTCTTTGCTTTGCAGTTAAAAAAAATCATTTAAAATAAATTTGAAAAGCCCGATAATTTTAGTAAAATCCAAGATGCAGGAATCTTCTTGAGCCTGATTGGGGTTCAAAATAGATCTAAAAATTATTTTTTTATTCTTACTTAGTGAATACAATTATTATTTTATTAATATCGTTAATTCTGACGTTCTGTCACCTTCTGTAAAATCTTTTTATTCGCAACATTGTTCTGTTACTTATTGTCACAAATAATTTATTTTAAGAAATGCTTTTAGTAAAGTAAAATTGAGTATTAGGCCGCTATCGTACTTATTAAATTTTGTATTGCCTTCCATAAGTTTTATACATTTTTGTCCCCGAAGGTGGGGGGGGGGGGTGAGTTTTTACTACATGAGAGGATAACACCGTTAAGCCATATAGCGAAACAAATAGGAAGGAAGCTTCAATTTCTTTGTATAATTAAGTAATCGGGTAGTAACATGGATAATTAAATAGGAGATATCACTAGAAATTATATGTTGCAATATGTAATTTTTACAGCTGATTTATATTTCAATATTGACTTTTTCTTATTACCTATTCTGAAATACTTTCATACCATAACGAGCAAAAGAAGATAAGATTAAAGCCAATATGGACAATCATAATGATCCCCTTATAACTTGAGACAATTACATTTTACCACCTGCTTTCTACCATGAATAATATAGACGTCTAAATCAAGCCTATATCAAAGAAAATCCATTATACAACTTCACAATCAATTAATCTCTTATATCCATTAGTTCCACATTAAAACACACCACTCTTTAAGCACGAAGATATACACTTCAACGCATTTCTCCTTTAATATCAAATTTATATAACCAATACAAAACTCTGTACAATTTAGAATCAATACAAACAAGACTAATATAGAAGCATATTTAATTTGTACACCTTTTACAACAACCTCAGAAAAAAAATCTGCTACTCAGGCAACAACCAATTAAATACTCTCACAAATAAACCCTGATCCCCCTGGATAAAAGGTTTAATCTTTCTAAACAGATATCAAAATTTGAGAAATATACAATTTTATTATTCATGTGATCTCCCTGGATAAAAGGTTCAATCCTTTTTTTTAAACAGATTTCAAAATTTGAGAAATTTACGATTTTTATTATTCATATGATCTATTATTCAGGCAATATACAATTTTACTATGCTCATTTATGAACTCCCTGATCCCACCTTATTTAAATTTATATTGCATAACAACCTTCTAATTTTGCTGTATACCACTTAAATCTAAAAAAAACAGACTTATGCTATTACATCACTTTTTACTAAAGGCATAATATCCATTAAACACGTACCCTGAAAATATCAAACTTGTACGTTTAAATTTACACCCATGGTAGCACTTAAATCTCTATGCCCTACATGTAAGAGAAACATTTGTTTAAACAAAAAAAATTGTTTTGTCCACCATGGCCCATTATTGGCTAAATGCCCTTCATCTGGTAAGCTGCCCCCCCCCCCCCAAATATAATATGTCCTCCTACAGCATTAGAAATTGAATCTAATAATAATATTGATATTACATTAACTCTAATACATTCCCAGCTACTCCTAATAATGTTTATTACAGCGATGAGCCTCTGGATTCAACTTGGAGTAAAGTCCTTTTGGCACATGACTTCACCCCCACAATTTCAAGTATTCCAAGAGGAGCCAGACCTTGCATGCAACAATTTTTGATAAATTTGCTTAACAGCATTGTTAGTGACCCACACAACATCACGGCATGTGAAAAACTTATCAAATTTTCTTATCATATTTTGGCTCCATCTCAAACTAAAGAGTCTAATTTATCCATAGACTACATAGACTGCCCATGTCATATGTTCCATATGGCAAATTGTGTGTGAAATTTGCCTCCATTTTGATGAACACTACCGTCATATATCACATAATGGCGTTTTGCGCTGTGCCGTTTTGTTCGAACAAGAGAGGTAAAGATAAAAGGTTTTGATTCCATAAATAAGTAAGATAATACAAAAATATATGATATTTTTAAAAAAATTTAATATCTTTGAGTTTTTACATTTTTAATTTTTATGAAATATATCAATAATTAATTTTTTAAAAATATCATATATTTTTGTATTGTCTTACTTATTTATAGAATCAAAACCTTTTTTCTTTACCTCTCCTGTTCGAACAAAACGGCACAGCGCAAAACGCCATTATGTGATATAGGACGGTAGTGTTCATCAAAATGGCGGAAAAACACACACACATTTTATACCGTGATGAGCAGTCTATGTAGTCTATGAATTTATCACAGAAAATTAAAAAGGATATTTTGAATTTTGATGTAAATGATACCCTTGAGCCTTACACACATTCAGAGAGAGAATTAAAGCCTTTTACTCCAAAACAAACGGCAAATAGGATCTCAAGGAAAATTAATTCCTTTAACATCAAAGGGGCTATGAGACTTTTGGAGGATAATAATCCAATTGTAACCCCTAGTCAGGAGTCATATCAACAACTCTTAGCAAAACACCCCAAACATTACTCACAATATACCTTCCCTCTTACACCATCCAGCATAATTTTAAAGTCCTCAGACATAAGTGAAGCTATCCATTCTTTTCCCATTAAATCTGCTGCAGGTTTGGATGGCATTAAACCAATCTATCTTCCAGATCTCATAATAGTGAAAACATTAACTCTCCAGTTTTACTCACTGCCCTAACAAATTTTTGCAATCTAATCATTAATGGCAACATTCCCCAGGAAGTACGACTGATTTGGGGCAAAGTTACTTGCTATCGAAAAACCAAGCAAAACATTGAGACCGATCGCTATCGGCGGAGTTTTTAGAAGAATCATCTCTAAAATAATATGCAAAGCAATAAAACCAAACTTAACCCTATCGCTAATGCCTCACCAGCTAGGCTTCGGGGTCAAAGGAGGGTGTGAAATAGCAAAACACGCCGCAAGATTGACCCTCGAAAATCTATTACCCAATCATTCTTTTAAAAATTAGATTTTTTAAACGCTTTCAATAACTTAAACAGAGGTTCCTTTATTAAAACTTTTATCGAGACTTATCCTAAATATGCTAATTATATCCTTTTAAGTTATGGGACACCCTCTATCCTAAAATTCGGGCATTATTTAATTGATTCAGCGGAGGGCATTCAACAGGGGGACCCCCTTGGCCCCCCCCCCCACTTATTTTGTATGGCTATCAAACCATTAATAGATGAAATCAAGACGATGCCACTCTATCAGGCACCACGGAAGAGCTAATCAAAGCTCTTAACAGCATTAATGAATACTACATAAAACTTAACCTATCTTTAAGCGCGACAAAATGCGAAATTTATTCTGACAGCACAACTGACATCCACCCGTCCTTTGCATCTTTTCTACGCCTTGAGAAGGACGAGGTATTTTTACTAGGTTCTCCAATAGGCGGTCCTGGTGCTTAAGAAGTTATCCGATAACCTTAAAAATGTAAAATGTAAAAATGAAATTTTTAAGCTTATGCCCGCCCATCACGCATTTTACATATTGAAAAACTACTTTAATATAGCAAAATATTATTTTGCTTCGATCCACAAGCGCATTTTTGCATACATATATTTTACATAATTTTAAAACACACATAAAATCTGTCATCGAATCCACCCTGAACTTATCATTCGATACTAACACCTGGCTACAAGCCACATTACCAACAAAATCTGGGGGTCTGGGAATTCGTTCACCAAGCTCCTTATTTTGGCCTCATATATCCTCCCACTTATCCTCAAAATCCATCGTCGCCAAACTAATCTCATACTCCCTTGATGAAACATTTATACAGGCTATCCCTTTGGAATTTAAATGTTCTACCAGAAAGCTCACCACCACAAACACCAAATCAAAAGGATTGAGATGCATGTTTGGTTTCGCGCTCCGTTGCTTATCTTCTTTCGAGCTGCGATACCAAACAACATTACAACCTTAGATCTTTGGTGTTTGATAAATCTGGACATGAATGGCTAGAGGCGTATCCTAGCAAGTTCTCCATATGATGTTAGAGGATTGCGAGCTATCCTACAATATAGCACTACGCCTGGGAACAAAATACACCAAGGCATATGCCTGTAAAAATTGCAACCTGCCAGTGAATGAAGAAGCACGCCACCCGTTACACTGCAGACTAAATAAATTTAGACACTTGCGACACTTTAAAATTAATTCTATTATCCAGTCAGCCCTTAGAAAGGCCCATATTCCCTCCATACTTGAACCTTTCGGATCCTGCCCTTAAAGGTCGAATGCATCCTGACGGTTCCTCGTTAGTCCCATGGGAAAATGGTCTCTTTTTAAAGTGGGATTTTACATGCATAGACCTATTTGCCCCCTCTAATCTTAATTATGACCCCATGGCCCTCGCTGAAGAACGCAAGCTCCAAAAATATAAGGCCCTTTTGGACTCTAATATTTTTATCCCAATAATTTCCTCCTGTTCAGGATCCTATTGAAAAATGGCGTTGGCTTTATTCAAAGAAATAGGCAGGCGATCCCCTCCCTCCAAAAATTCCCCCGCATTTTTATTGAAACAATCAATAGCTATCTTAATTGCAAAATTAAATTTCAAATCTTTTTTGGATTCCTGGCCTCTTCTAAAAGAGGAAGATGAAGACATATTACTCATATGATGTTTTTTTAAAATATAATTATTATATAATTATAATTGTATCATTTAATACTATGTATAGATATATATCAATAAACTAACTTCATCTTTAAAAAAATATATATATAAGCTAATTTTTTAAATCCTTTCGAGCTTTGAAGTAATAGAATACCCGACGTTCATCATATTCTTCTCTAGGTATTAAATAAACGGTTTCTTTATTCTTTATGCGGCCTTTACAATTATTGCTTAGCGAATTTAAAGGGAGAAAAGTCGGTGAGTATGACAAATTATAAGCCTTAATTACTTTCAATTCGTACCGGCTTGAAATTAATTTTAGATGTTGAATTAAAATTTTAATTTAGCGAAAAAATTATATCGCGTACTCGTTTATAACGTTTATTCCATTATTAGGAAATCTTTTTAAACACGGAATTAAAATAAAAAATTTAACAACAACTTGTAACAAATTTTTTGAAAAATAGATCATTTAACCACGCAATTTTTTAACAAACATGCATTCAGAGATATCTGAGGTGTCCATATATTTCATGCTGCATTTTAATTTAAAAGGTTGGCGTCATCGATATTGGCTATACGACAACTTATTTGTTATAAGCTAGAACAATAATTTGTGTCTTGAACAGCTGTTCATTTAAAATTAAATGAAAATTTATTAAGATGAATTTATAGGTATTAAGAGGTCAAGATTTTATACAAATAATAAGGTGTGTCTCAGAGCATAGGAAATGAGATAAAATTAAAATTGATTAAAACCTTGTGCCAAATAAGTCTCTTTCTCTTATTCGTTCTTCTTAACCATCGGCTGCCAAAAAAAGAATCAACACCTGATAATTTCAACTTTAAAATATGATCACTTATTTTAATCTATAAACATGCTATAGCCCGATGACTTTGAATGGAATCATGGAAATTCAAGTATCGTATGAATATATTTGTGGAGCACACATATTATGTATGGAATAGTTTTACCCATAGTGGTGGTAATCGGAGTTGCTGGCAGGGGACTTTATTATATGTCACAAAAAGTTGTTTTTTCAAGTAAGTCAATTAATGCATCAAATGCTGTTCAAAGCGGAAGCAATATTGCAAAGAAACACAAAATATCTGTGTAAATATAACTCAAAGTTATGACCCTTTCAGATTTTATCTTGTCCCTATTTATTATCCCTAATATCGCAATGTACATGTTAAAGACATGTATCGCTAGTAAATGGTATGTCTTTTATGTACTTAAAGTCAATTCTTTCCTATTGGATACGTTTGCCAACTTTAGCAATTACATTCGTGTAGCTATATATCCTTAGAACGGTTGTGTTTAACTTTTCCACATCGCTTTAAATAACATTGCAATAACTTACGTACTTATTATCTTATAATAGCTCTAGGATTTTTTTATCTCTCTGGCCTTGGCAATACCGTATAGTTGGGGATTTAAGTTGTATATTCAGAAAATAAAAGAATGGATTTTTTACATGGATTCTTTTTTTTAACAATCTGACACACGTTTCAGCCAGCATTACCATTAAAAATGACACAACTCAAAAACTCAAGTCAATTATTAGTTTTTGTAAATATTATGGTTATTCATACAGACCGAACCCTAAAGTTACTAGTTGGTTTATTGGCTATCGTCGTTCGACCAACGTTACTTCATGTCTAGTCCCATTGATAATAACAGCTATTTCGAATAGTTTTAAAATTTACTATTACATACGTCTAATAAAACAAAAAAATGAAATTAAAAAATCCAACGAAAAAAGTGTTGTTGCAACTTGCAATCTTTTGTTACCACGTATTATAGGAACATCAAGTCTTATAAGTGATAATCTTGATGTTACTTTAAATATGATGCCACTAAAAAAATTCACCAGGAAGATTAATGCAAACAACATACCTTCGACAAAAAACAAAAATAGACAAAATAAATTGACCTTAATATTAATAATTATAAAAGATTTTATTTTGAACATATTGCCAATGACAATTTATATGTTTGCCTATCAACCATGGACGGATACGTTTGAGCAAAACTGAACTATGGTTTCAGCATTTCGCATACATTACAAAATACGGTATAAATTGTCTAGGCGTCTATATACAATTATTTTTGGATCCCAAAATTTTTTAAGGATTTAAAAAGGTTTGTAAAGATATATGGCGGAAATAGGATTTAATTTATCTATTAATCCAATGATCTTATTAGCTTGTATTATAAATTCATTGTCGCATAATGTATCAAAACATTATTTTGTATTAGGCCGAAATGTGTATTGTTTTACTAAATTTGAATTATTAATAGTATATAATTGCGAATGGACAATCTATATATATAAAGTAAAGTGTATGTGTGTGGATAGGGGCTAAATTCTGAAACTACCGGCCCGATTCACGCGAAAATTTAGCCATAGATGCCCAGGGCGGCCAGGGGTAAAATAGCTTTTTCAGAATCCTAAATTCCTATGAGATTTAAAAATATCGGACATTACGTTTTAAAAAAGGGTTAAACTCTGAAACTACCGGCCCGATTCGCGCGAAAATTTAGCCATAGATGCCCAGGGCGGCCAGGGGTAAAATAGCTTTTAATCCTAAAATTCTTTTTAGTTTTAAAAATATCGGACATTCCCAGGTCAGTTTCATTTATAGCGTCATATACAATAATGACGTCATACATACAAGGCTGAATTAGATATTTAAAAGTATAATAAAAATGTTATGTATATAAGGGCTAAATTCTTAAACTACCGGCCCGATTCGCGCGAAAATTTAGCCGTAGATGCCCAGGGCGGCCAGGGGTAAAATAGCTTTTTCAGAACCCTAAAATTCTAGTTTTAAAAATATCGGGCATTACGTTTTAAAAAAGGTTTAAACTCTGAAACTACCGGCCCGATTCGCGCGAAAATTTAGCCATAGATGCCCAGGGCGGCCAGGGGTAAAATAGTTTGTTCAGAATCCTAAAATTCCTTTTAATTTTAAAAATATCGGACATTTCCCGGCCAGTTTTATTTATAGCATCATATACAATAATGACGTCATACATACAAGGCTGAAGTTTTCTCGAGTTTTATTATATTAAAGAAAATTGTATTTTTAGCAAAACAACGTTTGCCGGGTCAGCTAGTTATTTATATTTCATAATAAAGAAAATGTGTCAAAAGTGTTAATTTGTGCGATTGTATAGGCAAGTGAACCTATATTATTGACGAACCTACCATTTCTTAAGAGATTATTTTATCTTAATTATAAGATATTAAGGGTTTTTAAAGTTTATATATAAAAACATTACGTCAATTCTTTTGTATCATAAGATCACCGAAAATACTCAACTGGTTGTAAAATTTTGCCACAACATTGCTTCTGCATACGTTTTCAGAAGTCTTACATTCGGCGAACGCAAATTATTTTGTTGCAATGTATCTCATTGTTCCGAAAATTTTTCCCCAAACGGGCATTCGTGATGACGCGCCAAGCGAAAAAAAGCGAAGTTAATTTTTGGGCCAGTTTATCAAACTCTTCATTTTTTTATTAATCTTTATATTCATCGTGAAATTTATCATATATCACGAAAATAACAATTGTAAATATGAGACGTTCATAGTGAAACCGCAGACGATTGTTTTCGCCCGCAGCAAAAAGCGAACGAAAATAAGATACAAATCATTTTGGACTTTTCGCGGGATGGTTAAAAAATTGAACTTGGTATGTATATATTTTTTATATAAAATTTATATGTTTATAGAATGATTACGATCTTCTCAATGAATACCATTGCGTTTTATACAATATTTAAATCTGTCATAATTTTATATAATAAGGCACTATCAGCCAACGTATTCACTTTTTGCGTAAATACTACTACTAGTTTGACGCCTTGCTTTTACCATTAGCGTTCCCCTAAAACTCTTAAAGTTAAAGTAAAGCTCTATTAAATCGTTAATAAAAATAAAAGCGCCTCAAAAAATAGCCAATAGTTTTACACACCAAAAATATCCCTTCGCTTTATTCGAGTAATCTAAGGAATATTTTTTTTATTTGAGGCATGTAATACATATATAATTCGTATATACAATTTTGATTATGTAAGACTTATTTTTCCGAAATAAATTTATTTTAACTTTGTGGCTTAAAAACAATTTTATAGCAATAACTTTATTATAATTATATTTGGGTTCCCTAAGGCATTCTCATACTCATAAAACTTACACTAATATTTTTTTTCCTATAGCTGTTTGTCACATTTGGGGTCAGCTTCTTAAAGTAGTTTCTCCATGTATTCCTGCACTTATACCAGTTAGCTTTAGATCGTACCTTCTCAAATCCATATCTATTTTATGTTTTTATGTCAGTTTAGGCCTCCTCTTTTTTGCTTACCTTCGAATTCCATTTCTTGATACGTTTTGCCAGGTGACTTTACTCCCGTCTCTCCAAATGCCCATACCATTTCAATCTTCTAACAACCAACTTTCTCTGAATCGAACTACATTGGCATGATAGAATTGAAAGAATCAGACGGAAATATCACGAGGTTTTTCGGGAGGAATTAGGTTGTTTAAGTGATATTATGTTTTCTGTAAGGGTTAATTCTAATGCAACACCTCGTTTTTGTCCTGCTAGACTCATTCCATTAATGTGGAAAGATAAAGTGCACCAGATTTTAGATAATTGGCTTAAAGATAACGTAATAGAACCAATTGAATTTTCGGAATGGGCCACTCCCCTTGTGCCAATTAAAAAGAGTGATGGTACAATTAGGGTCTGTGCTGATTATCGGGTTACTATTAATAAATGGGTTATCGATGTTAATATCCTCTACCCAGGCTGAGATGGTTTTAGCTAATTTAAAGGGTTGTAAGTATTTTTAAAAATTAGATCTCGCAAATGCATATTTACAGCTTCGCATGGACGATAGGTCCGCTGGGTTATTGACCATAAACACGGACAGGGGTTTATTTGCTTTTAAAAGTTACCTTTCGGTTTAAGTGTATCCGCACCTATCTTTCAGAAGGCGATGACATCCATATTTAATAATATAGATGGTGTATTTTTTTATTTGGACGATATCTTAATTACGGGTTCTACTGAGGATAAGCATGATTCACGTCTAGAAAGAGTATTAAATTTAATTAAAATTAAAGGGTTACGGGCCGCTAGTAAATGTACTTTAGGTACCGACCAGGTTATTTACCTGGGTCATGTAATAGTGGCGGGTCATGTTAGACCTAATTTTAAGAAGGTGCAGGATATTAAAAACATTAAAGCACCATTAAATATAAAGGAACTTACATCTTTCTTAGGTTTAATGAATTATTATAGTAAATTTATTGAAGATTATACAAATTATTCTGGTCCTTTGTATGAGTTAACTAGAGAGGACACAGTGTTTAAATGGGATAATAACTTGGATCGTTGTTTTAACTTTTTAAAGAATGTTTTATTAACGGCTCCAATTCTTAAGTGCTTTAATACTAATAAAGAGCATGTTTTAAAGGTTGATGCTTCTAATATTGGTATTAGTGGCGCTCTATCCCAGATTGAGGATGGAATAGAGCCTCCCGTTATTTAATTTCACGTAAGCTTACTAAGGCTGAGTTAAATTATTCCGTCATAGAGAAAGAGGCTCTTGCGATGTATGGTTTAAAACGTTGTCGGGAATATTTAATTGCTAAAACTTTTACATTATATACCGATCACAAACCGTTGGTAGCTTTATTCAATAAGATTAATACCGAATTTTTAATGTCCCCTCGACTCCAGAGTGGTTATTGACTCTCGGTAATTTTTCATTAGCTTTAAAATATCGAGAGGGTAAAAGTAATCACTTAGCCGATGTTTTATCGAGGATGAATGCAGATACTGTAACTGATAGATTTGCGGTTATAGATAATGTTGCTGTTAATGTGTTAAAGGCTATTGATCTTAAGGATATTGTTAGAGGTACAGATAATAGTGTTGAATTAACAGCTATTAAACAAATTATTATAGGGGTTAAAGATATGCTAGATGTTCCTTTTAATTTAACATGAATAAAGGAGTTATACATTGAAGATAATTTGGTTAAACGCAATGATAAGTTTGTATTGCCAGTCGAATTGCGTAGTAATGTTTTAGAAATTTTGCATGAAGGACATGCTTGTATGGTTAAGATGAAGGAGCTGGCTAGACAATACGTCTGGTGGCCCAGGATAACTAGGGACGTTGATAACTATGTTAGGCAGTGCGCGATGTGTAAATTAAATGCAGCCATGCCTCGTAGGCATAAAAAGGCTCGTGGCCTCGTCCAGATAGTCCCTGGTTTAGAAATTCATATTGATTTTTTTGAATTTAACAAAAAAAGGTATATTTTGGTCGTAGATGGATATTCGGGTTGGACTGAATTTAAAATATTGCACGATATATCTACGAAGGTTACCGTAATATTTTTAAAAGATTTAATAGGCGCGCATGGTTTCCCTAAGTTTATAGTAACGGACAATGGGAAGGCTTTTACGAGTGCAGATTTTAAAGATTTTTGTAATAATTGGAAGATAACTCACCTATTTACACCACCATATCACCAAAGTTCTAATGGACAGGTTGAAAGGTATGTAGCAATTGTTAAGAAATGGTTAGAGCTTGCCCAAGCTAATAAAGAAGGCACCTGGTTATATCGTCTATATCATAATATGACACCTCGACATAGACGTTTGCCCGTAGGCGTGGAGTTTTTTGGTCATAAGTTACGATTTCCGCCTGATTTTTTGAGCGGTTTTGAGAATAACTTAAATGGCAAGACCAGATATAATGTTAATGATCTAGTTTGGTCAAGAAATTATTTAAATCAAGCGAGGTGGGAGTTGGCTAGAATAACTGCACATCTAGGTAATAAGATTTATCAAATTCGGTCGTTAGAGACTGAAAGGATAGAGATTAGGCACGTGGAACAATTATTAAGTTACGCTGCTTAATGCCTATTTTTTATTTGATATTAGATGGAACTAATTACGCCTTGGTGTAGAGTACAGGTGTTGGTCGAAAGAACAAATCAGCCCGGCCCTTTACATTTCTCAATAGTAATAGGCATGGATGGAGTGCCTAGAATTGTGCACTTTGTGGAGGCAACGTTACCAAGACGAGTTCCACAGTTGCCGCCTACTTTGCCCGTTCTAGAAAGACTTAGCAGGAGGCGCTATCGACGGCGTGCGAGAAGCACCCAAAGGATTCGTTGTGGGGCATGCCAAAGATGCATGGTTTACCGTTGTGTGCGCGCCCGGGCAATGTATTGAATAGACCCGGGACTGAGGAGCAACCGTTACTTACGGTCAGCGGGATCTTGGTACCACCGTTGGCTGCCTTAACCTTGGCGGGGGATCAGCGGGGTTAAAAAAATTTTTGGGAAAAGGGGAAGGTGTGCAATTAGGCCATATTTTTAGTAATTTTTATTACCGTGGCGTTAGGCCATATTTTTGTAATTTTTATTACCGTGGCGTTAGGCCATATCTTTAGTAATTTTTATTACCGTGGTGTTAAGCCATATTTTTAGTAATTTTTATTACCGTGGTAATGATTTGCCCTTTTTGATTTGTAAAATTAAAATTACCCTTGGATTTTATGGATCTTGCTTGGCTGTTCAAGGCCACACAATTATTAATAGATTTTGGAATCACGATGATTGTTATTTTCGCTATTTGTTAGTTTATTGTTATTTTCGCTGTTTATTAATATTTTTTGTTCGCCATCTTGATTTACGCCTAATCTTATTACCTCACCCATGATCTCCTTGTAATGTAAATAACTGTTGATATATCACCTCACCCATGATCTCCTTGTTATGTAAATAACTGTTGATACTTGATATATTATTATTGTTACTACTTTAAATACGGGATGTTGTAATGAATTTTCAGTTGAAATAAATTTGAAGTCGAAATTAAGTTGATATTGGAAGTCAAATAATTATTACTTATCTAATACATACCAAAGGTTTTTGGTCTGTTTTTCTTAGTTGCATAAACAGACCAAAGGTCTTTAGGTCAAACATATGGTCTTTTTATGTTAAGTCGACTAAAACCAAAGGGCAACCAAACAAAACTCAGCCGTGTTTACAACACTACATTAGAGTTATGTGCGCATATTTTCTCAGTGTTTGGAAACAGAAAAAGACATATTCTTCAACTCATTGGAAAAGGAGATAAGAAGGAATATGATGGAAAAAATAGCTAATTATGGATTTGGTACTTCAACGCTTAGGTGTGATCTTTTGTATGAACAAAATCATGGAGGCGATAGGTTGAAGAACAAGGCAGGGGAAAAACTTCTCTCAGTATTCCAAGATCACAACAAGCAATCGTCAACAGGAAGTTGTTTCGTAGCTTGACAAAAAATGGAAGTCAATAACTGCCGACAAGGACATGGCAATTCAGGTTTTAGGACAGACCAAAGTAGGAAAAGCTTTGAATAGGAAAAGCGGTTGGATCATTCGGTTAAGGTATTCATCAAAAAAAAATCTAAAGACACGACGGCATAAATCATAAATGTCCGAGGATTATCAAGAGTATAGGAGCGCTAAGAGAGCTGCAAAAAAGGCCGTTGCAATAGCGAAGAATGCCGCTTACACCGAGATGGCGAACAAACTGGATCATAAAGGAGGCGATAGGCTTATGTAAAAATTGGCCAAGATAAGGGAGAAGAAAAGTCGCGATGTCGGAGTTCTTAAAATAGTCAAAAACGAGAAGGGTCAAACCTTATTCAAGCCGAAGCAAGGGATGGAAAGGTGGAAAGGATATTTCAAGAAGCTTATGAATATTGCAAATGACAAAGAATCCATTTATGATTGAGCAAAACATAAGTTTGTCGAACTCTTTCAGGAGGATAAAGTTAGCACACAAATAAAAAAGATGCAAAGAGGAAAAGCTAATGGCCCATCCGATCCATGCTTGCATTCAAGAACAGAATATGCCTAAGAGAGTGAATTACTAATCAATGGAGATAAGGACGATCATACCTTTATTCAAAGCCCAAGGAGATCCGCAGGAGTGTGGCATTTACAAAGGTATCAAGTTAACTTGCCATTCCTTAAATTTTTTGAAAAGGATTTTAATAACAAGGCTTTAAACGAGCTGGAAATAATGGCTAATCCGATTTGTGGCCGGCAAATCCACAATCAACCGTGTCTTCGCACTAGAGAACTGCACGGGTGACCCGAGACCCGACCGGTTAAAAATTTTAAAATGTCATCGGGTCGGGTTCGGGTTAAAAATTTTGAAATGCTTTTGGGTCGGGTTCAAGTTGAAAATTTAGATATGCTTTTGGGTCGGGTCGGATTGGATTTAAAGTGTCGGGTCAAGGGTTATGAATCTTACATTGCAGAATACACGGGACATATCTCTAAAAATAATGCTATTATGTTTAATATTTTTTAATCAATATCGAAATTTATAATTGAAGATCATTCATTAAGTTAAATAAAATTCCTTTTGTTTTTTTAAATCTGATTGTTTTAATTTGGACGCAAATTTAAATTTGACTCGTGAAAGGTAAAATATATCAACAAAATCATATTTTTAAATTGTATTTAAATAGTGTGAAGTTGTAGTTCATTATTAATTTAAACTACATACATATATATTCATAAAACAATTAAGGTTATGTTTAAATTTAATAAATGATTCATTTACAAAACTCTATATTTCAAATTGAATGTGACCAGATATTGTATGCTTATCATATATATATCTCTATAATAAATCATTAAAATAAATTTAGTAACCATCTGTGGAATCAATTATTTTCATAAATCGCACTTTAATTTGTCGATTTAAACACCCTCATGGGAGTAGCCAGGAAATTGAAATCAGGGGGGGGGCAATAATGAAAGGGACCATTTTTTTAATTTTAGCCATAATTTGATAAAATATCTAAGAATTTGGATTTAGAGGGGGCCATCCGCCCGTCCCTGCCTCTGGCTACGCCCATGCAAAACGCAATTTTTCTTCCTCTCGCGTTATTAGCCAAAATTTAAAACACGTCCGGAAATTCGGTTAGATTTTTTTTAACTCTTTCGGGTCGGGCCGGGTCGGGTTCGGGTTGAAAATTTTAAAATGCATTCAGGTCGGGTCTGGGTCGGGTTAAAATTTTTTAAAGGATTTCGGGTGGGGTCGGGTTCGGGTTGAATAATTTAAAATGCTTTTGGGTCGGGTCGGTTCATGTTAAAAATTTTAAAAAAATTTTGGGTCGGGTCGGGTTCGGGTTAAAAAAAGTGACTTTGCAGTTCTCTACTTCGCACTGAGAAAAATATCGGATAAATATGGGGAAAAGAGAAGAAATTTACAAATGGTCTTTATGAAAAAAAGGCTTATGACACGCTCGCAATCTAATATGATGGTCCTTGAGAAAACAAAATTTTACCCCTGACTCATATGTACAGCTTGTGAAAAATATTTATGAAGCCTAAATTCGTATGTCAGAACGTTGGAGACTTTAAAGTGCGGGTAGAAATTGGATTACACGTTTAAATAAAACGACTCGAATCAAAAGGGATGTTTCGCAAAAGAAGTTAATGCAAGAATTCAATAAGAATGGCAAAAATGGCCAGGTATATCTATTGTAATGTGGGACAGGAAGATGCCAAATATGCTTGAAGAGCAAAGCTTACTAATCCATCGTAAGAATGGTGTTACTATGGAAGTGAAACATGAGCATCAAGGCCATGGTAATAATGAGCTCGGGGTTACTAAGCTCGACCCTATGACATGACTGTCTTCAAACAAAAATGGCCTATGGCGGACTAAATTAACGAAAATCAAGAAGGGATACGAATGATTTAAATTCAAATACCCAGGGAAGAGAGGTAGACGACGACCTCGCCTTACTTGGAAATGGCAAGTGGACAAAGTTATTAAAACTAAGAATATATATAAGGGCATTTTGGGCCATAAACATGAAATAGAAGAAGGTACATTATACGATCGTAACGGTGCTGTTGCAACAATAGCTTTTAGTTTTGCAAAAATGTCTAGTTTTAGATCAATTTAACTTAAAGTTCGTTTCATACTATTACAAATAACTTAGCCCGCCCCATTACCGTCGAATATATCATACGCAAAAATACCATATTTAATATAAAAATTTGCATACTTAAAGACCTTTTGATATCAAATTTAGTTTTTATTAAAGCTTAAGATGTGATTTACATTATGAACTAATTTTTTATGTTTTCTAATTTATTGGCATCCATTTTTCGCAAAAGGGAACTTTCTATAAAATAGTGTCCGGTCTTAATGGGTTTTTATTGGAGCTAAAGTCAAAAATCGTAAAGCTCACATTGATGATCGATTTGGAAATATTGTAAACACTGCAACTATAATTTTAAATTAGATGGATATCATGACAATACATTTTTTTAAAGCTTGCTATATTAAACTTAGATTAGCTGTCTGCCCTTTATATCTTAAGTTTATATAAAAACGAATATTATTTGACTCGTTACCAATATGACATTTATAAGCGACTAGATGAACCCGGCAAACGTTGTTTTGCCATTTACCCAGGTGTATTAAATTATGTTGGAATTTTTTATATATAAGATTATTCTATGCTTCTCTTGAATCTGACCTAAATTATGTTTAATTTCTCCGATTCGGCATAAATTAAGCAATAAATTTATTTCAAGTTATACATCTTGAGAAAATTAAAATATAACAAAAATAATAGAATATAAAGAAAAATGTTGTAAGTAAAGTTGCAAAAATGTGTTCTGGTAAATTTAATATTGCACCTTCCATTATGCTTAATAAATAATTAAGCTGGTGATGCTTTTATGTTTTATCAAAAATTTATTCTACCTGCTCTTTTATTTTTTTAAAGTTATAAATCTTTGCTCGTAATATTAAAATTAAATTATAATAGTATAAAGCTCGACTAATAATTTGAATGCAAATCTTTTTTATTTTAAGTACTTTAGGTTAGGTTCACTCGCATATTCTACATACAATTTAATATTTTTTAAAGATTCTGCTAACTTTAAAATGTATAAGTTTGCCCATTGGTAATAGTGTAATACTAAATATTCATATTTATTATTTGGCTAATAATTGACACAACATATTTTCACACAATTATATATAAACTTTTAAAGACACATTACATGAGATTAAATTTGTAATACAAGCCTACACGATCCAGTCCATTTCTGTCAAATAGCATATTAGGCGAAATCCTATTTCCACCACATTTTTTTACAAACGTATTTTAACCCTTGATAGATATTGGGATCAAAATAAAATTGTATATAGACGCCTAGACAATTTATACCGTATTTCGTTATGTGGGCGAAATGCTGAAACCATAGTTCATTTTTGCTTTTAAACGTACCAGTCCATGGATAGGCAAAAATGTAAACGGTCATTGGTAATATGTTCAAGATAATATATATATTGGTAATTATCAAGAATAAGATGAATTTATGTTGTCTATTTTTGCTTTTGTTCAAAATTTTGTTGTCTGCCTGAATCTTTGTGATCGGTATTTTCAGTGGAATCATATTAAAAGAAACATCACGGTGATCGCTTTTAAAACTAGAAGTTCTTGTGACGTATGGTAACAAAAGAGTGCTAACTACAACAGCACCTTTTCCGTCCAATTTTTTCATTTTGTTTTTTTTATCAATCAGGCGTATATATAAATAGATTATAATGGTATTCGAAATAACTGTTATTGTTAATGGGACTATACAAAATATAACGTTGATTGAACGACGATAGCTAATAAACCATTTACTAGATTCAGCATTCGGTCCGTGGAATTAACCATTATATTTACAAGCACTGTTGATTAAATTTAATCTTTGAGTTGTGCCATTTTTAATGGTAATGCTGCTTGAAACGTGTGTTAAATTGTTGATGAATAAAATTACATCTATAAAATTTGTGTTTTTGTTTTCTACATAAACAACATTGTATCCCCAGCTGTACGGTATTGCTAAGGCCAGAGAAACAAAGAATCCTATAGCTAATATTAGATAACTAATAAGCCAGTTCTTGCAATGTTGTTTATAGCGATGTGGAATTGTTAAAACACACAAACGTTCCAATGATATAGCTAAACGAAGGTAATTGCTGAAGTTGGCAAACGTATCTAATAGGGGAAAATTAACTTTAATTACATAAAAGACATACCAATTATTACAGGTGCATGTCGCGCATTTTAACATGTATGCGAATTTAGAGATTATTAATAAGGACAATATGAAATCGGAAAGGGTTATAACTTTAGGAAACATGTACATTAAGAGTTTGCGTTTCTTTGCTATATTACTTCCGCTTATTGACTTAATTGAATCGACTCTGTATGATATATAATAAAGTGCACTTCCAGCAAGTCCGATCACCACTAAGATGGGTAGAATTATTCCATAAGTAATATTTATACTCCATAAAATGTATTTAAACGAAACTTCGGTTTCCTTGTCTCTATTCAAAGTTATCTTGGCTAACATAAGTGTACGAGGCATAAATAGTGATAAAGTTTTATTAGGTTGTAATTATAAAATGTTGGTCATTTTCTGGCAGGGGTGGATATAAGTAAATGACAAAATAAAACATAGTACATTGACATATATGGCGCAAGATTTTAATCAAATTTAATTATGATCGAAATTTTTTTTCATATCCTATGTAATGGCCCATATTGTTTGTATAATGTCGTGACCTATTTAGATTTGTAGATCCATTTAATAAATATCTATTTATTCTAAAATTAATAATAAAATTTATGACCCAAATATTAATGCTAGGCTTAAAAATTTGTCGTGTTTTTCTACATCAACCTGTTCTATTAAAATGCAACATTAAATATATGGAGATGAGGCCTCTATAAGATAATTTATTATCAATCCTATTTCACCGTTTTTATTTAACAAAATTATATTTTTAATTTTTCAATTACAACATTAGATAAATTCTCTAGATTATTTAAAAGGTATAAGTTAATATGAAATTTTATCCGCACTGTTAATGCTTTATAATCAAATTAGTTAAACATTAAAGAAATGGCTCTATGTCTCTTTACCCATAAAACCTAAAGGGTTAGAACTTTTTTTATAAAGGAACGAAAATATATCTAATAATAATTGTGAATGTTCACGTATTGAATAACTTAATGAAATAAATACATAGAAGATCACAAAAAGCAATATCCATTAATCACTTGACCAGTGGATATAATTTTTGAAGAGGTATTTTTGAGAGTCGGGTCTTGTCGAGTAGTGGAAAAATAAAACAAATCAATATGTCTTTCTCCTTAGTTTTGCTTTTTTTTATGCTGCGATTTGGCTAAGATTTAACTTTATGCCTAACCGCTTAGCTTTGTGTAAGTTCATTTTATAAACCTAATTCAGTTCGATGAATATAATTTTACATTATTGACATTTTCGAAAATTATCAAGATACACTTAAAATGTATTATTTACTGATTGAGGGACACCGCGACTCCGATCAGAATGGTTGACTTTAGTCCTGCACCTTCTTCCTGCCCCTAAATCCTAAACAACACGCATTTGTTGCCCAACCCAGCTAACCGTTTAAGTCAATACCCCAAATAAAGATGTTCTAACCTACGCTTTTACAATAATTATTATAAAATTTCAGTATAGATCTACGTTTTTATCTTTATATTTATTCTGTCATTGAATTTAACCTTAATTTAATTAGAACAAAATCTTTCGCATTTTATTAGTAATGGCTTTATTTCAAAATGTGGTTTATTTGAGTGTAGATTGATTATGACGTCTAGCTAAATTAGCCTCTATTACGTTTAAACTTCTTGGGCACCTTTTCATAATTGATCACCCAAGCTAGGGGTTATTGCAAATAATAGCGATCCCAGAGTGACTACTAAATTGCTAGAAATCTCGGAAGAAAAATGCCACTTGGAAAATACCAAAAAGGGGTATTGCATAAAAACGATAGCAAATTGCTGTTGCGTTCTACACCAGGTACTGGTAGAAAAATAAGTTTACTAGACTAACCCGAAGCGCTAAGGGTGTGGTGTGAGAGGTTCAAGCTAATTCTATACTTATAAGGAGAGGACTTAAACCATTGCGCACGCGATGTTTACCTTACTCCTTCTCTATACTCCGCTCCCGCCTTCTGCTATTGAGTAAGAAATTTTATTTGTGCAACTAGGCAAAGCTGGAAAGATACCCTCGGATCCGAAGTGGAAGAGATAAAGAAAGTAAGTAAGGAGAGAGAGGGATGTGTTGGTAAACCTCGCATACTTATAAAGTACTGAGTTTTCCCAGACATAATGTGAGGAATATTCGGGGAGGGGGTTCAAATAAATGGGGATAAAACTAAAAGTAAGAAACAAGAAAAACAAAGTATTATATAATTATTATTAAAATAAATTGGAAATGGCGTGGGAATATAGCCTCAAAAAATGCTTACAACATCATTTCGTAGTTTTAGCCTCATTTATCACAAAATCTGGACTACCTAGGGGAAAACTAAAAATATATTTTTGCTTAGCGAAATCTTTATTAGAAATATTAATCCGATTGCAGGATATTTTTTCTTGTATACCTGTTATTTTTATGAATTTTTGGCGTAGTTTTGACAAATCAATAGTTATAACAGATTTAATTTTGCTTTCCTTGCTTGATATGATTAATATAAAGTATGGTATGGGCTCGTATGTAAGTTTAAATATTTGTGTCTATACTGTTTTAGTAACCTAACACCACCAACGATGGTCCCAAGTCCGTGTGCAAAAAGTAAAGGGTTGGAGTCAGGTGGACCGGCTGTAAAAAAACCTTTTCCAAATTATGACAGTTTTTAATAATAAAGTTCAACAAAAGAAAGCTAAGGCGTTCTCTCCAAACGACGCGCAGTGCATCATCCGCCCGTGCAATGCGAAAAATTTACAAGGGTTACCCCCTGATTCACAACGAAGGCGGTTAGGGAATCTAGTTGTGGACAAATTACGGGTAGCAAGCTGGAACGTGGGCACGCTGACGAGGAAAAGCATTGAGGTCGCACAGATGCTCAAAAGAAGAAAGATACACATCGCTTGCCTACAGGAAACGGGATGGAACGGAAGAAAGGCACGAGAGCTAGGAGAGGGTTACAAGCTATTTTACAGCGGTCACCAACAGGTCGAAACGAGGTCGGTATCGTTCTCAGCGAATTCTTCAAGGACAAGGTTGATGAAGTCAAAAGATGCTCAGATAGGTTGATGTGGGTTAAGATCGCAGATAAAGGTGGTCTCCTAACCGTTATTTGTGGCTACGCACCACAAATTGGGTGTTTGGAATCCGAAAAAGACACCTTCTTCGAATCATTGGAAAAGGAAATACAAGGAATACGACAGGAGGAAAGGCTAATTATTGGGGCAGACTTCAACGCCCACGTGGGAAAAGATCGTCAAAATTACGAAAGAAATCATGGAGGGCATGGGCATGGCATGAAGAACAAGGAAGGGGATAGACTTCTACAAGTTTCCCAAGCATATGACATGGCGATCGTTAACACTTATTTTCAGAAACGTGAAAAACATATCGTGACGTACAGAAGTGGGAAGCATTTTAGTCAAATTGATTATCTGCTTATACGACGAAGAGATTTAAGGACGATTAAGGACTGCAAAGTAATACCGGGAGAAGAAATCGCCAGGCAACATCGGCCACTGGTCATGAATCTTGAAAGAAGAATATTTCCCAAAAGGAGAAAAGTTTGTGAGCCCCGAATTAGGTACGAAAGGCTTAAGGATACGACAACAAACGAAAAATACCATCAGAAAGCCTCTACGCTGTTTAATGCCAAGACTCTGGAACGAAACGTGAACGACAATTGGACAATGATCACCGCTCATCTAAAAGAAACGGCCATTCAGGTGTTAGGGCAGACCAAAGGGGGCAAAGCGCTAAATAGAGAACTATGGTGGTGGGACCAATCCGTTAGAAACATCATCGAAACCAAGAAAGCTCTATATAAGCGATGGCATATATCAAAAAAGTCGGAGGCTTATCAAGATTATAAGGAGGCAAAAAGTTCTGCAAAGAAGGCGGTTGCCATAGCGAAAAATACGGCTTACACAGAGATGGCCAACAAACTCGATCAAAGAGGGTGTGACAAGTTTATGTACAAATTGGCCAAGATAAGGGAGAAGAAAGGTCGTGACGTCGGGGTACTTAAAGTAATCAAAAATTCAGAAGGTCACACATTATTTAAGCCAAAGGAGGTGTTGGAAAGGTGGAAACGATATTTCAACGAGCTCATGAATGTTGCAAATGACAAAGAACCCCTTCCCGATATAGAGCCTAACATGAATATGGTCGAACTATTTCAGGAAGAAGAAGTTAGGGTACAAATAAAAAAGTTGCAAAAAGGAAAAGCTAATGGACCAGACGGAATTCCGTTGGAAGCGTTGGTAGTGTGCAGGGAAGAAGGAATCACGACTATGACAAAGCTATTCAACAAGATATTGGTCGAAGAACGCATCCCTGATCAATGGAGACAAAGCACGATCATACCCATATTCAAAGGGAAAGAATACCCTCAAGATTGTGGTAATTACAGAGGCATCAAGCTGACATGCCACTCCTTGAAACTGATGGAAAGAATCTTAGTAGCAAGGTTGAAGACGGGGGTGGACATATCGACTAACCAATTTGGTTTTGTGGCCGGTAAATCCACAATCGACCCGATCTTTGCGCTAAGACAAGTTATGGACAAGTATGGAGGGAAAAGAAGGAATCTACACATGGTCTTCATAGACTTGGAGAAAGCATATGACACGGTTCCCCGCAAATTGATTTGGTGGTGCTTGCATATGTACGGCTAATCAAAAACATCTATAAAGCCTTAACATCGTGCGTTCGAACGACAGTTGGAGAGTCTAAGCCCTTTCAGGTCAATGTTGGTTTACACCAAGGTTCTGCCTTAAGTCTGTTTCTATTTAACGTTATTATAGACACGATAACGAGGGACTTACAGAAGCCATCCCCTTGGTGTATGCTATATGCCGATGATATAGTATTATGCGAGGAAAAGAAGGATATCGTATTTGAAGAAGCCGATAAGTGGTCGAAACGTTTGGCTAGATATGGGCTCAAAGTCAATGACCGAAAGACGGTACATGGAGATGAACGCAGAAGGCACACAATCGATGAATGAACAATTGAAATTCCCAAGAGTTGACAAGTTTACGTACCTCGGCTCGATGCTACATCAAGAGGGTAGTTGCGCGAAAGAAGTTAATGCAAGAATTCAGAAGGGATGGTTAAAATGGCGTAGCGTATCCGGTGTAATGTGTGACAAGAAGATGCCAATATGGTTGAGGAGTATAGCTTAAAAATCTATCGTAAGACCGGTGTTACTCTACTGAAGTGAAACATGGGCATTGAACGCGATCCAAGAAAAACTATTACAAGCGACGGAAATGAGAATGATACGCTGGAGCTTGGGATACACAAAGTTGGACCATATGACGAATGAAAGTCTTAGAGAAAAAATGAGTATTCAGCCAATAGCCGACTATATTAACGAAAATCGGCTAAGATGGTATGGGCATATCTTAAGAAGAAATGCGAGTGACGTCAATCGAATAGTACTAGACATGGAAGGGCCGGGAAAAAGAGGAAGAGGTCGACCTCGTGGTACCTGGAAAGGACAAGTGGACAAAGTCATGCTCAATAAGAAGATCGATCCCAATATGGCTCTAACTCGATCTAGATGGAAGAAACTGATAAAAAAACCCACGAATGTGGGACCTACGAATTGATAAAGAAGAAGACTGTTTTAGTGTTAGTTAATAAATCATTGGGCTTTCAATTGTAGTAGACTATGCCAATCTTCACATAAATTTTGTACTGGCATACAAAATATTCTCTCATTTTTCTAGTACTAGCTGCGTGAATTTGTATTAAACGTTGAAAAGGGTTAACTTTCAATCTTTTGGAGTTAAAAATGAATTTATGAATTTAATGGCAAACTTTTGAATTATGATAATCTATCGAGCTATAGATAAATGATTGCCCAATTAAAAAACTAATTGTTTATTAAAATGTAATTCATGTATTTGCACGTCTAACTAATATATTAGGATTTTCTTCGATATTTGATACTGAAGCTTAAAAAATTTGTTATAACATTCATTTAGCATAAGGATGTATTTAGGATGCATTTAATATAAAGCGTTTAAAATTAAAATTGCTTTAGAACATAAGACGAGCAATCTTCCATCTTAAAATAGCTTTAAGTTTCATATAAAAACTAGCTGACCCGGCAAACGTTACTTTGCATGTGTAAGGAAGTGGTTATGATTGAAATAGGAATCGAGCGTTGTGACAATGATGGCCTATAAAATGACAATACACAAATTATTTATTTATTTCACCCTTTATACTTTACTAAATTCACAAATATTTTAAATTACATTTTTTGTAGCTATTAATTTTTAAATGCGCTGGAGTATACAATATTTTTGGTTTGTCCGTCTTTGGCAAACCAAAGTATATGGTTTATCGACGCGAGAAAGCTGTCCGCGGGAAAAACATAATGTGCCCAAATCTAAGCCACTATAGACATCGTTTGGCCTTGCGCCTTATTGATTGTCATTGCGAATGCCAATCTAGTTAGAAATTAAATACGGTTTAATTCAATCGGCACATCTGTGGGAATCATAGGAATTCGTGGCAGCAATACATTTTTACTTCGGATTTTGCCATCTTAAAATTCTGACTTCGATAACGTTTTTCATTAATTTTTAATGAATCGTGTGCCATTGCACAGCCGTGGTGGGTTCAAATTACGAAGCAAAATTACCAGAGATCCAACCTTCAGTTGTAAACTGTGCGGTGGCATACCTGGAAAATCCAATGAATTCAAAAACTCAATTGGATAAATTACAGCTTCATTAGCATCCTCTTGACCATTTTTTGCTGCCAATATTGCTCTTTCTGCCAGCCAATCAAGATTTTTGTATTGTGTGTATAGATCTGAAAATATGTGGTCGATGAGAGTATTTTGCGAGTCGACGATTGTGCAGAAATCCGACGGTAATTTTATACATCCAATATTCTTATGTAAAACAACTTTTCCATCACCAATATCTAACAGTTGTTTTGAGATTGTTTCAGCAGATAGATCTTTAAGCATATGATCGCGCATGTTTATTTTAGGTTCTAATTTTTCACCATTACGCCACAGTGACGATGATTTTTAGCAAGCGTTGATCTCATTCGCGTACGTTGAACGTGAAATGACGGGAAGTGTTTGTCTGAAACCACTTGAAAGGAGTAAGAGGGTATCACCAAATAGTTTATCCCTTTTTTCATATCCTTCTGTCCTGTTCAATGCCTCAAGCGAATCATTGTGTAATATAGTGCTTTCATCCCAGATGATAACTTTACACAGTTTGAGTACTGTGGCCATGGACGATTGTTTTTTTTTATGTTGCACACTACGTCTGAGTTATTATGAATATTCAGTGGCAGCTTAAATGCTGAATGAGCTATTCTGTCTCCATCTAATTTGATCGTTCTCGGCAAGAAAGCAAAATGAACAAGTTTTTTCAACTTCCAATTGTTGCATCCAAAAAACTACCATGTCCTGCCGAAACTGCCAGCATAATGCGGTCGTAAATGGTTTTTTGTTCATCAGTCGGGACATTGCTACAATCGCTGCATCTATACAGTGATATACTGCAGCTTAAGACTCATGTCAGTGTTGAGTAAATCAGATGCACTTCGATTTAGGGAACTCATACCGAAATGTCTAATTTTAAAATTGTCAATGTCAATGAAAAGATCTTCGATAGTTCATTGTACATTGCTTCGCTGAATGTTATCGATAGATCGTTGCAACTTAGACGATGTAGATGCAATATATCATCAGCCATAGAATCTTTGTGCTTATCCCACAACGTATGTGCTCGGACCGGGAAACATAGTCAACATATAATGAATAGTAGCAAACTTGTGTTCCTTACAGTTTAATACTGTCAGTAAGCTTACTGTCCCAATAGTTGCCATCTTCTAGCAAGCCTAGTGCAAGGCATGCATATACGTTGGATACTGCTGTTCATTTACTTTAGGTATATAGTGAAATGGCAATGGGCCGGTGACATTAACTAACAACAGCCGCAGATAAAAGCACTCAGTCGCATGCATCAACTGGTGTGCCTTGCTTGCGTGGCATCCATTTATTCGATTGAGCTAAGCGTGGTTTTTTTTTAATAGAGTAGTGTTTGTGCGAAGGCACCAAAAGCATCGGCATGATTACACAATTCAAGGGAATCGGTGAGTGTAGTTTTTGGTGGATTTATAGCACGATCTAGCGCTGTTTCGTTCGTGAAAAATACACGCTGTCCGTTTTCATATCCGTTCATGAATTGGGAAACTGAAGAAACGCCAAACAGCTTCATTGGATCTGATGTACCGGCCAATTTGGTAGTTCGTTATTTAGTCATTGTTATTTAATGGAGGAGCATTTACATTGGTATTTTCAAGTAATTAAAGCCATATCACTTCCTTTATTTAAATATTTGCATATATATTTGATGCTCTTCACTGAACTGCAAAACTCAACATTATAATGAGCATTGAATGTTTTGCACAACAGATATGTACCACCCAGCGATTGTCAATGTCAATGGCTGTGTTACTGATAGTTTTAGAGAATCTTTGCCAGCCATTATCAGTACTTCTTCTACGATATATTGGATATCCATCGATATGTGTGACCGTATCGTTGGTGAAATCTTTAGGAAAACATTTTGTACATTTTTTATCTAACGTGCAAGGCGATGAACGATTATAATATCTACATGGGCCATAAATCATGTTTGTAGTAACTTTTCTATTTTAAATAAGAAGACGATGAAATTTATATTTGTTCAGGATGGGATTTAAGATATGAGGAATAGGAATAAATATATGGGCGAATTGATAGGAAAGATAGGGGGATGTATCGGGCCGTAAAAAGATAAACTATAATGGACCGTAAAGGGATAAACCTTATCCCCTCCCCAAAGGGAGTAGTTTGAAGGGAGAATCAGGAGCTACATTTTTATTGTATATCTTAAGACGGAAAATATAATAATTATTAATGAATCGAAACGCGTTATCAAGTTCAATGATGCGTATTCAAGTTGATCAATGGGGAAGAAATAACAAATACATATAAACGCGTGTGGGGGGGGGGGGTAAAGTAACACACGTACTGAAATTAAATAGAAAGTAAAAGTATCACATATGAACTTAAGGTGACAGGAAAAGGGGTTACTCAGTGAGTATGCCTCTGATAGGTAAATGTTATAAGATCAAAAGACCCGACAATGTTTAGAAATCTAACAATAAATGAACCTTTTTATTTAATCGAATGAGATACACTGTTTTACAAGGGGTTGGGGGAAATGGGGAATATTCGCGTATCAAGGAATACGACACCTTCCCTTTTTCAAAAAAGATTATAGCCAGGGGTAGGGATATATAAATCGACAAAAATTGATGTGATAAATTCGACTGAATTACAATATTAAACCATATTATTATTGCAATAATATAATATATTAAAAATATTATATTAATTATACAAAATTAACCTCGCGTATTATTATATACGACATGTGTAATCTTTGATAAAGTCGTGTGGTCTTCTCATTTGAAGAATTAAGTATTCATGGCCAATGGGATGCATTTATAAATACCTCACATGGCTTGTAGGAATAATCCTAAAATAATCCAGTTTTCCCCGCACTTTAAATGGGCAACAGAATCCTTGTCCGTGACAGACCTACTTCATATCTCTACTTTTTCTTTCATTCAATCGTATTGCCATTTGTTATCGGATACTCTTGTCTTACGATCCATCTAAAATGAGGAATTCTCAGCATTTTTATATGCCTTTACCTCCATACATGAGGAACTAGTCTCATTATTTGAAACCTTGCCCATCTGAAATTAAGGAGACACCCGCTTCCTTAACAATTATGGTCATAGGCACAGATCCAACCTTATTTATAGCTTTATTTTTTTTTTTTTTTTTTTTTTTTTTTTTTTTTTTTTTTTTTTTTTTTTTTTTTTTTTTTTTTTTTTTTTTTTTAAAGTTTATTTGTTAAAAATCTACTGACAGTAATATAATATAAATACATGAAATATAAAAGGCAAAATGCGCCGAATAAAATAATACACTATTCGGATATATCATCATCGAGGGGATCTTGGAAAGTGGCCAAGAATCCGCGAACGATTTAAAGTTGTACTTGGCTATAAGAATACCAAGTCTTTGTTTTAGTAAAAAGGGTACCGAATGTTTAGACGGGGGAGAACGTCTTCCAACCTCTTTAAAAAAAGCTAAGGCCTGTTTGCCAAAGGTGCCTGAACACGAAGCAACCAATGGAATAAAAATATTTGAGGATAATAGGGCTTTGTATTTATTGGTTTTCCGCCCCTCTGCAACAGCTAAAGAATCATTGTTGCAGTTAGAGGGGGCAAATAGGTAAATTCCTTAACAATTATGGTCATAGGCACAGATCCGACCTTATTTATAGCTTTATTAGCACAAATGTGGCTTACGCTTGAGTACGATTTAGTTTTTCCTTAGTTTTGACGCAATCAGGTGATAATTTGCTTGTTGTTCTTCTCCAGTTATAAGAATTTAATCTCTAGAATATGATTTATTTCATTCAGCAGAAGGTGGGGGGGATTTGTTCCCAATTATTTTTATGATTGTTCCAAGGGTAGGGGTGAGAGAATTTGTCTTCTGGACACCATTTTTCTATTTTTAAATATGAAGATGATGAAATTTATATTTGTTTAGGATGGGATTTAAGATATGAGGAATAGGAATAAAGATTTGGGCGAATTGATAGGAAAGATAGGGGGATGTATCGGGCTGTAAAAGGATAAACTATATTGGGCCGTAAATGAATAAACCTTATCCCCTCCCCAAAGGGAGTAGTTAGAGGGGAGAAGGAGCTACATTTATTGTGTATCTTAAGACGGAAAATATAATAATTATTAATGAATCAAAACGCGTTATCAAGTTCAATGATGCGTACTCAAGTTGATCAATGGGGAAGAAATAACAAATACATATAAGCGGGTGTGGGGGGGGGGGGGGTAAAGTAACACACGTACTGAAATTAAATAGAAAGTAAAAGTATCACATATGAAATTAAGGTTACAGGAAAAGGGGTTACTCAGTGAGTATGCCTCTGATAGGCAGATGTTATAAGATCAAAAGACCCGACAATGTTAAGAAATCTAACAATAAATGAACTTTTGTAATTAATCGAATGAGATACACTGTTTTACAAGGGGTTGGGGGAAATGGGGAATATCCGCGTATCAAGGGATACGACAGTAAAAATATCAAACAATAATTTATCAGTAGATGGATTTGAATTTTTGTAGAAATTAAACTAGATGCTTCGTATTTTGTCGATGAACCGAATCAAAATGTGAGGATTAGGTAATCCTCACTTTTGCCACTCACCCAAATACATCCAGCAACGTGCGGGGCCAAATATATGTAGAATGAAGATAATGAAAGCTTTAATTTTTGTTTAAACACACGTGCCGTAAAGTCATGACGATGTATTGCATTTTGTCCTGGTAATAGCAACGAAGTAGTCTCCTGCCATTTTAAATTACAGGTAAACGTGATAAAAAAATACGGTCGTCGTATTCGCGTACGAAAGCCATAGCACCTGTATGTATTCTTGCATGTGACGTGGACTACCTACGTACGATGATGGTAGAATCATAGAGTTACCAATTTCAGCAGTGTCGGCGTTGTTCGCAATAGCGTCTCGTAAGTGAATGTATTCTTCCGCACGCAGTTTCTGTGGTTTTATCTTAAGTATCGTAGGCGTTCGCTCTCTATCTACACATACATGTCGACCATGAATTGTAGCAAAGCTCACGACATTGTATATTACGTTGTCTTGACCGCGTCTAATCATCAAACGATATGCATAGTAATCTTTCGAGCTAACCTTCTTGTTTTTTCGGCTCCTATAATAATGTGTATTCCAATTAATTGAAAATGAGTAATCATGTTTTTAATAATAAATAAAGTACCTGTTAGGGGATCTCGTTGTTTAATGTTTATGCAATATCCATCTAGTCCTTTCTAAAAAACTATCGTATATTGAAGAGCGTCATATGAACGGTGGGTCTCAGCAATACTCTGAAGATTATTATCTCTTCTTCGAATCACGATTTGGCGCGAAGCCGTAGGGTCGCTAACCATGATTCCACCAACGTCGCAATTACTGGGGCATTAATCTACATATGTGCTCTCCAAACTGGTGTTTTATCAGGATCGATGACCGTAATTGTCACTTAGTAATTATAGCATGTGTGATTTAAATAATTTTAGTAATTCATTGTGCTCATTTAACAGAGCGTCTAGCTAACTGACGATGCGCCTGGAAAAAGGTGAATCTAGGTTATTGTAGCCGCAACGTGCATCCACGCGATTAGTGAGTGCTCGTTCGGAGTCGTAACCCCCCTAAAATAAATTTGTAAAAATTTATAAGAATTGTTTGGGATTGCCAGCAAAGAACCCACTTTGTGAAATACTTGGCCTATTATTTTAACGTTCAATTTAATTGTTGACCTTTTGCATCATTATTTTGAACTATTGTTGCTCGAACGATGTCATTTGGAAGCATGAATTAAATGTGCGATATGACTTCAGGAACAGGCTAGAATCAGGATCCTTACCGATAAGTTAACCGTGCAATGGTTCAAGAGGTGTTTTAATTTCCGTTAGTTGCATTTTTCCTGATGCGCAACAAATCCCGGCTGGTTTATTTTTAAATTTAAGTGCATGACAATCTGGACATACCTTGTTCACAGTACTATTGACTATTTTGGAATAGGTGTAGTAATATCCAACATCAGGCTCATAATGGAATGCTTTTCGAAGGAATGAAGCCGACGTAAATGCCTATTGTACTTGTTGGCGTTGTTGGTCATTTGCTATACGCGTGTTGATTACAATTCGGCGGGCTTGTCTTTGTAATTGTCTTTGTTGATTTGGTTCATTGGCTCTTGCGATTGTGTTCACGTAAGTGCCCTATGCTCACACGCATATCTGCATTGTGCAGGATTTGTTGGTCTGTTCTTTGTGCTCATATATTTATCACGGTTGCATTTTGTTTCGTTCGATGACGCAAATTGGCCCCTTTGCGTCTTGCTGGCATGGTTAACTTTAATTATAACATATCTAATATATATATTAAATTGAATTACTTAAAGATGAAAAACAGTAAACTAATATTGTATTTGTTCTATTTTTATTTGACAACCATAATTTTGATTTGTAAATAAATAGAATACTATTTATAAATAGAATACGTCAATCTTTTTATATGTGAAAGTTTATTTACATTGCCGTATTTGCATGTATGACGTCATGAAGTTGGGTATGATTGATATTTTATTAAGTGTCAAAATTAAAAAAACAAAATTACTGTACCGACTTATCTCAGGGGTATAAAAAATAGTTTACGACCTATGCCTACAAAATATGACAAAACCTTAAATTGAGTGTATATTAACGACTCATATTGTTTAATTCGAATAAACTGAGGCATGCATCGTGTACCTTGCTTGCGGTGCATTAGTTTCATCATGTTTTCAAATGTTTTCTTCTTTATCAGGAAGAAAATAATGCTTGCAGTGATTTTGATAATAAAGTTGAAATAAAATGGTATTAATTATATATGGCATGGGCGCAGCCAGGGAGGACAGGGAGGAACGGCTGCCCCTCTCTAATATTCATAGCAAAATTATCATTTTTCCAGTCCTTAAATCATTATTGCCCTCCCTCTCATTCCAATCCTGGCTACGCCCATGGTGGCATGGTAAATTATAAGAAATAAAGGATGAAATTGGTAAATGATTAGTGTATTGTCATTTTATAGGCCATTATTGTCACAACGCTTAATTCCTATTTCAATCATAACCATATCTTCACTCTCAGAGTATTTTCTAGAAATAATGTATATAGCAAAACAACTTTTGCCGGTTCACCTAATATATATATATATACTAGCTGACCCGGCAAACGTTGTTTTGCTATATGTACATTCGTTAGTTATGTATTTTAGAACATCTTCTAATTTCGAGTCAGGATCTTATAATTTTAAAAAAATGGAAATTTAAAATTATTATATTGATAACAACATAATTAAACATAATTAAAAAATGTGTTAATATACTTACCTAAAACAAATCCCTGATCCGTTTATAATCCGCCATCCCTCCTCTCCACCCCACCGTCCTTCTTTTGAAAGATCTGGAAAAACATAATTCAGAGAATTTAGATTATCATAGTCTACAAACAGGAGAAATTTATACATTTTTAGACACTTACTTAAACGATGAAAATAAATCCGTAATGCGCCTGCCATCCCTCCTCTCCACCCCACCGTCCTTGGAAGATCTGGAAAAACATAATTTTGACAATTTAGATTATCATAGTCTACAAACAGGAGAAATTTTGTCTATTTTATACATTTTTAGACACTTACATAAACGATGAAAATAAATCCGTAATGCGCCCGCCATCCCTCCTCTCCACGCCACCGTCCTATTAATGGATACGATTATTGTATAACATAATCGACACATTATTTCAAATATTTAAAGTTTAACTTAATTAAATCATCTATAATGTATTGATATACTTACCGAAACGATAAAAAATCCCTGAGTTCTTAAATATGGTCTATTTGTGTTTTAAACATATCTTTAAATAAAATATGAAAATTATAACTAATATCATATGAATAATATGTTGCTTTATGTGTAGCTTAAGTATTAATAGATTTGTAAATATTTTAATCACTAAAGGAATCATTAAATAACATCCTAATTAGATTCTTAACAAAAATTTAAAACAACAAAATTGCAATTAAAATGAATATATAATTTTTAATTATGTGCATTCAGTCTTGAAATTAGATTAAACTCTTGAAAAACTCATATTCTATTTAAAAAAATATTAATATTATTAGTGAATTACATAACATATGCAGAGTGTATACCCAATAAAAAAATATCTGTTTTATCTTTAAATTTATGTTTTATGTTTAGATATACCTTATATAATTGTTTTGTTTAATTTTATAGATCCTATCATTTGTTGGAAATAAATTGTCTGCGTGTTCTACAAATGTATATAATTTTATGTTTTATATTTAATTTTACTTAATATTTCTCTGTTTTTGTTTCAATTTAGTCTTTAAATTTGTATGTTTTCTGTTTCAATTCAATACATTCAAAACATGATAGACACGCAGAATTTGTATGTTTTCTGTTTCAATTTAATGCATTCAAAACACGATAGATACGCAGTCTTGGTCATGAGGTGGCGTTTGAGTGACATTTTAGTAAACGTCAAAACGTATAAACCTAAATAACATGACCGTCTTGTGACTTAGAAATTTGGAATATAGTTAAAAACCTAGGCTCAGACCTACCAATAATTCGCAGAAATTTCCATCTAAATCGGTCTAGCCGTTTCGGAGGAGTTTAACCACGCACACCGTTTCACGTGATTTTTATATAGTAGATTACTTGTGACGCTTTTCTTCAACATTATGCTGAATGGTTATAACGTTGGCATACCTTATCTACAAAGAACTAAAATCGTTGACTCAAACATTTATACTAAGGGAAGTGTTACTAAACGCGAGTGAATACCAAAAGTGATGAATAAACAATTTTTGTTTTGTGTACTTGGGGCCTTTGTCGCATGTAAATTACATGAGGACACATTCAAATGTCAGAATTGCACATAATATCTTTACCTTTATAAAAAGCAGGTTAGTTTTACTTCTATAAATTTTACGATCTTAATAGATTTTAAAAATATCTTTAAAATCCCAAAATACTTCTTCTTTCTATGACTATTTGCCACCTATGCTGGTGGTCAGTCCTTTCAGCATTCGTTTCCATTCGTTTTTATGTTTACATAGATATTTCTTTATCTTGTGGACTTTCATATGGTGCCGTATTTTATAAATTAGGTAAGCTTGAGTCTTCCTCTCCTTCGGTTTCCAGCGAAATCTATCATCTCGATTTTTTTTCCGACGTAGCTATCGTCCCTTCTTTCGACATGGCCATACCATCTTAGTCTATTTAGGAGCTTTGTCGTAATAGATGTAGTACCCAAAATTCTTTTTATTTCTTCATTTCGCCTATGTTCCTTTTTACTTACTCTTAGCACCCATCTTAGCACTCTCAACTTAAAAATATATTTAAAATCCCAAAATGCAACAAAATTAAAAAAAAATTAGAAAAAATGATAAAGCGGTTAGAAACTCGCATACCTATTTAGGAAATACCCTTTTTCAATAATGTGGTCTTAATTATTTTTAAAAATCTATGCTTTTGGATTTATTATATATCAAAGTCATTTAGTCAGCTACATTAAGTTTAAAAAGAAAGTATGTTCTAATACTATCTTAAAAATACCTATTTATTGATTGCCCGAATTTATATATTTATAGCAACAAGCGGTCTTAGATCTTTTATTCTAAAATAAATATTTCAAATGTAATTTTTTATGAACCCAAGATGGACAGGACGGAACAGGACGAGACAGAAAATTTTCCACCGAAAGTGAGCCCATAGATTGCCTGGCAATTATACTATTTACTAGTCAAACTGTCTCATATTTTAACATGTACATTGTGAAATAAGGGGTTGGAAAAGGTGACAACTCTGATTAACACGTGCGATACTTCTTTGCTATAGTGCTTCTTATTATGGATTTTTTAAAAAATAACTATGTGTGACATTAACAAAGCCCACCTTTAACAGCTCCTACCACCACTAGCACTAGGATAGGTAGAATTATTAAATAAAATTTATGCTTCACAAAAATGTTTAAACCAAATATTTGTTGCATCAATTATTTTTAAAGTCACCTGAGGCAAGGAATTTGCAAGCCGAAATTATAAAATGTTAATTATTTTTTGGCAGTTAAGAAAATATTGTATTCCATAGACTTATTTGGCTCGAGTTTTTAATCAAGATTAACTAGGTTTAAAATTTAATTTCCTATGCTGTGACAAGCTCCATATTTTTTGTATAAAGTATTAGGAACCAAATATTAGTGCTAGGCCTATAATAAAAAATTGTCGTCGGGCCAATTTTTAAGACACTAACCCGCTAAATTAAAATGCAACATGAAATATATGGGGACTTAGAATGGCTCTGTAGGTATAAAGGTAAAATTGCTAAAACGTGTTATATGAAGTTTTAATATCACAGCCTTCCAATGTCTCATAAATAATCTAACCGTTAATGTTATTATGTTTTATCTATATCTCGCTGACCCGGCAAACGTTTTTTGCTAAAAATACTATTTTCTTTAATATAATAAAATTCGAAAAAACTTCAGCCTTGTATGTATGACGTCATTTTTTATTTGATGCTATAAATGAAACTGACCGGGAAATGTCCGATATTTTTTAAACGAAAAGGTATTTTAGGAATCTGAAAAAGCTATTTTACCCCTGGCCGCCTTGGGCATCTACGGCTAAATTTTCGCGGGAATCAGGCCGGTAGTTTCAGAGCTTAGCCCTTTTTTAAAACGAAAACGAAATGTCCGATATTTTTAAAACTAAAAGGAATTTTGGGATTATGTATTAAGTTAACATTGATAATTTAATTACCCTATGCCCTCCCCTACAAGAGCCTATGCCTCTACTGATATGGGTCCCTGTGCCCCTACAAAAGCCTATGCCTCTACTGATGTGGGTCCGAATCGCGGCGAGGGCAAATTCTTAATTGCTGGTCCAAATCCCGGAGAGGGCCAAATTTTTATTTTTTTTAAATTAAATTAATATATTGTTCTTGTTAATACCATTGATAATATGACTTTTTGACCTTCCGCTGGCTACTGACCAATAAAAAAATGACCATTGGCCAAAGTATCGAATTTTTTTTTTTTGAATAGTTATATTAGGTTAACATTGATAATTACCTGTGCCCTCGACTAGAAGGGTCTATGCCTCTTTTGATATGGGTCTCTGTGCCCCTACAAAAACCTCTGCCTCTACTGATGTGGGTTCGAATCCCGGAGAGGGCAAAATTTTTTTTTTTTAAATTAAATTAATATATTGTTCCTGTTAATACCATTGATAAAATGACTTTTTGGTCGTCCGCTGGCTACTGGCCAATAAAAAACATCACCATTGGCCAAATTGTCGATGTTATTTTAAATTAATATAGTGTTTTTGTTAATACCATTGATAATATGGCTTTTTAACCGTCCGTTGGCTGCTGATTAATGGAAAAAATGACCATTCGCCAAATTGTGATTCGAAATTTTCTTTTCGTTTTTTTTGACTCGTATGTATTTTATAGACCGTCTCTGGGTACTGACCAATGGGAAAAAATGACCATTGGCCAAATTGTGATTCCAAATTTTTTTTTTTTTGGCTAGTGTGTATTTCAGACCGTCTCTTGGTACTGACCAATAAAAAAAATGACCATTGGCCAAATGGTTTTTAAGGAAAGGCTAAATGCTCCTCCCAAAATCATTATAAAATAATGAAACAAATTCTTGAATTGATTTACTAATTAGTTATTTATTTAATGATCGAAAAACGCTTATTGCTGAAGTATTTTAAATCAATGGTTCTTAACCTTTTTATATACGCGGCCCCCCAAATATTTTATAATTTTTTGCGTCCCCCCATTTTTTATATAATAATTTATATTTGTTAAATTATCTATAATACATTGATTTTCTATTATTGTTTCATTTTATTATATAATAAACATAAAACACAACTTTATTATTTCATTATCTATTTAAATAACATAAAAACTTCTACCATTCAAAAAATTAATATCACTATAAATAATAAGTTTCACAGCTTTTTTTAATACCAGCAGGGTGTGAGTAGTTCTAGCGAACGTCTTGTAAACAGAAGGCAACGAGTTCGAATTATTAAACGCTTTCTGTAAATGGATTTTGACAGCTTTCAACGTTGAAGCATAAATTTATCTAAAATTGTCTAAAACCCATTTGTATAAAATGAAAGATTTTAGGGTTCGATTTTTTATATCTTAACAATTTTTTTTCACTCGGGTATTACGTAAAGAATATTTTGAATTTTGCTATACTTTTATATTTTATAAAAAAACTTTCTAATAAAATTATTTTTTTTACACCAAAAATTTAATTAATTGCTTACCGTCAATGCATGATTTATGGACAAATTCGGGTTTTAAATACTGCCTTAAAAACTCATTAAAATTAACATTAAAATTTTTTGCATGTATGTAAACCAGTTATCGATAATAAAAACTTAGAGGTTCTCCCTGGGGATGGTTACGCAAACGTTTCGCCATCTCCTTTTTATTATATTTTAGAAACATTACACACTTATGTAAATATGCATTATAAATGAAAATTATGGATGTGGGACGTTACGACACGTAAGATAGCGCAAAAGACAAGAATAAAATGTATTTTACTAGTCTTGAATTATAGTAAATTCCTTAGACTAATGTACGGTCTTTAAGCAATTGCTATATTAATTTAATTTAAAAAAAATATAAAAATTTGCCCTCTCCGGGTATCAAACCTACAATTAAAAACGTTGGACGGACGGGCAACGGACGGACGGACAACAAAAAGCGAGCCCATAAATTGCATAGCAAATATGCTAGATTTATACGGAGTATAGATGAGTCGTCCCCCCTTCCCTTCCCCTCCTCCCCTTCCCCCCTCCCCCTTCCCAAGAGGGCCGAAGGCCCGAGTTTTTTATAGATATTGGTTCTGTCAAATCGTTAGGTACCTGTCGGGTTAATAAAATAACTTTACTCGCATAACCTAAAGCATAAAAGTTAACAATTTTGAAAGAAATTCTTTACTACAATATATATTTGATTTATTGACTAATATCTATTATATGGCCCAACAAATTTTACATAATTTCAATTTTGCTTTTAAAACATTGTGAAATTGAGTTTGTAGTACAAGCCTATAGGATCAATTCTTTTGATTAACATATTTGGTTTAAATACTATTTTCTCCACATATTATTGCAAACCAATTTAAATCCTTGATGAATTTTGGGGTCCATAAATAATTGTATATATACGCCTAGACAATTTATACCGTATTTCGTAGTGTAGGCGAAATGCTGAAACCATAGTTCAGTTTTGCTTTTAAACGTATCCGTCCAAGGTTGATAGGCAAACATGTAAATTGTCATGGGTAATATGTTTAAAATTAGATATAAATTGATAATTAACAAGAATAAGATTAATTTTTTTTGTCTATATTTGCTTTTCATTGAAGCTTGGCTGTCTGCGCAAATTATCGTAGTCGGTTTTTTCAGGGGCACCATATTAAAAGAAACATTATGATTATTGCCTTTAAAAATAGAAGTTCTTGTGTGTGGTAATAAAAGATTGCTAGCTGCAACAATACTTTTATCGTCAGCTTTTTTTACTTTGTTCTTTTTATTCATCATACGTAAATAACAACAGATTGTTATAGTATTCGAAAAAACTGCTATTAATGGGACTAGGCAAAATAAAACGTTGATTGAACGACGATAGCTTATAAACCATTTAATAGTTTTAAGATTCTGTGCATGGGAATAGCCATTGTTTTTACAAGCACTGTTGTTCATATTTATTTTTGTTGTGACATTTTTAAAAATAGTGCTGCTTGAAACGTTTGTCAAATTGTTGATGAATGAAATACCATCTATAAAATTCGTGCTTTCGTTTTCTATATAAACGACATCATATCCCCAACTGTATGGTATCGTTAAGGCTAGACAAACAAAAAATCCTAGGGCTAATATAAGATATCTAATATACCGGTTTTTACAAAATTCTGTATAGTGATGTGGTAATATTAAAGCACACAAACGCTCCACTGATATAGCTATACAAATGAAATTGCTGAAGTTGGGAAACGTATCTAGTAGGGGAAAATTGATTTTAATTATATAAAAGGCATACCATTTAGAAGCGAAACATTTTTCGGATTTTAGCATGTATATTGCAAGGTTAGGTATAATGAATAGAGACAAGAGAAAATCGGAAAGGGTCATAAATCTGATTAATACGTACAGAGATAGTTTGTGCTTCTTTGCTATACCGCTTCCCGTTACCGAATTCAACGAAAAAACAACTTTATATGACATATAAAAAAGCACACTTCCAGCCACTCCGATCACCACGAGGATAGGTATAATTATTCCATAAGTGATATTAATACTCCACAAAATATAATCGGACGAAACTACGATTTCTTTGGCCATATTCAAAGTCATTTGGGGTTGGGCCTAAATAGTGAAAGGATTCTAATAAGGTTTAATTATGAGATGTGGGTATTATTTGCGTACGGTGTTATAATGACGAAAAACAAAGCATTGAATAACTTAGACTTATTTGGCACAAGATTTTAATCAAATTTAATTTTATCCTAAATCTCATTTCCTATGCTATAAGACGCCCCATTGTTTGTTTAAAGTATTAACCTATTTACATTTGCAAATCCCTTTTAATAAATATTAATTAAATTTAAAAACCAATAATTAAATTGTTGGCTCAAATAATTGTGGCAGGCTAAAACCAAAAAAATATTGTTTTATGGCCAATTTTGATGACGTCAATATGTTAAATTAAAATGCAATATTGAAATATGTGGAAACCTGGAATAACTTTATATGCACATGTTTGAGGAGTTAAAATAACTAATTTTTCAAATATGCTTCAACATAGTGTTTCTATTAATACAATATTTAATAAATTCTCCTGTAAACCAATATGTACCCAAAAAATGTAAAGAAATATGACTTATACTTCTTCTACCTCTTACCGACTCACTTTCCTTCAGAATTGTTAATAAATTAAATTTTCAAGTCGGAACTTAGCGAAAAAAACCCATTTAAATTACGCTTCTGAATTTCGAGTCGAATTGAATATTTGTGGTATTCGTTCGAATATATATTAAGTTTCTATATTACTAAAAATCGCATTTAAAAAAAGCTTTTATGTGATATTTAATTTGCATATACATTTCAAACATTGAATAAAAATGTGAAAGGCGAATTAAGGAATAGAAATGTCGATATCTGTAAGACATTTAAAAGCGGTTTTTAGTCAATTTTTGTTTGTTATATACAAAAACCTTCAAACATGATTGCTAGTACCATTGTTAGATAATTTAATTTATTATATGCGTAATGGTCTCAATCACTTATTTATTTCTTTTTACTTCTATGATATCAAAATTTATAAATTTAACAACATATATATCCAAATTAATATTATATAAAAAATTGCCGTTGGCAGTAATTAGAGTTTACCTCTTAATTAAAAATGAGCACTCGTGCTTCTGGGTATTATCTTGTTTTAAATCTCTTAATATAACCTCAAAGGCATAAAATATATTATATAGAATATGTCAAAGTGTAATGGATAAGTATGAAAATAACATTAAAATTAAATAAAAATTGAACTTGAATATTAACAAAACTTGAAAGAATTTTGAAATTAAAAGACATTATTAGTGAAAAAATAATTGTTTACTATGTATGTATATAAAATTTAAAAATAGTGGAAAAATAATTAATTTGTGGACATAAAAACTGAATTATATGCCTCTCATCTATATAAAGTAGATTTAAAGTAAATAATTTTAATTTTTTTTTCAAATTTTTAAATCTCAACAATATTCGTTCGAAATAAGATCGAATATCGAACCGAATTTTAATTATTTCCTAGAGCGTAAGTTTAACCGCTGACTAGGAATGAAATATAATAGACGTCACCAGGTACCTGAAATCTTAAAGTTGTATAGAATTTAAACTATTAGCTAATATAAAGTTCTGTTGAGCAAATCCCTCTCTTTCAAAGGCTTAAAAATGAGTAAAAGCCAACCATTTAACAGCACCATACTAGAGCTCTGCAAAATGGATTTTTTTCGGCACGACAGCGGCCCTATGTCGACATTCTATTTTTTAATATGCCTAAGACAGATCCTAGCCCGAAATGTTTTTTTTTTATTTTTGGCCCGTCCCGAGCCTGAGTTCAGCCCGATTTTCTTTAATAAAGACCTTTAGACTATTTACCTTTAATAATTATTTTATTTGTTATAAATTGGAGTTTACAATTTAGATAAGTTTTAAATAAAAATCCATTTCACCTGATCAATTTGTTCAGCTAATAATTTAAACCTAAAAAACTAACTTTATAAAATAAATTGTACTTAACGGTGAAAATATTTTTGCAAAAATTAACCCATTATAATTTCAAAGTTTTAATAGCTACGATGAATATAATGAATACCAGACTCCCCCATCAGGCCCGACCCGAAATTGTGTGATTTTAGGCTGGGCCGTGTTCGGGCCGGGTCTGGCTTTAGACAGCTCGTAGAGAGCTTCAATTATACCCTTCTATAGATTGTAGTAGGCATTCCATTAATGTGTTCTTATATCCAAATTTACCTCGAATTAGTTATCCTTTCACAAATATGAATTTTTAATAATGCCTGCTAATTTAAAAAGTACTAAGAATTAAACGACATTAATAAAATATAGTATAATATTATGAGCTTTTTATACCCAGGAGAGATATAGGCATTTTTAAGACAGTTTTGGATCTTGTTATCCTTTACCATTTATTAAAAATGAATTTTTTTTCATTAACTCGTATGCCTGCTATTTTTTATATAGGCGTCTCTTTAAAGAAGTATTAGTTTTAAACCCTTATTATTACATAAAATAAAATGCATAGATTTTTTTACTAAGTATGATACATAAGATATACTATAAATGAGTATAAAAGTATAAGAAAAACTATCATTCAAAGAAATCAAGAGCCACGTGTCAGATAATTTCGCTAAAAATACCAATTATGTGAGTATTTAGCTTCAGATGATTTCTTTCCTATTGATTAAAAATGTCAATGATTGCCAAGCAGAACAGGAAGTCATTAAGGGGATAGAAATTTTAGAGTAAGTAATATCTCAGTATAAAATTTTTTCCGATTTTCGAAAGAAGGTACTGGGTATAATATTAGATATGAAAACTTTGATTAAATTATTCAACTAAAGCCGTTGATTTTGAAACAGTATACTTGGTTACAAGGGTTATGGTATATTCAAAATTACAGATAAATATTTACAGTGGCAAAAGCTTAAAGTCTGTCTTGTTAGTTAAGTATTAAAAGTAAACGTAAATATTATTGATTAAATGAAAACCAATTGCTAAATAACACTTGTAAGATTAGAGTATAAGCTTTTCTACAATTTTATGGCTTACATCATCATTAACCATTAATCAATACTTTTAAATATTTTTAAATTTTACCAAATAAGCACACTAATTAAATGGCTAATAGTTTTTTTTATTGGTTAAAAAGTTTATTTTCACGAAACAAAATTACATAAATAAGCGAAATACAAAAATAAAGACATATTGGTTAAATACAACAACCTATACACTTAAACATGTCACAATAACTAATATTTTCTTATAATATGCTTAACTATTTAGTGTCCCGTGGATTAAATCTCACTTGGGACTTCACTACGGTCGACATATTTGCCCCATCTAACTCCTTTCCCGGCCTTATAGTCAGTGCAGAGAGTAGGAAGACAACGAAGTATTCCTCCCTCGCGGATCACTTCAAATAGAACATTCTCTTTCGTTTATATTCTATTTTATTTACATTTTTTTTTTTTTTTTTTTTTGAAGATGTCTTTTATTAAGACAAAATATTATATAATTATAATTTGTTTTAATACACTTGTGGCGTTGAGATGAAGTAACCAACTGACATTCAATTACTTTTTACTTTTCAACTTTTCAATCATCTATCCATTAACAATTCCACCAAAAACTTCCGCAATATCAACAACACCACATCGCTATTGATATATATTATTTTTATCTATTTCCGCGATCAACCCACGCTATTGAATATTCTATCATACCAAATTTCGCTCATATTTTATTTCATTGTTAATTAATACCAATCCTTATTGTGTGTGTGGAAATAAATACCTTACAACCATTACACCCTCTATCATTCTCAGTAATAAATATATGAAGAAAAATTTCCTGTTACAATCAATCTTTAAATAAAACACGATCAGAATTTTATAAAACAACACACAGTTATTTTGCTGCATGTTAATGCACCAAACAATACTAGCTAGGAAACGATTCCGGTTTCATATTTACACATCTAGTACTCCTCCATTAATGCATAAAGAGCCAATCTAAGACCCTATATATTTCAATCTTCATTTCTATATAAAAAAAATTAGCCACACGATTTTTTTTACTACACGAATACCAATTTAATTATTGATTTTAAATTAAATTAACCTTTATTTAAACGAATTTAAAATTTAAATAGGTCAAGACTTTATACAAACATTAGGGAGCGTCTCATAAAATAGGAAATGAAATTTCGGGCATAATTAAAATTGATTAAAACCTCGGGCCAAATAAGTCTATGTAATACAATATATTCTTATGTTCGCTATTTTAACTACCTAGTGCCAAAAAAATAACCAGCTTTTAAAAATTACACTAAAATTTTATCATGGCTCAAACACATACCGCACCTCAAGTGACTTTGAATATATCCAAGGAATCCGAAGTTTCGTATGAATATATTTTATGGAGCCTATATATTGTTTATGGAATGATTCTACCTATTCTAGTGGTGATCGGAGTTATTGGAAGTGCGCTTTATTATATGTCACATAGAGTTGTCTTTTCAATCAAGTCTATAATGGGAAGCAATATAGCAAAGATGCACAAAATATCTGTGTACGTGTTAATTAGAGTTATTACCCTTTCAGATTTCATCTTGTTCTTATTCATTCTCCCTAATTTTGCAATGTACATGTTAAAATACGAGACATGTTTCGCTAGTAAATGGTATGTCTTTTATATACTTAAAGTCAATTTTCCCCTATTGGAGACATTTGCCAACTTTAGCAATTACATTCGTATAGCTATATCATTAGAGCGCTTGTGGGCTTTAACTTTCCCACATCGCTATAAACAATTTTGCAAGGACTGGCGCATTAGATATCTGATATTGGCTTTCGGATTTTTCGTTTCTCTGGCCTCAGCAATACCGTATAGTTGGGGATATAACTTTGTTTATGTTGAAAAGAATAGCACATATTTTGTAGATAGAATTTTTCTCGTTAACAATCTGACACACGCTTCAAGCAGCATTGCCATTAAAAATGGCACAACTCAAAGATTGAATACAATCAACAGTGCTTGCAAAAATAATGGCTATTTTCACAGATCGAATGCTAAATCTATTAAATGGTTCAATAGCTATCGTCGTACGATCAACGTTGTATTTTGTCTAGTCCCGTTAATAATGACACTTAGTTCGAATACAATTATAATCTGTTATTATTTACGTTTGATGAGTCAAAAAAACAAAATAAAAAAGTCTAATGGGAAGAGTGTTGTTGCAGCTGACAATCTTTTGATTCCAAGTGTCACAAGAGCGTCGAGTAATAGAAGCGATCAGCATGATGTTTCTTTTAATATGATGCCTCTGAAAAAGCCCACTACACAGGTTAACGGGGACAACCAAGCTTCTACAAAAATAAGAAAATATAGACAGAACAAATTAATCTTATTATTGATAGTTATCAATATATATCTTATTCTAAACATATTGCCAACGACAATTTACATGTTTGCTTATCAACCATGGACGGATACATATAAAAGCAAAACTGAACTATGGTTTCAGCATTTCGCCTACATTACGAAATACGGTGTAAATTGTCTAGGCGTATATATACAATTATTTTTAGAACCAAAAATTCATCAAGGATTTATATACGTTTGTAAAAATTTGTGGCATAAATAGGAACAAATATGATGTCAAAGGAAACACTTGATTGTATGCTTATAATACAAATAGAATCTACCAATATTTTTTAAAAGCATGATTAAAAATATGTCAAAATGTGTTGTGCCATACATTAAATATGAGTCATTAGTATTCCATACATTTTACAATAAAGCAAATCTTTCAAAATTTGAATTGCATGTTAGTTATGCGAGTGAGCCTACACAAACATAATCAAACTTGAAATTTAAAAATTTATATTTAAATTATTTATCCTATTGATGCGAAACTAAATATAATTTTAAGCATCATTTTGAACAAAGTTTATCTTAGTTACTGAATAGATCTATGTTTGTTACATATTATTGCTGCCATTTTTTATATATTTACATAAAAATTAATATAATAAAACTTATAAGCAATTGTAGAACATAGGAATTTTATATGAAACATAAAAGCAACAGCGACCAAATGGCGTTAATGTGTAATAGTAAAGTTGAATGTTTTACATTTTAGCAATTTTTCCCTGCCATTTTTTTTAATTTAAACACTTTTACGAATATATTTATTAAATATACATCTTAGGATAATTTTAATGTTTAATTCTATTTTATGGTAAATGGGGGGAAATTTAAACATTGCTAAGGTCAAAAGAGGCATATTATAACAGTGGCTTAGCCAAGGAAGGAAAGCCGGAAATTACCACCTCCCTTGGCAAAAAAAACAGATTTTGATTAATATATATTGTTAGATAAATAATAAATTATATCTCATTTTAATTTTATTATATTTTTTTTAATAAAAATTACAATTTATTCTTGGGAAGCCAGTTCCCTATGTTAAGGAAAAATTCCGATAAGCTTATTATATTCACATATTTATATATATGGAAAACAATCAAGTGGTAATGAGAATCGTTAGCTAAGAGAGACGCCTCTGGATTTTAAAATCGTATCGAATATTTTCGGAATTGGATTCGAATTCGAATTTTATTTTAAAAATAATAGTCGATTTGAGATTCAAAGAATATAAAAATGAAGATTTGAATTCGATTCTAAAATAATTTATGGAATCGAAATCGATTCGAATGTTTATTAAGTTTTTTTAATTATTAAAAACTCATTTAAAAAGCTACACATTTAAAAATTTTTAAGATATTTAAAAATATACACACATTGAAAATAAAAATATTAAAGGCGAACAAAAAACTATGGTATGTCTAAGGGCTTGTCTTAATATCGGATTCCGATTCAAATGGCGCGAATTTATTTTTATCAAATATCCGATTCAATTTAATTCAAGCTAAGCTGTAATTATTAATATTTTGTTTTTTGATAATTAAATTTTTTTTTTTATTTTAACTCTTATTAATCGCTGTTATGTTATGCGTCTGAAATGTAAATCTGCTGTGAATTCGAAGTTAAGACACGGCTATGTTTTAACCCGTACTTTGCTGCGTAGCAAAATTCGATATTAAGACAAGCCCTAAGACAATCAAGAACCGTTTTTAGCCAATTTTTAAGGCAAATTAACTTCCTAACACTTTTTTCCTTAAGCGATTGCTTGTGTTTATTGGTTCCGGTTAAAAATATTCTTTTGCACGGGGTAAATGATCTAGGTATAGAGAAAAAATTTTCCAATTCTTGGATGGCTGAAAAACGACGTTGATTGATTTCCACCATTGTAAAGGCTCAACATTTAAGGCCACAAGCAGTTTATGCGAAATTGTCTCCAATGGATACTTCGCCATTTAATAGACGAGTGTTGATACCTCGCTAGTTTATACGAAATCGGGCTGACTTCCTACAGCAGTTTTTAAGTCATATTAAATTTCTCTAAAGGATATGCCATGTACAGGTGATAAACACTCAAATTTTGAGACTTAAATCGATGACACTCGCTAATAAGGCTATCTTCTTATTGAATGCCATGTATTTTAAATTTTCTGTTTGGCCATTTTGACAGCATGATCTTCTATGCCTGGTTGATAATATACCGGTAATACCAAGTTAATTGTGGGATTTGCCTCCCCCCCCCCCGGATATTATATTAGTTCCACTGCAAAAGGGAAAAAGTATTAATTTAACCTATTCAATTTGTTCCCATTGAACGTTGGATATTAATTCCTCCTAAGAGGAATTTAAAGGCCAAATCCAATGCATGCCTTTATAGCCTTTTCTAACATTGTATAAATGCTTTCCACCTGACTACCATGTCAAGTTTTGCCTTTAAGTAATTAATTGGTGGGTCAAATTCTTAACATATAGCCTTTAATCGTGGAATATTTTTGGGTGTCTTGCAATTCATCAAAGTCCATAATTTAATTTAATTGTGATCCTTATTCTCCATAACTTATGTAGGTTTAAAAATCTTTAATTAAACTTTTTCAAATTGTAGCAGGAAAAATAACAAAAATGCGGTAAGATAAAAATAGTTAAATATTTGAGTCTCGTCTATTTAAATATAACTTTTAGCAGCGTAAATATTTGATTCGAAACTTACACGTATAGATTCGAATTCGGATTCGAAATTTCTAATCGAATCCGAATCCAATCCGAATCGATTCGTCAGCAGTTCGTTCCTAAAGAATCTATTGCAGGTTCACTATATCGTTATATAAACCTGAAAGGTAAGCGTGGATATTTTTTATGTTATATATGAAATTAGTTGCACGCATTATAGCGTTGTAAAAACACCAACAAAAGTAGTATTGTTACTGAAATATGAAAATAGGAGTTTTTAGCTTTTCTATGAATTGCACATATATTATAGCATATGTTTTTAAATTTAAGAGTAAACCATTTTATTAGTTTAAGACCTCATATTATGTCCCATAAAAATTATTTAATCCATTTTTAAATAATTTAGCTGAAAAATATTCTTCAAAAGCTTGTGCATATATTATAGTGTGGTGGAAAATCTAGAGAGGTTAGAGGATTATACTTTATACTTTACCTGCTAAGCTTATTTTATAAGTCAATGTAAACGACAAATCAATTGCATTATATGATTTATGGCTTAAGAATTTGAGTTAAAGCATAACAAACTCCTTTTAGACTCATTTTAGCTTTAATGTTTATAAGGCAATCGTTCGGCAGGGCCGCTAGGGTCCTCCAAAAATATTAAGTTATTAAAGCCAAATCTCTATTATTATTTTGAATAATTAACCGGGGAATCAAAAGATCATGACATCAGACAGGATGATATAATTTTTGCGAAATTTGACGATGCTTTATTTATATTTACTACTTGATTAAACATTTTAAGTCAAAATATAATAGATTAACACATTGGATTTATATAAACGTTTACGTTCGTTGTTCCTAATGTATAATACACGTGATTGTTATCATTTGTTTTAAGTTTTAAGTTTATCCTATTTGAATAATAAAGCTTCAGAGTAGTAAAACCACATAAGTCTGTATGTTTATATATACTAATGCTAAGGATATAAATATGCGAAAAATATAATATTATTTATATGCCCTGGCGGCCACTCATTATTCAACAAGCTAAAACATTTTAAATTATACGGAGTAATTGGGTGGGTAAATTATCCCATATTAAAAGTAACGCAATTAAATCATTTTATATGTAAATTACAAATTCTAGTATGCACAACTAAATTTACTATATTATGATTATGATGTTTAATAAATAAATTTAAAAGCCGAGATCTCCCTAATAAAATCTCGTATCGTCTCGTTTCGAGGTCGAAACTCGTCCTGATCCCGGGACAAATTTTCAAAATCTTGTTTCTTCTCGGTTTTTCGAGACGAGATCGAAATTTTTCTCGTAGTTTCCGAATCACTAGGAAAGTTTAGGTTTTATTAGACGAAAATCTAAATTGTATGTTATTAACGCAGTTGTTATATTCAATTCGAGGAATTATCATAAGCTAAACGAATGTCAATCAAAAAGCTATATAATATTTTGAATTGACTTATTAATTTTTATGTTTATTTATTATAAGATGCAATGATTTTAATTATTAGCTTATTATGATTTTGTTTAAAGACTTTTAAATGATGTAGCAGGTTATAATGTTGAGTGACAATACCAGGGCGTAGGCAGAATTCCTCAAGGGGGGTTTAAAATTTTTTGATAAATAATTCTTTAACAAAATATTAAATTATATACATTGATGGCATAAGTGGGTTTGCCCAAAGGTGGGGGGGGGGGGGGGTAATTTAAAGGCCCAAGAAACAAAAAGCTTATCCATGCCCTGCCCCTTTATCCACCATCTAAAGGTCGGAAATTTATAAAATTAACTTTTACGATTTCAGCTACATTTGCTTTATTTAAGTTGGCTATTTTAGATCATCTGAACTTTAAAAATCAATTAACTAAACCATGAGGATCATAAATTCTTAATTGACGTTAATCATCAGTTTAGTCAAATTTTAAATAAAGGAAATTTTGAAGTAAGTTCAAAAATGAAGCGTGCAAAACGCTATGTAAAATATATTTATGGAGCATTAATTATTATTTGTATTTTATTAATAAGATATTAGGATTAACACATGCAATTTAATAAAACAAGGAATATATGGTAAGTTTAGGTGGCCATGTTAAAGGGATGGAAATAAAATGATTAATCACTTTTTATTACTAAAATTTGGCTTGAAATTCCATCTTCCTCTTGTATTCTAAAATTGAGAAAGTTTTAAAGATATAACTAAGATTTAGATTTCCATTAATTTAAAACGCGTAAGAAAATATTTGTGTAAATAGTCGGTAGATTTCACATTAAATTGACACTCACTTTAATTAAGGCAATTTATAAGCGCAACACATCCATCCCATTAATAAATTTGTATGCGGGGAGGGCACAGGGTTGAAATCTCATATTACAAGATAATTATTAGATATGATTTTAATCAAATTTTTTAAATCTTTGGTTCGCAAATAACCTCACAATTAATATATGTCATTTAAAATTTATACAACCAATTCTTATTTCCAAATTTATAATAAAATCAAATTTTAATGCGATATAAGAGGTCTGCATCCCGACCTTGCGGCCAAAGAATGCCCTTAAAACCAATCAACGCGTAACTTTTCCCTCAAGCTTTTTTAATATATGATCGTTTAGCCCGAACTTTAATATATTTATTATTTTTCTTGCCATAATAATGTGTCTAATATAATTGATTAATTTAAAGTATATAAAAAGTGAATAAGATGATATATAGTTTATTTTCAAGCTCACAAATATCTTCCCTGAGAAGAGCTTAGTATCGCTAAGAAGTTTAAATAAAACCTTGCTGTTAGAATATCATTTTTTCGCTTCAATAGGTAACATATGGATTTTGAAACCGAGCATCGCCCGCTAATTTATTTAATAACTTATGTCCGCAGAGTTCGAAAGTTTTAGAACTCGTGTTAAGGCGACAAACGAGATAAAAAATTTGGATAAGAGGTGTCCTGATATTTGGCCGTTTTGTAATTCTCGCGACTTTGTCTGCAATGAAACTCAATTATTGCATAGACCATCTTGCCTTATATATTTCGCCGGCACTAAGACCCGCACGATCGAGCGAAACTCTAAGTGACATTTAAAAATTCAGCTAGAGATTCTACTAAAACCGTTTACCCCGTGCTACTATAAACTACTTACATTTTCCTCATTATCAAATGAGAATTATGTATTTATTTTAGAATTTTAAGTTCTTGATCGGTCTTTAGGTGGTATTTTTTTAATTCTCACTGGTCTAGTCTTGTGTGCCCAAAATGTTTTCTGACGGGCTGGGACTGAAAAGGTCTATAATTTGATCGGAAAAATTAAAACGACTTTAGATAAGGAAGGGTTTGAATTTAAAAATTTTGTTACAGACCTTTGGTAAGAATAATAATTCTTAATTTTAACTATAAGTATGCATAATTTAGAGCATACAAACCTGAGGGCAAATTTTTATAAAGAAAAGAATAAAAAGTATTTCTAAATACTATATGTACACCAACAAGTTTTCAAATCTATTTTTCCTAGAACTTAAAAACGTCACTCCTTAAGGCAAACTAGTTCCTTTTCAACTTTAGCAACTATGACAATATTCCATGAAGTATCATTTATTTTACTTTTTTGCTCAGATTAATCATAAATTTTGAATCCAATTACAACAATTGGTTTAACTAATGATCTTGTCCGAAGAAATTGGGAGGGAAATGGCTCAATTTTTTGGGCCACGAGACAAAGTTCAAGGACGAAATTTAAGAAAGTTCCTAACCAATTTAATCATCTATTATTAGCTATTGTTCCAAACCAGTATCAACTTTTGTATTCTTGTTTATTTTTCTGTTATCTTACTTCTTCTCTCAATCTTTACTATTATAGTTGAAATCTCCTTGATGTTTCTAAATCAATCCTTTACCACCTAATTTTCTTACTTAATAATAACCGTGTGATCCCAAACTAATTTATAGGAATTCTTAAAGATTAATAAATTATACGCTTTTTAAAATTATTGTTTCAATTCAAACAAGACAGATCCTTTTTAATTTATCTTATCATTCCAATTAAATTGCAATTAACTTTTACTAGTTATCATATAAATCGTTAAAGTGTTATTTCAATCTTGTTAACAGAAATTGAAAATAATAATATATAGAGTTGTTTTGTCTAAAATGATTAATAATTTGATTCAGTTCCAAATTTTTAAATATTTGTTTGTATATAGATGTATTTGGAGGGGGCACTCTTTATTGAAGGTATATAAATAAAGTGAGTGAAAAGAAAAGAGTTCGAAGAGTAACGAAGAAGTGTTTTGAACGCCTTTATATAATCGCGAATTAATTGAATAAATCAATTACATTTAATGGTAAATGCGAGTTATATGTGATTGGTCAATTAATGTCGCGAAGTAGTAAGGTAATGTAAATGAGTCAATTAAGTTTCAAGACATAAGTAATATGCCGCGAGCAAAATAGTAATTGACGCAACACTACAGATGTTTGTACTTGGCAATACTATAATAATTAGTTTTGAGTTATTTGATAAATTAAATCAAACGTTTTTAGTATCCTAAGATAAAAAATTATTGCGAATCTTATTTACATAATAGCAGATCCGAACTAATTTTTTTACTGTAATTTGCTATAGTATAATTCGGGGGAATATTAAGCATTGAATCAATATTCATTTTAAAATATATTAATATATGAATTTTAATCTAAGGTTGCGTATATGAAAATTAAAAGATTTAATATTGTTAGAGATCCTTTATATAAGAATTTAGCTCAAGGCTTAGCATAAAAGGATTAACGTCACAGTTTTTCTGATAAATCCTAGCAAAGTTTATCCAATAATTCTTAATTTTGTCCTCTAGAGTAAGTTAAATCTCATGAAAAACATTTTTAAGGATGTCATTTGATACATTGTTAAATGAGATTCTAGTAGTAATATATTTAGGTCTCCTAAAAAGGTCCTTATAAAGTTTTGGGCTACTTACGACTTTCTAGGATTCAATAAATAGTTTAAACGAGGTAAGTTAAATAAAACTTGTGGGCTATGTGTTATAATCATAATTAAACTCAAGTATTAGAATGTTTGGTTTTTGTTAAATTTTGTACCTATTACATGTATTATATTATTTATTATTATATTATTAAGCACAAATTCATAAATTTGACGAGCTCTATATTTAATGCCCTTCGAGAAGTCTATATTCGAGGATTACACTATAGCAATATATTCCCAATTTGGATTAATACCAATTTGTAGCTGTAGGATTAGCCCTAAATGTGACGTTTATTAAACATAGCAGTGTGTTAAGGGATATTTATCCATCTGGACTTACACTCGTCAAATATGTCATATTGTGCAATAGTTTTGGTTGCCTGATGGCTTTAATATGGCCGCTAGGATACAGGCTATCCAATGCCGCATACTTTCAGCAATCACAATCGTTGGAATAATTCATTTATCTTATATATTTCCATCCTACCTTTACAGGGATTCTAATACAGTCTAAAAATTTTGTTATGTTCATGTTCGTTATTAAACGCTTTTCGACACAATGTTATTTGTGGCAGGAGGGAAATTGCTTAAAATTCCGACAAATAGCATCTCCACCACCACCTGTAACTCTTGCTAAAGGTTGTATCTTTAATCGTTTAAATTGTTTCGGGTTAAAAAGATATAAATTCACTGAATCCATAATTCCAGCCTTGCATAGATCCTATCGCTCGATTCCAGTTCAAAATCGATGGACCACTTTTAAGATCTATTTTAGAAACGAAAATTTTATCAAATTTCTAACCTTATGCTGTCTAATAACGCCATCGTTTGTACCACCAGTAGAATAATGCTATAAAATACAAATGCTAAAATTCTATGCGGATAATTATGATGAGCAATCATCAGGAGTTATAGGAGTGGTTCTTCTCACTACCCAATTACCCTTAATAATGCTGTATGGGGGGCGTTACTGAAAACAAAGGATCCCACTAAAAAAAAATATTGTCCAATAGGGATTGCTAACAAAATTCAAACAGAATACGTAAAAACTTTACAAATTGGACCTTTTCAAACAAGCATTAAATTTATCAATATCGCTAAAAACTTATCCGTCCTCTCACTACATTATTAACCTTATGTTATATTTGGCTTTATTACAAGTTAAACCGTTATAAAATAATGTTAAGGTTTTAGAAACCAATTTAATAAAGCATAAAATCAAAGTTGATAGCATCAATCAACCAGCGTCAGTATCAGATAATAATGAGTCTATCAAAAACTCTATATATAAGATTAAATCCAACTACACGCCTTTCTGCAAAAAATTTAACAAATTATCGGTAACAATATGTGAATCCAGAGAATTGCGTGGTCTTTTAAAGTCCGAACTCATATAAACAATGTTGCAAATTATATTAGCTCTTCTCAATTTAACTTATATCGTACCTAAAAAAATTTACACGTACTCTTTACAGTTATCTTGTACTTGGTACTGCAATCACCTTACAGTCAAAGGAATGTCGATAAATTAACACACTTAGTTGTCATCGATTTTGAAGTTGGAAAAATCACAAATGTTATTGAACTTATTAATATGACACTGATATCAGGATGTATTTTATTAGCAATGCCAGAAACACGACGACACTTTAACATTGGCAAACCTTTTAAGTTTGTGATTTAATGTCTATCATGTATCCTTAAAAACCACCGTCAAACATCAAATCAATTTGTCTAATTTAACATACTTGTAAATATCCTTAATTTGCTAAGCTATAATGAATTTCTATGCGTTTATTAAAAGAAATAACTATTTTAATATATATTTTACTTAGTAGCAAGTAATCTATATGTACGATAACCGTAATTAAATGTTTTTTAAAGATAAATGAATAAATCGATAAATCGTATGATTTGTTAAGTATTTTTAAATAATTTAGACATGGGATCAAATATTTTTTATAAAATGGGTCGAATTCCAAATATTTTGAAAGCCTAAATAAAGAAGAGTATAGCTCTGATTAGCAGAATAAATATTATGAGGTAGGTGAATTACTACTTATTAACAAAACATATCCACTAGAATTTAAAGTTGATTTTATGAATTTCATTACAATATAAACGCAAACTCAAAAGGAAAATTAATACTTTTAATTACGTTATAAGCAATTAATAAAGAATTTAGAACTAAGTCGTCAATCATGGCTTGATAAAATATAAAGTTTAAAAAGGATCAATTACACAGGTCTACAAAAAACCATAGAGTACATATTACACACGCGCTGTTTACTAACACATCTCTCTCTCCCTTTCTCCATCTCTTCCACTCCCGCCCCCATATCTCTCCAAGCACACATGCAGGGGGCGGGAGTGGAGGAGAGTAAGGAGAGTAGGTGAAGGGAGAGAGATATGTGTTAGTAAACATCGTGTACGCAGTATGTACTCTAATGCTCCTTTTTCCAGACATAGTGGGACGAATTTTGATAAGGGGAAAAGATTCACGTAAACGCGTATAAATTTAAATATAGAGGTGAAATAAAAATAATAAATTTATACAAGAGGAGATGAGACTTAAATCTACACAAAAACACTAATTTTTTTTAATATAAATTTAAAATGGAGTTGGTATTTAACTTCAAAATACCTTAAAACGGCCATTTTTTACACCTTCAACCTCATTTATCTAAAAAACTGGAGGTTTTGGAAAAAAAACTAAAAATATATTTGTGATCAGCGCGAAATTCTCTATCAGGATTATTGGTCCGATTGCAGGATGGAATCACAAAGTCAAAATTTGTAGACCTGTGTTATTGAATGAATATATCAAAAATACTTTAGCTGCTACCCACAATTATTATAAAAATACTCTAAATTTTCAAACTATTAAGATTTTTAATTTTAACTTCTAAGAGTATTAATTTTAACTTCTGAAATGTAAAAAGATGCGTCACTTTTATTAATGTTAGAAAGATTTTCTTGTTTTTATCCATGTTACAAAAATATATATCTTTATCTAAAGCTAAAATTTTTTTTAAAAAATATGAAGATTCGTTACACAAATTTGGAATGCAAATCTAGAAGCTTTATTAAAATCCAGTGGATGTCTTTAATTACAAAAGTTATTTTAACCTTTCAATCCTTAAGGCAAGCAATATAGTTTACGTCATTAAACCACTGGATATAAAATAATTTCAAATATTAAAAGTTTAACTAGCTACAGCTACAGGTCATCATTTCATATCTAGAAAAGTTCAAATCCAATGTTCTACTTTTAAAGGAACGCATTCAAGTTCAGATCTTTTAATTATATGCAAATAAAAAGTATCTATTATATTTAAATGGGCTTTATTTTAAATTCAAAAAAAATTATTAAAAGTAAATTAATGTTTGACTTTAATATATATAAACCTATTAAAATACCCATGGGCGTTGCCAGAGGGAGGCATGGAAGGGCGGTGCCCCCCTCTAAATTCATTATTGTTTATATTTATTAAAATAAAGGTTAAAATTCCAAAAAATTCTCATTATACCCTTCTTATCATTATTGCCTCACTCTATTCCAGTGCTAGCTACCCCTATGAATATACCACAAGTCCATCCTTCAAATTTAACTACACTTGCAGGTCTAAATTTATTATATATATTATTTTTTTTACTTTATACTTTTTGAGCCATTATATTTATACTGGTTTTTATTATAATCAAACCTCACCTAAAACACTTTCATCTGATCAAAAATTTTCTAATAACTATATTTCTAATTTTTTTATCATATATAATTTCGCTTCTTTTATACTAGCGGAAATTTGTATTATTTCTAATTAATTCTGATTTCCCAAATATTGTAAAAGCCTTCATTTAACCAAATTTGAAGGAGGTTTTTTAACATCTCTTCATTTTGATGCTATAGATTTTAGGCTACAGCATTACACTATTATAAACGCAGTACTAAAATAATTTCTCTACAATGTCGAAAACATTATAACTGACATTTATACACCAGTGGTGTATAAATTTTTGTCACCCAATTATGCTTAACATCGCACTTTTTAACCTAAAAAATTAACAAATACCTTATAGGTATTTGAAACTGTTACAAATCTATTAAATTTTAAATAAATATGCCTTTTCCTATTTTTAAATTAACTAATATTCATTTTAATAATATAGCATTCTATTTTTTGAATCATAAACTCTCCCACAGATGACCCAAAATTTGTCATATATGTTCTATTAATTCATACTAATTATTTAGCTAATAGGACTAAGCCAAAGCAACGCATGGCCGGGCATAGCTAGTATATATATATTATTTTAAACAAATAAAAAAATCAAATCAGTAATGAAGTAAAAATTTGAATTATAAAAAAGCTGTTGCGATTATCATTGACATAGATTTGTTTTATATTTTTAGTTTCTACATTAATAGATCATATGAAGAGGAAATATGTTTTGATTTCCTTGCGATTACATATATCACTAACCTTTGTTATTTTCCTAACCAACCCACCATAAAGGTTTTAAATGGGAAAGGCTGCCATGTCATTCTCCTTGTTTTAAATACCAGTCATAGACGAGATAGACTGCTCACAACGCACAAAATGTGTACCTTTTTCCACCATTTTTATGTGAACGTGGTAAAGGGTTGATCATAAATAAATTTGTAATTTTCGCAAATTAAATAATCTTAAAAAGGTAAATAAAAAAATATTGAATTGGGTAGATATCACAAACTCTTCTTCTTCTTTCTATAGCTGTTTGTAACCTAGGCTGGTAGTCAGTCCTTTCAGCATTTGTTTCCATTTGTTTCTATGTTTACATAGACCTTTCCTTATCCTGGGGATTTTCATATCGTGCCGTATTTTATGAATCCAGGTAAGCTTGGGTCTTCCTCTCCTTTGTTTTCCTGCGAAATATATCATCTCGATTTTCTTTCCGGCGTAGCTATCATCCCTTCTTTCGACATGGCCATACCATCTTAGTCTATTTGTTAGGAGCTTTGTCGTAATAGATGTAGTACCCAAAATTCTTCTTATTTATTTATTTCGCCTATGTTCCTTTTTGCTTAGACTAGCACCCATCTTAGCATTCTCATCTCCATGGTCGCAAGACGCTGCTCCTCTTTTACTTATAGCCCATGATTCCGAGCTATACAGGGCTGTTGGATGCATGATGGATTTATACAGTGCGCCTTTTAGTCTTCTCGGAATGTTTTTGTCACACAGAACGCCTGTCAAGTCCCTTCACTTAAGCCACAAGGAATTTATCCTTGCTTGGATTTCTTTATCCATTCCACCATTCGATTGAAGTATTGATCCTAAATATTTGATCCACGCTTATAAGTTGCCAATCACCTAAAATAAGGAATGCACTTATGGTTTTCATCCGATTTAAACTTTGTCTTCATGTATTATGTTTTCTTTCGATTTACCCTGAGACCACTTTCTTCTATTGCATTTACCCATCTATTTACAGTATTAGCTAATTCTTGTTCACTTTTGGCACAGAGGATTATTCTGCAAGATCATTGCCCAAGGAGCTTGCTCGCCCAAATCCTTGGTAATAATATCCATTCATTATAAATAGAAAGGGACTAAGAGCTGAACCGTGATGGAGTCCATTGTTAATGGCAAAGTCCTTTGTAGTCCCCACCGTTATTCTAACGTACGTTCTATTCTTGTACATATCTTTTATTGCTCTGACGTATAATTCTAGCACATTGTTTTCTTTAAGACATTTCCACACTAAAGTACGAGGAACCTTATCGAACGCTTTTTCTAGATCGATAAAACACATGTGCAAATCCCCATTCCTTTTTTAAACTGTTCCATTAATCTTCTAACACTGTTTTGCTGTAGACTTCTCCGGCATGAATTCGAATTGGTTATCTCGAATTTGAACCAAACTCCGAAGCCGTTTTTCAATCACTTTTTCCCACACCTTGAAAGTGTGACTCAAAAGCTTTATCCCTCTGTAATTGTTGTAATTCTGAATGTCCACTTTCATCTTGTACATCGGGATCATGTAGCTATCCCTCCACTCATTAGGCATTTTACCCGCAAGATATTGTTGAAAAGGTTGGCGAGGAATTGTGCACCAGTATTGCCTAACGTTTTCAAACCCTCTATTAGTATATTGTCTGGTCCAAGAGCTTTTTCCGACTTTAGTTAACCATAGCAACTTTGACTTTCGTTTCCGTGCCAGTCCGCCGTGTTTAATTCTCCTATTGTATTTTGCTGGTTAATGTCTTCAACTACAGGCCCCTTTTCGATTGTTAAATCGCTATAATAGTCGTACCATCTTTGTAGTATATGGCTGTCGTGTGTTAGTATTTCTCCCTTTTGACCCTTGATTAGCCGGCATTCTCGGTAATCTTTAGAATTCGGGCCCTTGACTTTGCGATTTTGTGTATCAATTTTTCTCCTTCCTTCGAGTTTAGTTTTACATTTATATCGTCGTACACCTTGCTTTTGCTACGAATTTTTTAGCCGATCTTTTAGCTACTTGGTAAGCTTGCTTATCATTACTATCCTCGCTTTTATACCAAACTTTGTACAATCTCTTCTTTTCCTTGTTACATTTTTGCACTTCTTCATTCCACCAACACGTCTCCTTGAGAATTATTTTAGTGGGCTTGCTTTCACCTAGTATTTGTCGTCCCGCTTTTCGCATTGTGGCAGCTATGCCATTGCATTGATCCTCATATGAAGTATTTTCCTTAAATTCAGCATGTTTAATTACTTGTTCCTGAAAATGTTGGATTTATCCTTTAGTTTCCTCCATTGTATAGTAGCCGCTACTCTTTGCACCTTTTGCCCTTTAACATAAAGTCCATCACCAACAGCTTGTGTTGGCAGGCCAATATTTCACTCGGTATTACGTTAACATTTTAAACATACTTTAAGTGCGCTTTGTTGACTAGAAAGAGATCTATCTGAGTGGTACGGCTGCCGCTTTTGTACGTTATAAGATGTTCCTATCTCTTTTTGAAAAAGGTATTTTTTATTGCTAGATTAAATTTAGAATTTCCGTACCTCCTTCATTTCTTAGGCCGTAACCACGACCACCGTGATTTCTTTCAAATCCTTCCCTTGATTTGCCCACGTGTCCATAGAGGTTCGCTTCGATAATTATTAGTCCCTTTTTGTCGAATTGGGATAGAACATCTTCCTCCTTCCAAAATTACTCTTTTTCCGCCTCAGAGCATTCACTTTGAGGGGCGTATGCTGATATAACGTTTATCGTAGTAGATTTATAACAAAGCTGTATCGCCACAATTCTGTCATTGATTCTTTTAACGTCGACGACAGTTTGCTGAAATTATTCCGATAACACTATACCGACGTAATTCCGATGAGTTTCTATACTGTAAAAATATCATTTGTATCCGTCACCTATGTATTTTGCTTTTTGGCCCATCCATTTGATCTCTTGTATACAAGCGATATCGATTTTTCTCCTCCTTAGAACGTCTGCCAATTTTCTGCACTTGCTAGTCATTTTATTAATAATCCATCACCCAAGCTTTATCCTACGCAAACTAATGCCTTTAACCGCTTCCGTTTGTTGAGAGAGCAGTAGCCTTCGTTTATTTTCCACACATATAAGGCGAAGAATGCGCGCGTCGTTTAATGGGGACGCCCTAGCTTGTTTTTCATGCTGCTTCTTTGTTGTAGTATACATTTTGGTTTATATGGAATGAGGGAGTATTGCTATCTCGGCCTTCCAAGCCAGACGGAACTATGTTAGATTCTCCTATTGCATTGGCGTACGCAAGGGTATGCTGTAAGGTTGTAACACTACCCATGAGTGTCAAATAATAAAATTTTTATATGGTATTTGCACACAAATATTACTGAATACTGATAATTATAATTCATAAATGATTTTTGTGGAAGTGCTATTAAGTTTTTCGTTGCTTTTTCTATTTTTAAATGTTCAAAATTTATAAATTTTATTCAAAATTTATAAATTTTAAATTTAAATTTTAGATTAGTATCTCCCCTCACATCCTTTTTCCGAAATTTCAATATGAAGAAACGCCAACAATATCCTTCCATTTATAACTACTTCCCTAAAAAATTAACTTTTCGAAGGAGAAAAGTAAAATTATTAAAATTCACTCTAGATTCTAGAATTTGATTTAGAAAATGTTAGTACTAATTCAGTAGGAGAAGAAGAGGAACATAGAGATCAGGATGAGGGTGATAAATAAATTATATAAGCTAAATATAGATTCTAGAATCTATTTCCATAGAAAAAGATTGTATTAATTCTGTAAGACTAAGAATACAAGAAAAAGAGGATAATCAGACACCAAGAGATCAAGGTAATTTACAATTATTATAATTCACTCTAGATTCTTGAATTTAATTTAGAAAATGTTAGTACTAATTCAGTAGGAGAAGAAGAGGAACATAAAGATCAGGCTGAGGGTGATAAATAAATTATATAAACTAAATATAGATTCTAGAATCTATTTCTATAGAAAAGATTGTATTAATTCTGTAAGACTAAGAATACAAGAAAAAAAGGATAATCAAACACCAAGGGATCAAGGTAATTTACTCTTTGTTAAAACTCATTCACTAAAATTTTTTTTAGAAAATAATCAAACATTAACTTTTCTAGATACTGCCAGTGTGAAGTCTAAAATAGATATTAGTGAGGATAACATCAGAATATATTAAATACTTATACTTTTAGATGACCATGATATAGGCAATTATATTTACTCAAATTTGATTGGGATGGAGAAATTTAGAGTTTTTAAATTAATCTGGCAACCTATGGAATGCTTCGAGTTCCCCAAATCTGGACCTCGTAATTTAAAATTTTAATATCAGTGGTTTAAACAATGGCCATGGTTATGTTATTCCAAAAAGCTTGGAGGAGCTTTTTGTAAGTATTATGTACTTGCAGGGAAAATTACGGGTGGAAAAGGCTCTCAAAATTTAAATATTTTAACTGTAAATGCTTATACCTAGTTAGATAATAAATTCTAGTTTTTAAATCACAGTTTGTGCTTTTAACACCAAAATGCAAAACAAACATTCAACAAACATTCACAAAATAATTATCATTTTAGAACAAAAAAACATTTTTATCCAAAAAAAATATTTACAAAAAAAATTTCACCTTTAAAATTTTCTAACACTACCCATGATTAAATCCTAGTTACGCCTATGTCGTATTGACAGACTTAATCTAGCACTTCCATTTCACTAGTACTCCCTCAAAAAGCCCATAAATTTTAGTCTCACCAAGAACCTTGCCAATAGGGTGACCCCACCAGTAACAAACACAAAAATTGTGTTTGGCTACCAAAGGTATAGCTTCTTGGATCACAAGAGTACACAAGCTCAACCACCACTACAAGGTATTTCTGGCTCGGGCTGAGAGTTAACAAAAACACCATTTTAAAATAAATATCATTTAAACAATGCATAAAAATTAAAAAATGTAAAAACTGCGATTAAAGTTTGTTTGATAATATAGCGCCGTCAATAGTTATAAACTAGTGAGGAAGGTAAATTGACTGTTATAGGGCAAAATTACATGGTTAAAATTCACCAGTTGCACTCTTTAAAATGGAGCAAAATTTGACACACAATTAACCATATGCAACATATGGCATGAGCAGTCTATCTACTCTATAATACCAGTAAACCTCGTAAACTATATAAATTCCTAGTTCCACTAATCTCCATTCGCCTTTTACACAGCTCCACAAATATTGGCTTTGTTATTCCATCCTGTTATCTAACCTATAATTCTGATAGAGAATTTTGCGCTGATTATTAATGTGTTTTTAGTTTTTTCCCGAAACCTCCCTTTTTTTAGATAAATGAGGTTGAAGGTGCAAAAAATGCCCATTTTACCCCTTTTTGAGGCTCAATAGCCACGAAATTTTTAATTTATATCATAAAATATTAATTTATTCCTGTAGATTAAAGTTTCATCTATAGTCAGTTATTTATTTTTTTATATCACCCTTATATTTAAATTTATTTGCGTTTACGTAAACCCCTTCCCCTTATTAAAATTCGCCCCGCTATAGACATATTGGGTTCGAAAATTTTGAACCCAATCTGAATCTCAAATTAAACTGGAAAAAATGTAAAATTTTCTATCCCTCAACACAATCTACTTTCCTATTTCTAAAATTTTTTAATGATAAAGAGAGAAAATTTCTTTCTTTTGGGATCACTTATTGGCGGTGAAAAAACACTTTTAAAATAACGCATCTGTTTAAATGTTTGCTCGCACATCAGCTCTTTTTTCAAAAATTAATCAATGATTTCGCTTATCTTTTTACACTCATTCAAAGTCGTACAAAATATTTTATTAAGGAGAATTGAAAATTGAAATTTAAAACGAACATTTGAATCCAAGCTTCCTTTCCAGCAAAATCAGGAGGATTATGAATTCGTCCACAGCATATCCCTAACTACTTTTATATCCCCTTTAAATATGTAGAAGAGCAGAATAGATTATTTTAAAATCTAATCTAATAAACTTTTTCCATAGACCAACAAGCTTTTTTCAACATAGCTAAATGAGCTATATAATATTTAATATAATTCAATGTGTAACACTTTTATTTTTTATCACAAACATTATAAATATATAATTAAAATTGATAATAGAAATTAGGGGGACATAGATGGGAATTGGACTTTACTAAAATATTATTTTCAAAATTATCTTTAATAAATAAGAACGTTTATCTCGAAGGATAAGTTTCCTAAGCTAAAAAGCCTTTCAACAGGAGAACTAGATGGAAGACAAAGGTTATATTTAATAAAAATTTGTTTCAACTGGGGATTTTTTATAAATATCAAATGAGGTATTATTCAGTTTTATCATCTGGCGATACTTCAATTTTTATTGGACAAATGAATTCAAAATAATCTTCCATCAAAGGCCAAGGTAAAGAGTTAGTTAAATCCAAACATGCTCATCATTAACATTCTCCACTTAGGAGTATAAATTAGATTTACTATCAATATCCATCTTTTCTAATTACAGACGCATATAAATCACATAAATTAAACTAAAAAATTTTGCTGACAATAATACAGGCTCGGTTGTTCTTGTTTTTTATAATAAAAAATACGCGCTTAATGAATCGTTCTTGTTAAGCAGGCTTAAAAATTCATTTTAAATAATAATATTTGTGCTGAACTATAACTAGTTCAGTTTTAAGTTCAGAAAAAAGTGAACTAGTTTGTAACAGCTCTAATTGTTATATAGTTTTAGTTCGTGGTCGATCTGTAATAAATAAACGTTCATAATAACTTTCGGCTTGTTTGAATATTATTCATTGATATCTCTAGTAAGTGACGCCTTAAAATAATCTCTAATTATTCGTAACTTATATAATCTTCTCTTATATTTTCTACACATATCATGCATATCTTATGCGAAAATTGGTCTAACATTTTGTAACAATATGTAAATCTAGAGATTTGAGAAGTGTTTTAAACGGTTGTTATTTAAATGCAGAGTAATAAATTAAAAAATGCTCAGTAAAATGTGCTCAGTATTTTATTAAAGTGCTTAGTTAAAAATTCAAAATTGCTCAGTAAATTAACTTTAAATTCTCAGCTTTAAATTAATAATGCTCAGTATTTTTGATAAAATGCTCAGTAATATAAATTCATAATTTGTGATATTAATTTATTTTGCGCTGTTTTAAAAAATATGGTTTAAATAAAGAGAATTACATATTTTGTAAAGGTGAGATAAATAAATTAAAAAGTTAATCGTAAATATTGGGAAAACATTCGGTTATGGCTAATGAATTATATTTACAGATAGTTATGCCGATTTTCTGTCGTATAAAAAACGATTTGCGATTATCATGGGATAGCAATGAAATTTGTTTCCCTTTTTTTTATAAGTTGTAAGGCTAGAGGGCTAAAGGTTGTTAGGGTAGTTATCGCAACGGAACAAAATATATTAATAGTTTTGTTAATTCCCGAGTATTTTGAAATTTTTAGAGCCTTCTTTGTTATGATTAGATGGGGCAAATACGTCAATACATGTATAGTCCCATGCTAAATTGAGTCCTTTTTCCCAAGCACCTAAAGTTTGGCCATCTGGTCGTTTGTTGTCATCACAGAGTCCTGTGGGTTCGAGAATTGAGGGAAAACCAGCTTTGGTGAAATAGTTATGTATAAGTTTGTTAACCGCGATATGTCGAAAGTACCGGGCTTTGTTGCGATTACAATGAAGGCCATGATGGCCATTCGATTTTACGGAATTATTGCAAAGTGAACAAGTGTGTTCAGCCACTATATTGCATCCTAATCTTAGGCCTACTGCGAAGCGGAATTCGGTGTTGGATAAGAGAAGACCAAGGTTACGGCTAGGGAAAGCTTCGACCCATTCGTGACTTGAGCGTGAAGCTAAGCTCCTAAGCGCTGGAAGTTCCTCTGCCTAAGCGCCATTAATAAGAGACTTTAAGAGGCACAGGGGACCAATCCAACACTTTTGGGAGTTTACTTCAAGGAATTTAGTAGGGACGTTAAAGAATTTCTTTCCATTGTTGAAAGGCAACGTCGAGTAAGTTGTCATGATGTTGGGTTAATGTTGAAATGAAGCTTTCATTTGACGTGCGGCTTGATATAAATGCGGATAGAGATATGGAGGCTATTGAGCTTAAGCCTAGCCACCCTAGTTTTGTTTGAAGGCAAGCTTGTTGCCAGTGTGTAGAGCCTAGTGTTAGATTGGTTTTTTCTTCAGTTAAAACCTTAAGTTCTGCATCAAATTTGGACAAGGCCTCGTTTTTGAGAACACTGCAGATGACCGGAAGCTGTGCATTAATTTTTTTTTTTGGTTAAAAAGTTTATTTTTACGAAACAAAGTTACATAAATAAACGAAATACAAAAATAAGGACATATTGGTTAAATACAAAGATCTATATCATTATCCTCTAAAATGGGCCATGAGTCGGCAAAGGATTTAAAGTTGTATCGTAACAAGAATCCCTCGTTGTTGCCTGATCAAAAAGGACGCAGAAATTTTAGATTTCGACGAGCGTTTTCCGATTTCTTTAAAAAACCCCATTGCCTGTTTGCCAAAGGAACCGGAGCACGTGGCAACGACAGGGATAAAAATATTGGTTGCCAAAAGGGCAGAATACTTTGTAGTTTTACGTCCTTCTGCTGTAGCGATAGGGTCGTAATTAAAATGGGAAGAAACAAATAGGTTAATACAAGTAAAATCTCATTTGAGGGATAGGCCATTTTGCCAGGGGACTAGAGAAGAGCCGTCAGGGCGCATCCTACCTTCAAGAGAGAGATCTGACGGCTCAAGGATTGAGGGGATTTTTGCCTTTTTAAGGGCAGCTTGAATTAATAAATTAGCTTTAGTGTGCCTAACATATTTATATTAGTTTGCTAGACAGTGTAGAGGGTGCCTTATTCGTCTACAACGGTAAGACAATTTTGACAATTGAATTCTTTGCTGTAACTAATCCCCAACCTTAAAGCTATGGAATATGATAGCTCAAAGTCTTCAAGCAGCATTTCCAAAAGTTTGCTGGGATAGGCATGAAGCCACTCGTGACTGGAACCATTAAAAGCGAAGGACCTATGGTTGTAATGCTGGCTATCATCGCTGCTCGATAAAAGGTAATCAACGGAGCGCGATACTAAGCCAGATTCCCAATCCTTTTGTCTCGAGCTTTGAGGTTGAATGGTCTCGGGTGTGACATTCAAATTCCAAAGCTTCAAGGCTTGAGTTAGCAGAGGGTCGGAATCATGTTTTGTGATATTAAAAATTAAGTTTTGGAAAGACTTAAAAGAGGAAATAAAAGCAGCTAGCGATATGCTGCCGTGAGGACGAATTCCTAATCCTCCAGATTTGGTTGGGTGGGATGCTTGAATCCAATTGTTGGTATTAAATTTTAAATTTTTTCTAATAAAGGTTTTAAAAAGCCTTTGTACGACTTTAAAACGTCTCGGTGTAAAAATGCGCCAGATGAGCGAAAACAATGATTAATCTTTGAAATGTTTAAATAGTTTTTGATTAGGTAAAATGAGTGATGCGCAGGCAAGTATCTTAAAAGTTCCGTTTTAGATTTTAAAATTTCGAGGTTCTTATGAAGAAAATTTAAAAGAGATTTTTCACCGCCAATGGGTGATCCCAAAAGGGATATGTTTTCTTTCTCTATAACTAAAAAAGTTATAAAAATTGGAAAGTCAATCGTGTTGGGGGCCTGAAAGATTTCGCATTTTTTCGAGTTTATTTAAGATTTAGAGTGGGTTCGAAATTTTTGATGACTATATATAGCGTTACTAATCTCCTCCGGGCGGCCACATAGGGTGGCGTCGTCGAGATATCAAACATTTAAATCGAGGGTACACTGAGATGATATAGCCTCGACTAAATTATGAATGGCTAAACAAAACAAAGGAGGGCATAATGGCTCTCCTTGTTGGATGCCTTCGGACGAGTCAATGACGTATTCGCCAAATCGAAGCTTGGTTGTAGAACCATAGCTTAATAAAATGTAATTTAAAAATTGTGGGAATTGGGCTAAAAAAGTGTTAATAAGAGTTTCCCTTCGAATGCTGTTAAAAGCATTGACGAAATTTAATTTAACAAAGCAGGACTCGGTAGGAATATTTTGAAGTGTAATCCGGCCAGCATGGCTGGCTGCCTCACAGCCGCTTTTAATTCCGAAGCCGAGTTGATGAGGGCAGAGCTTGGCGGATAAAGAGGGTTTTATGAGTTTGCAGAGGATTTTAGATATAATACGGCGAAAAAGACTTCCAATGGCAATGGGTCTAACAGATTATCCAATTTTTTGATGGCGATTGCACCGAATAAAATAGGGATGATTTCATGAGGAAATTTTCCATTAACAATGATATTACAAAAAGAAGTAATAGAATTTAAAAGAGGTTCAGTATTTAAATTATTTAAGTTGAGTAAATCTTGTAGATACACTCGGCGCCATCCGTCAAGTCCGGCTGCGGAGTCCAAAGGGAAGGAGTTAGGGGCTTCACGGATGTCTGAAGACTCAAGCACTATTGATGATGGAGATGTGGGGTATTTACTTGCTGAGGATGCTGGTGGGTGTTTTTGATTAAGCTCCCAATAAGAGTCAGGGCAACAAGGGGCAATTGTTGTTATCATAAAAAGCTCTAAGGGCAAATTTTGGGTTGAAATTATGGATTTTATTTGAGATGTGCTTAGCAGTTTGGTTAATTGAGAATTCCAGTGGAAAGGGTTTTGTTTTACTTGTGCATGTTATGGGAACATCAGTATTAAAACACAGAAGGGATTGTGCTCTACTAAGATTTAGCATTATATCTTCCATAATGCCTCCAATAATTAAGTCGCTGATGCTTTTATAATTTATATGTTTCTCACCCTTTTAATATTTATATTATATACCAAATTATAATCTTCACTATGCTTAAGATTAAACTATTGTAAAAAGTGAGGCTAAGAATTTTGCTAATTTTTTAATGTATTGCTATGCTTAACAATAGATTCCCTCGCATATCCTAATATGCAAGCTAAGATATGAAAAAATTTCCTTACTAAAAAGTGGTTATAATTGCCCATTGGCAATAGAGTAATATTATAGACTTTTCAATAATAAGGACAACACATTTTGACATAATATTTATATGTGATAAGGAATTTGTAATGCAAAATACGACTAAATACATTTTTTTGATAAATATATAAGGCGAACCCTATTTACACCATATATTTCTACAAATGTATTTTAATCCTTGATGAATTTTGGGTTCCAGAATTACCAGAATTAATAGTATATATACGCCTAAACAATTTACACCATATTTCGTAATACAGTGATTCTTAACCTAGGGGTCGCGACCCCCAAGGGGGTCGCGAGAAGTTTGCCGGGGGGTCGCCAAATTTTTTTAGAATAAAATAAAAATATTCAGAAAAGCTTTAGAAAAAATACTCACCTTGGGATTCGAACTCGTTGCATTATGTTTGTTTACATTTACAAGACGTCGCTATAACCACTCACACCATGCTGCTATTAAAATACGTTGTGAAACTTATTATTTATAATGAAAATAATTTTTTGAATGGTAGATTTTTTTGCTGTTTCATAATTTATTCATTTTCTAATCTTTAAAATAATTATCTTCATTTAATTTTACAATTCAACAAATTTAACTTCTGAAATTTAAAAATAAAGCGAACTTCTCACCACAGACTTTGGATCGCAAAATAGTGCATTATTTCTTATATTGTTTGTTCATTTTAAATAGTTATTATATTCCATATTATGAGCAAAAAGCAGAAAGAAACATTGGAAATTTTTTTTGATCTAAATAATCGCGGACCAGGAACTTCAAATATTAGTGAAGGTTCCGATGATGATACAGCGAAAAATGAAACGGAAAAAACCAATAGTCCTAAAACTAAAGGTATAAAATCAAGTAACAATAGAATTAGAAAATACTATCGTGATTATATTAAATATGGGTTTGTAAGCATAGAAGTTCGAGGAACTACAAAACCACAATGTGTTATATGTGGTGTAGTTCTCTCTAATGAATCAATGAAACCTAATAAATTGTGGAGGCATTTAAATCTTAACCATGATAAATATAAAAATAAAAAGGAAGATTTTTTTATAAGAAAAAGAGATGAATTAAAAAATCAAAAGACGCTCATAAATGTGACAACTACTACCAATAAAAATTTATTAAAAGCTTCATTTATTGCAGCTTTGTACATTGCAAAAGCAAAAAAACCATTTACTATAGCCGAAGAATTATTAAAACCTGCCATGTTTAATATTTGTAAAGAGCTATTTGAACCCTTTGTGTCAAACAAAATTAAAGAAATACCTTTGTCAAATGATGCAATTTATAATAGAACTTTATTAATAGCTAATGATCTTCAGGAACAGTTAACTGGCTATATTAAAAATTCTCCTTGGTTCTCATTACAAATAGATGAATCTACAGATGTTTCTAACAGGAGCATTTGCTTAGGATACATTCGATTTATTGATTTTATAAAAATGGATATATCTGAAGAATTTCTCTTTTGCATAGACTTAGAAACAGATACAACAAGTGAAAATATATTTAACAAAATAGATTCCTTTCTGAATACTAATGGCTTACTCTGGAAAAACTGTGTTGGAATTTGCACAGATGGTGCTGCCTCTATGACTGGCTGTTATAAGGGCATTACATCAAGAATAAAACGTATTGCACATGCAAACATAACAACTACTCATTGTTTTATTCATAGGGAACAATTAGCCTCCAAGGAAATGAGTGAAGAATTGAATGAAGTTTTGATAATTTCAGTAAAGATTATAAATTTCATAAAAGGAAGTTCACTAAAGTCAAGATTATTTTCAATTTTTTGTGAAGAAGTTGGCGCAGATAATAGTTCTCTTTTATTTCACACAGAAGTGAGATGGCTTTCACGAGGAAAAATCTTAACTCGTTTATTTGAATTGAGACTGGAAGTTGAACTTTTTTTAAATGATAAAAACTCCAGCCTATCAAGCTATTTTGATGACAATAATTGGGTCGCTAAATTGTCATATCTAGCGGATATTTTTACAATTCTAAATCAGTTGAATATATCTATGCAAGGACCTAAATCTGATATTTTTACTATGCATAACAAAATTGAGGCTATGAAAATGAAATTACAAAGATGGATTCAAAGAATAGACTCAAATATATATGAAATGTTTCCATTCTATTCACAACTAATCTCTGATTCAAAATTTCAATTCGAGAAAGAAAATGTAAATTACTTGATTAAATGTCATATTTTAAAATTAATTGATAAATTTGAAAAATATTTCCCTAATGATGAAGGTCACATTACAAAACTCTGGATTCAAGATCCATACAACAATTATAAAAATACCAATTTATCATCAGATGATGAAGATTCATTATTAGAATTAATAAATGATTGTAATTTAAAATCTTTGTTTAAAACTAAAAGTTTGGCGCAAGTTTGGATACAAATTCGTGCAGAATATCCTCCATTATTTTCAGCAGCAATGCAAAATTTGCTGCCTTTCGCTTGTACATATTTGTGTGAAAAAGGTTTCTCAACTATGGTGGATATAAAAACTAAAAAACGCAATCGATTGCGACTAGATTCCTGCATGAGGATAGCATTACAATCAATTGAACCAAGAATTAACAAATTGGTTGATGATGTTCAGCAGCAGAAATCTCATTAAATATATTTCCGAATGCATATCCTTTTTATTATAAATGAATTGTTTTTATGTTTAATTATGAAGTTTTTATGTTGATATTATTTCATTATCTATTTAAATTTTAAATAGATAATGAAATAATAAAGTTGTGTTTTATGTTTATTATTTAATAAAATGAAACAATAATGAAAAATCATATAATAGATAATTTAACAAATATAAATTATTATAAAAAAAATGGGGGGGTCGCAAAAAAATTATAAAATATTTGGGGGGTCGCATGTATAAAAAGGTTAAGAACCACTGTCGTAATATATGCTGAACCATAGTTCCGTTTGGCTATTAAACGTATCCGTCCATGAAAAGCAAACATGTAAATTGTCATTGGTAATATTCAAAATAAGATATATTAATTGCTATACAATTTATGGGCTCGTTTTTTGTTGTCCGTCCGTCCGTCCGTTGTCCGTCCGTTACCCTCCTATCTATTTGCATTGGGTATATTAGGTTATCGATTTTTTAAATTAATGCATGAGAAAGAGGTGCCCCACCCCTCATCTCTATCTCCCTCGCTGTGTTATTTTTTAAATTAATGCATAAGAGGTGCCCCACCCCTCATCTCTATCTCCCTCGCTTTCGGGCGGGGTCGGGTTTTAATTGCTACGTTAAATTAATGCATAAGTATATCTATTCGTTTTTGAATTGGGTAACATTGATATTAATTGCTATAATTACCCTATGCCCTCCACTACAAGGGCCTCTGCCTCTACTGATATGGGTCCCTGTGCCCTTACAAAAGCCTATGCCTCTATTAATGTGGGTTCGAAACCCGGCGAACGTTCTGAATTGCTGGTTCGATTCCCGGAGAGGGCAAAATTTATTTTTATTTTTTAATTTAATATATTTTTCCTGTTACTACCATTGATAATATGACTTTTTGGCCGTCCGCTTGTTCTATTATTGTTTCATTTTATCATATAATAAACATAAATAAAAGTTGCTTACTTTTAATTGCTAAGCAATTTAACTAGTTTTTGGGTTAGAATCCCGGAGTTTTTTTTGACTCTTATGATTGTTCTTGTTACTATCATTGATAATACGACTTTTTGGCCGTCCGCTGGCTGCTGACCAATGAAAAAATGACCATTGGCCAAAATGTGAATCCGAGTTTATTTTTCCGTTTTTTTTGACTATTATGATTGTTCCTGTTACTACAATTGCTATTATGACTTTTTGGCCGTCCGCTGGCTCCTGACCAATGGAAAAAATGACTATTGACCAAAATGTGAATCGAAATTATTTTTTTCGTTTTTTTAGACTATTATGATTGTTCCTGTTCCTACCATTGCTATTATGACTTTTTGGCCGTCCGCTGGCTGCTGACCAATGAAATAAAATGACCATTGGCCAAAAGGTGATTCGAATTCGTTTTTTTTTACTATTATGAATTTTTATTTACTTTTGCCGTGTCATGGCTGCTGACCAATGGAATAAAATGACCATTGGCCAAAATGTGATTCAAAATTTTTTTTTTCGTTTTTTTTACTCTTATGAATTTATATCCACTTTTACCGTGTGCTGGCTGCTGACCAATGGAAAAAAATGACCATTGGCCAAAGTGAGCATCAAAATTTTTTTTCAGTTTTTTTGGCTATCATTGACTTCTAGAGTATCTGTTGGTACTGACCAATGGAGAAAAAATGACCATTGGCCAAATTTTTGATTTTTTTAATTAAAAATTGCTCAAATTCAACAATAAATTTCTCCCAACAATTCTGCAAATTCTTCACATTGTGATGTTTTATAATATAATGTTTGCTAGACCCATAATCACTAAAGGCCATAAAAACTAATGTAATACGAACCTAGATGCAAACACTAAATCTAACCCTAACCTTTGCCTATACATTTTGCCTATATTATATTTTGCCTATAAATGGAAAATTTGTATAAATAATTGATTAATCATTAGGCATTTAATACCCCCCTATAGGCATTCTCGCCCCTTCCCACCTTTCTCGCCCATAAATTGCATAGCAAATATGATACATTTATACGAAGTACAGATGAGTCGTCCCCCCTTCCCTTCCCCTCTTCCCTTCCCTTCTCCCCCTTCCCACGAGGGCCGAAGGCCCGAGTATATTAATAACTATCAATAATAGATACATCATACTGATCGCTTTTAAAATTTGAAGTTGTGTTCATATGTAGTAAAAAAAGATTGCTAGCTGCAACAACCCTTTTCTCTTTATTTATTTTGTTTTTTTGATTAATCAGACTTAAATAATAGATTGTACAGGGATTCGCAATAACTGCTATTATCAATGGAACAAGACAAAATACAACGTTGATCGAGCGACGATAGCTAATGAGCCATTTACTAGATTCAGGATTTGGTGTATGGAAATATTCATTATTTTTACAGACATTGTTGTATAAATTTACTTTTTTGTGACATTTTTAATAGAAATGTTGCGCGAAACGCTTGTCAAATTATTGTTGAATAAAATTCCATCTATGAAATCTGCGCTTTTGTTTTCTACATATGCAACATTAAAACCCCAACTGTACGGTATTGCCAAAGCCAGAGAGGCGGAAAATCCTAAAGCTAATATAAGATATCTAATATGCCACTTCTTGCAAAATTGTTTATAGTGATGTGGGAATCGTAAAGCTCACAAACGTTCCAATGATATAGCTATACGAATGTAATTGCTGAAGTTGGCAAATGTATCTAATAGGGGAAAATTCACTTAAGTAGATACATGACATACATTCACTAGCGAAACATGTCTCATATTTTAACAAGTACATTGCAAAGTTTGGGAGAATAAATAAGTATAATATGAAATCGGAAAGATTTATAACTCCAAGTAACATATATATTGATAGTTTGTATTTCTTTGCTATATAAATACCACTTATTGACTTAATTAAAGCGACTCTGTGTGACATATAAAAAAGTCCACTTCCAGCTACTCCGATCACTACTAGGATGGGTAGGATTAATGCATAAGTAATATCTAAACTCTACAAAAGGTATTTAAACTAAACTTCGGTTTCCTAGGCAATATTTATCTCCTTTTAAAGTGGGATTTTACATGCATAGACCTATTTGCCCCCTCTAATCTTAATTATGACCCCATGGCCCTCGCCGAAGAACGCAAGCTCCAAAAATAAAAGGCTTTTTTGGACTCTAGTATTTTTATCCCAATAGTTTCCTCCTGTTCAGGATCCTATGAAAAAATGGCGTTGGCTTTATTCAAAGAAATAGGCAGGCGATCCCCTCCCTCCAAATATTCCCCCGGATTTTTATTAAAACAAACAATAGCCATCTTAATTGCAAAATTTAATTTCAAATCTTTTTTGGATTCCTGGCCTCTTCTAAAAGAGAAAGATGAAAACATATTACTCATATAATGTTTTTTTTAATATCATTATTATATATTTGTATCATTTAATATTATGTTTATATATATGAATAAACAAATTTTATCTTAAAAAAAAAGATATGTAAATGAGGCATAAATAGTTATATAATTTTCTTAAATTGAAATTATGAATACTAGTTATTTTTTGCCAGTCGATGGTTATAAACAACGGACATAATAATGAATTGGATTATATTAGCTTGTTTGGCACAAGATTCTAATCAAATTTTATTATGCTCAAAATTTCATTTCCTCTGCTATGAGACTCCCCTTATTGGTTGTATAGAGTCTTTGTCTATTTAAATTTGTAGATCCTTTAATTATTTAATTTAAAAATCAATAATTAAATTGTTGGGCTAAATCAAAATAATTGTGGTATGTCCAATTTTTATTATGTCAATGTGTTAAATTAAAATGCACCACGAAATATATGGAGACTTAAAATGGCTCATTTTTATAAGGATAAAAATGCAAGTATTATATAAAGCTTTAGTACTACACTTTCCATAATATTTTATAAATAATAAAACCGCTGATGCTTTTATATTTGATCTATAATCTATGTTTTACAATTGACCTCTAATTTTATATTTTACATAATCATGCAACAATCATATATAACTAGAGCCCTGCAAAATGAAATTTCTTCTGCTCGAGCCCGGGCCGAGCCCAACTTCTAATTTTTATTTTGCCCGAGCCCGGCCCGAACCCGAAAGATTTTTTTATTTTAGGCCCGAGCCCAAGCCCAACCCAATTTTATAATAAATTCTTTAAAAAATATATTTTGGAAAATTACTTTACCATCTAAATATAAAACGCATTAGATTGTTATTACTCGTATATACAACAAAGATAAGTATGAAATAAAAAAAATTTTACTCGTTAAATTTATTCGGTTAATCATTTAAAGCTTGAAATTGAATTTTATAAAATGTATTTTTAACAGTTCAAATAAAATAAAAAAAACCCTTTGAAATATTTACTTATCTTATTTCTAAAGTTGTAACAGCTATTAAAATATATTTAAATACTAGAATAAGATTTGCAATCCAGGTCAGTCATATGATAATAGAAAAGGGGAAAAAGCTGATGTCTGGAAGCTATATAATGTCATCGTGCGAAAGACTATTTAATAGCGAGTTTTATTTAAATCCTATTTTATAAATAATTAATTTGTTTTAGTTCAATTCGGGCCGGGCTCGGGCCTCGGGTCGGGCCTGATGCGGCGGCCCGACCCGAGCCCGAGACCCGATTATATTATAAAATTTTGCCTGAGCCTGACCCGAAACCCGATTGGGTCGGGCTTCGGGGCGTGCAGGGCTTTATATATAACCTAGCAAAGTATAATGCGCATTGTGTCTGCTTGCGGTTATGTAAAGCAACTTAACATCTATAATTTGCGCTAAGTGGTGGATTTAAAAAGGCATCGTATTAATATATACAACTACCGAACGTTTCTATTACTAGAGATTCTTATAACACATAGTAACAAAAGATTTGACTGCAGCAAAACTTTTGGTCCAATCATTTTATTCTATTTTTTAAATCAGAGGTAAATGAGAACTTATTATAATGATATTTGAAAAACTGAAATTTTGAATAGTACTATAGATTGGCTTGGACGGGCTTCCACTTTAAGATACAACAACGGGCCTGGCCTGGACGGGCCTTATGACCTAACGGGCTGGGGCCGGGCCTAGATACACTTAAGGCTCACTAAAAGCCGGTTACAAATTAATTAGATTATTCTTTGTATTTAAAAAAAAAAGGTGTGTCTTTATATTGTTTAGTAATAAGTATTTGATTTCTATTATGATAACAAGGAAAATTAAATTGTTTTCATTCATTAAACATCAACGCTTATTATTATAAATGTTAATTTAAGATTATATATACATTTCATCTCATAGGCGTAGCCAGGGTTGGCAGGGAGTGGTGGCTGCCCCCCCCCCTGAAATCCAAAATTTCTGAGATGTATGATGAAATAATCAGTTTTTATCTGGCAAAGATTTAATAGATATTTCCGAAAAAAAAATAATATGCTTTCACCTTATGAAAAGGCAAGCATTGAGTTACCAGTGCTACGAGTGAACTCACATTGAGTAAGGCAAGTCGCTAAATAGAAGAGAGAAGAACGATATTTTCGCCCATAGAATAGTCTTTTATTTTTAAGTGACAATACAAAATTACAATTTTTGATTTAAACCGATTTTAAATGCTATAGCTAAGTTATTTTTTGAACAATACAAATTTATACAAATAAATAATTTTGAAACTGCGTAGACTTGTTTTTACAAGTGCGGGCTTGATGCGGCGCAATGTTTTTTTTTGCGGGCCGGGTGCGGGCCAAAAATTAATATATTTGCGGGTATGGGCCGGGCTTGAATCCAAAATTTCGCTCCATGCAGATCTCTTAATCGCATAGCTTATAGGTAATTGAACAAACAAATATATTTCTTCCAACCGAATTATAACTTAACTATTAATATTATTTTAAAAGTTGCAAAAGTTCCTCAGAACTCTTACAAGTTCAATTTATTTTAAAAGTTTTTTCCCAGATAATTTTACAAGTATAAATAAAATGCATCTTATTTAAGTTAGATATTTAAATATAGCCTTTTAACAATCCTGGCACTCACTAATTAATTAACCAACATAATCAATAATAGTTAATCAATAAATCAATAAAGATGTTTTGCACCAAATATATAGTGCGTCGTTGATCCAACTTAACAAAAATTATAAAAGTTATTTATGCCGTTTTAGTATACGTTAAATATCAGGTTATATTCAACCAATAAAATGTACGTGTTTATTCATGTGTCAACTTGTTAAAGAAAGAGAGACATTATTTATTCGTTATAAAGAATAGATGATACTACTTACTTTCTCGTTAATTTTGTTATGTATTCCAAAAGTTATTGTTTGCTCTACCGAATCATTCGAGGATATTATTAAATGTATCAGTTGTTGCCAGGAAATACTCGAGATAAATTTGGATAATTAATTCTTATATTTGGATTTTATAAATAAAATTAATAAGTAAAAATGGCATAGCAATTTTATAAGCCTTTTACTATAAACAAAACCTAACTTACTAAATGGCTTAGATATGATAATTCTATATGGATAAATCTTAGCTCTAAGGTCTTTGATAAAACTTGAGACTACATTATTCAAAAATGTTATATACTAAGTTACGAGAATTTCCTAATGACAATAAATAAAAACAATACATATAATTCCGATTTATAATGTTTCAAAATGTTTTTTTTTAATTTTATTGTCAAATGATAATTTTGTGTGTTTTAATATGTTACTTTTTAAGCTGTGGAATATAAGCCGTGTTATACTTGCCTACTTTCTATAAATGGTAAGAATATGCGCTATTCTTACATATAATCACCTCATATAATTTAAATGCGACAAAGGGCCCCAAGCTATGCAAAACAAAAGTGGTAAATTTAGCACTTTTGGTTTTTATCCCGCATAGTAACTTATAGGGTAGGATAGTGTTTTACTCAACATCCTTATTTCTTCGCAGATAAGGTATCCCAACGGTATAACGATACAACCTAATGTTGAAGTAAAACCGTCACAAGTAATTTATTTATAAAACTTCAAGGTATGCAATGTATATAGTAATTAAGTGTTGCTAATTTTTTGAGATTTAGGTAAGATTATCTATATCTATTAAATTGTCTGCAAAAAAATATTCTTAATTTTAATATTAGTATCATAATATGGGGATGAAATTTTTTGAAGTTTTTTATTTAAACACCTTTTACAAAACTGTTCATATTATAAAGTTATAAATTTTAATTTTTACGGTTCGAATAATTCTAACTCATATGTTCAAAGTAAAATTAATGTTTGTTACTAATGGATAAAACTCTGACTTGCAATGTTTGTTATTACAGATATCGTTATTTTAAATTTATTAATAATCTTCTTCTTTATCAAGTATTTGGTCCCAAAGTCGTAGGGCTTGGTTTGAAGAATTTCTTCCATCTTGACCAATAACTTTATATTTTTATTCATTAATGTCATCAACATTTTATTGAATATTCGAATATTACTCTAAATTTATTTTAGGTAACCGAGAAACCGGAAATAACATATGCTGCCGATCCCAAAAATTTATATACTTTGATTACAATTGGTAAGTTTTAATGAAAAATTTAATATTAAATAATTTTTATAAAACAACTCAATCTAAGTGAACTAATTATATTAACTACCTGATATTGCATTATTATCAAATGTTTGAAAAAGCTCTGTGACTTTCAGATAAAATATTTTAAAGTAGTCATATATATTAGATCCTGATGCCCCTAGTAGAAAGAAGCCAATAAAAAGAGATTGGCGCCATTGGCTAGTGGTTAATATCCCTGGAAGCGAGGTGGATAAAGGCAATGTCGTAAGTATCTATAAGGGTCCAGGACCACCTAAGGATACGGGTACTCGTAAAATTTTTAGCAAAAAAAATTAAAATTTATTTAGGATTTCACCGCTACATTTTTTTGGTTTACAAACAAGCGGCAACGATTAATGCAACATCTCTCAATCTAAACTCGTAAAAGATTGTTCTTAATTATAGCATATTTATATTTTTAAGGTAACGTTTTGTTACAAGGTAAATATCCATGAGTTTTTTGAGTTATTGCAGGGCTATTTTTTTATAAATTTTAGGATGCGGGCCATTAATTAGTGTATAAAATTATTTAATTGAGCGATTTTCAGCAAGTGAGGATGCCAATAGGTGCAAAATCGTAGTTTCAGGACTTATTCTTACCATAATGTTGCTTGAATTAGTAAAATTGGGGCAGGTTATAAAATTAAACATGTTGCATAAAACAGATTTTAATTATTTTTCATAGTAGAAAAGCTAAATATGTTTTTAAGGCTCCAAAAGCATCAAGAAAGTTAGGCCAGATTTATAGTTTTCGTAAATGTTAAGTCCAATTATTTATATAACCTTTATTTTTTATTGATAGTCTGCGAAATGCTTGCTATTTAATAAATACGCATCAACTATCAACAAATTGGTAAAAGATATTTTTATTTAAAGATATATAAATTAATTGGCAAGACAAAATCTATAAAGAATAATATTTTTTATTCATGGGATATTAGAATTTTTTGTTTTAAAATATAGTTTACGATTGTTTAAACTTTTCAACAAAATAAACTACCACTTTTTCCCAGTTTATTAATGATTTGTCGAAAACTCATATTATTAGGTTAGACGCTAACTTTTAGGCAACTTCATAATTACATAAATGTGCCACAATCGCAAAATTATATCATTAAAATTATACTTACACTTACGATAATGAAAGGATGCATTTGTTAGCATGTAATTAACTTGACTAAAATTATTATAACGACATAGTATAATTGATACATGTTTAATATTAGCATTGGTTGGTGTATGAAATCGTGCTAGATATAAAATAAGCTTTAAATTTTTTAGTAAGATAATTTAGTCTATTAGCATCAAGAAATCAAGAATTAATCATTTGAGCATAGATGGTTGGGGGGGGGGGGGGATTTAAAACCTTGTCCTCATATAACCCCCCTTAAAAAATGACCAAATTACCGATATCAAGTAGCTTATTAAAAAATCGTAATTAAAATAAGATGGTTATCATAAAGAGAGAGTTTATATACTCAATTTTTTACATTATAGACTGGAGAGGGGTAGAGAATAGTTATCTTTAAAAATTGAAATACACTTAAGCGCTAAAATGCAAAAATTTTGTTTCGGTATATGTTATCAGGGTTTTTACCTAAAAATTATGTTCTAATATAGACAAACATAAATTTTAAATAAAGGAATGTAATGATTCCTACATAAAAAACTTTTTAGGCTAAGCATTGGTGATACTTATATTGTTTTACGTCATAATTTAATAACTTCAATATTTATTATTTCAGAACATCAGAAAGTAGGGCCAGTTTTGACACTCAAAAATTTGTTAGACGTCATAAATTGGGCGATCCTAGGTGGTGCAATGTGTTTAGAGCCCAATTCGAGGAGAAATAAAAATTTGAAGTCATCATAATATTTGTAATTCACATATTTCTTAATAATTTCTACCTGCACGTTAATGATTTCCACACACACACACACACACACATTTTGTAAAAGAAAATTTTGACTTATATTAAAAAAATATAAATTAGTCCATTACTTAATGTTGAAATTTGATTAATATCTATTAAAACAATAATGTAAAATATGTGGGTTTTAATTCAAAGTAGTTCTTCTTCTTGCTATACACAGCATGTACTTCATCTCATAAATATTTGTGCCGCTAATGTTCTTATCTATATATACATAAATGTAACTTGATATATTTTTTGATCTCCTCCTTACCGATTGCCCCACAAATTTTTATGGTTTATACATGCTTTTTATCCACCTGCGATAGCTGGAACCATTTCTAAAAAAATGAAATCGCCATCTAGCGAACCTAAAAATATAATGTTTACTACTTATTTTTCGCTACAGTATTACTCATTGCTCTGAAAGTTTTTCCCCTGTTGTTTTGCCAATTGTGCCTTTATTTTTCAGAAACCTACAAAGCATTTTTTACATATAAGCCTGTGACAAAGAAAAAGTCTTAATTTCAAAACCATACGATTTGCAGAATATAAAAACAACGCGTGCTTTCGAAAAGATTCTCCCGTTTTTTAAGCACGGATCTGTATATTCCAATCAAAAACCGTATATCAAATAATCATATCAATTTAATATCATCGCAATTACCAAAAAATTATGATTTACATTTATTAGAGGAGAGAGGGCCTATATGTTTACCGGGGTCATATCGCCCTCCTAATATTTTCATCTATAATCATTTTGCCTTCAAATTTTAATTCTAAATGTACTTTATCAAGGCACATATTGGGCACGAAAATATTAGGGTTAACTCTTATTAGAAAAAAATTATATCTTTTATATAAAAATGAAACAATGTATGTATGTATGCCGCCACCAATTTTGGAGAACTACCAGACCGATTTGGCTCAAAATTTCACAGTTTATTCCTGCCACTCCGGAGCGTGTTTTAAGATATGTTCCAGCCAAATCGGTCCAGTAGTTTTTGAGATATTTTGTTTTATGCGTTTTGACGTTGTATCGAACATCAATCAAACGCCCTCATCACGTACTGCTGCGTATCTTATCTATCGTGTAGGTAGTGTGATAAATGCAGTAGGCATGTGTTGCGGAAAATGAAAACTTTTTACGCACTTTGAAACATATCAAAGCCATTTTTTGCTTATTTTTCTTCACGTCAATTAATTTTATTATTATAGGACGGTCGTGTCCCCTCCTGCGTGGCTAAATAAATTAAAAAATCTAATTTTGTAATTTTTTGCACGTTAAATAAGAAGAAAAATGAAAATACTTTTAACAAAGTGCCAATAAATGTTGATATATCCATGGGCGTACCCAGGTTTTGAATTAGGGGAGGGGGGCAGATTAAAAAAAAGGTCTTGACTACCCAAAAATTTTCCTGAGAGCAAAAAAAAATAAAAAAAGGTCTCGACTATCCAAAAATTTTCCTGCGACCGTAATTTAAATTTCATTTTACCAAAATAATTTATATTTATGTGTAAATTCGCTAATACGCATCTGTATTATTTTGAGTTAAGTTCAAATAGGGGGGGGAGGGGGGGGGGGGGTAGCCGCGCCCCCTGCCCCCGCCTGGCTAATTAAGGGGGGGGTAAACATAATTTTTTTAATTTTTAAGGGTTTTTGTATTGAAATCCTTCTTTTTTTAAATTAGGAAGGGGGCAGCCGCGCCCCTTGCTTCCCCCTGGCTAATTAGGGGGGGGGCAGCCTCCCCTCTGGCTACGCCCATGATTATGATATTGTTTCTTAATTACATAAAAATAAAAAAAATTGCTTGAAGGGCCAGGGGGCCAAAGATTTTTTCCTTGGGGGGGGGGCCATGGAGCCAAGTTTTCTCTCTTGGGTGGGCCTGGGCCTTGGACCCTCTTTAACTATTTGTTTAAAATTTTTAAAAATTTCAATAATCTGTTCCCCCCCCATAATTCAAAACCTGGGTACGCCCATAATATATATTCTGCTAATACACCCGGGTAAATGGCAAAACAACGTTTGATTTTTCGTTAAATAAACTATATGCGTATCCGTATCCGCCTTTTGTTATATTTTATCATAAAGACCAGGCGCAATATTTTTTTTTGATTATAGGTAAATATGACTTAAAAAAATGTGCTTCATGAAAATTTAAATTCGAACATTACTGAGGTAAAATTTTGTGTTTTTAACCACCTTTAAAAATATCAATTATTGTTATTTTTCGTATAGTTGAGTTTTTAAAAAAAATTTTTGGTAGTTTTAAATTTTCTTATTAAAATTTTTTAATTTTTTTTAATTTTTTTTAATATGGCAAAACAATTGCCGGGTCAGCTAATCAATATATAAAAATGAAACTATGTGTGTATATATGTGTGTATGCCGCCACCAATTTTGGAAAACTACCAGACCGATTTGGCTCAAAATTTTACAGTTTATTCCTGACACTCCGGAGCGTGTTTTAAGATTTGTTCCAGCCAAATCAGTCCAGTAGTTTTCGAGGAGTCAAGTTTTATACGTTTTGACGTTTAATCGAATGTCAATCAAACGCACCCTACGTATCTATCGTTTCGTTTGTAGAGTTATAAATGTAGGCATGTGCTGTTTTTACGATTTGAAACATTGAGTAAAGTCATTTTTTTGCTTATTTTTCACGTCAATTATTATTATTATAGGACGGCGTGTCCCCTCCTGCGTGGCTAAATAAGTTAAAAAATCTAATTTTGTCATTTTTTGCGCGTTAAATAAAGAGAAAAATTAAAATACTTTTAACAAAGTGCCAATAAATGTTGATGTATCTCAGTTCTTCGGACATTATTAAGTTCAGAATTAAAAGTTTTATTCAGAAACAAATAATTATAATTATGATATTGTTTCTTAATTACAAAAAATTAAAAAAAATGGCTTGAAGGGCCAGGGGGCCAAAGATTTTTCCCTTGGGGGGGGGGGGGGCTTGGGCCAGACTATGATTTTAAAAAATACCATTTTGTAGGTTTCTAGCGATAGCTTTAAAAAAATGTATCCAAAATTTAATGATTAATTTTTGATTATTTTGACTTAAAAAATTTGCTTAAATTTGCTTGGGGAGGGGGCAAAGGTGCAGAATTTTGCACAACGCCACACCTTATCTCAAAAATATCAATTATTTGTGTTTTTTTGTTAAATAAACTATATGCGTATATCCGTATCCGCCTTTTGTTTATATTTCATCATAAAGGCAGGCGCTATGTTTTTATTTGATAAACGAGCATGAAAATTTATAACTGATCCACTATTTTGCAACACTCTTTTAAAATCTTTTTATAAATTGAGACCCCCTTTGCCCATGCCCTTTAAAAAATATTTAAAATTAAGGTTTATTTTTCACGTCAATTATTATTATTATAGGACGGTCGTGTCCCCGCCTGTGTGGCTAAATAAATTAAAAAATCTCATTTTCTCATTTTTTGCGCGTTAAATAAGGAGAAAATGAAAATACTATTAACAAAGTGCCAATAAATGTTGATATATCTCAGTTCTTCGGACATTATTAAGTTCAGAATTAAAAGTTTTATTAAGAAACAAATAATTAATTATGATATTGTTTCTTAATTACAAAAAATTAAACAAAATTGCTTGAAGGGCTAGGGGGCCAAAGATTTTTCTCTTGGGGGGGGGGGCATGGGACCAGGTTTTTTCTCTTGGGTGGGCCTGGGCCTTGGACACTCTTTAACTATTTGTTTAAAAATCTTTGCATAATAAACACTTACCAATTATATTTGATATATTCTTAATCTAATAAAATTTATCTATAAGTTGATATATTTTGTGCTAATACACCCGGGTAAATGGCAAAACAACGTTTGCCGGGTCAGCTAGTAGAAAATAAGATTTTTAGGGCTAAAGCAACCCTTCTTAAATTTTTTCGTTATTTGTAAATGACGTGTTCCTTCAACTTTTAAAACATTTTATAATTAAATAAATCGACATTTTTATATGAGTTATGTGTAAATATCTAATTTTTAAGAATTTTATGATTTTTAAAACCAACCTAAAGTGAAATGATTACCCTGGGTTTATTGAAAGCGGCATTGTCGTTTCCATAATATTCACTCATTAATTAAGCTTTATGCATAATTGTTATAAATCTAACTTGAATCCTATGAACAAATAACATATCATGTTTTTTTAGCTTAATAATATGTCAGCCTAAAGGAAATATTCTAACAAACGAATTTAAGATACTACACTTAAAAATATAGAAAATATTAAATGATGGAGAAAATTTTGCAAAAGAAATAAAAACAAGAGTAACTATTAACAAGAACAAATCTTAGCTGATTATCTAATAAAAGGTTTAAAACTTTTTACAGGTCTATGACTAAACAAATAATTTTAAGCTTAAGGCTATATAAAATTTAAAGGTGAGATATTTAGCCTACCCATGGCTAAAAACATAATTTGTTAATGTCTGAATCATGGCTTAAAACCAATCAGTAACTAGGTTTGTTATGCTCATATTTTTCTTAAAACCCCTGAGGTAGATTATGTTACAACTTCATAAGCTATAAAAGACAAAGTTATAATATTTTAGCAATATTTTAAATTTTCCTAAGCTATAAGAGACAAACTTTTAATATTTTGGCAATTTAAACACATGCACTCAAGTTATCATAATTTTTAAACTTTAAATATAAGAGGACACCTTTGCCTCTTTTAGGTCATCTTGACTCTGGTCATTTTTCGCAGTTATACGAGTTGTCTTTTCTTTACTTTCATATAAAAACTCTAATTGTGTGGATATAATTATTTTTCCTATAATAAACATTGCGGACAAGAACATCTTTTTGAAAAATTTTAATGAAAATCGGTTGAAAATTTTGTTTGCCTCTTTGTTTTTTTATGGTCGATAGCCTCGGTTTCACCTACATGTCTTTTGATGACTTTGATTGCTTTTCAGGGTGCTTTTTAGCATACTGATAGCATGCATCTTAATCATATATTATTTAATTAATAACATATATTATACATAATCTTTTTTGTTAATATACTTTATATTCTTAATTACTTGTAGTACATAATTGTATTTTTTTTAAAGTTTACTGAAAACTATCAATATATGTATTCTGATTAGTGTTTTTACTTTGCTTATTTTCATATTGCCTTTTTTATTTAATTTATTGTCCTTTATAATTAATTATTAATATGCAATTTAAATATATATTTCATATTATTTGCTTCCAAACTTTATATTCTTTTTATTTGTTGTATTTTCATCTTCACAAAATCTGTATTTTTAAAAATGTATGCAATTAAGTAATTTTTCCAATACCTATTCTTTTAGTCTCTTAGAGAAAATTTATAGCATGCATATTCTTAAGCATATACTATATAATTTTAGGCTATTGGATCACCAAATATGCTCGAGTTTTTTTTGATATATATTAATTTTATTACTACATATTTTAAACTATGGCATTCCACTAATTATCATGTGTGCGATATAATAATTTTATTGAACATTATATTTTATTTTTTATACACCAACGGTTAAAAATTTATGCATTTGTCACATAATTATGCCTACTATCGCTAATTATCGCTCTTTTTGATCCATAAAATTTAAATATATTATGTATGGAATTTATTAATAAATAAGCCTTTTTCTGTTATCATAACTCTAAATACCTATCGTATTTAATTGCATTATATAGCATTATAATTTTTTCATCGTAAAGACTCTTTCATATGATTTCTATTTTATCTTTAATATCTTATTATACTAATTATTTATCTAATTTTAGACTACGCCAAAGCAGAGCTTGGCAGGGGTAATAAAAAAGATAAATTTTATGAATAGTATTCCGACAAAAAATAGGTTGCATGGTTGTGTTTAATGAAAGTTTACAGAAAGTTGCGAAGGGAAAAATAGAGAATATAAAGCCTGAAGTCATTAGACAGTTCGCCGAAAATACTAGAAAGATAGCTTTTTCATTTTTATAATAAAAAATAATAAAAGGTTTAAATATTCTCTGTTTGCTTATATTAACATTAATTGATGTCGAGATTTTATTTGGTTGAGGTTAGAGGCCTGTAGAATCTAATTTTCTATGGATAGTCTGAGCCCGAAATTTTAAATTAAAATAATTAGGAGCCCGTCTCCGGCCCGATTCTTTACATATATAAATATAGGTAATGAATATAGAAATCTAAAAAACTTTATAAACATATTTTTCGTAAATATAAATAAACTATTTAGATATTACATATTTATTTTCAACAGGCGTTGGAAATATCATTAATTATTTGTGATATCTAAATCCCATCTTCAGACGAAATTTTTACTTTTGCTAGTTTCACTAATTCAATTGAGGTTATCATTTTAATGCCTTTAAATTGGGGGCACAAGATTTTTGATATTTTATGATAAATATCTAAAATACACATAGACCCTTAAAATTTTAGACACCTTATTTTAAATGGTAAAAAGCTCTAAATAAATCCAATTTATAATAATATAAAACCGCCTAATGCAAAGTCGGTTTTAAATCTGCTTCTGCCCATCACTGTCAGGTAGGGAAACCAATAAGGTGATTTAAGCCTGAACAATTTGTTGATATTCTTGAAATTTAAAATAAGTGTCGAGCCTTCAAGTACACATTTTATTTGGTTAATAATATTCATGAATGTTTCGTGCATTTTAAGACGTCTATGAATTCACTGGCTTAGTTTATTTACCAACAAAATCCGTATATATAAATCCTTTTGTGCCCTTTCACCTCTTTTGACCCATTTAACACAAAATTGGTGGTTGATGAAGAATGGGCGAAAGGAATGAGTAAATTTTTCGCATAATTACTAATTTTTATTTAACAATTTTTATGATATCATATATTTTTAAGGCCCGATCCCGGATAAAAATTTACGGGCGGGGGTCGGGCCTCGGGCCGTCCTTGCAGGTATCTAGTTGCGGCCACAACATTAATCGGAGTGAAAATTAAAAATTACATTTTTGCCGCCCCTCTTGTTCAAATCCTGACTACGCTCATGTAATATCTCATTAATAATTGAACCGCTGATGCTTTTATATTTTATCTTTAATTTATGTAATGCCTCATTCGTTTTATTTATACTTATTTTACCTAACTATATAAATAAAGACAGTAATGATATATATAACAAAGATAGAAAATACCAAGGCTATTTAAATCTTCGTTCATGCTTATGATTAAGCTTACCATCGTAAATTATTGATACTATATTCACTCGCATAGCATAACATGTAAGTCAACATTTGTGAAAGATGATTACATAATGGCAATACATAGACTCATATTTAGTATAGGGCACAACACATTTAACATTATGAATTGAATTTGTAATACAAGCTTATACGATAAAGTCCATACCCTTTGATTAACATATTTGGCGAAATCCTATTTATGCCACATATTTTTACACGTATTTTAATCCTTGATGAATTTTTGGATCCAAAAATAATTGTATATGTACACCTAGACTATTTAAACCGTATTTCATAATGTAGGCGAAATGCTAAAACCATTGTTCAGTTTTACTTTTAAACGTATCCGTCCAGAATCGGGGTCAAAATAGCCAGAAAAAAACAGCAGAATTGGTCAGAACTGGTCAGAACAAGATTTTAGATAATCAATATATTAGAATTAAATCTCAAATGGGGAGGGAATTTGATGTGCATCTAATCCTAACCCTGACCCTAACCTAAAACGCTGACCTAAAACACTAACCCGAACCTTAACCCTCCTGACCAATCTTGATCTGACCAGTTCTGACCAATTCTGCTGTTTTTTTCTGCTATTTTGACCCGGTCCCATCCGTCCATGTTGATAGACAAGTCATCGGTAATATGTTTAAAATAAAATATATATTCATAGTTATAAATAATAAGATTAATTTATCTTGCTTCTGTTTGCTTTTTGTAGAAGTTTTATCGTTTGCGTTATTCTTAGATATGTGTTTTATTAGTGGAATCATATTAAAAGAAACATCATGTTGATCGATTATAATACTAGAGTTTTTTGGTAAAAGATTGTCAGCTGCAACAATAATTTTTTCATCAATAGTTTAATTTTGTTTTTTTTTATTAATCAGATGTATATAACAGTAGATTATATTGTTATTAGAAATAGCTGTTATTGTTAATGGGACTACACATAATATAACGTTGATCGAACGTAACGTTGATCGAACGACGATAGCTAATGAACCATCTAATAGTTGTTGGATTTAGTCCATGGGAATAGTCACTATTTACAAGAACTGTTGTAAGATTAAATTGATAAGCCATTTTTAATGGTAAGGCTTTTTGAAACGTTTGTTAATTTGGTTGTAAGAAGATTGAGATGGTCATTTAAAGAGACGGGAGGAAAGTCACCTGGCAAAACGTATCAAGAAATGAAAGCCGAAGTTAAGCAAAAGAGAGGAGGCCTAAATTGGCATGGAAACATAAAATATATATAGATTTGAAAGGTACGAGCTAAAGCGAACTGGTTGTACAGGAATACATGGAAAAACTACTTGTAGGAGCGGACCCCTAAATGTGACAAACAGCTATAGGAAAAAAAGATTGGTGTGGGATTTATGAATATGAGAATGCCTTAGGGAACCCTAATATGATTCTAATAAATTTATTGCTATAAAATTGTTATTAGGCCACAAAATTAAAATAAATTCATTCTGGAAAATTTTAAGTCCTACATAATAACCAAAATTGTATAAACGAATTATATATGTATTTCATGCCTAAAATAAAAAAATATTCCTTAGATTACTTGAATATAGCAGAGGGATATTTTTAGTGTGTGGAACTATTGGCTATTTTTTGAGGCGCTTTCATTTTTATTAACGACGAAATAGAGCTTTAATTTAAGTGTTGGCATCCAATATTTTTCTCCCTGTTTTTGCTTCGTGCTCTGGTTCCTTTGGTAAACAAGCAATGGAATTTTTAAAGAAATCGAAAAGCGCTCACCGAAATCTGAAATTTTCGCGTCCTTTTACTCAGGCAACATTAGGGATTCTTGTTGTACGATACAACTTTAAATCCATTGCCTACTCATGGCCTATTTTAGAAGATAATGATTGTTTTCCAATATGTCTTTATCTTATTAAGCTTATGTATGTAACTTTGTTTCGTGTAAATAAAGTTTGTACCATTAAAAAAAGCAAGGCGCCAAACTAGTAGTAATATTTACGCAAATTGTGAAAACGTTTCTTATAGTGCCTTATTTTATAAAAGTATAGTCTTCCTAAATTATGTTTTATTTGTCACAGATTCAGATATTGTAAAAAACGTGGGAGTCAAATTAAAAGTAGTAAGACAAAACATTAGGGGTAAAATTTTCGGAACAATGAGATACATTGTAACAAAAATAATTTGCATTTGTCGAATGTAAGATTTTGAAAACGTATGCAGAGGCAGTGTTATGGCAAAATTTTAAAGCAAGGTTGCGTGTTTTCGGAGATCTTATTACAAAAAATTTTATTTATAAACTTTTAAAAACCCATAATATCTTTAAGGTAAGACAAAAAAAAATTCTTAAGAAATGTTAGGTTCGTTCATTTTGGTTATCTCGCATCAGTCGTGCAAATTATCATTTTTGATAGATTTTCTTTACTATAAAGTATAAATGATTGCCCATTCGCAATTATATACTAATAATGACTCAAATTAAAAAAATGACAAAACACATTTTAATATAATACAAAATAATGTTTTATACAATATGCGAGAATGAATATACAATACAAGCCTATACGATCATATACAATTCTTTGGATTAATAGATAAATTAAATCCTATTTCCGCCATATATCTTTACAATCCTTTTTAAATCCTTGAAAAATTTTGGGATTTAAAAATAATTGTATATAGAAGCCTAGACAATTTATACCGTATTTCGTAATGTAGGCGAAATGCTAAAACCATAGTTCAGTTTTGCTCTCAAACTTATCTGCCCAAGGTTGATAGGCAAACATGTAAATTGTCATTGGCAATATGTTCAAAATAGAATGTATATTGATAATTATAAAACGATTTACTTTGTCTATCTTTATTTTTTGTCGAAGTTATGATGTTTGCGTCAATCTTGGCCAATTTTTTCAGTGGCATCTTATTTAAAGTAATATCAAGCTTAACAATTATAAGACTAGATGTTCCTTTGACAAATGGTAACAAAAGATTGCAATCTGCAACAACATTCCTTTCATCAGATTTTGTAATTTATTTTTTTGATTCATCAGACATATTATCGTCGATCGAACGAGTATATTTTTCTAATACAAATATATTTTACAACAATATTCATGTTTATTTCGCCAAGGAAATTGAATTAAAAAGCTGAAAACACAACTAGGCATTTAACTTTGATATTAAAATTTATCAAGAATTTTTGGTTTTGTAGAAAGTAACCTTAACTTTATTGAACAGTTACTAAAATAATCTAACAAATTACAGTTACACTTCCGTTGCAAGTAAAGTAACTAATTGCAACAACTAATTACTTAACAGCTCTATAAAGATCAAACAAATAAGCATTTAATTACATTAACTTAACTCGCACAAGATTTTAATCAAATTTAATTATATTCGTAATATTATGCTATAAGGCCCCCTAATTGTTTTATTGTTTGTTTAAGTCTTGATCTATTTAAATTTGTAGATCGCTTTAATAATGTTCATTCAAATTGAAAATTAATAATAAAATTGTTGGCCCAAATATTAGTGCTAGGCCTAAAACAAAAAATTGATATTCGGCCAATTTTATTGTCGTCAATTTTTTAAATTAAAAGACATTTAAATAAATGGAGATTAGATTGTCTCTATATTCATATGGGTTAAATTGCTTAAATATATTATATTAAGCTATTATTATGCCTTTCATAATATCTCATTAATAATTGAACAGCCGATACTTTTATTTTACCTATAATAAATGTTTTACGATTGCTCAATAATTTTATCTTTTATTTTTAACTTATATAACTATATAAAAAGACAGCAATTATAGCAAGCATAGATCTGTAAAATATCAAAAGTATTTTTAAAGATTTAACTTATAATCGTAAATTAAAAAAAGCTCACTGGCATGATCTATGATGCAAGTTAGTATTTTTGAAAGATTTTCTTTAATAAAAAATGTATTTAATATTTATGACTCTTATTTAAATATGGCACAACACATTTAACGTAATTTAAATTATGCTTTTAAATATTGTAAAAAAAAGTTGTAATACCAGCCTAAACAATCAAGCTCATTTCTTTTGATTAAGATATATGGTAAAATTTCTGCCACATATTTTTGCAAACGTAATTCAATCCTTGATGAATTTTGGGTTCCAAAAATAATTGTACATATACGACCGTATTTCGTAATGTAGGCAAAATGCTGAAACCATAGTTCAGTTTTACTTTTAAACGTATCCGTCCATAGTTGATAGGCAAACATGTAAATTGTCATGGGTAATATGTTTAAAATAAGATATGCTTTGATAACTATCAAGAAGAAGATTAATTTCTTTTGTCTATTTTTGTTTAGCATAGACGCTTTATTGTCTGCGCTAATCTTAGTAGACGGTATTTTGGGTGGCATCATATTCAAAGCTATATCATGGTGATCGCTTATAAAACTAGAAGTTCCTGTGATATATGGTGACACAATATTACTAGCTGCAAAAGTACTTTTCTTGTCACATTTTTTCTTTTTCTTTTTTGATTCACCATACGTAAATAACAACAGATTGTAATGGTATTCGAAATAACTGCTATTAATGGAACAAGACAAAATATAACGTTGATCGAACGACGATAGCTAATTAACCATTTAATAGATTTAAGGTTCGGTGAATGGAAATAGCCATTAATTTTACATAGAATTTTGTTTAAATTTTTTTTAGTTGTGACATTTTTAATGACAAAGCTTCTAAAAACGTTTGTCAAATTGTTTATGAATAAATTTCCATCTATAAAATCCTTGCTTTTGTTTACTACAAAAACAACATTAAATCCCAAAACTGTAGGGTATTTAAGGCCAGACAAGCGAAAATCCTTGAGCTAGTATCAGATGGCTAATACGCCGCTCATTACAAAATCGTATATACTGATGTGGGAATATTAAAGCACATAAACGCTCCAATGATATAGCTATACGAATGTAATTGCTGAAGTTTGCGAATGTATATACTAGGGGAAAATTGATTTTAATTACATAAAAGACATACCATTTACTAGCAAAACATATCCCGGATTCTCACATGTATATTGCAACATTAGGTATAATGAATAGGGCCAAGATGAAATCTGAAAGGGTCATAAACCTGATTAACACGTAAAATAGTTTGTGCTTCTTTGCTATAACGCTTCCAATTAGTGACTCAGATGAAAAAACAACTCTATGACATATAATAAAGCACACTTCCAACAACTCCGATTACCACTAGTATAGGTAGAATTATTCCATAAGTAATATTTATACTCCACAAAATATATTCATACGAAACTACGGTTTCCTTGGTTATATTCAAGGTCATTTGGGCTAAGGCATGTTTATTAGGCATTAACAGTGATATAATTTTTAGGCTTAAAATATGAAGTGCGAATTATTATTTGCGGCCGACGTTCCAAATAATCCATAAAAGAAAGCTATGATTCATTTAGACTTATTTAGCACAAGATTTTAATTATTCCTATGGTATAAGCGTCCTATTGATTGTCTAAAGATTTAAATTTGTAGATCCCTTTCTATAAAGTTAATTTTATTTAAATCAATGAATATATTTATATTGTCCACATTTTGTGATAGGCTAAACAAACAAAAAATTTTGTATGGCCAATGATGACGCAATGCTAATTTAAAATACAAAATTATGGATTTCATGTGTTCGAAGAGTATATGCATATTCAAATAACCAATTTTTGAAATATGTTGAACGACTTAATCTTGTTATTAGTACGGAATTTAATAAATTATTCTTTAAGCGAATAAGAGATAACGTTCTGTAGAAACTTTATAATCAAATTATTTAAATATTAAAGAAGTGACTAAAAACTTCTTTATCTATAAAATATAAAGAATTTTTTTAAATATATACCTATTTTACGTATTTTTAATAGCTACGATAGATTTATATAAATACTGGAATAGAATTATCAACTTTCATTAGAATTTATTAAAGGGAGGAAGAGGGACTGGAGTTCAAAAGTTATATTTATTCGTTAAAAAGATATTTATTAATTGCTATGCAATTTATGGGCTCGTTTTTGGTTGTCCGTTATCCGTTTGTTGTCCGTCCGTTACCCTCCCTATCTATTTGCATTGGGTATATTAGGTTATCGATTTTTTAAATTAATGCATGAGAAAGAGGTGCCCCACCCCTCATCTCTATCTTCCTCACTTTCGGGCGGGGTCGGGTTTTAATTGCTACGTTAAATTAATGCATAAGTATATCTATTCGTTTTTGAATTGGGTAACATTGATATTAATTGTTATAATTACCCTATGCCCTCCACTACAAGGGCCTATGCCTCTACTGATATGGGTCCCTGTGCCCCTACAAAAGCCTATGCCTCTATTAATGTGGGTTCGAACCCCGGCGAACGTTCTGAATTGCTGGTTCGATTCCCGGAGAGGGCAAAATTTTATTTTTATTTTTTAAATTAAATTAATATATTTTTCCTGTTACTACCATTGATAATATGACTTTTTAGCCGTCCGCTTTTTCTATTATTGTTTCATTTTATTAATTGCTATGTAATTTATGGGCTCTTTTTTTGGTTGTCCGTCCGTTGTCCGTCCGTCCGTTACCCTCCTATCTATTTGCATTGGGTATATTAGGTTATCGATTTTTTAAATTAATGCATGAGAAATAGGTGCCCCACCCCTCATCTCTATCTCCCTCGCTGTGTTATTTTTTAAATTAATGCATAAGAGGTGCCCCACCCCTCATCTTTATCTCCCTCGGTGTGTTATATATAAGATTTGTTAAATTATCTATTATATAATAAACATAGATAAAAGTTGTTTACTTTAATGCTATGCAATTTAACTAGTTATATAATAAACATAAATAAAAGTTGTTTACTTTTTAATTGCTATGCAATTTAACTAGTTTGGGGTTAGAATCCCGGAGTTTTTTTGACTCTTATGATTGTTCTTGTTACTATCATTGATAATAAGAATCTTTGGTCGTCCGCTGGCTGCTGACCAATGAAAAAAATGACCATTGGCTAAAATGTGAATCGAAATTATTTTTTTCGTTTTTTTTTGACTATTATGATTGTTCCTGTTTCTACCATTGCTATTATGACTTTTTGGCCGACCGCTGGCTGCTGACCAATGTTATATAATAAACATAAATAAAAGTTGTTTACTTTTAATTGCTATGCAATTTAACTAGTTTTTAGGTTAGAATCCCGGAGTTTTTTTGACTCTTATGATTGTTCTTGTTACTATCATTGATAATAAGACTTTTTGGCCGTCCGTTGGCTGCTGACCAATGAAAAAAATGACCATTGGCCAAAATGTGAATCCGAGTTTTTTTTGTTTGTTTTTTTTGACTATTATGATTGTTCCTGTTACTACCATTGCTATTATGACTTTTTGGCCGTCCGCTGGCTCCTGACCGATGGAAAAAATGACCAATGGCCAAAATGTGAATCGAAATTATTTTTTTCGTTTTTTTTTACTATTATGATTGTTCCTGTTCCTACCATTGTTATTATGACTTTTTGGCCGTCCGCTGGCTGCTGACCAATGGAATCAAATGACCATTGGCCAAAATGTGATTCGAAAACTTTTTTTCGTTTTTTTTTGACTATTATGAATTTATATCCACTTTTACCGTGTCTTGGCTGCTGACCAATGGAAAAATATTAATTGCTATGCAATTTATGGGCTCGTTTTTTGGTTGTCCGTCCGTTGTCCGTCCGTCCGTTACCCTCCTATCTATTTGCATTGGGTATATTAGGTTATAGATTTTTTAAATTAATGCATGAGAAAGAGGTGCCCCACCCCTCATCTCTATCTCCCTCGCTGTGTTATTTTTTAAATTAATGCATAAGAGGTGCCCCACCCCTTATCTCTATCTCCCTCACTTTCGGGCGGGGTCGGGTTTTAATTGCTACGTTAAATTAATGCATAAGTATATCTATTCGTTTTTGAATTGGGTAACATTGATATTAATTGCTATAATTACCCTATGCCCTCCACTACAAGGGCCTATGCCTCTACTGATATGGGTCCCTGTGCCCCTACAAAAGCCTATGCCTCTATTAATGTGGGTTCGAACCCCTGCGAACGTTCTGAATTGCTGGTTCGATTGCCGGAGAGGGCAAATTTTTTTTTTTTTTAAATTAAATTAATATATTTTTCCTGTTACTACCATTGATAATATGACTTTTTGGCCGTCCGCTTGTTCTATTATTGTTTCATTTTATTATATAATAAACATAAATAAAAGTTGTTTACTTTTAATTGCTATGCAATTTAACTAGTTTTTGGGTTAGAATCCCGGAGTTTTTTTTTCACTCTTATTATTGTTCTTGTTACTATCATTGATAATAAGACTTTTTGGCCGTCCTCTGGCTGCTGACCAATGAAAAAAATGACCATTGGCCAAAATGTGAATCCGAGTTTATTTTTTCGTTTTTTTTGACTATTATGATTGTTCCTGTTACTACCATTGCTATTATGACTTTTTGGCCGTCCGCTGGCTCCTGACCGATGGAAAAAATGACCATTGGCCAAAATGTGAATCGAAACTATTTTTTTCGTTTTTTTTGACTATTATGATTTTTCCTGTTCCTACCATTGCTATTATGACTTTTTGGCCGTCCGCTGGCTGCTGACCAATGGAATAAAATGACCATTGGCCAAAATGTGATTCGAAAATTTTTTTTCTCGTTTTTTTAGACTATTATGAATTTATATCCACTTTTACCGTGTCCTGGCTGCTGACCAATGGAAAAAAATGACCATTGGCCAAAATGTGATTCAAAAATTTTTTTTTCGTTTTTTTTACTCTTATGAATTTATATCCACTTTTACCGTGTGCTGGCTGCTGACCAATGGAAAAAAATGACCATTGGCCAAAGTGAGCATCAAATTTTTTTTTCCGTTTTTTTGGCTATCATTGACTTATAGAGTATCTGTTGGTACTGACGAATGGAGAAAAAATGACCATTCACCAAATTTTTCTATTTTTTAATTAAAAATTGTTCAAATTCAACAAAAAATTTCTCCCAACAATTCTGCAAATTCTTAACATTGTGATGTTTTATAATTGAATGTTTGTTAGACCCATAATCACTAAAGGCCATAAAAACTAAGTAATACGCAACTAGATGCAAACACTAAATCTAACCCTAACCCTTGCCTATATTACATTTTGCCTATAAATGGAAAATTTGATAAATAATTAATTAATCATTAGGCATTTAATACCCCCCTATAGGCATTCTCGCCCCTTCCCACTTTTCTCGCCCATAAATTGCATAGCAAATATGATACATTTATACGAAGTATAGATAAGTCGTCTCCCCTTCCCTTCCCCCCTTCCCTTCCCCCCTTCCCTTCTCCCCTCCCCCTTCCCACGAGGGCCTCAGGCCCGGGTTTTTTTTTATAATGAGTCGAATTTGTTTAAATCCTACTTTACAATAGATTAGTTATTGGGCCGCAGGTCGGGCATCACCACCAAGCCCGAATTGAGACCCAGGCCTGTTCTTTTTTTAATTTTGCCAAGCCCACCCGATTCGAGCCTATGGCTCTAACCCAGGCGCGTCGGCAGATTTTCTCAAAGGGGGGAAGCTGCCAAAATAATTTTTTTAACATTTTAATTTGTAATTGAAAATAAAGATTAAACAACCAAAAAGCCGGGGACGAAGACGACGATTGGACGCTAACTAAGGACACAAAGAATACAGCGATTTGTGCTCTAGGACAGATCAAAGGAGGCAAAGTTTTAAAAGGGGAACTATGGTGGTGGGATCAATCGGTTTGGAATTTCATAAAAAGAAAGAAAAACCTATATAGACGGTGACAAAAATCAAAAGATTCGGAGAATTATCCAGATTAGAAAGGCTAAGAGAGTCGCAATATAGGCCGTTGCAATAGCAAAGAATGCCGCGTACACCGGCAATCAAACTATCATAAAGGGGGCGATAGACTTAGAATTGGCCAAGATAGGGAGAAGAAAAGTCACGATGTCTGAGTTCTTAAAATAGTCAAAAACGAGAAGAATCCAATCTTATCAAGTTGGGGGAAGTGATGAAAATGATAAGAACTTATGAATAGACAAAGATTTCTTTATCGATATTGAGCTAAACATGTGTTGATCAAACTATTCCAGGAGAATAAAGTTAGGACACAAATGAACATGTTGCAAAAAGGAAAAGCTAGACCCGATGGAATATCTATTGAAGCATTGCTCGGATGTCGTGAAGAAGGAGTCACCACCATGACGAACCTCCTTAACAAGATATTGGTAGAATAGCGATATCACAATCAATGGAGTAACGGCACGATTATACCTTTATTTAAAGGCAAAGGAGACCTCAGGACTGCAATTGCAGAGGTATCAAGCTAACTTGCCACTCCTTGAAGCTTATGTAAAGGATCCTAGTAACAAGACTGAAAAACGAGGTGGAAACAAACGATCCAATTTTCGCACTAAGACAAAGGATGCATAAATATGGTGAAAAGTGAAGAGACATACATATGGTCTTTATAGACTTGGAGAAGGCCTATGACACGGTCCCTCGCGATTTAATATGGTCGTGCCTGAGAAAACAAAATATTCCTGACGCATACATACGGCTTATGAAAAATATTTATGAGGCCTCAAACTCTTTCTTTAGGACGACAGTTAGAGACCTAAACTTTTCAGCTTCAAATTGGATTAGATTAAGGGTCTGCTTTAAGTCTCTTTTAATTTAACATGATTATGGTCGATAACGAGAGACATTCCAAAGCCATCGTTATGGTGTATGCTATATGCCGATGATATAGTACTATGCGAAGAACAAAGAAGAAAGTATTTGATGCCGAAAAGTGGTCAAGACGCTGCGCTGAATATGGTTTAAAAGTCCACGATCGAAAAGGGTTATACCAGAAATTAACGCTAGAAGCTCATCGCTGGATGACTATCTAAAGTACCCAAAAGTAGACAAGTTTGCATACCTCGGCTCGTTGCTATTTTAAGAGGGTTGCGAAACAGAAGCCAATGCCCGGAAGGATGGCTTAAATGGCGAAGTATATCCGGTGTAATGTGCGACAAGAAAATGACAATATGGTTGAAGAGCAAAACTTACAAATTCATCGTAAGACCGATGTTACTCTATGGAAGTGAAACATAGTCTTTAACTCTGCGGAAGAAAAGCTTACAAGCCACAGAGATGAGAAAAATACGTAGGAGCTTGGGGAATACTAAGCTTGACCATATGACGAATGACTTTTTGATGACAAAAATGGGTATGGCGGACATGATCGGCTAAGGTGGTATGGGCATATACTAAGAAGGGAGACGAATGACGTAAATCGAAAAGCACTGGACATGGAGGTATTGGGGAAGAGAGGAAGGACGACCTCGTGTTACGTGGAAAGGGGAAGTCGGTAAAGTTATCAAAACAAAAGAGATTAGTCAAGACATGTCTTTCACCCGGTCATTGGAAGAATTTCATTGAAACAAACCCCACGACTGTGGGACCAAATAACTGATAGACAAGAAGAGATTGATAATTTATTAAATTACATTTAAATTGCATAAGAATAATTCTTATTTATAATAAAATGGTATGCTAAAGATGGTTGAATATAAAAAAAATTATAAATTTTAATAGTAAATCATGTAATTAAATTAATCTGGAATATATAATTCTGCAATTAACAATTGATATCTGTCTTATTAGGTCAAACGTTTTATCATAAAAACATTGAAATATTATCTGGTTGATATATTTTACGCTTTTAAGTTAAATTTAAATTGGAAAGCGGCGTCAAAGCAATAAAATATTAATTAAGGAATAGAAATTAATTAAATGAATAATATAAGCACCCATTTCGATATTAAATAAATTTTCAAGTACTCTATATGATAGCATTATTTCAAAAGATAATAAGTTGTTTCAAAAAATATTTTGTCCATGGCATTTTTTAGAAGTTTATGTGCAATTCATAGTCTGGCCCGACCCACCGACCTAAGTTTATTTTAAAATTTTCAGCTCGAACTTATTTCCGAAAGTTGATAATTTTTTCATTTCTAAATTGTTTGGCTATCTAGAGCCGCCTTAAAAATGTTTTATAGAAATTGTTTAGACCGAACCCTTAGTGGCGTCGGGTTAATAGATATTAAAAGATACTAAGAGCTTTGTATTACCCAAGCGAAATATAAGCATCTTTACTACAGCTTTGAGTTTTGTCATAATGCATGACCCTTTGTTAAAAAATGAAAATTTTTACTCTAACTCATGAGTAATTAATGTCTGCTATTATTCATAAAGGCGTCTTTTTAAAGAGTTCCTTAACCGTTATTAATTAGGTCAAGTAAATGCTATCACTATATTGTTATTAAAGTTTTTGGTCAATAAGATATGAAACTTTGTATTTATGTAAAGCCGTTTATTTTAAATCAGTGTACTCCGTTACAAGACGAGAGACACACATAATCAACCAGAACCACAAATATATATTTGATAAGTGGCAAACGCAACTCTGTAAATTTTAATAAATATTAAAATTGTAAACATCGGTTCATATAATATAATTAAGAATTTTAATATTCATGATGTCTTATATAGCGATCTATTATATAATAGACATGCACTTTTTAATGCCATTTTAAAAAAATGCAATAAACTATAACATTCCATCAACAAGTTAATCTCCTCACTTAATCTCTCTATCAAAGCAGCCTGAAATTTATAGTTGTAGATTACTGCACATTATACCAAGAGCCCTGGAACTTATGGGTTATTTTAGAATATTCACTATACTTTTCAAATGTTAGGATAATAAGTAAATGTAAAACTTTTGTTCAAACATCGGTAATAAACACTAATTACTAAAAATATATATTAAACGTTTAACGGTTATTATCATACAAACTTCATCTTTATAATAAAGGTAATATAAGTCCCCGTAGCAAAGCAATTTTCCTTTTAAAGTTCTCAATAATTGTCACATTTGTAAGCACTTAAATAAAGTTTTTGTATGCTATTAAGTCATTAAATAAAACCCTTTTAACAATATAACCTTTAAGCCAGTCTTCAATGCCTTTTATTAAATAAAACATTTTAACTGAGACATTTTTAATGGAAAACTACATAATAATATTTCATTACGATTGCTTAGTCAGTATACTATATTGTTTTTAAAATGTAGATAGGCGATGAAATATGTGTGTTGAACATAGATTAATGGCGCTTTTATAATGAAAGGAGTAATTACAGCATATTTGAATTGTATGATGATATGATGATTAAGTGAATTAAAACAAGGATATATTAATCACAGAAATCTAGGTAATTTATTTGAAATGTTAAGTGCCCAATTTATTTGAGATTGTGTCAATTAGCAAAAACGCAATGATTCAAATTTTTACGTTGCTACAGATGGAACGAACTTTTTGATATAAGGTATTGAATTGCAAATAGGGGCTTAAATAAAAAATCAATAAAACTTAATTATCCTAAAGCCTAAATTAAAATATACTCTGGGTCCCTGAATTAATATAGATTATATATTAATATAGTGCATAAACTAGATAGACTGCTCACCAACGCACAAATTGTGTACCCCTTTTCCCACAATTTTGATGTGAACATTGTAAAGTGGTGATCATATGAAAATTAGTTATTTTCGCAAATTAAATAATCTTACAAAGGTAAATAAAAAAATATTAAATTAGGTAGATATCAAAAACAGCATTTTAAAATAAATATTATTTACACATACATAAAAATTAAAAATGTAAAAACTGCGATTAGAGTTTGTTAATATAGCGCCATCAATATTTTGTAGTATATTAATTTATTGACCTTCGTTTTAATTTATAAACTAGTGGAGAAGGTAAATTGACATGGGCAAAATTACATGGTTAAAATACAGCAGTTATTCTCTTCAAAATGGAGGAAAATTTGACACACAATTAACCATATGCAACATATGGCATGAGCAGTCTATCTAGTCTATGATATAGTGTCACTATCAAAAGTTAAAGAAATTATTTTATAAAGACAAATTGCATTGGTGATGGCATTTTGATTCATAAAACAAATTAAAAATAAAAAGTCCATAGTATGGGCGAATGCATATAAAAATCTTTGCTTGTTAAAATATTTAAGTTTATTTGCGCAAAGTTAGACACGATAAGTTATTACATAACAATAATCTAATTTCTATGGTAAACCGGTAAACCGCACTGCAACAATTTTACTTGGACAATCGCATAATTTTTACACTATATCACCAGGATCTAATCTACCTATTTTTTGTGTGCAATCAAAAAAAGGGTTTGTAAAGCAAAATATTAGCAGCCTTAATCAAGTGACGTTCCAGGGTTATATATAAACTGATGTTGGGATGTGATATAAAAATTATTATCCTAAAATTATAACTAATAAATATTTGTTCCAAATTATCGTATCTTGACTTAGGATAATTTATTCATCTTTAAGGAGTTTATTCAGTTTAAAATTTACTTTTTTGATGTCAATAAATTCAGATGTAAAGTCCATCTTTTTGTGTAGTTGGATAAAATTGCTAAATCTCGCACGTTAATATTTACTAAGTATATTTTAATTTTAGAAAAAATTTTGTAAAGAAACAAATTATTAATTTTTTCTTAGCTAGGCAAGTTTTAAACAGGTTAAGACAAGCAGATAAACCAATCTGGTCATCAGAGGCTAGAAGCTTACCCAAGCGAGTTTTTTGAAATGCCACTAGAGAACCCTATACTATTCTTTAATATAACCATACGCTTTAGCTGTAAATATACTTCCCTCCACCTGCCAGCTTTGTTATCACTTGTAGATGAGGAAACGCGGCACTTTCTGCATTTTAATTTCAATAAAAGCAGACATAGCAGGCACGAAAATGTAAAGACATTTTTACAAACTGCGCTCAAAAGGGCAAAAGTTGTCTCCATCCTTGAAAGTCAGATCCCTCCCTCTCTTAAAGGGCTGATGCGTCCTGACGGTTCGAGGAAAGGACCTTCTTTTTAAAATGGGACTACACCTATATTGATTTTTTTGCACCCTCTAACGATACTCACTATCCCCTAGGATCGGCAGAACATCGTACATGCTTTTAGATTTATTAAGATCCTCCACTTTTATTCCTTCGTTTGGTCATGCTCAGGGACGTAGGTAAGAGTTTTTTAATTAATAAACGCTCACTTCGCTCAAAATCTAATAGTTTTTTACTAAGACAATCAATCGCAAAAATTAATTTTTATCCCTGATATACTCAATGTCCATTCTTAAGGAAGATGAAGAAAAGGACAATACCTTTTAATAATTTTTTTATAGTTATTTATATTATTACTAGTGATGCGGAAAAACCGAGAAAAATCTCGGTGTCGTCTCCTCTCGTCTCGAAAAACCGAGACGAGACGAGACGAGAATTTGAAAAATGGAGTCGAGATCGAGACGAGAACTTTGAGGTCGAGACGAGACGATACGAGATTTTCTCGGCGAGATCTCGACTTTTTTGGATCGTTAGATTTTAGTAAATTATTGTTTATTTTAATTTACATTTAAGGTATTAAGTGTAAATCAATATGTATGGAATATATTTGATATTAAAAAAAATCCCAAGTGTAGTTAATATTATATATTTTTGCAAAAAAATTAAAATTTGGCAATCATTTACCTAAGTATGGTTGATTTTTGTCATACATTTAAATACGTACCCATTAATTTAAAGTTTAAACCTTATGTTCTTAATTCTATAATAATGCTGCTTTTATTGTTGTTTTTACAACGTTTTAATTTGTGCAACTAGTTATCAATTCTGTAAATAATAATAACATCATTAAATGTCACTCGCACTTTGTGGTTTATAGCGCTATAGTAAACATGCAATAAGCACTATGGGCTATAATTAATGATGGTTATATTAATGGACTTAAACATTTGCCTTAAATATGTTAAGGTCTACTTTGAAGCATTGCCAAAGGTTAATAAAGGGTCTCATTTTGCTCAATTATGCAACTAAATCAACTATAAGCGAACTTATAATTTTCGAAGTCCATTTATAGTTGACAGACACAGTGAATTTTATACAAATATTATAATTTGCTAGAACAATAAAATTTAATTTTTTTATATTTCAAATTTATTTATAGTTTTTTTAGTCTGCACTTTTTATAGAAAATGTTATCTTTATGAGTTAATTCATATCTTTATATTGTCAATGAGATGTCGTGTCCCGCTAAATCTTTAAAAGTTTGTGTATTAAAGTTTTTCGAAAAATATAAAAGTTGCCATTTGGATTTTTGAACACTTATTTATATTTTTAATAAAACAGGAGAAATTTTTATTCCGAATATATTTTTTTTTAAAAGTCGGGACGAGACGAGAATTCTCGTCGAGACAAGACGAGACCGAGATTTTTCTAGACCGAGACGAGATCGAAATTTTCTTAATCGCTCCCGAGACGAGATTTTGTTTGCGAGACCGAGACGAGACGAGAACACTAGTTATTACATCCTTTTTTTAATGTCATTATATATTACTCGCTTTTCAAAATACAGCTATTGCATATTAATCAAATACATAAGTGTTAATTCGTATTTAGTAATACTTAGCCTCAAATTTTATATGTAATTAATATATACATTTTTAATTTTAACCGTAAGATACAGAATCTTAATTTGATGAAGGAATTGGGTAATGAAATGTATATTGTTAAGGATTTTTATCACAAATGAGATTTTATTAACTAAGCTAGTTGCGGCATTGTATTATAAGACATAGCAAAAGAAAAACGACATTCGTTAATTATTTATTATACAGCACGACAAAGTTTGTACAATATGATAGGTGCGATAAATCAATAAGTGTCATGGTGTCATGTAGCAAAGAAAGGAAAAAGCATACTTTTGGCTTTAAGGAATTTATTAATAGTCATTTAATTAACAAGTGATATACGTGTAGATATGTTTAAATCCCTTGCGGATGGTTGGATCTAAGAAGAGTGTTATGTAAACGCTCAAAGCATTATTCCCATATTTTGTAATGTACGCAAAGGTTTGCAACCACAATTCGGTCTTACTACCAAATGAATCCGTCCATGGCTGGTAGGTGAACATGTATACAGTCATGGGTAATATATTTAACATGAAATAGATGTTTATCACCAACATTAGAATAGTTATCTTATATTCTTTGCTTTTAGGTTTTGGTCTTGATCTATCTACGATTGTTTCTGTCACACTGGTAGTTGGTAAAGTTCCCATACTTAATGAGAGCTTTTTGGTGGAACTAAGTATTTTGAAATCTTTCATACTGCAAGTTTTTACCATTTTGGGCATTGCTGAGTTTGTTGCCTCACCGTTAGATGTCTTACTGATTTTTTTGATTTTCGTTCTCTGACTCGATAATTTTAGGCAGTAATAAATAATTATAGTGTTCGAAGTGGAGGTAATTATGAGAGGTACGAGGCTTGTTACCACATTGATTATACGTCTGTATTGAACAAACCACTCTTGGGTCTGAGGATTCATTTTATGAATATAACCGCGTTTTTTGTCAAACTCATAACAAAATTTTGTATCTTTAGTTATATTAGAAATATTATTTCTTGTTAATGTATCGTTTGAAAATTGGATTATACAAAAGTTAGGTCCGGTGACATTATGTACATTGATGGGGACTATGTTATACCCCCAACTATATGGTAGAACAAGAAGGAAAGAAACAATCAATCCCACTCCAAGTATATAATATCGGGTCCATAATTGATGGAACATATGCCTGTAATTAAAAGGGAAAAGTAAGGCCCACAAACGATCCAAGGATATTATTATGCGAATATAGTTACTAAAATTACCGAACGTGTCCATAAGTGGAAAATTAATTTTTATGACATAGCCGACAAACCATTTGTAATTACAAGTGTCATAGCATGACATGTATAGTGCAAAGATGGGCAAAACAATTGAACACAAAATGGAATCTGTTATGGTTAAGATTCTTATATAGATTATATTTGGACTTTTTTTGCTAATTTTTATTAAACGGATGTTCCCACTTTTTCCACCGCCGGCAGAGAATGTTTTCTTTTTAAATGTCAATCTATAGGATAAATAATATAGACTACTTCCTATAATTCCTATCAGGATAATGATTGGTAAAATAATTCCATAACTAATATCAATGCTTCTTAAAATGTATTTATTAGATAATAAAGGTTTTTGCGATGTGTCACTTTCCATTAGGATTTTATATGAAAAATTCACTTTAATTATTCATTACACGGAATAAATTTATAAATGTGATGAGAGTTATATATTATATATAATTTTAGCAATCATTCATTTTCAAATTCAAATGTAGATAGGTTATAAGGGATTTTAGGCAACATATTACAATGACAGATTCGAAACTTTATCGATTGTGTAAAAGTCACTAAAGACAGTCCAGCACTTAGACTACCTTCCATTATCCATTTTTATGATACCTGTTTCGATATGTAAATTTGGCAAGGCCAGTTGTAATTGATCATTGTCATAATTAAAAATCACCATTGAATTTTAGTAAAATATTATAATCGTATTGTGACAAAAAATTTCATTTATTCCTGGTCGTTAATTTAACATTTTTTTTTCTATATAATTGTAAGTTTTTAAGGGCATGCATAAAAATTTAACAATTTAATAATTTTTATATTATTAAATTTAGTTGTACACAACACTCAAAGATCCAGTCAAATATAATTAATACTTCAAAGATTTCCTGAACATTGATACCTAAACTTATATTTAAATTTAAAGACATAAATTTGTGTAAATTTTTCAACGTTATTTTTTCCAAAATTCACTATATAAAACTTTTTATATAAAACAAAAACCTAATAACACGCTAAGTTGTACGTCGTATATTTTAGAGGAGTTTAAATTCATGCGCTTTAGATTAGTAATTTAATTTAAATGCATCTTGGTGCTAAATAAATGCTACAAAACCTTTTGGTTAAGGTGCAGTATCAAATATCGAGAAAGAGGGCAAAATAGGAAATTACAAAATTAATTAGGGAGACGAATAAATACATAAATTACATTATTTAAAATTTTGCTTTTTAAATGTGAAATTATATATTTAAGCAAATTAGCTTAATGAGTTATCATAATTCAAAAATGCTCAGACTAAATTAACTAATTATATTTTTTCTCCAAAGAATATACAAAGTTAAATTTATTTTTCAACGTTTGACACAAATTTATGCAAATATCGAATATATATTCAACGGCAAGATGGTACAAGAGGGATGAAAGAAAATATTATTTTGTCCGTACAAACTTTTTTATAGACTCCCGCATAGACCATTACTATATGGAGTCCTGCTCTAGAAATCAGAAAGGAATTATAATTGTCAATTTTATATCACATTAGACCTAAATCCATAAATAAACTGGCAAAAGTATTAATATTACATGGAAACCCTTTAATAACAATTTCATAAGAAATGCCAGAGAGAGAGACAATAATTCAATTATAAATTTTTAGTGATAATTTTTTTAACCAATCCCACCCAATTAGAAAGGTCATTCGACTAAAACAAACCAGATTAAGGAGTGGATTTGATAAAAACCTTGAAATATAAACTTGATTAAACTCAGTTTTATAAAATTTTGCTCATTGAATAATTTATGTTTCGTAATTTTAATAGTGCACATTTTCGAATTCTGAAGCTATTCAAAAAATTAAGTTTTATCGCTTCAACATCACCTAAGGCAAGGTTTTATATAATTTTATGTATTTTAGCACCTTTTATATCTTCTATAAATATTTATATGTATGCAATATGGCTAAATATTAATAGAAATATGTATAAGCTTAAAATTATAATTGAGTCAATAGTATAAAAATATAAATGAAATAATTATTTAACGAACTTTTGATTTAAATTAATATAAAAGCTATATTCAATTAGTCAAATTTTAAACAATTTAATAATTATTAAATTTAAAGTAAAGCCATAAAACTGGCTTTTATAGAAAACATTAAAATTAACATCAACTCACATATAATTATAATTGTGTGAAACCTTTAACTGTATATTTATAATTATATTTGATATATAATTTGAAGTATTAACTATGCAACATGACCTTAAAACAGCATTTTTTGAAGATATTAATGTGCAAATTTTATTTATGGCTTTGAACATAAAACGTCGGCATTATGCAGAAAGGAAGCTTTAAAAATATTATAATTAAATTAAGCTGTATGTTATGGTAAGAAGAGATCAAAAAAAGGGAAAACCCGAAAGAAAAATTAATTTATTGTACATATTTTAGAGGTACAAAATTTATATAATAGCTGTTAGCAATTTTAATATAATAATTTTTTTAATCATTTTAATAAATTTCATTTTAGGATTATATTCAGAAACTCTTAAATTTGTGGAGGAAAATCTAATCACATAATGGATTTTATATTCAATTTCTAACAAATGTAACATTTAATTAAATTAAGGTTTCAATTAGTGATTGGCAACATTTTATATTGAAAGGCATTCAGTAACCCAGTTAAAGTCAATCTTTTTGCTTTTTAATCTATAAAATCATCTATTAAATTAAATTTTATATAAAGTAGAGTGTGGATTAACACATTTTGTATTGCACAAAGATAATAAAGTTAAATATAATATTAGCTAACTTAAGGTTCCTTAAATATATGAAATTCAATTATTAATTAATACTAATAACATTGACCCCTATTTAATTATCTTATTGAAAATTGCTTTATTAATTAAACAAGTTTATGATTTTTATGAATAGGTTTTAGTAACAATGCCATCTAATTTAAGTTGTTGACACTATATGTTTATAATAATAAATTCTAAGACGAGCATTAAAGTAAGACGATGTAAAAACTTAAAAATCTTGAATTTATAGCAGTTATTATCAACAAATGGATTATGACTTATAGTTATGGAAAATAATCTATGCTTATTAGATTATTTCGGTATTTATATTGATGTGCACAAATTTCCAGAAATATATATTTAAAATATGCTATAAACATACCACTAGTTTTTAACAAAATCGTTGATTTGATGCTTTCCTTATATTTCATCAATCAAATTGTTAATTTAAGTAAACTTCTTGTACAATGTTACTCAATGTTTAATGCATAAAATTTTATCTATCATATATTTTCTCATCACATCATATTAAATTTAGTCTAAAACCTAAATGCAATTAAATATACTTAGTTGCGTGCGGTTTGTCAAAATCGAATTCAATATACAAAAGATTAAACCGCATTAATTGAAAGAAGAATGCGTTAGTGTTCTTTTCTAAGTGAATTGAATTTATACACTAGATTCTTTAGACTGCATCTCACCATTTAGGACTTTAGTATAGTATTCATCACTTGAGTAAAAACCTATATTAATAGAATATATTATTAATTACAAAGGAAAAAAGCTCTATTATTCCCTTTGGTCCTATTAATCGTTTTTTAGTTAATTGGTAAAAAGGTATGCTAGGAACATAGGATGTGGGTGGCAATTACTTTTGCCTTTCAAAACTTATTCACATTTATTGAGTTATGGTTAATAATTAATGAAATTTTATTTTAATAAAAAATATCAATTTAATTTCGCAACTCATTAAAAGCTGTTGTGTTTGTTGTAATATTTACTTAGCCGCGAGACACACGTTCCTTGATACATAAAAAAAATCAACCTTCCTAATTTTCGAGAATGATGGGACAAAAAAGACACAAATCTATATATCAAGAAATTTGAAAAACTTTCATGCTATATTCAAAGCACCATTGTCCTTACGTGTCTTAGTTAAAAAATTAAATTTATCCAAAGATAAAAGTGCATTATAAATCTTCTTCTCCTACCTTTTAATTAACAAAACAATTAACTTTCATTTTGCTTTTTTGTACCATTTCGATTCATCTTTAGCAACTTGATTAAAATCCATTTGTTTCTTTCCTTCTGGTAAGTATACTAGCAAACTTTAAATTCAAACCAGATGCCCACTTAAGTTCAATCTCTATTATATTGTCTGTAATTACGTATTATTATGTTGGAGTCATACGCTTTTCATTGATTTAGAGTACAAATACTATTCAGGATTAGTTAGGTAATCTAAGTTGATGTTATGTAGATGGGGGTATTTTAATTTATAATTGAAACAGGAAAATACTAATCTAAATGTAGAATAAATATTATGAGACTTCATTACTATCTGCTTACAGATAAAAATATTGAAATTAATTCATCAATCATGTAAAAATTATTATAAGCTTGTAATAACGATGTGTCTTAATCGTGATGAATTTTACATTAATTTACTTGACCAAAAATGCTTGAAATTTTGCAATTTTTCCCATTTTCTACTAGTGGTTAATATGCAATTGACAATATCTCAAAAACATTATAAAGAATTTTAATATTTTGAGCATTTATAACTTGTTTTAACTATGTTATAAGTAGTTAAAGTATATGGAAAAGAAGATATTGTGAAGAAAATTACTACAAGGACGATGCATTTGATGTTTTCATATTATATCCTTAAAATAAATGCGTGACTTATTAGCACAAAATTTGCCAGAACACATTTAAGTATTAAAAATATTGCAAAGTTTATTCAATATTTCCAAACTTAAATCCGAGCGCGGAGCAAACTTTGTAGCTATCATCAAGCAAGTAGAGGAAATGAAATAATCCACTTTTTTAATTAATACTAATCTTATAAATTTTTTAATCATCACAAAAATACATGCTTAAATCATGGAATAGATAAACTGCTCATTAACATAAAATAGGTGTACCATTTTCCCTCCATTTTGAAATGTGCACAAATAAGGGATGGACATATTGATCATAGTAAGTTCGGTTAATTAAAGTGTTTCTAAAGCGTAATAAAAAAATATTGAACTAGTAAAACATTAAAACCAGCATTCTAAAATATATATCATTAACAAAATTCTTTAAAAAAATCTGTGATAATATGATGTTAAAGCAACTTAGTGCCATCTGCATTTTATTAGATAATCATTTATTAACATTCTTTTTTATTTTAATTAACTAATGATGAAAGTAGATTCATCTGTTTTAATAAAGGTATATACAGGCAAAACTATGGGAGATAGTTAAATACAAAATGGTGAATCTAATACACATTTTAACATATAAAATATATGACATGACTCATGAGCAGTGTGTGGGTAAAATCTAGTGAAGTAGTGAAAGGCTGGCTCGAAATTTTATTAGATTTGATCTCCATAGTGGTTTTCTGCTTAATGTAGAAAAATACTTTGGGGTTGTATGTGATTGCGCTAATAAATTTTGGCATTTGTTCAAAAAAATTGCTACCACAGGGTCCTAGGCATAAGCGTAGCCAGATGGGGGGGGGGGGGGGAGGGGCAGGGAGGGCGGTTGCCCCCTCTAAATCCAAAAATCTGTTAAAATTAAAAAAGGATCATTTTGCCCCTCCCTAAACATTAATGCCCCCCCCCCTAATTCCAATGCTGGCTACGCCCATGGTCCTAGGTTAACGAGATCGTGGCCTACTAGGAAGAAAATGTTGAGGTATTTATATTTCCCCTTTTTTAAAAGTGATAAGAATGGCGGAGCTGTTATTATTAGCTAGCTATTAATTTGTCAAAACTACGCCAAAATGTCGTGTAAATAATTTATTATTTTAAACGATGGATTAGATTTTAATGATTGGCTGAAAATACACAAACTAAGCAATCAATATCCCAATGAAATTGAAGACTTGATATTAACTGTATTTTTATCAAATCAATTTTGTAATTAAGTAATTTTTAATAAAAATTGAGAATATCGATTAGTAAATATTTCATTGCTTTAAGTTGTATAAATGATTTTTTAGAGTGTTTATTGGCTTAAAATAAACTTAGCTGTCTAACCCCTACTAAAAAAATATTGCTAAATAAGTGTAAGTTCTTCACAAAAAGTTTAATAACGAATATATGTCATTTTATAATTTTTGCTATTATTTTTTTATTTTTTTATTTTTAAGAGGCATTTTTTATTAAATGAAACTATAAAAAACTATAAAAATCATTGCGAGGTAAACATTCGAAAATTGTGATAGCATTGAAATGACAAATAATGATTTCGATTTTCTGTTTAATGAAAAAAGTTTCCCTATTGTCAAGGGTATTGGCAGCTCTACAGCGTCCCAATTCTTTCAGAAGGGCTTGGGTTTTAGGACCTATTGTTGTAAGGGTAGCGGTCACTATAGGGGAGAAAAGCAGTGTGGAATTAAGTTCTGCGTATTTAGCGGACTTTAATCTTTCAGAATCAACAAGGGGGTCTTTGTTGGTTTGAGGGAGCAAAAGCGTCCGGGCACGTGTAGTCCTAAGCTAAGCATAGCCCTTTTGCCCATGGGATGAGGGTCTGTCCATCAGTCTTGAAAAACTAAGCGTTTAAATTTATAACCCCTTAAGCCTCAACAAAAAATCAAACAATAAAAGTCAAAAACAAGAAGGGTCAAACCTTAAGGCGAAGCAAGTGATGGAAAGGATATTTCAAGAAACTAATAATAATTATTGCAAACCACAAAGAATTCCTTCCCGATATTGACCTAAACATAAGAATGGTCGAACTTTCTCAGGAGGATGAAGTTAGGGCACAAATGAACAAGATGCAAGCCAATGGCCTAGATGGAATACCTATGGAAGCATTGCTCAGATGTCGTGAAGAAGATCACGACCATGACGAACCTCCTTAACAATTTGGTAGAAGAGCGAATTTCTATTCAATGGAGAGCAAGCGCGAATATCGCCTTTAATAAAGGGAAATAAGACATCGGACTGTGGTAAATACAGAGGTTCAAGCTAGCTTGCCACTCCTTAAAGCTTATGGAAAGAATCTTAGTAACAAGGCTACAAACTGAGGTGAGAATATTGGCTAATCAATTCGGATTTGTGGTCGGCAAATCCACAATCCATCCGATCTTCGCACTAAGGCAATGATGGATAAATGTGGAGAAAAGAAAATAAACCTAAATATAATGACACAGTCCTTGCGATTTAATATGGTGGTGCTTGAGAAAACAGATATCCCTGACGCATATATACGGGTTATGAAAATTTTTTATGAAGCCTCAAATTCGTGCGTTGGGGCGACAGTTTGGCACTTTAAACTTTTCGGGTTGAATTTGGATTATATCAAGGTTTTGCACTAAGTCCATTTTTTAAGCAATATATTTATAGGCACAACAAGACATTTAAAAGCCATCGCCATGGTGTATGCTATATGCCGATGATATAGTACTAAGTGAGGAAACAAGGGAGCAAGTATTTGAAGAAGCCGAAAAGTGGTCAAAGCGCTTAGCTGGATATGATTTAAAGGTCAACGATCGAAAAACGGTATACATAGTGTGGTAGTTAGTTAGTTTTGACGTTTATTCAAATGAGTTAACGTGAGTAAAAGATTTAGTTATTGCGGCAGCCGTGGTTAGGTAGTTAACTCTTTGGCTAGCCTATGCTAATGAGATAGCGTCGGGAATAAAATATAATGTATTTTGTTATGTGAATAGATGTGCACTAATTAGAAGCAGACGTCGAACGGTCGGCATCCCTCATGCAAATTGAGGAGCGCATCGACAAGGTTTAAATAGCGAGAATTTGACCATGATAGAGAGTTATTTAATTTATTATTTAGTCCTGCTAGAGGAGATATATATTTTGCGTTCAGGACACGTTAGTCCTGCGGGGGGAGATGTTTATTCTCATTTTAGAAACGGGTGTCCAGCGGCAATTATCTAACAAGAGCCAGACGTTCCTTAATCCGATACCTTTTCCTTTCGCCGTAGACGGAATCGTATTCTTCTCTTTTTCTCTGCTAGTAACTGCGATTGTCCAAGAAGATTCAAAACAAGAAGTTGCGTTTATAAAAATGGGAGCACGAGGAAAAACCTCGAAAGACAAACGAAATTGGTAGGACAAACAAAAACAATCCGAGGGACCGTCATAGATGCATCGCGTAGAGCAAGTTTACAGGATCTCTACCGTCAATCCCGACCAACAGGATTCGTGACGTTAGACGTTCGAAGTGCTTACAAAAGAAAAGGAAAGAAGGACCACATGGACTTTAACTGAATTGTGGGTGTCAACGCTATAAATTTATTTTCTTTATTTTGGTGCGATCACTTATCGTATTTTTATGAACATGTTTGGGCCGAAGGCTTCATGTAATTTTATTAATTTTGGCCATATGTGTGTCGGAACCACGCAGGAAAGTTATTTTAATCCTGGGCCGCGTTACTTTAATTGATGCTCATTGGCGCTGACAGCTCTTAATTCTTCACAAACTCCGACGGTTTATTTAAATATTAAGGGTAAGCAAATAAATTTTTTGGTAGATTCTGGGGTCTCTATTTCTGTTATAAGTAAATGTAATTGTTTAAAATTTTGGCCTTTTAAAAGCATTAATAAAAGGCATGTTTTAGTAGAACAATTAGACGGTTCGAAGATTAGTATTGTAGGGAGTACTAAAGTTCGAGTATGTGCAGGCGAGGAAGTTTTAGAATTAAAGTTATTCGTTATCGATGAGAAAGTAGAAAATATTATGGGTCCTATGGTTAATTGGTGGGACATTGGTAAAAACTATAGTGATAGAAATATGAAAATCAATTGTTTAATTATTAATGCTGATGGCCATGCAACACCCGGTTTCAAGGTAGCATCTATACATAAATCCTTGGTTGTTATTAATAAGGCAATGGACTCGGTTAATGAGCCAACCTTCGGTTTCAGGGGCAAGGGTTTCGATAATAAGCCTACGACCCCTGGTTAGGTTGATTGTGATGGTCAGTACGTCGGGAGACTGTGGCATTAGAACATTGATAGAATTAAAGTATAGTTAAATATTTTTCGTGAGAGATTAGGTTGTTTGAATGATAACGTTTTTTCGATAAGGGTTCTCTCAGATGCAATTCCTCGATTTTGTCCTACCAGTCTAATACCTTTTATTTGAGTTTATAAGGTCAATAACGTTATAGTAATAGATGTTTAATACCCCCTACTTAGAATCAAAATAATTTTAGCTAATTAAAGATGTCTAAAACGGAGGCACTACTACAACTTTCCCTGGGCACTAATAAGGAGGTGTCAGAGAAGGTAAAAAGGGAAGGTGTGGTAGTTAGTTAGTTTTGACGTTTATTCAAATGAGTTAACGTGAGTAAAAGATTTAGTTATTGCGGCAGCCGTGGTTAGGTAGTTAACTCTTTGGCTAGCCTATGCTAATGAGATAGCGTCGGGAATAAAATATAATGTATTTTGTTATGTGAATAGATGTGCACTAATTAGAAGCAGACGTCGAACGGTCGGCATCCCTCATGCAAGCGCATCGACAAGGTTTAAATAGCGAGAATTTGACCATGATAGAGAGTTATTTAATTTATTATTTAGTCCTGCTAGAGGATATTTATTTTGCGTTCAGGACACGTTAGTCCTGCGGGGGGAGATGTTTATTCCTCATTTTAGACACGTGGGTCTAGCGGCAATTATCTAACAAGAGCCAGACGTTCCTTAATCCGATACCTTCTTTTCGCCGTAGACGGAATCGTATTCTTCTCTTCTCTGCTAGTAACTGCGATTGTCCACGAAGTAACAAACGGCCCTAACTCAACACCTTAGTTGTTAACCGTTGACGTCCCTCATTCTAACCGATTGGTTACGCGAACACCGCTTCTCCACGGCCAGCGTCCATTCCATACTTTTATATATATCGAGAAACTTTATCTGATTCCTTATTGACTTATAATGTATAACCCAATCGTACAATTTGACTTATTAAAATAAAGGATTCAAAACGAGAAGTTGCGTTTGTAAAACATAGAAATGAACTTTACAAGCACCCAATCGCTAGATGACCATTTAAAGTACTCAAAAACATACCTAAGCTCGTAGTTACATGAAAAGGGAGATTGAGCGAAATAAGTAAATGCATGGATCCAAAAAAGATGGCTCAAATGGCAAGGTGTCTCTGCTGTAATGTGCGACAAGATGCCGATATGGTTGAAGAGCTAAGCTTAGAAGTCTATCGTAAGAACTGAGCTATTCTATGGAAGTGTAACATGGGCATTAAACAACACGGAAGTAAAGCATTACAAGCCAGAATCAACATATGACAAATTACTGTCTTAAGTAAATGGGTTATAATTGATGACAGACTTAATAAACGAAAATTGGCTAAGGTGGTATGGTTATATACTAAGAAGAATGAGATAAATCGAAAAATATTGGACATGGAGGTGCCGGGGAAAAATTCTAAGACGCGGTTTACGTAATAAGGATAATTGGATAAGGTAAAAAGATAAGTCAGGACATGGTGATAAAGAAGAATTCATAATATTTCAGTAATGTCACTTTCCATACTTTCAAAATGCTTTCCTAGCCAAAGCTTTTATCTTTATTAGTTAAAATGGCATTAATAATTTTTTTTTCAAATAATTTGCAGGCAGAAAACCCAATTAAGTAAACGCAATGTAGGAATTAGTAATCGTAATAAACATAAAATCGCGAATCTAAATATAGCGTAATAAAATGATGTGAGATTGTCAATGTCGCCTTTTGGCGTAATTCTTCTTAGAAACGCTTATGCGAAATCCCGTTTTCCTAGCGCCCACATTTTTGCTTCGGGTAGGCAAAGGCCTGAGTGCTCTTCCTATAACAATGGGTTTCATTTCAGCCTCTCCTACCACACCCTTCGGATTCTGTTTGTGAGTTGCTTGAAGCATTTTAACCATGGGAGTAGGGCTATTACTCGCGCTACACTGAGAATGATAGGATTCACCAAGTCCAATTCGAGGGGAGTGTTTGAAACGGAGTAAACTAGATTTGGTCTGTGTTACTGGGACGATGCGCTCTTGGGCCTTATGCAATTTGCGCACAGCAACAACAATTTTATTCTCGAATTTAACGTTTTGATGCTGGCGCGTTTAAAGCGCTTCGGGTTAGTCTAGTGAGGCTTATCCTTTTACCGGGATCTGGTGTAGAACGCAACAACGATTTGCTGTTATCAAGTTTACGCGACGTTTTACCCTTCTTAACCGTGGTACTTATCAAAGGGCAATTTACTTCTCGAGCATCTGGCAATTCATCAACCATTGTTGTATCGTTAGCATTCGTCCCACTCCTAGCATCGGTGATCAACTGCTGATAAATAAGTTTAGGACAAAAAGTAAGCGTATAATAATATGTGCTAAACAATTATCGTGTTTTTCTGCTGTACTTAAACTTGTTAGCTAGCGCGCCCTATTATATTCACCATCTAAAGAGTCTATCGAGTGTAAGGTCTCTTTTTTATATCCCCTGTCCTAAATCTTAGATAAAAATACTATTGGGCGAGCGCTATAAATTTTATAGTACCGCCACAAGTGCCGCATTCAATAGCTACACTTGTGAAGCTTAGATTATTTATAAATGACTGCACAGCACATAGCGTGTTATTGACAATAAGAATTAGCTAACATTCTTTAATTAATGTTGTAAAAACGGCTGGGTTTTGTTTGGTGGACTTTTAAATGAACAGGCCAAAATAATAGATCTTTGGTCTGTTAATTTTTAGTCTTTAATGTTTAGACGACTAAAACCAAATGTCGACCAAACAAAACACAGCCCCTTTTTCAACACTACCCCTAACCATATATTAATGGCACATCCGAGTTTCTATGACAGTAGTAGAGTAGATAAACAACAACACAAACAACAACACGCACTTAATTCCTAGTGTTGAAGAGAAGGGAGGGCGCCCTCAAGTCTGGTGTAATTTGCCAATGTAAAAAATAGGGATAGTCAATTTTTTTATACAATTTAAAAAGTAAAAGTGCTAGGATAAAAAAAAATTGTGAATACATTTCTCTTTTATACATCTACGAATTAAATCTATTAAACAAAATTTTTACCGATTAATTTACAAGTTATTGACGTTTTAAAAACGCTAAAATCGCGTTTTTGGCATCTTTGACAGCGAATGTCTAAAAAACTTGACGTATAAAAAAATTAAAGACATATTTGTGTTCACCGTGAAAAACTCTACCAGAATCTGCAAACAGTTTGCCGGTTGATTTCACAAGTCCATTATTTGTTGACCAGTGTTATTGACCAAAGTAAGGTTTGTGGGCAATGCTTTTTTACGACCCCTCATAATATCTCAGTTTTTAATGCTGTATATCTAGGCATTTTTTTAACAAAAAGGAGAATTTGCTTAGGAAGAGGATTTGCTTAGGAAGTTAGGGGTTATTCGCATGTTTCGGAAATAACCGAGATTAATGATGTTGCTCCAGGCTCGATTCGGGCGCAAAAATAAAAATGGCTTTTCGCCTCAGGCCGAATTCATACAAATTAACGTAAGACAGTGGTCTTATGGAGCATTTTAAACCTAGATTGTGGATTATTAAAATAATTACATAAAGATAGAATACATGTGAACAACAAAAAAAACCTTATTTTTTGTCGAACTTGACATTATGATAATAAATTAATTAAGGAATTAAAAATTAATTAATAATCATCGTTAAAATAATTTATCTAGCTTTAAAAATGACAATTATGACAATTGTCACCAAGCTAAGGTGACAAACTTAAATTTTAAGTTAGTAATAATATTATGACACCCTAACCGACCAATTTTTTTTAAAAGTATTTATCTAGCTTACAATTATGACAATTGTCACCAAGCTAAGGTGACAAACTTAAATTTTAAGTTAGTAATAATATTATGACCCCCTAACCGACCAATTTTCGTTAAAAGTATTTATTTAGCTTTAAAATGACAATTATGACAATTGGCACCAAGCTAAGGTGACAAACTTAAATTTTAAGTTTGCAACAATTTTATGACACCCTAACCGACCAATTTTTGTTAAAAGTATTTATTTTGCTTCATAAGCGACAATTATGACAATTGTCACCAAATTAGCTTGACAAATGATATATTTCTAAAATTATATTTTACAACTAGGTATCAATATTAAAAATCACCCTCAACCATTGTTAAATCATATCAGTACAATTAAAAATCTACCCGTAACTATATTGCTTAATTTTAAATTCACTCATTATATATTATTTTCCTACCACCCCGAAACACCTAAGCCAACCCAAAGGTCGACTAATAATAACAAGTAAAAACCATTAAGGTATTAACAAAATTATGACTAAACCTTAAAGGTCGACTAAGAAAACAGACCAAAAGGCCTCGAGCTCTTTTAGAACCCAGGTCTTTTTACACACTACTCCCACCTAGGCCTACTTGTAAATCTAAATTTAAAACGGTTGCGTGCCGTGCTCCTAGGCCGAGAAGCCCCGGCAGCGGGCCCGAATTTTTGGTTGTTTCATGACTACATTTCATGACAAATAAAACTGTTTTAAAAAAATTTGGCAGCTCCCCCCCCCCTTAATAAAATCCTGGCTACCCGTCTGCTACTTCAATACACCGAATCCTAAATCTAGTATATGGTTCATTAGCTATCGTCGTTCGATCGATGTTATATTTTGTCTTGTATCATTAAAAGCTGTTATTTCGAATACCATTACAATTTGTTTTTCTATGTGTATGATGAATCAAAAAACATTGAATTTTAAAGGTAATAAAATCATCTTCACGAGATTTGATTTATACACCAATTACACAAAAAGAATAGTTACAAGTGTGAAAATTTCTAATGTAGTTCATATATTTAAAATCAATGATAATCAGATAAAATATTGTTAATAAATTAGTTTATTCATTAAGGTTTAGGAATACAATTACCTATCAAAAATAGAGAAGTGCAATATGAGTACTATTTTTGTAACTTCCGAAAATTGGCAACAATTAAAACAGATTCTTTTTAATAAGGACGAAATCGTTTTGCCTAATGCTTAATCGAATCATATTCTTCTTTAACCCGCGAGAGTATTCGTGGGGTATTTCGAAACCCCACGCAAATTATAAATTATAATATATAACGCAATTTATGTCTAAAGAATTTTGTCTTTTCAGTAGCTTAATATTTTATCAAGAACTAGGTTAGATGAGAATTTCATAGGTTTTGGCTTAATACTTTTTAAAATGTAGAAGCTTTTTTGGCTCGTGGGGTTCTGTTTACCCCACGAATGGTCTCACGTATTTTTTATATGAAAAAATGTATGTATTTTTTTTTGTATGATAATATCTTTTACAATTTGCGTTTTTAATTTATTTTGAGCATTCTTTTAATAAAAAATCACGTTTATTTTTATTTATTTTAAGGTATATGATGTCAAGAGGTAAAATGAGGGCAAGCTCTAAAATAACCAAATAAAAATGGGGGTCCAGAAAATTGTTAATAAGTTTTGTAATATAAATTAGATTCATATCAAAATTTATACTATCAATCTTAAGACCTTTATAAACACATGTTAAAGATTTGAAAAGGTTTAAAAGTGGGGTATAGTTATACCCCACGAATGCTCTCGCATTCGGGATTTTCAGGAATACTCTCGAGGGTTAAGCAGCGCAATATTCATCATTTTAAAAATGTTAGACGATATATGATTAAGATAGTGTCACAGAGGCTGAGACGTTCCTAACTTGGTTTTAGCAATCTATATAAATAATTTCTATCTTGTGTATTATTAAGCTTACAAGCTATACATATTTACAGCTCAAGAAAGTCTTAAGAAAGGGATTTTGACCTTCGACTATTCATTCGATCAACCGACGGCTTAGCTGAGATAAATTCCATGATAAACACTTTTGTTGTTGAAGACATATAAAAAACGTTATAAGTGCTGGCTAAAGCTTACTTGTATGTTAATATTAGAAAAAACATAAATTGCCTATTGGCAAACTCGTAAAAATTGATAGTCATCTCCTTAGTTCTTTTATTTTACGACAAAATCAACATTTTTTAATAACTAGGCTTTGATGACTTTTACAACTGGTTTTTCAAGACCCATTAATTACTGCCAGACACTCTAGAAGAAATTAATCATTCGGTTGGACCATTTTGCAAGTGATAGGGCAAAAAATTCGATTAAAATTATATAATAATCTCTCAAACTAAATAGGCCTATCACACAAAGAATGCTCATATCATCTTTTAGTTCTGCGTATAAGTCAATGTTTAATATCACGACTTTTTTTAAGTAATATCCTCATGGGCGATTAGGGCAATTTATCAAAAGACTCAGCACTTATGTGTTAAATAATTTGTCATGTCAGGATATCAAAAAATGAACTGGCAAATTTTTGTGTGAATTACCTGCCAGATCAAAGCAACTTATGGATAACCTATCTATAACTATGACGATTTCTAATAACGCTATGTATTTTTATAAAAAAGTTGCATTTTTATGATGCCAATTAATAAAAGTGTTTATTGTGGCCTGACTGATGATAATACCGGGATAAATGACAGATTTGGATTATTTACACTAAGTTTTGAGTAAATTGAGATGTATACAAGTGACAGTTTTCCGATGTATGCCTTTTATTAACAAATAGATATTATGTCAACACATCTATGCACCAATATTTTTGCGGACAAACACATAAGTTATTAAACATCTATCAAGTTTTATGACTAATTGTACTATGCTTTGCATTTCCTCGCTCACCGCCTTAGGATAAAAAAAACATTATTAGCGGTGTTCGGATGTAAAATTATATTATTAGTTCAATAATACCGGCTATTTTGCAATCCTGACAATTGTATTTCGAAGCCGTACCACTTTTCGATTTGGCAAAGCTGCATTTATGACATCCAACTTCCACAATAGGATTTTGTGGCAAACTTATATCGGTTTTAATATTTTCAAAATTTCCTAAATTATTAAACAAAACACACACCAATATAGCTTTTACAAAATTTGAGTAAAAATTAGGTATAAAAAATATCAATATAAACCTCTTCAGAAGTAAAACATGTCAATTGATTTAGACATATTCTCATCATCTTCTTCATAAACAAATATGTGAGTCATTAAATTGTCACTGGGAGCTTTAAATCTTAGGTCATTTCCCTGTGAAAGATGACATTTGTAAAACATTAAAAATATGTTTTTATACGTGTTAGTAGGCACTCACATCACCAGTTCCTAATTCATCCATATTTTGATATTGAAATATATATTTAGTTCTTTTCATATTTAAATCTGTATACGCCATCCTTCACTTTTACAAAAGTGGCATCAACTAAAAACAAGTAGTATAGTTTTAAACGTTAATGCATACTCTCGGCTCTAGTTTCTTCATAGTACATAGTCCAGAGTAAAGAAACGAAGATAGAGGATATGTAATTCATAATTCCTAGGTTGAGTAACTGCCAATTAATTAAAAAGACACCTAAGCATATACACCCTCGATTTAAGAGGATCGTCATCAAAGCAAATAAATGTACAAAGTACATTCTAACTGATCGATAAACACTTGTTGCCTAATACCCTAAAATAAGACGGCAATGAATAGCTAAAATTTGGCCAAAACTCCTTTGAATGTAATAATAATTTTATTTATTTCAATTACAAAGTTTTAGGTATTTTAAATTGGGCTTAACCTTATTACAAAATATATAAACAACCTAGTCATGAGTGGGCTAGCTTGGATTATACAAAGAGGGGGGAATAATTCTATTTTTTCATTATAAATTTTTATTAAATAACCTGATAGCTTTATGAAAGTTGTAATTATTTGCCGTAAATATTTTCAAAAGAGTGTAATACATTAACTCCTTGTAAATATTATCTTGTTATTAGTTTTCGCAGTTTTATGATGTTTTATATAAATTTATAATTATTAAATGTTTGTTTAATTAACAATAAAAATAAAATTAGAGCTTATATAAAGACGTGGTCGACTACAATCAAAATTCATAAACTTTAGTGGAGGCTAAGTGAATAATTAAATAAGTTAATTTTTTACATGAAGATATTAACTTCATTAACATATAGATTTGTTTATTCAATAAAGAAATTACAATCTTATCTTAAAAACAAGAGGGGGCTTGGTGGAATAATGGTATATGCATTGTCTTTGAAGCACGAGCTCGTAGGTTCAATCCCGCCTTTGCCACTTATTTCAAAGATTAAAAAATATGTCACATCGTCAACACGGCGGTCAGGCCTAAATAGCCGAGCGTCACCCCTGCTGATACAAGTGCTATGAAAGTTCGTAATAATGAAAGTAATGAAAGCGCTAGGGTGACCTCCGTAAACGACGCGCATGCTAGGCACCGGTATCATGTGAAAAGTCAACGAGGATCACTACATCTTCCCCAAACGGATGTAGTTAAAGAAACTAGTTTGCTAAGGACGAGGTTGAGAGTGGGCTCGTAATGTTGGAACGATGACAGCAAAATGCCGAGCAGCTGTTCATACCCTTATCAAGCGAAAGGTCGATATAGCATTTATAAATGAAATAAAAGAAGCAAGAGTGAGAGGTGAAGGCTATACGCATTACTTCAATGGCGGGAATATGGATAAAAATGTCTTTGCAATCATATTAGTCACGCATCTGCAAGATAAAGTCATTGAGGTACACAGAAAAGGTGGCCAACTTATGATGTTGAAACTTCCCATAGAAGGTCAAATGATGATATAGTGTTATCCATGGCAAACAGAATTCACAGAAGATGAGGATGATTTGCGAAAAAAATAAGACGAAGTGCTGCGCTTGATACCTAGAGCCGAAATAAATTGGAACGAATATGAACCCCCAAGTAGGCAAAACAAGATAAAAAAATTAAGGAATAATACTTTTCAGTGCAAATTAAAAATGCCGTGGCAATATAACCTTAAAAAGAGTTAAAATGGACATTTTGCACACTCAACATCGTTTATCTAAAACACTGGTAGTTTTGGAAAAAAGAAACATGTTATTATTGTGGTATATGTGTGTACCAAGTTACCTTGTGTTAGTATACCACGTTTTAATGTCCGCGGTATACTTTGATCTTACTTAGATTTGTTTTCTTAATGTTAATGTAAAAGGGTTAAAGAACGGTTCTGCAATCCTTATAAAAAAAGGAATTGGTCAAAGGAAGGCACTTACCGCGGGTTAACCTAGACGCGGAAGTGGCTAATTTTCTTTGACGCTCGCTTTTTTAATTGCTTTTTCCTTTTAACTCAGCCACATCTGGTACTCATTTTCGCAGCCGTCTGAAGATTTCTAGTACATTGCTCGTTCAATCAGCCCACCACCCAGGGAAAATTCAACGGCTTTAAAAGCGAGATCTCACATCAACATTTCAGTCCTTGTAAAGTTTCTTTGACGCTCGCTTTTTTTAATTACTTTTTCTTTTTAACTCAGCCACATCTGGTACTCATTTTCGCAGCCCCGTCTGAAGATTTCTAATACATTGCTCGTTCAATCAAGCCCACCACTCAGGGAAGATTCAACGGCTTTAAAAGCGAGATCTCACATCAACATTTCAGTCCTTGTAAATTAGTCTTTGTAAATTTTCCCCAATATTTGTACTTGTCCTAAACCATTGTAAATATCTCCAACCCCTACGTTTTCCCCCATTCATTGTAATTTTCTCGAATATTATAATTTCCCTTTCGCAAATCATTTTAATTGTAAAATTTCCTTTTATTGTTGTACATAATTATTCGTATAAATTATTACGTCTGTAGTTAGTTATTCGCGCTAATAAAGTAATTCCTAATTTTCTTGGTAAAATCTTTTTACTTACATCGCTACCCGCCTTCCGCCAGCCATTACAATTATACAGCGCAAAATTTACTAAAAGAATTTTTTATCTGATTGCGGGTTGGAATCACAAAGTCAATATTTGTAGACCTGTATTATTTAATTAGGGGTGTGAATAATGCGTAGAAACCTGCACGGGCGGCCTAAGCCCGGCCCGAAAAAAGCCAGGCCCAGAGGGGCCAGGCTCGGGCCCAAAATTTTGAGGATTTAATATTTTGGGTTAGGCCGGGCCTAATTCATAAGTTATGGCCCGGAATAATTTAGAAGTAATAGCCTAAGTAGTATTTTATTCTGTTAAAAACAATCTATAAAATTTCAAAAATTTAATTAATTAGAAGTTATTGAATCTGTTAACATTTATTCATTCATTTCGCGCTTTTTTAATATACAAACAATTGAGTTTGGAGCAAAATCTACTGCTTATAGCTAAATTATTCAGAAATTTTTTTATAATTGACACCTACATAAAGTTAAAGATCAACGAGAAAAAAATAGAATTTTTGGAATGGTGGAATGACCACAGTGGTCAATTTCCATCGCTTAGATCCCTTGTTTTAAGACTTTTTCGACACCTGCTTCATCTCGAGTGAGAGGGGTTTTTCGTCAGCGGGCAGTATTTATGAAGACCGGAGATCATTTAATTGTGGAAATTTTTGATGCCTGTGTTTTTTTGCAACAAAATAGTTCCATTATCGATATAAAATTTTATTATGTCCGTTTTATATTTTAATAAAAAATTTTACCAAAATTGAGTTTGATAATTTCAGCAATTAATACAATTCTGGGCCTGGGCCGAGCCTTGTTTTTGAAAGGCTAAAATTCGGGCCCTGGCCCGGCCTAGTTTTTTTATTTTAAATTCCGAGCCTTAAAAAATTGATTTTGCATGTCTCTAATAATGCTACGTGGAATATTCAGGTTTTACAGGTATTATAAAAGCAAGAACTATTTATATATATGACCCAGAGTTGGAAGTGACCGAAGAGATTAACCAGGTGCTTAAAAAGATGACCCTGAGTAGAGTGGTGGGACTTGATAGTATACCTTTACAAGGTTTCAAAAGGCTAGGGCCCTTAGGCGAACATTTACTTGCAAAGCGGTTTAACAAATTACTTGCAAGTGGTATGATGCCTGATGGTGGAGAAAAAGCTATGTTACACCAATCAATAAATTGAAGGTAGATGTACAAGAGTGCAATAATATCGGGGGATAAAGTTAACGAGGCACGTAATGAAGGTGTGGGAAAAGGTCATAGAAGCTTGACTTCCAAAAATAATATCAATAGATGAACAACAATTAGGGTCCATGCCTGAAAAGTCAGCTTCATATGCAATATATGGTATCAGGCGAAAAGAAAAAAAGGATCTTCATTTGTGTTTCATCGATTTGAGAAAGCTTTTGATACATTTTTAGGCAGTTGCTAAGGGATACCCAAAGTTCCAATGGTGCACCCGACGCATTTATAATATTAATAAAAATAGTGTATAGTAACGCAAAAACCAAAGGACGAATATCCAGTAGCACATCAAATGGCTTTATCCGAATTGTGGATATGCATCAAGGAGTCTATTGCTATTTATAACAATGACGAATAGAAATAAGGACCTAAAACGCGAATCACTTAATGCTCTTCGCGGACGCTTTAGGGCTCTGCGCAGGCTCATATGTAGAATTAGCAAAGCAGGTAAAAGTGTGGATGGAGCAAATTGAAAGCAATGGCCTTATGGTAAACCGGGAGAATTCTGAATACGTATGCTAGGAGTTGGGAAGTGAATACAAAGAAGCGCACATGCAAATTGATGATTGATGTTTAAAGTAAGAAGGAATTTGAATACCTTGGTTTCAGGATAAAATGGGGGGAGGGCGAAATTAAGGTAAGAATAAGCGGCTAGCAAAAATTTAGGGGGTTGAGTGGCGTGATGTGTGACAAAACATAGCACTCAAATTGAAACGACGATTATATAACACCGTTACTATACCCACGGTATTGGCGAAACATGGGTAATTAAGGCAAAATAAGAGCAAAGCTTAGCTACAACGAAGATGCGCGAATGTTATGGGAATAAGAAAGAAGGACCAAATAAACAATCAAGACATAAGGGATAAACTAAATGTAGTTCCGATTTAGAGGAAGTCGGTAAGAAGATTAAGATGATATAACCATTTGGACAGACAGGAGGAAAGTCACCTAACAAAACGTATCAGGTGCAAGTGGAAGGCAAGCCAAAGAGAGGGAGACCTAAGCTGACATAAAAAAATAGAATAGATATGAACTAAAGTGAAGCTGGTGTAAGTGCAGGAATCATGTTTGAACTCCTTGATAGAGCTGACCACTAAGTGTCATAAACAGCTATAGGGAAAAAAATTATAAGATGCAAATAATGATTTTCGTATACGGGCCCGGACTCGGGCTTTGTAAAAAGTTGGCCAGCCGGATTTATCAATTATAATTTTAATGGGCTCGGACTCCAGGATTTATTTATTTGTAACGTGCGGGCGTATTGGTCATTAATTTCGCATGGTCATGTGTAATGGGGCGTTCATGATACCATGCGAACTGAGAATATTTCGCGAAAAAAACAAATGTATTTATTTATTAGATGGCGTTCGCAGTGACACCGCAAGCGATTAAATTTGCCCGCGGCACGAACAAAAATAAGATACAAATCATTTTGTATTTTTTGCGCGATGGTTTGATAATAATTAAACCTTATAAGTGATGTATCGTATATCGGTTTATATATGTCTGGAATAAGAAAGTATTGATATGTGATTTATAACCATTACCTTCTATATATGACACATTTCATAATGATTAGATATAAAGAGAATGATGAGGAGTTTAATAAACTAGCCGAAAAATATTTAATTTCAGGTAAAAAAAAATAAGGTGAAGATAAGTTAGATTTTAGAGTTCTTAGGGCTGCATATGTGAAGGAAGGCCAAAAATCTTTTAAATGAATTAAATTTTCCTTAGTCCATATTTATCTGTTTTAAATTATTTAACAACTACATTGGAATCTAAGAATCAGTGGTGAAAAATCAAACAACTTCTTTAACATTAAAAATATATTCGACTGATGCTTCAACGAGTTTTAACAAAGAAAATTGATGGAGCCTGTATTATAAATCACATAGTTCAACTTGTTGAGAATGCAGAGAGGAAAGAGAACTGCAAAGTCACTTTTTTCAACCCGAACCCGACCTAAATTTTTTTTTAATTTTCAACCCGAGCCCGACCCGGAAGCATTTTAAAATTTTCAATCCGAACCCGATTCGCCCCACCCAAAAGCATTTTAAAATATTCAACCCAGACCCGACCCGCCCCACCCGAAAGCGTTTAAATTTTTTTTTATCGTGTCTCTACCGAACGCGTTTCAAATTTTGGTATCCAACGCGAGCGTAAGAAAAATTGCGGTGTGCGTGGGCCAGCCAGGGGCTGGCAGGGACAGGCGGCTGCCCCCCTCTAACTCCAAAAAATCTTAGAAATTTTATCAAATTATGGCTAAAATGGTTATTTTGCCCCTCTCTTAATCATTATTGCCCCCCTCCCCACGGCCGTGTGTCAAATTTAATCGACAATTTAAAATGCGATTTACGATACTTATTGACACCACAATTACGAAACTTATTTGAATGATTTATTATAGAAATGTATAAATATGATAGCATCTACAATATCAGTCTTGCAAATGAACCATTTAATAAATTTAAACTTAGGGCTTGTCTTAATATCGGATTTTGCCGCGCAGCAAAAATCGTCGTACGAGTTATAACATAGCCGTGTCTTAACTTCGAATTCACAGCAGATTTAAATTTCAGACGCATAACATAACAGCGATTTTGTAAAATGCATAATTTTTCCTAAGCTTAAATGTTATATGTTTTTAAATTTTTAGTTATCAGAAGTTAAGATCTCAAGAGTTGAAATAAACTAAGAAACGTTTTTAGCCATCATAAAACAAAATATTAACAAATACAACCGAGTTTGATCCATAAAATTAAATCGGAAATATAGACAAAAATAAATTCGCGCGATTTGAATCTGAATCCGATATTAAGACGCTTGTTATTTGTTTTATGAATATATATTTATGTAGTTTAAATTAATAAGAACTACCACTTCATACTATTTAAATACAATTTTAAAATATTATTTGTTGATATATTTTCTCTTTCGGGAATCAAATTTAAATTTGCGTCCATATTAAAACAATCAGATTTAAAAAAAAAGGAATTTAATTAACTTAATGAATGATCTTCAGTTATACATTTCGATATTTATTAAAAAATATTATACATCATAGCATTAATTTAAAAGATATGTCCGTGTATTTTGCATTGTAACCTTTGACCCGACACTTTAAATCCAACCGGACCCGTAAGGATTTTCAACCCAAACCCGACTCGATATCGGGTTGGGTCGGGTTTCGGGTCACCCGTGCAAATAGAGGAGCTTAGAAAATGTTTTTTTTGTGGTTAAAAAGTTTATTTTGTCTTAACAAACCTGCAAGAAACCTCAAAAAAAAGAAGATGGGAAGAAAAGGGTGTTGAAAGAACTCATAGTTTATTGTCTTAATTACAATTCTGATGATAAATAATTGATTTGTAAATATTCTTAATTATTTTAATAAAAAACTGAAATTAATGAAAAAAATGTGATAAAAAGTAATGCAAAACATTCCGATATAGCTTGAATTCATTTATTTTGTATTGAACATATAATAATGTAAAGGCATAGATAACATGCATCACTTCATTAAAATAATTCAAAAAACTTTCCATTATTGACAAATAATTTTTGCTTTAAAAGTTCAATTTTCTTAAGGAAGTGGAGCAGCTTCCATGACAGTATTTGATATTACTATCTTATGGGAAAACTAATTTATGGATAAGAGCTCCCTCAAAATATAAAACATAACTGTTATCTTAAGTTATTCAGTTTGATTTGCTTTTACCAAGTTTTTTCTCTGTGATTTTGTTAATGGGTGTACTTTTTGAGTTAATAACAAAGGTTTCCTGAATTGAAGAATTTTAGTGTACATCGCACCATTTAAGTAAACTATTCACTTTCATTAACCTTATTTTTTATGGCAAAATATAAATTAAGGCTAGGTGTGAAACCATGTTAAACACAAATTGTAATCAATTGCACGCACTATGAATGCAACCGTCGCCCGCGAATTGCTTCCCGACAGGTACCAGTGTAACCTGTAGGTGACGCAACTTAAGAGCCACTTTTCTCAAAATCTACTAAAGACAAAAACAAATTGAAAGATTGGATTGGGATAAATCATCTGATACAACTTTATTACTTCTTCTTGATTGGTTCTTGGATTATAGGATTATACTCGTTCAAAAATCGTAAAAATCGCAATTCCGACCTGCCTTCTTTTATTCATATTTATGCAGATTCAACAAAGTTTTTGCAACTTAATTTAAATATTTAAAATATGTATTTTTCCAATTATTAGTAATTTCAAATTCATATGAGTAGGGGAGACCGGGGCTACTTTAGCCATAAAAAATTAAACAGCGCTTTGAAAAAAACTAAAAATTATTTTTCCAATTTTTATGATGGAATATATTTTTAAGGTCTATTTTTACTAGAGGAAAAAATTTGGAGGGAAATAAGGAATAGTTTTCTCACAAATTAAGTTTAAAAAAAAACAAAAATACAAAAAATTTTAAAAATGCCCAGGGCTAGGTATAGCCGATAGATTAACTCTGACGTTTTCACTTCTTATTAGTGTATGCTAACTCAAATCAGTAAAAATATTGTTTCGTTATAAAAAATGTAGAAAATGCAAATGTAATATGATTGTATTTTATATAAAACAAATAAAAGGTCAAGATGCAATCTTACTTAGGAACACATAAAAGACGGATTTAGCAATGGAAAAAAACTTTTAGTCGTTTTATAATGTATAATCATAGGCTATTTTTAATCCAAAAAACACTAAGTTAGATTATTAAACAAAAATTTTTTTTTAAATCTTGTCATTTGTAAGACACAATGAAAAATGGCTAGCAATAGCCCCTCTCCGACTAGCCCCGACCCCCATTAGGATGTTATATTGCATATAAAAATTTAATCATTAAACGGTTTTTATATAAAAAATCGCCCTTTATAAGGTATAAGTTAAATTAATCCTAAATATTTAGCCAAAAAAATTTTATGTGCAAAATAAAAAATTTTGTCAAGGCTACTAAAAGCCCCGAAAAATCGTTTTTTCTCAATAAAAATAATTTTTTTAAGGAAAAATACACATATGGTTTAAATTTTGATTTAATTTCATTTAAAAAATAATTAGAAAGATAATAGTAACCCCGGGCTACGATAGCCCTGGTCTCCCCTACTTTAAAGGCGGTAAAACTTGCCTTAAGTGAACGTCACCTACAGGTTATACTGGGCAGAGCTTATGTGCCTAAGCGTAACCTGTTAAATAATTGAATTATAAATGAATCTATTTTTGATAGTAAAAAGGGTGTGGGGGTAAAATAGTCAAGAATATCAAAAATGTTGCGTTTTTGAGCTTTAAAAAGCCTTATTTATTCGATTTTCTATGATTTTTTATTAGGGAATATGGCGAATACATGTTATTTATAGATTAAATGGTACCTCCTAATATAATATGCCAAATACGGCTAAAATTGATTCCAATGATAATTTTAATGCGGCCTAGGATAGAGGTCTAAATTTCTATAATCCATTCTGATTTTATATTTTTATAGAATTTACCCAATGATTTTAATAGTAGATGACGGACTTTATAAAACTTGGTCCCATTTTCAGTAGCAATAAGTCCGCCGTTATAAAAAGTTAAAAGAGAGCGAAAATATAATTTTGACTGTATTAACTCCGTTTCAAATAATATGAAAGTTTTATTATTTTGCTTTTGATCTTTAATTTATATACAAAAAACGCATCCATAATTTAAAATTAAAAATCAACAAAGAAACTTATATTACAAATTTTTTAACTGGCAATTAGTCTCCCAAAAATGTCAGAATCGTCAAATCCAATAGTAACTTTAGAATTCGGTCCAAGACATAAGCAGACAACACCTAACACTTCAAACATACAAATTTTCCAAGGTGTGACATTTTCTGGATATTTTAAATGATATGTATAAAATCAATTAAAAATAGGGCAATTCAAACATCAATGAATAAATCCAAGTTATCTTTTATGGACATTACAGCAAAGCAATTCACAAATCGCAAGCCATTTAAATTTTGCTACAAGATATGGTGTGAGGCCCCTAATTATATTATCGTTGTTCGAGCAAAGTGAAATAGGATTAGAAGTAAAGTAGCTGTCCTAAACGACTTAGCTACCTTTCAGTTTTGTCTCTTTTAATGTATATCCTAATATCTTTACAAGCGCTTAATTATCATTCAATTGTTTTTCAAAAGTGAATATCGGAGCTACGAAAACACTGCGTTTAAGTCGTCTCAAATCCTTATTGATGCATATAAAAGCAAAAAAAAAAGAATTTATTCGGCAAAGGAATATTTTTAACTTCCTGCCAGTACTTTGGCACTAGAGTCATAACGAGGCTTTTAACTGAATTATTAATAGTAGAATCACACCTCTTTAGAAGTCCGGGAAGATATTTTGGATCAATGCCCAAAGATATGTAATAAATTTATGGGTGGTGTAGAATGTTCTGATTAAAGGTTGAAGTCACGAAAATATCTTTTCGGGACAGATATTGGTGCTTCCCAATTTTGGGATTGTAAGTCGCTTACCACAATGCCTACAGCTCCATTGTCTTAATAGAAAAAATCACTAAACTTTGCAATTTAAGACGAATGAATTGTCCAAAATTACTGTTATAAATACGGCCGACTTCCTAAATGAACTCTCTAAATCTTAGATTTTCCAAGAGCGATAGACGGTCATCAACGAAAAAAGTGCAGTCAACGGCGCTGCTCTGTAAGCAGCTAGGCAACCAATAATTTTATGTCCATACTGCAATGTCATACCTCACATTCATTGTTGATCATCGCTCCAATATAATCAATTATTTTTTTACACTTAGCATAGTCATATAATAATAAAATTTTTAAATTAGCTTATTTTTTCCCAGTGTAACCTTTAAATGACATTCCAAAAATAGGCAATTCTTCCACAATTTTTCTAATTGTATGGTCATCTAACTATTGGGATGCTCCAAAAAATTTTGAACGTTAGTGGTACCTTTAGGGTTAATATGATGTTAATAATTTTCCAGACATAGTATATTGGTTTTGTAAAAGTATTACTAAACCCTGCTAAATTAGGGCCCGATGAAAAATCTAGCCAACAAATAAAAATTAGTTTTTATTAAATATTTAACACTTTTAATGTAAATAACGCTTTAAAATTGTTGCTGATACAAACATAAAACTTATCTATGTTGTTAATTAATTGATTCGATTTATACAATAAACGTGGCCTAAACGCTTGTTGGGACTTCACTGCAGTGGATATATTTGCCAAATCTAACACCTCTTCCGACCTCATCTTTTCTACTGAGAGAAAGAAAGTGGAAAAATACAAATATCTCAGCAATATTATTTTTGTACCAGTAGTAGCCACGGCCCTCGGGAATTTAGGTGCCGAGGGCAGCCAATTCCTCAAACAAACATTAAAATGTATAACCTCCATTACACACGATCCCAAAGAGTTCTTTTACATCAAGCCGAAAATCAGCATGGAAATTGTAAAATCCAATAAAATCTCAATCCATGGCTCGATGCCAGCTCATTAATTTAATATATTTAAACATGTAACATACACAATTATTTGGAAATAAAATTCTATCGAAAAAAAATCAAAGTATTTGTACTATATAATACTACGGTAAAATGAATTTTTTATTTATAATTTGCTTGGAAGTTACGATTTAATAAAAAATGAGCCCGGGCTCAAGCTCGAATAAACCTATCGGGCCTGAATTAATATTTTTATGCCCGAACCCGGCCCGACTTTAAAACTTAACTGCCCGTCAATATTCTTCTAAGCGCCCGCCTGGCTATGCCCAAATTATTAAAGCTGCCCAAATTTCCGGTCCCGAAATGATGTTTTTTAACATTTGTAGCAGTAATATTTTTTATATTTCCCAAAAATTATAAATTTAATTTAAATTTTTTTCGATAAAAAATATGACTAACAATTTTTAAATAATCAAATAATTAAGTGACAATCATGCACGAAAATAAAATATTTTACATTATTTGAAAAATATACTTAAGCCTGATTTGCCCGAATCTTATTATGGTGCCCAGTAGAAAATGTAAATTTACTACAGTTGCCCGGCCCGACCCATGGGCCGAGCGAGCCGGTTCGGGTAGAGGGCCGGGCTTTTCTGATCTCTGTTTTGGGCTCACGGCGAGCTGAAATCGATCATAAAAACGCGTTTTTCGGCCAACCCTCTCAGATTTTTAAGAAATTTGGTAAAATTTTAGAACCTATTCTTAAAGTTTTCGCTGATTTGGACCACATTTTTCGAGTTGTGAGAGCTCAAAATCTTTTACGACATAGGGTCACGACGCTAAATTCGTTAGCTCTTTTTAATTATTCACCCCCTAATCAAAAATTTTGTTTTTTTGGTGAATAGGTCATGGCCTAAATGCCCAATATCATTTCTACCCTTGACTTGAAACCTTTTAAAATTTGAAACAAATGTTTTTTCCCACCTATGTATCAATTTAAATAAAAATGAAATTGGGCGACCAGCAGGAAATGATCAAAAAGAGCAAAATATGTGCTTAGGCCAAAATAATCACAAAAAATCTATTAAATATCTATAATTAAAAATATTTTGCTATGAATTAACACAATACAATTCTCCACTAATTTATAATAAAAATAGTGAATGCTTTTTTGGTACAATAACGTTATTATTTAGAAAAATCATTGAGCATGAGTATTTCATTTGAATAATTTGATGTCAAATCAACTTCGCGGCGCTAAAAATTATATTTACCCCGACTCGAAAATAAATCTTTGTTGACAAGGGCATATTTTTAAACCTATTTTTTAAAAACCTAGAAATTTTTACCCAAAAATAATCTTACATGATAATTTATAATAATTCATCAAAACATGATTAAAAAACCAATTTTTTAGCTTATCGGTGTCAGTCACTCGCTTTGTGGATGTGCTTTCATAATAAATCGGTGAAGAATGGGGGTCAATGATTGTGGTAGTAGTGCTAATACATAGGAAAATTATTTTATTACAAACACTGATAATATAGGAGGATATCCTATAAATATACACTTTTTGTGGTCATTTTGGCACAGAAAGTGTATATTTTGCCTTTTTTAATTTTCGGTTGGTTACCCAACTTACATCTTTATTTAAATTATTATATAGGATCTAAAAAACATTTGTTTTAAATTTTAAAAGGTTTGGGACAAGTCACCGATAAAAATGACATTTTGGTCATTATCAGAACACCAATCGATCAAATATTTTGTTTTCAAACATGTCACTTCAAGATTTTATGATTTAGGGGTAATAAATTAAAAAAAAGTATCGAATTCAGCGTCATGAACCGATGTCGAAAAGGACCTATTTATAACCTTTGAGCCCCAACATCTCGAAAAAGAGTGGCTCAAATGAGCTAAAAAATGCAAAATTTTATCAATAATTTCAACGTTTTCACTAAATTTCATAAAATTTTGAGGTTGTCGGCCGAAAACGTGGCCACTTGACATGGAATGCCCAAACATTTTTGTCTTACTATTAAAACTTAAATTTTATTAAATATAAAGCATGGATAAGTAATCATTTTTATTGCTATAAAATACAATTTGATCCACGCCTCACTCAGGCGAAAAATTATAAGCGTTCATAAATAAATTAAAATAAGGGTTTGGGATTTAGGATTAAAATAAGTTATTTAAGATGTATCGAAATAACTAGATCTTTAAATGCACAAGGTGTGGTGTATTTTGGAAGAGAATTTTAAAGTGTTATTTAAACACACTTTTTCTGTTATTCGTTCCTGCATACCGATGTTAACTCTCATGGGTGAGAAAAAAACATGGTTTATATAGGAGGCTGATTGAGTACGTGCAACAAAGGTTCGATATCTAGCTTGAAATTAAACCATTTGCAAAGAGGCGACTTAGGCTCGTCGTTCTTGGGATTCGTATGACACTTCATTTTAAGTTGACGGGTTACAAAATTTTCGAAAACTTTATTGCCTTCCCCCTTTTCCAAACTAGTCTCATTCAATTCTTCAAATTTAAATGACCGACGGGTAGGTAACTTTTTTTCATAAGATGAGGAGCTACAATCGGTCACCTCGGGCTGTGGTGTTGTAGCGAAAAGGGTATGTGGGGGGTGATTTGAAGAGGCTCGGAAAAAAAATTCAGAATTAATTTTTCGAAAGGAATCACCGCCATTATTACTTTGCATCTTAGACGAGGGTTTAGTGGATAATACCGGGGTTTTGAGTACACCTTCGTCGAACGAAAGTTTTATCATATTCATATTGCTAGGCGTTTTAGGGCTATGATTATCGACACTCGGCGGGGTATCATTTACTTGAGCACAATTCGTAGGTAAAAGGCTATCGTCGGCGGATTGCAAATTAAAGTCGAGCGAACGTAAACGATCGTCCGAAATGGCATTATCATCTAGGACGACCAGTTTAGCAACTTTAGCTTCCTTCGCCTTTTTTCTCCTCTGTTTCAGGGCTCGCTTAAGACCGATGAGAATGGGAATGATATGGTGAAATTTGTGACCGTCGCATAATAGGGTGGTGTTTCCTGGCACACAGTGATCCTGCTGATGACAATAACTCATCTCGCGATATAATTGTTGCAGGGGAAACCATTTGATTTCCATTATTTCGTAACGGGCTACCGGACGCAGAGCAGTACATCGACTAACACCCTTCACGATGAAGAGTTTAGTCGATTTCCTTATGCGCTGTTCGCCTCCATATTGCATCGAGTCATTATTTTTGGGGAGTTGACGAGAGGAGGGGAGCATGAGATAGGCGTCGGGGTCTATGATAGAAGATATGTCCAATCCAATTTCCTCGTATATTTCTCGCACCGCACAATCGTGGTCGGTCTCGTCCTCGTTAATCTTGCCCTTGGGAAAAGTCCAAGAATTCGAGTTGTAACCTTTGACCATGAGCATGTGTTCACACTCTTTGTCCAATATTATGGCCCCACAAACGGGTATTTTAGCGCAGTATTCCTGCCAATGCTTGATCAAAACCGTCAAGAATAATTGGTCATCTTCAAGTAAATTCTTATCAACTTTGTTTTTATGGTAGTAATAATTTTGCAGGGTAGTCAATATACCACTATGTTTGAGGAGGAGATAACTGAAATTTTCATATTTGCATTTGGGTAAATTTTGGTTAATAAATTGGTAATTTATATCCTTGTATATGGTAAAGGAATCTATGAGCCCACTTGAAGTTTGACCATCATTTATCAAAGCTTGCTTTGACTGTTCTTCGTAATTGCGTAAACAAAAATCAAGGTAAAACCAATAAGCCTCTTGACACATAAATAAGATGTGTTTTGCATCATACTTTTGGCTTTGAGGAATGTTAATCAAAAAGCGGGCACACAAATTATTCACAATATTCAATGGAATGTTTGGTATATAAAAGTTGATTTTAGAAATAGATGGGCTTAGCTTAGTACTAGTGTGCAAAATTTGCTTGTATTGATTAAGGTTAACTTTAAACTTGTCTTTAATCAAATCAAATGGTTGTGATTCTAGTTGTCCTTTATTGATAAAATCACAGGGGGTAAAAGATAGTTCAGTAAGTGTTTGTAATTTATAAAGAGGTAATGATGAATTGATATAAGGATTCATTGTCATCAATGCTACAACATACACATATTAAAGGTATAGTTATGAAAATTTATAAATTTCTATGCAGTTTTGTTGTATATGTTAAAATTATAAAGAATTCATAATATTAAATGAATTTAAAATCTTTAGATATATTATATTTTTAAATAAAAAAATTAAGAAGATCTTAATATAATGGTTTATTAACGTATCTTACCCGACATTTGCTTGGGCAATCGGATAAATCAGGTGATTTTTATGACGAACAAAAAGATATGACGTATTTCATAATATTAAATAATAAAAATAAAAAATCAGGATATTAAAAAAGAATTATTATAAAGATAGAGTAGTATATTTTTTTTTAATTAAAAGTAAAAATTCATGTACTCATAATGTATATTATAATTTTAATGTGTTTTACATGTCATTTTCTATGGGTCCATAACTATCTAAAAAGGTTTAATCAGATGGTCATTATTCTAATTCAAATTACTATGCTAATAAATATGGTTAAGCGGCTTATATAAACATAATAAATAGGATTAAAAAAAGCAAAGTTGAACTTTACATTAGGATATATCATACTTAACTTTAAGATATGTACGTTACATTTCTTAAAATAATAATCATAGGAGAAGCCAGGATTTGAAGCCAGGATTTGAAGCCAGGATTTGAGTAGAGGCAGGCAAGAAGGTTGTTAATTAAAGTTGAATCAAAATGTTTATTGTAACGAAGTGGCCGGCCGGTATATAGCCTAAACTCCCGTATTCTAGGCTCCCGTATAACACTAACTCCGATTTTAAACCAAGAGACTAAGTCAAAAGACAAAGACTGTTTTATTAGGTGGATAAGGCTTTACATACAAATAGCGAAGGACATATATAAAAGTAGTAATCAAATAAGAGATAAAGTACGGTGTAAACTAAGGTGTATTCAAATGGCTACGCGTATATTCAAATATCTGTGACCACTCTCAAGTATATTCAAATGAAGCTACACTACATTTTTTATGTATGGCAATTGCGTCCCACGCCTCTTCCGGCTGCGTACTTGGTTCCCATATTATTAAATTAAAAGACGAAAAACAGAATGATTTTATTATTACAGCTTAGGAATTTGCAAGTCTCTTATCATCTGTATTTTTATAACATTTAAGTCTATCACATTTAGTTAGAGGGGAGGAAAAATTTAGGATTAACGGACTCATTGCAAGTGCTCTCTGTCAGGGAGTAGGGGCCCGATGGAAGGAGGGGGGACAGGAACAAATTCATTGGACACAACAATAGCTTTCCTGTTTGTTGATGCGTTAATAGAAATATACCCATAAAGGATAATATTAATGTAATTGTAATTTCTTTAAAAGGTTAAAATGGGACTACACCTCTATTGACCTGTTTGCACCCTCCAACGATACTCATGACCTCCTAGGATCGGCAAAGCATCGTAAATCTGTAATATATTCAGCTTTATCAGAAACCTCCATTTTTATTCCTATCGTATCGTCGAGGGACGTTTGGGAAGGGCGCTTTAAATTTTTTTAAAGAACTTAATAAACGCTCGCCTCCTTCAATATTTACTAAGACAATCAATCGCCATTGCGATCGCTAAATCCAATCTTTATTCTCTGATCTGATGGATTCAATGCCCATTCTTAACGAAGATGAAAAAACGGATAATGTCTTTTAATCATTTTTTTATAAATGTATTCGTTCTTGTATCATTTTATGAATTCCACTGAATATTTAATACTTTTCTATAACATGTCAATTATTAAAAAAAATATATATAGTTGTATTAATGTCAGAGAAAATAATTTAAGATTTTATACATAATTTATTAGTATCTGTAAGGGTCCAATCTCTCACCTTCTTTCATCTGTTTGATTAAGGCATTTATAATTTAAGTTAGCTTAAAATCAGGTTTCCTTACTAAGATTAAATGGAATAAATAAAAGAAAAACCTCAAATTTTGTTACCTCTTTACTATCATATTTTTTCAAATCTTTAGCTAAAGAAACGTCTTCATACAAATGTTAATTTATTAATAAAACTCATTTGCGAAAGATATTCTTTGAAATATCATTAACATAGTTTTAAAACATAACAATTAAGAAAATCATTAAATAAGGTAGATTTTTCCTTCTTTGTCATTAAGTTTCATTTGTTTTCCTTGTGCTTGAAACTGCTCATGATCGGTAAAGAAAATTTTCTATTACTCGTTGTCGGGCTGGGAGAGTGACTTTTATCTTTTTTAGTCGGGCTACTCACTAAATCCTTTAATGTTTTACTAAATTCCCGTTTATCATCGTCTAATAAAACTTTAGGCGAGGGGTCCACACTTTTTGGCGTATCTTTAGTAATATCCTTTATTTCGGACAGTTTATGGACGCTCTCATTACTTGAAAATTTCCGTGCTAGGTTACTTTCTCTTTTTATTTCATCGTCAATCTTCTTAACATGTTCGGGTGAAGGTAGTATTTGCAGTGGGGAATTTGTAGGTGAACCCTTTTTTTGTTCTACAGCTCCTAATGGTTCATTTGTAGGAGTGGAAGGGGGTGTTAATGGCTGTTTGGAGTTAATCAAATTGCTACTAGAAGTAGGTGCATCAGTTGGCTTATAATCGTGAGGTTTTGTGTCCACTCTTTTGGTATCCTAGTTTAATTAATTATAAGATAAGATATTACCACGTATGGTCTTTAAATCTTTATGGAATAATCATGCTCAAAGCTAGATCAAAAGTTTATCAATTTTTTTAAAGTTTTCAAAATTAAAGTTTGTTTATAAATATACACTATTTTTAGACTGAGGAATTGTTAAATCTTAAGTACAATTGTAATTACTAGAATTAATTCTTTTATATCTTGTTCATGTGTATTTTTGGTTAAAGCTTGCTTGTCAACTAATTTTGGCTCCGTAGCAGCAATCGATGGCTAAAAATTAAATTTAAAAAACATCAATTTTTATAATTTAATAAATTTTAACAGGTTTTAAACTCTATAAAATTAACTTGGGATATAATTATAGGTAAAAATGATCTCATATAAGTGTCGTGGTGACTATATAAATTATCCAAACGGACTCTATTGAAGCCTAAATTAAGGTGACTTCTAATGAAAAAGCTTCGAATAACATTTCCCAGTGATATAATTTTAATTTACCACTGTAATTAAGCTTATCATATTCGACTTCCAAATTGTTGAAGATCGCGCGATCTCAATAATGAACAAAGAGGGAGATATACTTTATTGTAAACTTTTTCTATGTATGAAAAAGAAGTAGGAATCAAAAATAAAACCTCTTTGCTGCATTCCTTGATAGATTGGTGGGTTGGAAAGTTGGGAGTGGTAAACCGTCGAGGGGCAGCTATCGAGATTTTATAGGATGGTCTATGACCTGGAGGCAAAGGATCAGTGGCTCGTCGGGTTGGCTTAGCTTTAACCAAACACTTGCCGTCAGTTGTATCGACATCTGGGGATACCTTGGAGATTTCTTTCGGAATTTCCACTGTAGTTTGTTGCGTTTTTGAGGGTGAATCATTCAGTGAAGATTGTTGATCCATAGATTTGTCTGATGACAATATCCGATTCAGGGTGTAGAGATTTACCACGTCTTCCTTCTTTGATTTAAATAAAACAAATTTGAAGCCTACAATCCACAATTAATTAAAACTTTATATATTCATCAATTAGCTTTTCTTAAAAACGTTATTGCCAGTATAACCGCCAAACTAGGGCTCATAAATTTAGCTAATTTTTATGTTAAAAAAAGAAAGCGGAGTGCTTGATTATTCAGTATCAAATATATCTATAATAATGCAAGGCGCCCTCACGTTTCTGGCCATACTGCCGCACAATATGATGTAGCACAAGCTAGTACATCCCGCGAATATGAGAGCGACTAGTAGGAGGAAAAACAACGACCAACCCAGTACTATGCCAAATGGGCTGAGGAGAAAATCGGCAAATCTTTTAGAACCTTCTTTATCCCAGGCATAAGGCCTGCCAGCTAGACTCAAACATGTCTTCTCCTCCTCATCTGAGACGTCAGAGCCACCACAAGAGTTGATTGCGTCGCATCGGTGTTGGAGCTTCAAGCACCTAAAATGATTGAATTCTCATAGATAAATAATAAAAGATTTGCATTACAATTTATAAACTTTGGTCATTTTATGTGAGGTTTATGCTTAATGAGCAGTGAATAATTACACTCGTCATGGAAGATAGAATAATGAGGCTATTAAGGAATTATATTTGCATTCGTTAGTTAAACATTTAAAAATTTACGAATAGTACTTTTAGACTCTTAATATTAGTCTCAAACTTGGCGGTCTAATCCCTTACCTACTAATTATTATCAGCTGTTCACCTGTTTATTGCATTATGACTTTATGGGAATACCTTCCGTTCTGGCATACGAATTCTCCTTTAGCAGCATAGCATTTCTTTTCGTGAAAAAAGACGATAAAAATGGAGAAGCCGATAAAGTTGCCGAAGCCTTTGGTTTGCCATCTGATGGAAAGATTATCGTTGGTCGATCTTAGGCTCATGGGTAATACTATACCTAAGTGTAGAAATCAAATTATTTACTGTCAATTCGTTGTTAACAAGTGGTGAGGTTAAATTAGATAAGATGACTAAACGAGAATTGAATTTTATATTTCTTAAGTGGTAAACTTATAACAACAAACCTATGAGTATGGTACATTTATATAACAAGCCATTGTAATGCTTAATCATATATAGGAAAAAATAAAAATTGTAATATAACGAATTATCTGAAACTCTGTATTTAGCAAGGCTATCCATGCTCTAATGGAAAAATTGGTAATAGGATCATCTGCATTTTTTAGGATTACTTTGTAAGGTAGCTAAACACATGTGATAATGTTAATGGTGTTGCCATGGGCGTAGCCAGGGGGGGCCCTAAATGACGAAACTTTTTTTTAATGCAAAAACCCTTAAAAATAAAAAAAACTGCCCCCCCCCTGATTGTACTTTTAAACCTTTTGCCCCCCCCCCTAATCCAAAACCTGGCTACGCCCATGGGTGTTACACTTAAAAGAAGATTTAAAATTAAACAATCATGTTTCATAAGTTAATCGAATATTATGTAAAAAATTTATTTAATAGACACAATTACACCATTTGACTTATTATTTATATAATACATATTCTGTAAAGAATATTAAAATAAATAAGAACAAATGCATATATGACCCAAAATTTTTGTGTTGAAAATTCATAGGTAACGATAGATGGCTTATTTATCTAGGTAAACTATGCAAATAACAATAGATTTTAAATATACAATAAATTAAATTTTCTTTCAGATCTAGCTGCCAGACGGAGTTGATAAATTCAACATCAACAGAAATTTGGCATCCTAATCGCTAAATATAATTTCAAATTCTTGACAGATAGCTGATTGCCTCTCCCAAATAATACTTGTGATACCGACCTTAATTTATATTCTTTTATCCTTTTTATATTACTGGATTATATTTATAATGTTTATAGCTTCAATTAAAATGAAATTTCTTTAAAAAAGTAGTAAAATAAATTTCCTATCTTTAATTCCAGGTGCCCGACAAAGTTAAATGGATTTAAAATATTAAACTAACCCACAGCATTATCCAAATAACTAACATTCATTCCTCTTGATAAATTACAAAGGCCTATACGCCAGACTATTTAACAACATTTAAGCGAGTATTGTTTACTTTTATAAAAATGATCTTTGTTGCTACTTTAAAATGATAATATTTTTAAAATTTGAATTTATATTTTAAAAAAAGGAAATAATGTGTTACATTATCCTACCACATATTCCGCTTGTAGGTGTTAGTAGATTGCGCGCGTCAGACACATTATCGCCATTGTATATTTTAAGGCTATCTACGCATTTATACGTTTGTGGATCTAAGCTGTAACCTTCAATATCGAACTTTTCATCAAAAATGAGTGCCACCTTATGACCTAATCGACAATCAATTTTATTTTTCTTTATTATTAAAATTAGATTAGAAGTTTGTTTTTATTGAAGTTGAGATGAACCTTTTGGTGCTTGTATGTATGTTGTACAAGTGATATTTTTCAGGTAATTCTTATAGCTAATATCATGAGATAATAGAACTGCCCCATCTTCGTGAATAGTTATGTTGCAAGCTGATGCAATTTCTGATTGTCTCGACCCAGGAGGTTCCATAATGTATATAGGTCTCCTTTCGAGTTGGCAATCTCCAAACCACGCTTTGGCCAGTAGGGAAATTAAGGGCCAAAATGACAAAATTAAATGTCCCATAATCTATATACATATTTTTAAAATTATTTATTATATTAACATTAATTATTATTTTTTATTTAAAAACAATAATCGTAATTTGTATATTGCCAAATGTTTAGAGTAATAGTAAATTTAAAATAAAACGATACAAATTTAGGCCGTTTTTTAAAAATTAATTTGTTTCCTTGTTTAAATTTAAATAAATTTTATATAGAGATTTATTACAAACATATTAAATGCTATTTTATTTAATGATTCTTGGGTCTAGCCAGCATTGGAATTAGAGGGGAGCAATAATGATTTAGGGAAGGGTAAATAAATCATTTTTTAAATTTTAGCCATAATTTTTATAAATTTTAACAAACCTACCTGCCCGCCCCTTCCCCTTGACTACGCACATGTAATGACATAAAATCTATTTTTGTAATTTTAAAAGCAGTGTATAATTTATTTATTTATTTTTCAAATCTTTGATCGTCAATAAGTTTTTTGTCAGAATTTGCATCTAATTTAGAATATTTTGAAGATTTAATTCCCTAAATACATTATAAATGAATATATATTATATATCGCCTCCTGTGGGGGAAGGGGGGGGGGCAAAGAGGGGATGCCCCCCCCCCTAGCTGCGCCCATGAATGTGATTACGCATAAATTACAGTAGTTAATTAATAAAAGTTGTAATTTACTTTTCAATAATTCCAATGCACCATTATGGGATGAATAAACTTATTTAAGAATACTGTAAGTACATTTATCCCCTAAACAAATATTTTGGCTCAATTGGGTCTGATATTTTTTAAGGAAAATTACAAAGTAATCGAAAAATGTAAAAGCTTTATTTTTAAATAGAATTTAATTTTGATTCTAATTACTATTTCTAAAAGGCAAAACAATAAGTATTAATATACAACGATGTAAATATTTTAAAAATTGGAAATATCTTAAAATTACCCAGATTTTTTGGATAAGAATTTATATTAATATATTTATTTTTTTATTAAATATGAAAGTCTGTGTGGCCTCATATAAAAAAACAAACAGCATTTTACAGTCCCTATGTAAAAATCACAAGAATTAATTGGCTTATAGGCCGCTTCTTATGAGCTAGTAATATTTAATAAAATTTAATTTTCAAAAATAAAAATAGCAAATTTTTTGTCTAAATTACTTTTTTTACTTTAGGAAATTAAAACATTGCTACATAGATAATTAAAATTTTAATTAAAAAAATATGATAAATTTGGTAGACTTAAATATAAAAAATCATAATTTTAAAAAATATAATATTTAATATTTTATACACCTGCCGTCCATTATAATCCACTACCTCACAGCCAAGGTAAAAATAAAATAAAGCCTGCCTACAGTTACTAATTTTGTCACAAAAAAAATCAATAATTTATATGTGTATACGCACCACAGGTGTTTGATTCCATCTTTTGTCCCCTTATATCCCTCAGAATAAAAAATATCTATGACTTTTTGTTTTATCCACTATTTTTATCGTTAAAATATCATTTTTTTTACAAAATCACATTTTATGCAATGGGCTCGTAAATTGAAATTTTAATTGAAATCTGCCTTGGAAATTACATCATGGAATTGACAATTGGATTTATATAATCCTGAAGCCAAATTGACATTTTATTCCTCTCGCGTTGTTATAAGCTTAGACAATGCATTTTTGATAGTCAACATCAGAAATATTTGGCCAATATTTTATTTCTGTTTAAATTTATTAATAAAAATCGATAATTTACGATCAAGTAGTCAAAAAAAATGGATAAAAGTATCAGAAATATACATTATCGCCCACAGAAAAATTAGATTATAGAAATCACTATTCTCCAAAAGAGTAAGTCACATAATTTATGTTTTTTTGAAATCCCAAAACAGAAAATTTAAATCCTATTTTTACATAAAAGAAGGAGCATTAAAAAATTTTTTTTACAAGTATACTTTTTTGTTTATATAAAAAAATATGGCCTGACCATTATAATAGAAGATATATATATATATAATAGGGGTATTTAAAGGCATTTTGCTAAATATAATTATTGATTTAAGAAAAACCTGATTTAAAGGTGTATATAAAATAAATATATTTGTAAAAGTTTATAGTTAAAGTATTTAAGTATAGAGATTACGAATTTTTTTTATAAACTTTAATAATGGATACAACAAATGTATAAGTTGTTCAAAAAAACCGATTTATTTTAAGTTGACATGGTTTACACCTAACTACCTAATTTTAAAAATAGAGCTATGGTCGCAAATATGATTTTAAATACTAAGAGAATAATGACAAATGTCGTGAAATACCAAGTCTTAATCAAACACTTTATGAAATATGTGTCTGTTTAGATTTAGCATTTTAATAAAAATAAACATGCAGCAGTGGAGCATTAAAAAAATCAATAAAAAAATGAAGGATTTATTAATTGATATGCAGGTTATAATTAATTTCTATATATATGAACTAAAAATTAATTATTAAAAATTTATAAAATTCGTTTTTTTGCAACTGAAATTTTAAATGCAAAGCCCAATTTTAAATCAAGAATTAAAAAGTTGAGATTAAATAAAAGCTACTTGAAAAAAGTGGAGGGGGGGAATATAAAAGCCTTTTATGTAGCCAAAACATTGTGTTAACCATGAGAATAAACTTTGTAAAAAAATTTCAATCCTTAATATTTTTTTGGATGAATTTAGGATAGACTACACACCCTGGTATATATTATTGAAACACGCAGTTGAGTATTGAAATTTCCACAATTCACATTCTGCTACTTTCAGATGAAATCAATTTATCATATTTTTTCGCATCCAAAATTTACATGTGAATAAAAAACTGATTATACTAGTTTATTTGTTAAACATCTCTTTTATTCAAAAGGGGTAAAACAAAATGCCTTCCAAAATCATTGGTGAAGGAGCAACGCAGAAAATAATGCTACAAGATAAAGGAGAAATCAAAAATTGTCGGAGTAAAAAATCGAGCAATAAACAACTAGGTTATATGCCGTGTCCAATAATTGGGTAAAAAAAATATTTTATTTATTCTTAAACTTATTTTTAAAATTATTAAATTATGGATATTATTGAATGCATTCTAATTTTACTGATTTTAATTTGAAGGAATATTAATATAAAGAAGCATTGGCTTAGCCAAGCAAGAAAAAGCATTTTGCCCAGTCCATGTTTAAGCCAAAAATTTGTCAAGTTTTAAATTATTCTTATACTAATATAAAAAGGAGGTTGCGCTGGGTAGGGGAAAACTATAAACATGGGCGTAGCCAGGGGGTGGCAGAGAAAGGCGATTGCCCCCTCTAAATCCAAAATCCTTCTAAATTTCCTCTAATTTACGCTAAAATACTAAAAATTATTTATTTGCCCTCCCTAAATCATTATCGCCTGGCTACGCCCACGACTACAAAATGTAACAATGATTTTGTACCAATCTCATCAATTCTTCATAGAGAAGTTTAAATTTAATAGGCTATGCAATTTTTGGGGGATGATCATAGACTTTGCATAAAGCGTCATTTTGGGTGACAATATCAGCACTTGTACGATTAATATTGCGGAAGTTGTTGAAGAAAGAAGAATGAGAACATTAAAGGACTCCCTTTCCAGACTTTAGTTTGGCCTTTATTAGCATTTAGGAGGTTAGAGCTCACTAAATATATCAGCTGTCTGCAATGTATTGTTAGTCTCTATGGTGATGACGCGACCGTTTTTCCTATATTAATTGCAACGCATTTAAAACATTGAGTTTTTTAAAATCTTTTTACGCACATTAGGAATTATTTGCTAAAAAATTATTGAGAAATTCGGAATGTCCAATCAATAATGTAAGATACCAATGTAATAACAAAATGGTCGTGCATATAGATAAGTATGCCTTGAAATTCATCTAAACTTTAATAAACTATTTAAATAAATTTAGGTATTCACAAAATTTGTAAGATTATCTTAATTATTTAAAATTATAAATATATAGCCTTAATTATTTTATCTCGATTGTAATATATATTTTAATTTTTATATTACATTCATGTGCCAAAATATTTAATATTATAAATATGTTACACTAATCACAAATGTATTTGATTTTAAACCTGATTTTAATTATCATTTTAAACTGAAATATTCCTAAATATCGAGAGATTAGGAATTGCCCCGTTATTAAAAAATTCGTCATAATCTACTCTAATAAATTGATTAACGATATATTTTTATAAATGGACATGTTTTTATTTTGCCCCAAAGTGTCAATTGGCGTTGGAAAAATAGGGTTCATTTTATTATAATTTTTGAAAAAAGTGCCCTTGGTTAAATTATAATATATCCTATCTAAATTAATACATAATTTTTATAATATAACCATTGTAATCTTTAACATTTTCATTTCAGAGTTACAGATTTTGAAAATAACATGGGGAGTTTCAAGCGAATGTTCATTCTTTCCTTGGATCAGACTCTCGCATATATGGAACAATTGGATTTGACTTATGCTAAATGCTTGAAGAAATTGCATAAAATGGAGGAACATTTAACAATTTCTACAAAATCTACGCAAAAAAGGAGCAATATTCATGAAAAATACACAAAATCTAAAAAATTTTCTTCCGACCCCAAAGTATATATTTTATCACTTAATTTAAAGTTAAATTGACAAATAGTAATTTTAATTTAAATTTTTTAATTATACATTGTTCAAGGTGGTCTAAATCAAATTATGTATGAGATATCGTCTCTGAATTTTAGTCTTTTTGCATAAAAAATATATAATTTTGTATTATATATTTTAAAATATAATAACAAACTATGTCTATTATTGAAAGCTCTAATTCAAATAAAAAAATTATAACTTTTCCTCCTTATAAATAAATAAAATTTTAAATAACGTAAAAAATCGAAGCTTTCTAACTGAATAAAATTAATCAAAAGCAGCACATCGTATAGCGTAATAAGATATTACTGAGCGGACTTCAATGACTGCGGTTTAAGGGGGCAAAGCATGTTGAAAAATAAGGAAAAATCTTATTTTATTGGTTTTTTCCTCTCTCTCTAGTTCACCCTTTCACATAAAATAAGCTTTTCGATCTCACTCTATAAGCAATATCAGAGCTGGACTATCCTATAATAACCTTTTAATCTTGATGCACCATATAACAATGTTTTGATATACTAAGGAATATTAATTAAAATTAATAAGTACAAATATAAAGATATCATAAGCCAATGAAAATTTTCTTCCTTTTCTTTTGATTTTTTCCAATGGATTATTAATTGTGTATTCTAGGAAAAATATTTAGGAGCGAGACACTATAGCAATCCAGCCATGTCGACAATATCAATGGAAAAACCAGTTTCAAAACATAAAACCACAAAAAAATTAATTCCAATCCCTGGTGAAATACTGAATGGTCGAATCTCACTTGCAAAAAACATTTATTCGCATCTTCCGCTCGAACATAAAGTACGAATCTTTTCATTAATCTAATATATTTTAAGAATTTGTTGATTAAATCAACAATGAAAATAATGAGCGATATTGAAAAAAATTCTTATTATTTAAAAATTAATTTTTGCTTATTTTTTTAAAAAGCTTTTAATTGTTAAAGTTACACTCCTATACCAATAAAGAAATTAAAACAACATAATTAAAACTCTGCACTAAATTATTTTTTACCCAACCCCCCCCCCCCTTATGGCTAGGCCCATCCCATGTGCTTAATTCCAATTTTAACACATTTATAAAAATATAAATTTTTTGTAAGGAAAATAATTGAGAAACAATATTTTAACTATAGCTTAATATAATGGAAATTTGTTTACAATTTTTGCCAAAGTAAACTACTAATACAATGATGAGAATAATTTTAGGTTGTTGACGAAAATGGCGGCCGCAATGCCAAATTCATTCGTGGCGCACGCTCATCCACAATGTCACGTGAAAGAGTAGCTGACCAACCAGGGCCGACTCCATTAGTCGGCGTTCGTAACGTAGCAAAAAATATAAATTCGTCAAGAATGGTCACCAAACGTCAAGCTAGGATTGAATTGTCCACTGATTCTTCTTCAAGCACTTTATCCCCCAAACCAACCCTCGAAGTCAATTTGCTAAAATAATTTAATTTTCATTAAATTTAAATTTAGTTTTTTTATAGCATTATTGCTAATTAGAAAGCAACAATGGGCGTAATAATGTTGAAAGTAAAAAGGTATTTTAAAAATCAATAATATTTTAAATTTGGCATGGATTAATATGTTACAATCTATCTAATTAAATTTGAAACCTTAGTAAAGAAAAATGTTTTTTTAATATAAAATCAACCGAATTGAGTCATAGTAAAAATGATTTGCCAAATTTTTTTACTTTTTTATAAAGTTAGATGTTGTGATTTATTTAAAATTAATAATTTATTGGAATGTGAAAATGTTTAAATTAAATTCTTGTAGAGAAATAAACAAAAACCGCTTAGAATGGAGGAATCAAAAGGAGTGGAAGGGCGACCTGTTCAAATTCATAAACATTTAAATCGTGTTCTCATCACTAATAAAACCGAAAACAAACTAAGGTTAGTTTTTCATCATCATCAAACTTTCTAAATTAAATATTTGAAATAAATAAACTTTACATATTTTATATATAATAACATTTGCTTAAAAAGTTACATTTTTTATGTAACAAAATATATAAAAAATATTGATTTATTTTCTTAGAGAAATTAAAACAGTTGTGGCTAGATCAAACACCTCTTGAATTTCATGCAATATTTAAAAAAAAATAACCTTTTTTCAAACCAATCCAGTAACAAAACTTTTTTTTAATTTTATCACTAATTTCTAATATTTGTGTAAAGAGAATTGTTTTATAATTTAAATTAAAGTTAAATATTATCACAACTTAACGTTTCTGAACTTTTATCTTTATCACTTGTATTAATTTCTACCCTACATTTGTTTTGCGAGTTCTAACGCGCGCTCTTTTTTACCCCCTACACCTAGCCCCTTTGTATTAAAGAAATAAAATAGCTCAGTCAAAAGGGTTATGAAGGCATTTAGCATTAGCACCTCGGTAAACATTTAACCTTTTCTCATCAAACTTATAAGTAACAACGTAATTATGCTATTAAACATTATGATGTAACATCAACAATTTTAAAGTCAGTGTTTCAACAAGAAATTCCAAGTTATATTTCTATTTCATTCTTAAAGTGCTTTGCAATTCCGAAGAAACAAACCAGCTCCCAGTGCAAAAGAAATTGAAAAATCTCATGTGAAAAAAATGAATTCTGTAAAAAGTCAAATTCCAGTTCCGGATCATAAGTCGGCCATCTTGAATAGTACTCAGGCCGAGAGTCAAAAGACTTTACAAATTCCATCGGGTGGTTTGGAAACATTGGATAAAAGGCCATCCCTCGCATCTATAACTAAAATGCCCAATTTTGGAGGTTCGGGATTTACTGATTCTTTGGACTTGGACAAGCTGGGCGGAGAATTATTTCAGGCGGACGATCTTCCCGAAATTAGCAACGAAGTTCTACTGCGAGATTACGGAAATTATTTCACCAAATCACCAATCACTCGTCAAAGATCGACACAAAATCCTGCTGGAACATTCGGTTCCATAACTTTGAGTGACGAAGAAAATTTTTCATTGCCCGGTAGTGATCAAGAATCAATAATAGATGAGGCAAAAGTAAACGGACGCAATGAATTAGATACGGATATTGATGTGCCACCTATACCTTACGAAACAAAATCTCAATCTAATGCAACAATTAATGGTATAATAATAGAGGTTGATTTGAGTGAAAAATCAAGTAAAAAATCATCAGAGTCGTCAATTAACAATGTAACTATTATAAAGTCTATTTCGCCTTCTAATTCCTCAACCAAACTTATTAATGGCAAATCCCAGCGAACTTCGTCATCAGAAAATCCAGAAATATTTATTAGCAGTGATGACAGTAAGAAAAGCAGTAAAGCTAGAAGTCAAAAATTGTCCTCCAGTCAAAGCAGTAATTCTACAGCAAAAGGTTATAATTTAATCACTATCTTGATCAAACGCTTTTTCCAGTTTGCAATTATATTACGAAATTTCTATTTTTTAATTTTATAACATGGTAATACAATTTTTTTTACAAATTGGGATGGCTTTTATGAAATAATCTTGATTATCATAATACGATAAATTTATATTTTGATAACACGTGTTTGAAATGTTTTGTTGCAGAGCATAAATCTAATTCAAATTCCGATAGCGGGGATATTATTTCAAAATCGAACCCTTCATCTAATAATGAAGAAACTGACAAAATTCAAAATACTGTCAAAGAAGACATTAAATCCATTTCGTCTTCTAGCTCATCTAGCAAAGGAAGACAGAAAAGATTGTTAGTTAAAAAGGATAGTTTGCAAAATATAGTCAAAGAATTGTCACAAAGTAGTAGCAGTAATGATTCTAACAAATCATCTGGAAACCAGAAAAAACCTAACTTATTAAACAATGGCGAGTTTAAGACAGATTCTATAGATTTTGCAATGAAAAATTTAGAAAAAGCTGCGCAATTAAGCAAAGACTCTTATATATCAACAAGTAATAGAAGCATTAATTCAGAGAAGTTCTCACAGGAGCAAAAACTGCCTGTTTCTGGGAATTTCGCATTAAAAAGTAGAGAAAAAGATGAAAATTTACATATGAACTCTGAATTATCCACCGATAGTAGTAATAATACAAGAAAATTCCCCCAAAAGCAAAACCCCAAATTATTGCATAATGGAGATTCTAAGTCAGTTTCTGATGAAGTTGCGTTTCAAAATTCCGAAAAAGATGAAAAATTAAGCATAGATTCCAGTAGTAGCAATGATTCAGATAAAATCTCCCAAGAATATAATGGAAAATTGAAGGAATTAATAAATGGAGTGAGAGAGCCCTATGATCGAGAAAGTTTTGATTCCTATCACAGTTCTGACGGGCTGTCGTCGATCGAAAATAACGCATTACATAATAACGATTCGTCGAAACAAAATGGCGACAGGCATGGAGGGGAGGAATCAGCTGATTCTTCGGGTAGCGATGATTCGTCGTCGACGAAAAGTTACGATATTTCGCCACAAGCGTCAAATGATACACAGTCCAATGAGGTGTCTTCCCAGGAGCCACGTGACATAAATCACGTGAGTATTTTGCCATCCGTAATGGAAGAGGACGAAACGTCAGGGAATTTTACCGACCTTTACGCTAGCGATGGATCAAAACCGGTTGAAGGCAACATCTCTAAGATTGATGTGGGCCACTTAAATATTTCACTCAAGCCTAGCCTATACGAGAATGATTTGAAGCAGCCTACCCTACAACCAGGTAGTTTTATTTAAGCAATTAAGAAAATGCATATTAAGAATCAAACTAGTTTTTAAGCACTATACGGGTGACCTGACCTCGACCCAAGAGAATTTTGGGCTGGGCTCACAAATAAAGTAGTGGACCTCTGACTCGGGTCGATCCTGATGGGCAAGCCGGGTCAGAAGAAAACCCTAGTCAACAAAACATATTTAAAAGCAAATTTTATTTATAGAATAGAAGGCTACTAAACGGGTCTATAAACTAGGCATTTTCATTAATAATCAGTTTTGTTCAAAGTTGTGAGATTTTATTTTCAATATTTTTTATATATGCTGTTTTAAAAGCCCAAAAAACTTATTTACTTTAAACCTTTTATTAAATGTTATAATTACAAACCTAGCGCATTTAGTTGATTTGATCAGCGATATAAATTGAATTCTCATTTATCAATTATTTTTGTATCAAATAACCTATCAATGGCAATCAGTTTCATTTTATATCGTAAAATAAATTTCAAATGTAGCCAAAAAGTTGGGCTTTAACAAAATATCGGACCATACTCAATTTAAATCAAGGGCTCGGGCCACTGAAAAAAGCAATTTTGCATGGCTTTACTTACTACACTTATATAATTTGTTGGCATTTATACATATTATTCACTATAGATTCTCCTGATAGTGAAACGAGTACCATAAGCTTGGAATCATCATGATACCAAGCGGAAACTTCACAAAAATATAGCAATCAAGTTGTATAAAAGATCTCTCATTTATATGTGAATATATCAAATTTTGTTATTATTATTATTATATTTAAAATGGAAAATATGATATATACATTACTGAATAAATATTAGGCTTACCATCATTTAGATGCTTTAAAAACCTGAATAAACTAGGGCTATTTGCTATAATGCTCAATGAAATCAAGAGTGTTGCTATCAATTGGATTAAAGTCATATTTGCTAAACTGTGCCATCATAAGACAAGTGTTTTATTTAGTACTATTTCATTAGAATTGAACATTTAATTTCTTCTTTCATTCAGCAGCATAGTACACAATTGTGCAAGGACTAAATATAAGAATTCATAAATTTTCGTAATACATTAGTGACTATTGATGAGGTTTTTAACAATTTTAAAGTATGTATTCTTAGAGTTCGTCCCTAAAATTATCCAAATAGGCTTTCAGTTCTGGCCTTTGCTCCAGAGGTTTGCATTTTGCTGGTGTAGTAAATTCCAAATAGTATTCACATCGACTAGGCTCCGATACAGATAACACCTTATTTTCGCTCCCACAATCTATTTTAACCTTATTTTAACATAAAAAATATTATTTTTACTCAAGACAAAAATAAACATAACTTTAAGAATTTTATTATAAAACTTAAATTAATAAATAAAAAGGGCAGTAAAATCCATAAAAACGTGTAAAATGGTCAAAAACTATTGATTTTATATTATAGTTCTAAAAAATATTTTATGAAAGGAATTTAATGGGAATGACAAACTTTGGTAGATCTTTTAGGTCCATTCCAACATTGTTGCCCGTTGTCAAACTTCATGAAAGCATACCTATCATCCCCGTAAGCTTCGAAGCTTTGCCAATTTCTACGTTGCAATCACATATAAAATAACAAATAATACTAGCTAAAATAATTAATAATACTAGCTAAAATAATTTGGCGATTACGCGCAAATCCCCAATCAAACTCGTGCAGGCACCTAATAATTTATTTCTTAAAACAGCCTAGACGAGACTGGTTAACAACTATGAAGTTATGAGACGTGCTAACATAAAGTTATGCTGATTGACAGACACTTATAAAAATCATATGGGCCAAAATGAATCTAAACAAATCGATAAAAAATGGCGATTAGGTTTGCAAACGAATTGTAAAATTGTATTTAAATGAAAACAAGAGGGCGTAGCTAGTTATCAAGAGTGGTCCATAGTTTGGTAATATTTTAGGGGGATGATGATCGAAGCAAAAGTGTTTGCCCTTTACTATAGCCCCCTCCCTATTTGAATCAGAAAACTGATATAGCCATGTATCGACAGACTAAAGCGGCTTCCCTTTTGATGAATAATTAAATGCACAACATACGCACATGGAAAGATAATCTTTTAACGTTCTCTAAGATTCTTTCTCGCATAACTTTTGCATTGTATCACCGCACAAGTGCGCATCAAGATGGCGTAGTAAATTTCAATACAAAATGAGCAATTCAGCAGTCTATTGTATGGAGTTGTAAAAAGGTGGGGGTTTTGTTTGGTCAGCCTTTGGTCTTGGTCGACTAAGCATAAAGAAACCAAATGTTTTTGGCGCCTGTTTCTTAGCGGACCTCGAGGCATAGTCGAAATTTGAAAGACGCGAAGCAGGGTTAGTCTCAGTTTGGCCAAAGGTGGACCAACGGAACCCAGCCCCCTTTTTACAACACTACTATTGTATCAGTTGTCGTCTATGAGTAAAAGAAAATTAGCGACCATATCTGTAATACGCACCCGATAACAGTTTCAGAGGAGGTATCCTTAGCCCTCTGTATGACATTTTTGAAAGGGCAAAGCTTGTAAATGTAGTCGTGATCATCCAATTCGTAGCATTGATCAACGAGCGCAGCAAATTCCAGCTCGGGCCCTAGGTCTAATTCATCCACCCTCTTCATGCTTCTGTTCATACATAACAAAAATTATGTAATAAAACTAAGATTATGTACTTTACAGAAGGAGAAAATAATTAAGTATAAACATACATAGCTGTGAGGCCTTGATTTAGCATTACAATTTGGGATGACATAAAAAGGTCACTATAATATTCATGAGTATTAAAGCCTATTTATTCAAAGTTAAGTATAACTACTGTATTTTTAATCAAAATAAAAAAAATTGCACGCAAATTTTTTTCTCAAAAAAGCTATACATATACAAATAGCTAGAAAAATCGAACAAAGTACAATAGACCAAGACGAAAAAACTTAAAAAAAACTAAGGGGCTCATTCAAAAATTTGGTTGGTTAACTAAAGAGATGTATAACCATTTTAAAAAATAAAATGAAAAAATAACTTACATGTGAAGTATTATTAATATAAAAGATAACTTACGCGTAATGCGATTTTATGGATTGCCATTTAGATTCTATTTCTCGAAAATCTTTCTTGGCCGTTTCAGTTTCTGAGTAAAAATAAGGCATTTAATTTCAAATTTTACATTATTAAACTACGAAAAAAGTTATGATTCAAGAAAAATCTAAAATAAAAATTAAAGTAATTTCAAAAAAGTAGTTAAATTCGTTAATTTTCTTTATAAATTATCAAAAAAGTTCAAAAACAAAAATTAATTTTTAAAAAACACATTTTAACTTCGCATGATCTCTTCCATCTCGGGCGAGTAAGGTAACAAAGGATCAGCTGTCTCTCGAAGAGGTGACACGTGATCGATATTGCCATTTCTCGGGGACCAATCACCTCCTTCCGCATGCTTATCACGTATCAACAAGTCGTCTCGCGATTGGTCGTCGTCGTCTTCGTCTGCTTCGTCAACTTCTTCCTCAAGGTCTGCGGCATCCGCTTCGTAAGATTTTTCCTCGCTCTAAATTACAAACACATAGACTAGAGGTGTGCACGGATCAAATTTTTTTGATCCGATTTGAAAAATTTTATATCCATCCGATCCAATCCGAGTTTTTTAAAATCTAAATACGATCCAATCCGATCCGAAATTTATAAATCTACGAACAGAACTTTTTATTGATGATTAAATTCAAAATACATAAAAATAAGGTATAGCAGTTTTAATAGACCTGAAATAGATATAAAATTTTATTTGACTAATTCCATACTATCATATAAAAATAATAAAGAATCTAAATTTTGTGGTTTAACTCGGGGAAAGGAGCTACGCGTCTGCTTTAAGGAAAGGAGAGATTGTGATTGATAATTTTCGGAGTTGAGATAGAAAGAGATGCGTGTGCTAAAAAGGAAACGGGAGATGCTGATTTATCATTGACACTAGCTCCTTTCTCGCCAAACAAGAAAGTCTAGCTAGGGAAAAACGCTAGGGAAATACTGATAAATATATTAGGGTAAGTTAGGTGAGAGGTGGTATTGGGCATCAAAAATGGTAAATTAAAAAAAGAATGCAAAGATAATTATGAAAAGGTATACTAAAAATTATTAATTTAATTAATTAGAACTTATTTATTTTTGAAAATCCGATCCGATCCGACTAAAATAAAATGTTTATCCGATCCAATCCGACTTCCAAAATTAAAATGTTGATTCGATCCGATCCGAGTTCGGACGGATCGGATGTAGGATCGGATTGATCCATGCACACCTCTAACATAGACTAATAAAATAACATAGATTGGGGAACAGCTAATTCATCTTAGGTAATATAATTGTTTTGCTGAATTTTATTATCTATTTACAATAATTTATATTTATATCATCACGTAACAAAGGAATAAATGCAAGAAAAATGGTTTTGACTTAATTTAAAAAAATGGGCATTAATTGTAGTATTTTAAACGAATAGTATAATAATCATATATATATACCAGTAAACTAATTTTTATTAATATAATTTAGTTACTATTCATCATATAACTTTCTTATATCCGACATATTAATAAGAATATTCTTAAACTATTAAACTTTGTCCCTCAACTAGTTTAGGGTATGCAGCTTATGAGTCATTGTAAACACTCACTTCTGGCTCAACTTCAGGGGTTGTAAGGGGTGGTTCTGTTGTTTCTTCTGGCACCACAGCGGGCGGTGGAATTTCTTCCTATTAATAATACATTCCGTAATGATGGAAAAAGATAACAAAATAAAACCCCCTTTTGTCTCTCTCTCCCTCTTAAAGTATCTTGAAAAATCGAGTGAAATCAAAATAAGGTACCAAAATCGAGTTTAGATAAAAATAACTTATATTAGATTGCAAAAGGAGTAGGCCTAAATTATTTATATATAACGAGTCTTTGAAATAATTGATAATATAATATATAAAAATACACGGGTCCCTTAAAAACCAGAAATTTTTAATTAATATTGCTTAATTTTCCCGAATAACCAAGTATAAAAAGTCATTTTTCGGCCAGGACCCTTCATTAAAACTCGTGCTCCTAGCTAAGGTATGATGGTGGACCTGATGTAATTAGATGTAGCACGAGTACTTAATTTAGGCAGCAGGATGTTCAAAAAATACAATTTCTTAAAACATTTTAAACTAAAGGAAAAGTAATGAGAAATAACGAGACAAAACTCACTTTAAAAGCATCGGGGTGACATTTATCCAAGATATCGGTCAAATTTTGGAAAAATACTTCCACGTTCACTTCGCTTTTTTCCAATTCTCGAAATTTGGCCTAAAACAATTAAATATTAAAAATATTTGTTACAAAAAAAGAGAGAAAATAAATTAAGCCTGACAAATACTCAACTCTTTAATTTTTGAAGCATCATAGTCAATAATCCCTTATACATGAAAAGTTGTTTTATTCATCCCATTTATTTAATAAAACTTTTAAGGAAATTTTACTTATAACAATTATTTCACACTAAAAAAACTCAAAGAGTTTGATTGTTGTTATTCATAATTTATAAGTTGGATGGCATTCTCAATTGTTACAGTTTATTCAGCTAATAATAAAATTTAAACCTTAAAATAAAAAGCTTTTTCAAATATTTTCCTATTTTATCTTCAAAGTTTTAATGGCAACGATGGCTATACATAAATACAAGAATATTATATTTTGATCAGAAACATATTATGTACAGGGGGAGGGGCAGGAGTCTAAATACTATATCATGTACGCTGTACGAAAATCTTTATTTTATAGTTGGGTTTGTTTAAATCAACATATAACGGGTAAGTTGTTGGGTTGAGCCTTGGCTTGTGTTAGAGCCTGGCCCAAAACTTTCTCGGGCCAGGCCGAGCTGGGCACCCTGTGAAAAGCCCTATTTAGTACTATTGAATTAGTTTAAAAACATATTGCAAAAACTACTTATTTAAAAAACTTAATGAAAAAGAGTTATAAATTTTATATATTAAGTTAGATACCAATAAATCTTGAGTGTTGAAATTCCCATCTGAATCAGCATCGCATTCATTCATTCGATCAGATGATTCAGGAAGGGCAGGCAAATTCGCTGAAAATTCTTCGATGGTTAACCTTAAGTTATAATTAGTAAAATTAGTCTAAACATTGTCATAATTTTTTTAGAACTTAGTGATAAAATTTATTTTTGAAAAAGAAATTTGGTATTAGTTTAACTGTATTTTTTAATAAATGTTTCTACATTTATGGCGTTCAATTAATTGTTCCACTAACCTCCCATTGCCATCACTGTCTAATTTTTGAAAGAGCCTTCGAGTTTTTTTCATCTTTTCTTCCACAGCTAATTTTTCCTTAATTTCTAAATCGTTTTTTTTAAATAAAATTAATAAATAGAATAATGTGAAAGTCATACATAAAAATTTAAATTTTTGAACTAATTTAGTAATAAAGATAAATTATAAGTAAGATCAGAAAGCATGTTCATACACTTAACACTACCTTGCAATTGTGTTTGGTAGGTTTGTTTCAGATCTGTCTCTTGGCTCTCCATATCTTTCATGATTTCTAATTTAAAATATTAAATAAAATTTATAAATAAATATATAAAAAATGCATTACGTTCAAAATGTTTCTTTTCCTGTTCCAATGCATCCAAGTCTTGAGAAATTTTTGAGAGTTTTTCCTATATAACTAGTTGAACAGTATATTAATTCACGTGTACTTGTCTTTCAAGTCTGCCTTTTTGAGCATCTTCAATATAACCTCTTTTAACTTTTAAACCAGCTTCATTTATCATTATCTCTTTATGTATTTTTTCCACAAATGCCTTTCCTTCAATCCTTTATGAATATTAATAAAGATTTTATGAAATTGCTTAGGTAAAAATGGCAAATTTTTTTGATCATTCTATAGTTTTAGTCGATTAAACTAAACAGACAAAAGGTTTTTTGGGGTTTTCTTACTCAACCTCAAGGCTTAGTCAAAAGTTGGGAAACAAACTAGAGTTGACAATTAGTCTTAGCTAAATAAAAGGTTAACATAACAAAACCCATCTGTTTTTAAAACATTAATAAATAATATGCTATATATACATATTGTGTGTAAATCTTTGAATAGGTTGATATTTACAGAATAAAAATAATAGAAAAGACATAATAAATAAAAAAATTAATATATTTTTAAGTTTAAAGAAATGTACTCGCATGTATTTGGGCATTTAGTAACGTGATTGTATTCATCACTACCATCACAACAATCACATATTCCATCATTAACCCATGAAGCATTTATATATTTTCCATAGTAGCCTTTATTTGTGCAATAGTATACGCCACTATTGCAGGCAGATGTACCTAAAATGTATATAAAAACAATAAAAAACACAGCATACCAGGTTCATCAGAACCATCCGAACAATCACAATAATCATCATTTATGGATGAGTATGGAATTTCATAAGAATTACTAAAACAGTAAAAACTACCATCATTGGATTTATACAAATGACTTCCTATAATAAATTCAATATTTAGGGGTAAAATTTAATAAATTACTTTCGAGCGACACGCCAACAGGCAATGAGGTTTCTTGACATTTAGCACGATAAATATATAAGAAAATGAGAAGTTTGGAAAAAACCACGTTTGTCAGTATCATTTTCATGAATGAACGTTAACAGATGATTACTTTACACATGAATAAATATGATGAACAAGCAAAAGTTTAGTTATTAACATTTTAATTGCTGGCAAAAAATTATTTTGCATGGTTATATATATATTTAAAACTGGCTCTTTGCAACCTATGCTAGAATATAGTATAATTTTCCACATATAATCTATATCATTACAATTTTCAAAATTTGTTGATCGAATGTTACGTAAGAGGACGAGGAGGACCGATTTGGAAAGAATTTTGAATAAGTTAATCTAGAACATTCATCTATGATTTTTGATCAAAAATTTTGATTAACACTCTATAATGTAGCAAAAAATCGAGGGCAAAAATCTATGGAATTTCCATTCGAGAGCAATAAATAAATTTAAGCTTTAATTTTAAAATTTAAAAAAAATTTTTAATTGGCATGTCGATTTTTTTGAGATATTTGACAATAATTTAATAAAAATACGTATATTATATAAAACAAATTGCACCATATAATAAATCTAAATTATTCTATTATAAAATAAATTTATTTATAAATAAAACAAAGTAAAATAGTTGGTAAGTAAAATTTTAAAATTTATTAATTTATGCAAATAACTATATACAACAATAAAAGGGGGTTACGTAATAGAGGAGGCTTGCGATGGGGAAAAGTACAATAATCGGATGGGGAAAAGTGCAATGATTAATAATTGATGCGGAACTTCGTATTTATAGTGCTCTGGAAATCTTCATATGGGTCTGCGGGATTGAAAGCAGATGATGCTGGCACAAAATAGTAAGAAAAATTAATTAAAAAAAGAGCGTCAAGGAAACTTTGCCACCTTCGCGTACAGGTTCGCGGGTAAAATGCTTTACTTTTACCAATTTTTTATTATAAGGAGTGCAGAACAATTCTTAAGCCTTTTTACGTTATATATCATAAAAAAGATCAAAATATACCGCGGGAAAATTAAAAAGCCTTGGAACACACGTATGCCACACATTGTATATAATTCAACTCGTCAATATAGGCATAATCTAATGTTAATAATAATATAATTTAAAATTTATCGATAAGTTTCCTCCTCCGTTCAATTTAAAGAATTATGACGAAAGAAATTTTGAAACAAATATTTAGGATTTTGTTGCCCATAAAAGATTATTATTCTTATTATTATTTGATATAGTGAGCTAATAAAAAAATTATTATATCTAATTGTAAATTACTATGGTTATCTTTTTGACCTTTGGGCACTTTTTAAACGATGAACTTACGCGATTATAAAAATAATAAATCTAATGTTTATTTGCACAAAGAATGACTATTTCTCTTAATTTAATTTGGACGACGACGAGAACTTTAAAAAATTAATTTTTATTTTTATATCCCCTTCTGCCCTATGTTGGTGCCATGCAAATTCTATTAAGTATTTTCTATGAGCCCCAAAATAAGGTAAGTTTATATATGCAGAAATAGGTTATATATACTCTCCAACATTCCAAGTATCTATTAGTTCTGTAATGTCAGAAAGAGTGTACTAATGATAAAAATGTGATCTTCTGATTTTTCAGTTTGGGTTAATTAGGGTATTTGTTTAAACTAAACATATGCACTAGCTTTTTAAGCAGAATTTGCCCACCAGTACCAAAATTTGTCCCGATCCGGGACCGTTAAAATGAAATTATAAGCCAGGGTTCGCCCCGCTAATATTTTGTAAAGCACAGGTTCAGCATATACTTTTCTCACAAAAAACCTTATATAATCTGCGGCTATTAAACAAGTTTTGTCACTATTAAAACCATCATATATGTTGTTTAATATGAAAAAATCAGTCTAAAACAGGTTTTTGTTTCTTCCACAACGCGCCCTTGGAATAGAATAAAACCAATATCTAAAATTATCCGTTTTTGTTAATTTTCACTATCCCCTTATAAAAAATAAAAACTTTTGGAATCTACTTATATAAGAATCACGAATTCTATGAATAAATAACGAACACGAATTTTGAATAAATTATGTTGTTTTTATATTTAAAAAAAAGAAATTTAAGATCATAGGGATAGGGGAATATCTTGGGCCGGTGGTAGGATAAACCTTGCCCACCCAATGGAGACTTACTTTTATTTTTTTCTTTACATCTTGGTTATTTAGTTTATTCTCAGACAAAAAAAATTAAAAAAAGAATCATAGAATGATCGAAATATAAAAAGTTATCGATACAGTACGCCTATACAAAATTCAATGACGCGGGTTGATAGAAATAACAAACACGTACAAGCGCGTGGGGGGGGGATGGAAAAGTAACACACGCGAGAAGGGAATTAAATAAAAAGGAAAAGAGGTATACCACAGTATACGACAGTTGTAATGTAAAGTTAGATTAATATTGATTGACAAGATAATTACACCATTTTTTTTATAATCAAATACAAAAATAAAAAGATTAATAATTCTGATGGCCGGAGCCGCCCCCACTTATAGCTTGACCCGTACCGAGCCCGTTTTATTACCATAACGCTCCTCCAAGCCAGACCCAATATTTAAAAAAAAGCCCATCTATACCCGGCTTTGGCGATGCTAGCTGTATTTGCCTATGAAGTTAGCTATATAATAATTTCAAAAATTAATCTTTTAAAAATCAATACGCCAACACATGAGAAATAATTATTTATAATTGATATTTCACATCCATTTCCACTTAAAATTAGCACGCTCGATTTGGTAAAGAGACTTTAAAGTATTTTTAAAAATGAGGCATGAATGAATTGAATGTGCAAAACGCTTTCTAAAGTTATCATATACATTGAGTATTAATTATTTGCATTTTATTATTATACTCCTCTCTAGTAGTATAATACCCGCTATTTTTAAAAACAAAAAACATGTTAAATACTTTGAAATTTTATTAATAAAATTTGGCTTATATTAGCCATTCCTGGTTAATTTTAGAGGTTGATATAGTTTAAAAAAAAAAAGAAATAAGAATTAAATTTCTACGCATTGAAAATCAGGCGCTCGGGACAAAAAATTCTTGTATAAATAGTGTTAGAATTTGTGATTTTATTTAAATTTAGATCCCAAATGATAATTTATTATTTCTATATGCGCAACCCTAAAAAGACTCCTATTAATATCAGTTTTTTTTGTTTATTTCGAGAATTATTTAATTTTTGCCACTGGAGGGCGGGGGGACCCCTTCCTTAAGCTACTGATTAAACTAGAAGGTTGTTAAAAAAAATATATATATATATATATATGACGCTATCTGCGCAGTTTATATGCAGAAGGAAAGAAGTGTGAACGGTAAATAGAGAATTTAGATTTTGTTTCGTTGCAACTACAATTTTTAATAAGGACCATTAATCAATAGTCTTCTTCTTCTTTATTGTGTTGAAAAACCCACAGACGTGGGGTAAGTTTTCAGCAGCCTCTTCCATCTGAGTCGCGTACATGCCATGCCAATTTCCATCTGTTTGACGTCCATATCCTTTTCGACCAGTCGTTTCCAGGTGGCACGTGGTCTGCCCCTTCCTCTTCTTCCAGGCACGTCCATCTACAGCGTTCGCCGTGTGACATCGTTCACGTCTCTTCGTAATACATGGCCGTACCACCGCAGTCGATTTTCTCTTAAGAAGTCCTTCGTCGCTTGTATACCCATCTTTGTCATCAAGGATTCGTTCGTCATGCGATCCAGCTTGGTGTAGCCTAGAGGCCTGCAAATTCACTTTTTTTCAACCCGAACCCGACCCGACCCGAAAGCGTTTTTAAATTTTCAACCCGAACCCGACCCGACCCGAAGCGTTTTTAAAATTTCAACCCGAACCCGACCCGACCCGAAAGCGTTTTTAAATTTTCAACCCGAACCCGACCCGACCCGAAAGCGTTTTTAAATTTTCAACGACTCGAACCAGTAGAAAAATTTGAGGATGAAAAATTTATTCGACAGAAATGATCATACAAAATTTGATTAATAAATTTATTAAATTGATTTACTATAATTATGTATAAATATTATGGCGTCTACAATTTCGGGGCGTAAATTAGACCTTCACTCTTCTATAATTCTTCCAGCAGTGGAAAAGGACCTCTCAGCATATTCTTTATCTTATGTTGCATATTTTCATTTTGGTCATTCTTATTCACTTAAATAAAATTAGTGTCATAGATATATATATTGGTAGGGCAGAGGAATAATAGATTTACTTTTTGTTGATTTATAAGTATGTAGTTTTTTAGTTAAATTTCTAATTTACTCTAAAGACTATAAACAATAATAAATAATCATTTGTTAATATTTTACCTTTCGTTATTCGACTTTAAATTGAATAATGTAGTTAAATTTATAATCTTCTCTATAGAGTATAGAATAGACTATAAACAATTAAAAAATACTCATTTGTTAATATTTTACCTTTCGTGATTCAGCTTTAAATTTAAATTTGCCTCCAAATTAAACGAATTAAAAAATCGAAAAGGAAATTGATTCTATGAATGAATGAATATAATTAGTTTAGTCATACAATTCGATATTGTATAACTAAAATTATAGAAAATAGCATTAATTTAACAAATACGTTTCGTTCATTTTGTAATGTAAGATTCATATCCTTTGACCCGACTCTATAAATCCAACCCGACCCGACCCGAATGCATTCTAAAATTTTCAACCCGAACCCGACCCGACCCGAAAATTTTTAACTCTAACCCGACCCGACCCGACCTCGGGTCGGGTCGGGTTCGGGTTTCGGGTGACCCGTGCAGGCCTCTGGTGTAGCCTAAGCTCCATCGCACCATTCTCATTTCCGTGGCTTGCAAGAGTTTCTCCTCCGCGGTGGTTACAGCCCATGTTTTGCTCCCGTAAAGCAAGACCGGTCGAACGATGGTTTTGTACGCCTTGCTTTTCAACCAAATTGGTATCTTTTTGTCACACATGACACCGGAGATGCTGCGCCACTTGAGCCATGCTTTCTTGATCCGAGAATGGACTTCTGCGGTACATCCTCCCTCTTGATGTAATAGCGAGCCAAGATATGTGAACTTATCAACCTCCGTGTACATTGGACCGTCATTTTTGTGCATTTGCGGACTACCGCCCATCATTTGCATGTAAACCGTTTTCTTCTCGCTGACCTTTAGACCGAATTCCGAAAAACGTTCTGACCATTTTTTCGCCTGATGAAAAACCCCTTATCTTGTTTCATCGCATAGGACAATATCATCGGCATATAGCATAGTCCAAGGGGCTGGCTTGTGCAAGTCCTTTGTTATTGTATCCATAATTAGATTAAACATGAATGGGCTTAACGCTAACCCTTGATGTAGTCCAATCATTATTCGGAAGGGTTTCGTTTCTCCTACGGTAGTCCTAACAGATGCAACCGCGCCATTATACATTTCCTTGATAAGTCGAACATATCCTTCGGGTATATTTCTGGCTCTAAGGGACCACCATATTAAGACTCTCGGAACCGTATCGTAGGCCTTTTCTAAATCGATGAAGACCTTGTGTAAGTTCTTTCTTATGTCGCCATATTTTTCCATCGTCTGCTTCAACGCAAAGATTGGATCCATCGTTGATTTACCGGCCACGAATCCAAACTGATTGGGCGAGAGACAAACTTCGTCATTGAGCCTTTTCACTAGCACCCTTTCTAGTAGTTTTAGTGAGTGGCAGGTCAACTTGATACCTCTAAAGTTGCCACATTCCTGCGCGTCTCCTTTGCCTTTGTATATGGGTATGATCGTACTTTCCCTCCAATGGTCAGTGATACGACTCTCATACAGCATAGCGTTAAATAGGCCTGTCATTATGTCGTTCTCCTTTGCACCCAAGCCAAGCTTCGATGACCATTAATCAATAGTATCTTACAAAATTAAATAAACAAATTACACAGCCTTCGCTTAATTTTTGATACTTATTGTAAGAGAGTAGAAATAAATTTTTTATAAATAACATTGGAAATACTTAAGTAAGGATAATACAAATGTCTATGTAAAATTATCTTAAAATTTATGTGTTGACCATCCCAATAACAATTAGTGTGCGTTTCAACATATGAGCATTTAAAAATTGCGATGGTATCATTTCAAAATGTCACAGTTAATCATTGCGCAAACGCATAATTTCCATTGGGTAGTGTTTAAGGTCAGCGTTTTAGGTTAGGGTTTGGGTTGTTTAGATGCATATCGAATTCCCTCCCCATTTGAGATTTAATTTTTCGTGATATTCAGTGTGGAATTTCAGACTGTGACCTTTTGAACCCAATTCCTATGTAAAATTATCTTAAAATTTATGTGATGACCATCCTAATAACAATTAGTGTGCGGTTCAACATATGAGCATTTAAAAATTGCGATATTTGAATGTGGGAGCGATAAGATGTAATGTAATTGTGATTATAATGCATCAAGTTCTTGTTTATATATAAGTATGTCTTTAATATGATATAGTATAAACTGAATATTTTATTATATAATTTTTGTGAAATTAATATTACCTATTATTCATATGTTTTAGATGAATTCAGATAGCGTTATTTTGTGTATAGCAAATAAAGCCTATATTGCAAAGGATGATGTTATAAAATGGTACTCACACCACTTGGGAACAAATATATTCCTTAATAATTATAACCACCAAGATATTTTGCCCTTGGCAAGTAGTAAGAAAGATGGGCTTTTAACATCAGATACTGAAATCTCTTTAATATATTACAAGTAATACATAAAAATTAGTCCTTGATTTTCAAATGATTGATTAATTTGATGTATTGTAAAATTTATATAAAATAAGTATATGACAGAAATAAGTCTGGTACCCATAAATTTTAAATTACGTTAATTAGTTAAGTGCATTACCTATTTTAATGTTAATTTAATATCATTGCAGCATTTAACAATTTTAATTACAATTATTACAAAAATTGTTTAAAAAAGTAATGTTAATTTTATTTGTATTCTCATTTCTAAACAACAGTCAAATACCATTACTTTTCAATTATTTTAACAACAATTTTTGCAGGCTTACATTTTCCCCAATAATTATAAAAACTGATGATTAGTTTAAATTTATTAAATGTGTGATGTATGTACCTTTAAATGACTCAAGAACACATCCTTTCTTAGTTTTTACTATACTATCCCTTTCATACTCAATAATATTTGTGCATGATGTTGATAAATAGCTAATTGTTATTAGCTAAACTTTTTTTAAATATTGATAATGATGTTTATTTTAATTGTCTTGTTTTTACATTTTAGATACAGCTTGTTGTTTGTTGTTGATTTAAAGGATACAACAGGATGTGTATCTCTGAGGCTCAACATGAGTATCAGGGAAAAGATTTTGGAGACTTTAAAAAAATACATTAAATATTTGGGGAATGAGGTTATATAATGATAACATCTTTTTAAAAATTTACAATTTATATATATTCAAGATATTATTTGAAATACCCATGAATATTTTGTTGGTGTTTGATTTTAATATTTTATTCACATGCTTTTAGCTAAAGCTACCTAACAATTGTTTAAGAAACAGTCCAACGGTCAACGTAACCATAATATTATTTAGACCACATTCAACTTACAAAGATTATGCAGTAAGGCAGTTTATATATAAAAATAACGGAAAGTTATATGTCACATCCCATTTTGTTATCCCCAAAATATTAATATTCTTTAATCTTCTATAATTAAACACATATATCAAGCCTTTGTAACACTCATAAATAATTTGGATTAAATGTCATGCAACTTTATTAATACCACTATTTTATTAATATAAAAAATTAATTTATTTTTTATATATATAGGTTTTGTTGGCAAATTTTTACATAAAAGATTCATCAAATTATTTCCATCTTTCACTTGTGTTGGAGGAAAAATTAACAGAATACTGGTCTGCTCAACAGCATGTTAATATTGATAAAGAAACTAAAGTATTTTATATACAATTTAAAATAAGCATATTTTAACGCTTTGAATACTTAAAATAAAATTTCTTGGTTTGAGGAGCAGACGATAATAATTAATTTTTTACAAACATATACTTTTATAAATTATGGTTGGATAGGATAATTGATTTACCTTAAGTGTTACATTAATTTGACTGCATTTTTATTATATTAAATATTAAACTTTAAGAATAATTTGTCTGTTTTAAACTAAACATCAGTGATTTAAGAATAATTAATATATGTCAAATATATAAATTTTTGACTAGCTCAAATCGTTTATTTAATTAAATTATTTTCTAATTTAAATACAGATGCAAAAGAATGCAAATAAAGATATGTTAAAATGTCTAATTACCCAATGCATCAAATTCTCCTGCAATCTTCCTTCCAATACCCACAAAAGTAAAACATTGAACCATAAAAATAAATCATCTGTTTTATAATTAACAATCACTTATTAAATGCTTTTAAATAAGAAATTTAGATTAATATGCCTAGATTATTATATTTTTATTTAAATAATATCTTTTTGACAACTTTATTGGTTTATAATTTAATTATATTTTGAGTTTTAAAAAGTATAATTTAAACTTTTATTAAATGTGCCCTATTATAAATTAAAAGTTCATTTCAGAAAAACTAATTTAATCTATTATTTATACATAATATATTTAACCTCAGGGATTATTTTATTGACTGATGGAATGTGCGATTTTGAAAATTCTGACGCCAAAGATACTCAAGAACTGCACGAAAAATTTAAGTGCGTCGGGATTACTTTTTCGCTCGTATTTGTGACGAGTTGCCTGTTAACACCTGCCGGCCAAACGATTTTAAAGATGCAAGATTATGAAACTCTTCCACTCGGATTTATTCCTTACATACCTCCATACTATTATGCAATAAATTGTTTTTATTCCGGCTACAGTCATTTTATAAATCCCTATTCCGACGAAAAGGTTACTTTATGTTTTTCTTAATTTATATTTTATTTTTATAACAAAAATTTGCATATTTTGTGAAGGTGAGATAAATAAATTTAAAAATTAAGAATTGTAAATATTGGAAAAACATTCCGCCATGGCTGAATTATATTTACAGTTAGTTATGCCGATTTTCTGTCGTATAAAAAACGATTCGCGATTATCATGGGATAGTAATGAGATTTATTTCCCTATTTTTTTTAAAAAGTTTACCTTAAATTTCTTATTTTTTTACATTCCCTTAGTCTCATAAATCTCCACATCACTCTTTGAATTCTATTGTTGTGTCTGGTTTACCCTGTACTTCCCAGTGTCCAAGAAATACAAATTTGATAAAATGTCGGGTTATGGGCCAAATCAAATTATTAAACAAAATTTACCAATTTATTTGCGAGTTATTGACGTTTGAATAACGCCAAATTTGCCATTTTTAGCAAATTTGACAGCAATAATGCTTCTAAATTATACAATTAAGTTTTAAACAGGGGAGGATTGTGTTGGATTTCGAATTGCACGTGTCAACCGAAGCTTAACTGTAAAATGGGGGAAAAAGCATTGGGGACATTCCATGTCAAATCGCCACGTTTTCGGCCGACCCCCTCAGAATTTTATAAAATTTGGTGGAAATGTTAAAACTAGTAAAATTATTAATTTCCGAAAATTTTAGCTCATTTGGGCCACTACTTTTCGAGTTGTGTGCTCTCAAAGGTCGAAAATCGGCCATTCAAAAAATCGGGTTGTGACGCTATATTCAATAAAATTCATAAGTTATTGGCCCCCAAATCATAGAATCTTGTTGTAGTAATAGGTAAGACCTATCTCCATAGGGAAAAAATCCAAAAAAATTTTTTTGTCGATTGGTCATCTCATAATGGCCGAAATGGCCAATATGGCATAACTACTGTTGAACTCTCTCAAACCGTTTCAAATTTGAGACAAATGTTTTATACTACCTATTAACCAAATTAAATAAAAGAGAAAGTTGGGCGGCCATCTTGAAGTGGTCATAAATTGCTAGAAACGGTATTTTATTTATTTGGTGCCAAAATGACCCTCTAAAATTGGTTTTATTACTCATTTAGCCATCTTATAATATTATTATATCTATTATACAAATATTTTTGCTATAAATTAACACCCCAACCCCCCCCCCCCCCCCCCCCCATATTTCCTATAAATTACAATCAAAATAGGGAGTGGTTTTTCTTCGAATTTTGAAATAGAAACAGCTTTGAAAAATCACCTTAAATAATAATTTATTTCAAAGTATATATTCATTGTTTGTTATTCGATATGTAAAAGTATTAAAAAAAAGTATGACGGAGGGCATGTCTTCAAGCGCATATAAAAAATTAATTTAACATATCTGAAGTATATTTTAGGTAAGGCAATATGTTTTAGTGTCGCATCAAGCATTTCGTTTTAAATAAGGTATAAGTTCTCCGGTTGAGGTTAAAGGTGATACAATTTTTAATATATCCCATTTCTTTAGAGATATTTTGTGAAATTTATCTAAGCGAAAGGGTTCGCATGGGTTAAGCAAACTAACTATTATTTTTTCATCGTCATAATTTTTATTATAAATTAGATTCAAAATTTCGAACGTCTAGGGGATAATTAGTTGATAGTAAAATTAAACGATAAAGTAATTTTATTAAAAGAATTCGACATCATTTAAAATTCGCGCTAGAGGTCATACAAATTAATTCATACGCGCCAAAAAAGAAATCAATCTGTGTTGATAAGGCAATTTTAAAGCCTATATTCAATAATCCTGACGATTTTATTATCTATTTCACGAGCCTGTTTCCAAATTACAATAAAATAATTTGTGGGAAAAAATTACTCGCTATTTTGATTTAAGATTAAAGGGGGGGGGGGGGGTTGGGGTGTTAATTTATAGCAAAAATATTTGTATAATAGATATAATAATTTTATAAGATGGCTAAATGAGTAAAAAAACCAATTTTGGAGGGTCATTTTGGCGCCAAATAAATAAAATACCGTTTCTAGCAATTTATGACCACTTCAAGATGGCCGCCCAACTTTCTCTTTTATTTAATTTGATTAATAGGTAGTATAAAACATTTGTCTCAAATTTGAAACGATTTGAGAGGGTTCAACAGTAATTATGCCATTTTGGCCATTTCGACCATTATGAGATGACCAATCGACAAAAAAAAATTTTTAAAATTTTTTTTCTATGAAGATAGGTCTTACCTATTACTACAACAAGATTCTATGATTTGGGGGCCAATAACTTATGAATTTTATTGAATATAGCGTCACAACCCGATTTTTTAAATGGCCGATTTTCGACCTTTGAGCGCCCATAACTCGAAAGGTAGTGGCCCAAATGAGCTAAAATTTTCGGAAATTAATAATTTTACTAGTTTTAACATTTCCACCAAATTTTATAAAATTCTGAGGGGGTCGGCCGAAAAACGCCTTTTTATGATCGATTTGACATGGAATGTCCCATTGATGGATTCGGGTTGAAAATTTAAAAAATTGGGTTCGGGTTGGAGTTAATAACAACACTAGGTTTTTTTCACGTTCTTTAAAATATTTAAGTAACTCTCCAACGTTATACCTATTTTTCTTGATTTTTAATAGGATATTTATCATTTTTTAAAAATAATTTCTGTCGGGTTTGGGTAGAAATAAACAGACTTTGACTGTAATTTACTATTAGAGATAAAGATCAACATTTCTTCATGGATTCTTTTAAAGGAATTGGAAAACTTTCTCCAAAATCTAGCCATCAACTTGGGATTCTTATTGTGCGATACAACTTCTTTAATTTTTTTTCCTAATCTAGACCTATTCAGTACGACAATGATATAGATCTTCGTATTTAACCAATATGTCTTTTTTGTTTTTTGCTTATATATGTGATTTTGTTATCATATACACCTTTTAACCAAAAATAGAATTAGAGGTAAAAAAATTAACATTTCGCTTTAACCTAGTTATGATATCACTAGCTAAAGTTTGGGGTCCTCAGAGACCCCATTAATATAAATGAGTGAGTCTTGAAAAATAATTATACCCTTAAATTATGGCAGGAAGATGAATTAGAAGCTGCTTTTCAGAAGCTAGCATTTTGGCACAAGATCTCGCCGGCGGCCATTTTGAATTTAGCATCCAACGAAGATATGGCAATCCCTAATGATGCCTATTACTTTACCAACCAATTTCCCCTATTAGCACAACGGTCAAATGGGTATCTACTTTTTAAATGTTTTTCTGACCTTATCACTTAATATATAATACACATATGTATGTGTAGGAATTGCTGTTTATAATTTTATTTTTCAGGACTTTAATCTGTGGACGAGACAGGCATAAGACATATCGCCAAGATTTGCTATGTGCATCATATATATCTTCCACCGCTTTAAACAAGCTTATACACATATGTTTTGGCAATGGATTTTCCTTGTTAGCAGTTAAAAGTAAATCCCTTTATTTAAAAAGAGTTAGAAAAATGTATAAATATTAGGAAAACTTAGATATCATCTGAATTTGTTAATATTGACACCTTTTGCTCATAATACAAGCGTGTTTTAATAATTGTCAAACAGCGTTTCTGATTGAATTGATTTTTTTTTTGGCTTGTTTTGGAAATCATTTACATTTCTATAATTGTTTTTAATCAGAATTTTTAGTTAAAAATAAAGACTTTGAATATACCGTTATTATTAGTGAATTTAAATTGAGCAAATATATATTGTATGTGAGCAAAATTTTCATTTTTTAAAATAATGTGTTGATATTTCAAAAGTTTTTATAGAAATTATATATTTATTACAGACAATGAGAAAAGAAGGTTATTTTGTATAAAATTATCCAAAACGATCGGTTACGAGACATTTCTATTAGCCAAGATGAATATAATTTCAAACGAGGTGCAAGAATTCAATTTCAAAATTTCGGTCGTATCCTCAGAAAAAAACTTTTTAAACTTAGAAAACTCCTTTTTTAAGTGTAAACATTATAAAGCTGGGCCCATCGAGTGTGGTAAAAAATGTAAGTTAGCGATGGAACGCTATCAAATCCAAATGTTTATGGAGAAATTTGAAAATATCCTGGAAATATTAAATCATTTCGACGATGCAACTTATTTTAACAAATATTTTGACGACAAATCATTTCATGAAGGGGAAAATTCCCAATTTTTCAAAGCCATTTTCCAAGATAAAGAATCCCTTTTCACTCTCGATAACAATAGCTATCACTCTTGTGACAAGCCTAGGTATAGGCTGAACGAAGAAAAACTTCACCTTCACAGCAGTCCCTGTGCGAAACAAATGGAAAAGTGTGCGAACATTTTCGAAATGAGTGATTTCATAAAATATTGGAGACCTTTGTTGCCCATGTTAAACGACCTCGACGATGAAAATATAAGGTCGATGGCCGCGATTAGATCTTTTTACTTAATATTGAAAGTTAATATTAAAAAGGGTGGACGCGATGGATTGGACTCAACCTTTAATTTTGGCTTGGAAAAGAGGAAGTATCAAATGGTAGATTTATACGAGAAACTTAAAGCCTGGTGCTCTTTGGTTTTAATACGAAACAAAGTTTACACCAAACGTGGCATTAACGGGTAATAGTGAAAATATGAATTTAAATTTTTTTACATATATTATATTGATTAGGTGTGTTTTTTGTTTTTTAATTAAGAAATAATATTTATATATGAATTTTTGGCTAGAACAGTTAAAATTAATGGAGATAAGTTTGTTTTATTTAAAAAAAACTACAGCTTGCTTTTTATTATTTTTAGGAATTCTATAGAAAAAGAAGAAAGCATATGTCCTTTATTTTTCTTTTTGACAATTGATACCCAATTTTTACCCGTGGTCCATATTAAAATACATACTTTTCCACCATATGCTGACGTGGATGCAATCGAAAAGGTGAAAAATAACAATGCGATTCCAATAATTTTTCTTTCTAAAATTATTTGAAATATATTACTAGTTGATTTTGGTAACATCTAAGATACATTAATTTATACAGTAATTTTTTTTTATTTTCCATAGGAAGTTGAGGCAATCAAAAATATGTTACTATCCAACTCCATAACACCAGGTGAAGAATTCCCATATTATCTCATAAAAAGTCACAATTTCACCAATATATTTTTGAAGTAAGCCCATAGCCTATTTAAAGTCAATTTTTCTAATTATTTTTGAAAATTTATTTTTTGCATCTCTTTATTTATTTATTGTATTTATTTATTTATCTCACAATTTTTGCAATTTTTCTGTATATTTTTAGTTATGGGAAGAATGTTAGTGTAGCCAATGTTATGAATTTACGAAAATTTCCGATGTCACATCGAGAACATTTGAACGAAATGAAGGGTGACGATGTTTTGGAAAATATAACACCATCCTTCCCCAGAGAATATTTACATTACGAAAGATCGTTGATTCCAATATTAATGCACGACACTGGACAGGGAGGAAGAATTGCTTTGGATTTATTTGATACTATTAGAAATTGCTTGATTCAGTATAATTATAATATATGTTATTTTTTGCTAACAAACTTTCTTAGACAAAAATTGCTTTGCGGGTTCGAGTTAGCTAGCTTCAAAGAAAGTGCACACCCTGTTATAATGATTAAAGAAGTGCAAATTAGACAGGTACATTAGTATTGATCAATATACTTTTTAAATGACATTTTTTAATTTATTCTTGATAAAAACAAGAATTTCAAAATTTTAATACAATAATTAATTATATAATACGATAACAATTGAAATTTGTGCTATAGGGGCGAGAAGAAGAAACATGCTGTGAAAATACGTTGTTAATACAATACGTTATTTTTCCTCCTTTAATTCTAATGTCCCTTCCATGTGGTCACAACCAAAACCCACGGTATTTAATTTTAATTTATGTTTTTTATGATTTTTTTTGTGAAGCTTTTAAATTTAGCCAAAACTTAAAGAAAGTTTCTCCTTTTTTGCTTCTCTAATCAATATTTTTTAGTGCTATAAGCTCGGAATTTATTAGCCATTTCAAAATGGGTAGTGATGGTCAGACAGACTCCTTATAGTTTAGAAGTTTACGATGTTTGATGGGTTGGTTTTATTGTTAACTTTAGTGAAGAATGTTTCCTTGTTGAGATTTTTAATTTGCCTAAATAGTTAACTAGATTGTAGTTTCTAGCTCAATTTAAATTCAGGTATAAAATAGACGAAAATTTAACCTTAGATGTCATAAAAGGTGGATTTCTAGCCTTTCAAGCATTTTGAAACTAAGTTTTAGTTTTGTTTTAAGTTTAAGCATTTAGCATTAACCTCTTTCTTAAATTGATTTTAAACCAAGGCCCTCAGATCAGTTCTTATATGTGATGTGTGACATTTATGTGGAACCCTTATATGGGCGAACCTTAGATTCCACCTGGCAAACAATCGACAATTGCACCTATCAACAATTGCCAGCCAAGGTAAGCTATGAAATAAAATTATTGAAATTAAGTAACTATTTAGATATCATTCTGAAGTCGTTTAATAGGCATATTTCATAGAAACAGGTTAGATTTCGTATTATCTCGACTCATAACAAACATAAAGCATGGGACTTTAGCTAGGATTGATGAAATTCTGACCTAAAACTGAAACTTTTGTTAATTAATGTGAAAAAATATTTTAAAATGAATAATACTACATTTGTTATTTTGTTTAAATTTGACACACATCGAAAGGTTTTATTGTAATGCTACTCTCCTCTAATTTTAGCTTATTTCCTTAAATAAAATTTTAACTGGCCATGACTCTACCTTAGTCCGTTAATTTAGACCGGGCCACTCCACCTGCCCCGATACAGTACTTTGGGTCGGGCTCATATTTATTTAATTATTGAATCATAAAGCTCCGATCTTTGAATTTTGTTAAAGTAAAACATTCATAAAACATAGCTTTTTCAACTTCATCCCCTCCTCTCTCTCTTTGACATTTTTTGTGAAATTATACATAACATATTCAATGATGTACAAAACGACTATTGCAATTTCATTATTTTTACATTTTAAAATTATTTTTTCTTTTAAATAGCTTAGTAAATAAAAGGTATGTTGATCGAATTATAGTCCATCCATACCTTATTCCTAATGATGCTGCTTGTTTTTAGTTGCCTATTAGCAGTTAATTTATATTAATGGGAAAGTGATATAAAAAATACCTTAAATCTACAATTTATGCAAACCCAGGTCGTGTTTAGATTTAAAATTTTGGGCTCGGGCCTACCAAAACCCATTTTTCAGGGCGCTAGTCATATTTTGCCATCACTAAAATTTTATTTTTAAACAATTTGTTACCTCTGTTTGTGGGAGTTTTAGACTTTCCTAAATTTCAATTCGACTCTCTATAAAGTTATGTCTTCCTCAATTCCATTTCCCCGCCAATCCCATCTTTTATGCAGGCTTAAGGAGGATTATTATAATCTTTTTTGTTGATTTAAGTTAAAATTAATGAAAAATATATATAGGATTGACCTTACAATTTTACATACAAAATTTGGTCGGGTTTCAACACTAGCTTACCATAACTAATCAACGCTATTTCGACTTCCTGGTTCAGGTAAATAGACGAGCGCGCGCGCGGTCTTTCTTCTTATAAGATTCAAAAGGCACTCGCCCCCACATTCCCCCCCCCCCTCCCCTTATTTTTATATATATTTTGTTTCATATATTATTTTCAAACTAGTAACATGATCCTTAGCCCCCCTTTCGTATGCCATTAATTTTTGGGGATTCGATAATCACTACCTATATAAGTAGTAAATCATAGGAAATATTAAATTCTGTTTTCCGAAGCAGCACAACGACACTCAACATGTACATTATTCATTGACCCGTCCGCGGTAAAGGTAATTGACGCTAGTTGGCCTGGTTAGAGTTACTCAATATTATTACTACATGCGTATAGTATATAGTAGTTTAAAGTAAATCGAAAAACACCTCCGCATTTTCTGTATTTACTTTGCCTTATTGACTCTGCCTATAGCCCCCTTCTCCATTTTACACTGTATTCTTTCGCGATATCCAATCTATAAAATATGTATGAATGTATGTGTGTCGTTAACCTGCTGGCTGACCTGACTCTTTTGCCTGTTATTATTGGTACACACACCTTTTTCCACATAGGAATTCAAATATGTTTGTCGGCTTTTGATTTTGGATTTATGCTTTAGTGGAGACTATTTGTATGAGCTAGCTTAGCATCGAAGTTCCTCTTAATTTTTAGCTTTCCTTACGAGTTAGGGCGTTGACAAATTTATTTATAGATCAGATTAATTCTTTTAAATATTTGTTTTGGTATTTTTATCTTATCTCCCCAAAGTTTAGCTCAACTAGTAAACATATCTCTAAAGTACTTTTTTACAATTTTTCCCCAGCATTGCAATTGAAATAAAATGTCTCTACAACAATTTACTATTTAAAAGAACGTTAAAGTTTCGATTTTTTATCCGTTAGTAGTGTTGTGGAAAGACCTGTTTTTGTTTAGCCGACAAAAAAAGGTGCCAAAGGTATTTTTGGTTTGTTTTTCCCAGAAGACCCTACCTAGGCTTAGTCGAATTATGAAAAACAGACGAAAGTCGACTAGTCTTAGTTGAACCAATGGTCGACCAAACAAGGCCCTGGTTTAACACCTAAGTGTGAATTTAAAGGTGCATAAAATTGTTTTTAAAATATAGTTATTTAAATTAATATTGTTCCACCTTGATTTTTATTGACAACCACATAAAAATATCTTGCAGTCGCAAAAAGGTTTTTTGAACCAAATTTTGCTTGGAATGGAGTCCTAGCTGGTAAAAGAGGGGAGGGGGGGGGGCTTATTGTGGCTTATGCTTTGTTTCTTTTTGCGTTTTTAAAAAGTATTGAAAAAATCTGTCATTTGGATTTAGATTTGAGCGCCGCCATCTTATGCATTTTCTTCCATTTTAACCATTTGTAACCTTACTAGGCATAATTCATTAAATTTCTGGGTTGGTATAGATAATAATTGATTTAATTTTGGAAAATCCGTAATTTAGAGGGGGGGAGGCATTTGGACATTGCGGGCGGCAGTCTCCCCCCTCCCTTTGTCTTTTAAAATAAAGTCTGAGCTGACTCTAATTCCTATTATCACGCTTCTGCGAGGGTTTCCTGATTATGTGTCTGCCCAAAGGTTATAAGTAAAGCCCTAGCTAACGCGTGAATTTGATTAAATTACGAAGGAAGTTTTATGTATAAATCAAGCTACAATTTTATTGGCATTAAAAATATATCCAAACATAATTTTGAGTAGTAGATAGTTTCAATCGAGACAAATTAAAAATTTCGAAGACGACTTTTTTAATTTCAACAATTCATTTTGCATTGGCTATCAAAATTAGGGTTTATAAATTATGTTAATTAAACTTAAATTTTAAATTGTATAAAGTATAGTTAGTATATAATATGAGATTGTTTTATAAATTAAATTAAAAATAATCTTAATCTCTTATACATGAAATATTGTCTGAAAATTAATATTTTTGAAAATTTAGGATTTTTTATTAAAAAGAACATATGTTTATATACGGTAACCAAATACTTTACGAAATGATTTTATTATTATAAAAATATATATTTTCGAATTTGAGGAATTTAAGTAAATTTAAACTTAATAAAAAAAGCTTTTTTGTTTGTGTTGTACCTCTAACTCTCCAATATTGTAAATATTTTATGGAATCTTAGTTAACATAAAATAGTTAATTGTAAACCATATGTATTTAATTTTAAAATAAATTTGAGACGCCAAATATATTACTAGGGGAAGGGGGTATCTAATTTTCAAAAGTTTTAAAAATAATTTTATAAAAGTTTAAATAATTTTTTTCCAATTAAATATAATTTTTAGCCTTGGAGCAACATCCTTCTATTTGTGTAGTGCCAAGCTGGTATTTGTTCCGATTATATGTTTGTAAATCATCTTAATATTATTAGAAGGGTCCTGAAATAGAAAATTAATATCCGATCAGGCTGGGCGCGATAAAATCAAATATACACTTTAAGTTTATAAATATTCCTTGGCCTCCTGACCTTAGTGCAGAGAAGCTTTATTTGATTTTGGCAACATAGCTTTGGGGGCCATTTATTTTAGTATATTTAAATAGCCAATAAACATATGTTTTAATAGTGTAAATGTTTTTATACAAAAAAGTCCATTAAATTGATTATTATTATTATTATAACCATTTTTTTGAAGTTCATAGGTAGTTTATTTAATCATTAAATTTTATTTCAAATGTTTCACTGATTGGACAAGCTAATAATTATAAAGATTTCAAGTTTTTATTTGATGCCAAAATAAATTGTATATATACTACTCTAGTCTTTGTGATTATTACTAATATTTACTGATAATAATTTTAAAAAATAATTTATATCAGATAGTCTAAGATTTTTTCTCATTAACCTCTATTATATAGTTATCTAGCGTTGATTAAATGATTTAAATATATCATTTAAAGCTTCCTAAATATAATATCCCTTGAAAATTTTAAAAATCGAAATTATTTTTTGCACATTTTTATTACTAAAACGTCGTCATAGTTTTATATATTTAATTATTTTTTTAATCAGCATAATTTTTTGAAACATTGTAGATATAATAACGAGTGCCGTTATTAAGAATGTCTTCCAAGTTTCAATCCCTTATTGTATCTGACATCAAAAGCTAAACATGGATTCATTAAAAGGGTGATTATCTCTTTAATTTTTACAAAAATGTCATGCTCTGATCCGTTGTAAAAATTTAATTCTAGCCTATTTGACAGAATACTGTCAAACAGTTTTTTGGTTTCACGTCTGTTTTCTTTGATACCACTTCTGTAGGCGACCAAATTTATAAAAAAGACTAAATTATGTCTCTGCTGAAAAAAGATATTTCAATTAATATTCCATGTTTTAATTAAGTTTTTAATGGAAACAATTTAAAAAATATAATACCAAATTGCCTTTTAAAAACAACCTAAAACTAAATTAAAATTGAGTTCATAGGTGCGAGGCAAAATCATTATTTATTTTAACTTTTATCTTCAATTACCATAATTATACAAATGTAAGTTATTGGTCCTTCAACCATAATAATTTTATATCAGAATAGTTTATTTGTAACCCATTCCATTTGTTATTTATGTTTTATTTTTTATAATCATCAAATTTGCGGATTTTATTAGAAAAGACATTCATCTTTTAAGTTTTTTTGATAAAAGATAGTTTATTGATATGCTTATATATAATGCAATTAGTCTGAAGCTAAGAGGCGTTTATTCAAAATTGTGTATGATACTTGCAGGTTAATGAGGAGCAGGCCATTGGCGTAGGGAGGGGCTGGTTTTCGGTTAGAACCCCTCCCAGGATTTTCAATTTATATAATTTTTATATTGTATATTTAATAAAAATGAATATTTGTTGGAATTTTACTTTTAGTATTTTATTATTTTTAAGCTATTGTCACTTTAAATTTTAGGGAAAAAAACATTTTTGTCCAAAAAAATAGTTGCAAAAAAATTTAGCCTCGAAAATTTGATGCCGCCCCCCCCCCTTAAGGAAATCCTAGTTACGCCTATGGAGCAGGCATCTAACCATGGCTTTAAATTGTCATGGATTTAACAATTTCCAAGCTAATATTTTCACTTTAATTAATGACTTTTAGGAGACCCATCAATCAAACGTTGATAAGCCTATGAAATGCCATCCCTTCACTTTGATGGAAAGGCAGGCAGGCAGGCAGCTAGCTAGCTAGTTAAACTACGCTACACGTGTACCAATATTAATAAACTAAACCTAGTAGGTCTCCCCCCCTCCCCTCCCCCACCCCACCCCACCTTTGAGTAAACGTGTAATATTTGCGCGAGCATAATAACATTTATGTAAAACCCTCTCACTTCCTTCCTTCCTCCCCTACCTTATATTTTTATTATATTTATTACATCTCATTTCCCACTTTTTTCCTTCTTTTTTTCCACCGCAAATCCGATTTCTCTAAGATGCAATCCCATTATCAATCGGCAATAGAGAATCGATCGATTAATGTTTTTCCCAACTCTTTTACCCTGATGGACAATTCGGTACGATTCCAAGCTGATACACGCCTGGTCTCGGTGGTCCGTGGAGGTGGTGTTTGTCTCATTTGTGATTTTACAACAAAATGTTTTCAATGAGATTCAACTCCTCCATTGGATCACTGAGATTTACCACCCTTCGACCCACGCAAATTTATTCAATTTTTACGTTAATCGTTCGTGTTTGTGTATTTTTTTTTTATGTTTTATGCCTTATTTTGCAGGAAATGTTGAAATTTAATAAAATAAAATTTAGCTCGTTATTTCCTATGGTTGAATGTATGATAGAATTAGTATAAATTATAAAAATGGTTTTTATGAAAAAATCACCTTTTCACTCAAAAAATGTAGCTTGATTTGATATTTTTAAAGTTATAGAAGAGAAGGAATTTAATTGCATTGAACTCTGACTATTAGATAGTTAAAACTCGTACTTTAAAATGTGATATTGGGAATGCGAATTTCAAATGCTAAGTTTTTTTTAATAAATGATCTCAGTTTTGTAAAAAAGTTATTTTACTCAAAATTTGGATAAGAATAACCAAGGGTAATTTGTAAGTTTATTAAAAATGTACACATACAAAATTTTGTATTCCCAAAAATTACGTTGTTCATATCGCTAAAAAATCGCGATTTCGTGAAATTGTTAAATGTTAATTAACTTAATGGGAGCCATTTTTTTGTGGTTTGGTTGAAAAGTTGTTTTTTAATTCCTTGTATATTTTAATTTTTCACGTAGATTTAGCAAAGATTTGAATTAGAGAGTGGCGATAAATAATTATATCAAATATTGAAAAAAATTCAATTTAAGAGCCTCTGGCCTACTCCCATGATTATTTATAAATAAATTGATGAAAAAATTAATTCGTTTGTCGTGGCATTGGAATTGTGATTGTCCCGAGAATATTTAATAGGGATTTATTAAAATTTTGAAGTAAAACTACCTTTATAATTTTTGCCAAAAATTATTTTGTCGAAAAATTTAAACCATGATTATAATTATAACTTTCAATGATATTTCTATTTAATGTACACCAATTATTAGCTCTAAAGGGGGGGGGGAGGTGGTCCGTATCACAGGCTAAGGTCTTTTTAATTGAAATCAAATTAAAAATGTCTAAATGTAAATGAAATAGGCATAAATATGACTTAATTTTTCCAAATAAACTAAAATAAGTATTCTCCTGTTATGAGAGTTTACTCATTTTTTACCTCTATTGCTGCATTTATTTTTATCTAATAGCCCCAAAATAGTAAGTTAATTATGGTGACAAATATGTTGTTTGGGTATTTGCCTAATGCATATTTCAATTATAGTAAATTAAATTTTAATTAAAAGTTAGCGGGGGTGCATTGTACCTACGCGGGAGTTGCCGTTTTATAAATTTTTTCAATTTTTAATAGATTAAAAATGATTAAATACTCTAACTCTCTGTAATATTCCAACAAAAAATTTGCGACCACAACTCTTAAATTATAAGAAATCAGAAATTAAATTTTGTTGTTCCTCAGTTGGGTTAGTGCGGTTGGTTTTCGTTATAAAGTTGCGTTTTTAACATCAAATTTATCACGAATATAATGACTTTGTCTAGTTTTAATTTTATTTAACTGGTTAAGATTTAAACAAAATTAATATGTGTTTTTTGATTAAAATTTGCAATTTAACATACAGCTAAAACCTTTAATAGGTCCCAAAAGGAGATTCATTTTTAGCACGATCTCGGCCCGACAACTTTTTAGACGCTTAACTTTCGTAACAAATTTATTATGAAACTATTTATAACTTGGAGGATGGGCTAGGGCTTAAAAAGCTATATTAATCCTACGCCGTACTCACCTTATATTTAATTAATAGCTGTGTTAATTGAAATTTTATTGATGGATGGGTTATTTGGTTACGGCACCCCGCCCCGAGCCCAATGCCAAATTATTTTGGTCCATGTCTGTTCTTCACAAAGCTGATTGACTATTAGACTCTCCATTTTCAGAATTATTAGGCATTTGTTTAAATGATTTTTCTTATTTCTGAATAATTTCACGTGGTCTCCAAAAAAACTATTCTGAAATCGGACCTATAATTCTGATCAGAGGTCAGATTTGTTAATAATTTTCTGCCCGAACCAGGCCCCCTTTGATTTTATAACTAAGCTGCCCGCCCCAATTAGATCTACCCGAACTGTCCACCCCGAAATGATGTTTTTTTTAATGATTTTAGAAAGAATATCCTTATATTTTGTAAAATTTATTATTTTGTTCTCCGATTTTTTGGATAAAAACTAGGATTATAAATATAATACAATAAAGTGACAAAATAGTATGCGAAACAAAATATTACATTATTTAATAATATTATTGAGCCCGAATGGCCCGAATCTTGTTATAGTGCCCGCCCGGGCCCGTCCGAAACTCAAAATTTAAGTTAGTTGTCCGGCCCGCGGTCCGGGCTGGTAGGTTAGGGCACCGGGCCGGGCCTGGCATTTCTGTTCAAACTTCCTGATAGATTGGACATTTTTTGCGCCTTCACCTCGTTTGTCTAAAAACGTGAAATTTTGGGAAAAAATAGGAAGAGATTATTATTATTATTCAGCGCAAAATTCTGCATCAGGGTTATTGGTCTGATAGCGGGATGAATCACAAAGTGTATATTTGTAGGGCTGTGTTATTAGGTCTTTATAATGCTAATATTAAAAGCAGGGGCCTCTCTTCCCATCCTTCTTATATTTACAAATGGAAGAAACAAGCTCTAATATTTTCCACTTTTATTGTTGTTTTTAAAAACAGTCTCACATTCCCTTAATAGTTTAGTAAATATTATAATTTATTAAATTTTGATTTGCGATTTAGGTATAAGCATTCAGCTTTTAGACGTTTTACCCCCCCCCCCCCCCCAATCCAAAACCTGGCTACGTCCATGAGAATTGAGAAGATCATTGCCGCTAAATTTTACTCTAAATAATTAAATGAGTTTAGAAGAAATTTATAATACAGTAAAAACTTGCGTCTGTTTTTGAACATATTAACTCGAAAACTGGACTACTTAGGATTTGAATTGAGAGGGATGTTTTAAATTTGATTAAAAAATATTAGATAAATTATCATTGTAAAATATAAATTATTACAACTTTAATGAAAGATTTATATACATAATGTACAAGCAAAATTCATAGAGTTTTACATTCTTTTTAGATAATGCAAGATTTAAAAGTTTTAATTCGGTTAAAATTTGTCATTCTTTTATTTTTAAACATGTTTCCAAATACTTAAACAACAAATTCACATTAAGTTTTGTTGTAGGAATTCTAATTTTAAAAGTATTATTTCCCAAATAATTTACCACCTTCAAAATTAACATGATTTTTTGTATAGCCCATTATTTTTCAGTAATTTACCTTTTCAATTGGGTGCCATTGATTGCACTCTATTAATAGGTGCTTAGATTGATATTACACACCTGCTTAAGCAAATGTAGAGCCTTGCAAATCGAATTTCTATCGAGTTCGGTTCGAGCTTGGTTTTTATTTTCACCTAGCCCAATCATGATGTATTAGAGTCCGACCCGAACCCGGTGAATATCTTTTTTAAAATCGTAATTTTAAAATATACTTTTAGCTCTAAATTTAACATTATTTTTTAGAAATACAATCCAATTGAGTCCTAATTAAAAGTGATAAAAACCCAGAATCTTTGATAAATGAATCGTTAAACATTTAAATTATCTTGCTACTATTACATCATCTAAAATTTTTATTTGATTATAAATTTCTTTATTTTATGGTTTAAAATAGGGAAAGCATTTTTTTGTTGTTATTAGATGGGAAAGTATATAAGTTGTGTGTATATTGTTTACTTTAAAAATGAGTATAAATTTTATAATTTGTTACTACATAGCGAAAAGTGGTTAAAATTTAAGATGATTAACTATGTGAGCTCTACGAAATTATCTTTTGTTAACAATATAATTTGGGTGTAATTTATTTAAAAAAATTGTTCTTTTAAGGTTTGTTGAGTATTGGATCGGACTAGTCAAACAAGTCCGATTAGGGCCTCATTATTGATCTAAAATCAATTTGTAATTACTATTGTATATTCAATTGATGATTTATTAATATTTTTTTGACTATTTTGTAATTGTTGCATTTTATAATTACAAATTAAGAAAAAATTTACTTTTTATTATTAGATTGGAAGTTAACTTTACCATTTTTTTCATTGTTAATTTGTATGAAAATATCTTACATTATCACATAAAATTTAATTGATCGAAAAGTAAGTATAGCTAATTTTGTTTAACTTTGGATATTGATCATTAATTTCATAAATTTTTGTTTACTGAAATCTGCGGGGGGGTGACTTCCTTGCTAAGCCTATGATGTTGTGCCAAATGAGCTGTGTTTTTAATATTTTTTTTTATTTAAGAATAGAATCTTTCCTTTAATATATCTTTATAAATTTGTCTTGTCTTAAGCATTGGGTTAATAATAGTTTATTGTTGCGTATTATATTTTTATAATAGATTTGAAACTTTTTTAAATTTTTAAGTAGTGTCCCCCCCCCCCCCCCCCATAATTCCTTAACATGATGGATGAGTTAAAATTTGTATTAATTTTTATATTTATGATATTAAATATCTTATTTCAATAAGCTATAAATTTTCTTCCGATTAGATAGTAAATAAATTAAATTTTTATATATCTTAATTTACTTTTAACACATTTGCTCTGTAATTTTCCCCCTATTTTAAATCAATTTTTTTGGTAATATTATAAAATTTATTGTATCTTAAAGATTTTCCAACTCGATGCCCGCCTGATCAATTTACTATCTGTCCATTATCGTCTCATCCAAAACCAATGCCCACGACCTCTTAAAGACGATTTAAAAAGTCCTACCACCAGTGGAAGTAATTCTTCACTCAAACAGCAGCTACATCCAAATCCGAAATTTACCAGCCAAAATATTGAGCTTTTATCGCGAAAGCTAAAAATTCTCACGGGCAAAGCTTACTCTGGCAACGCCAGTGTTGATGAGGAGTTTGGCGTGGAAAATGTTAGCCTGACCTATGATTTTAAAGCGTTCCTCGAAGCTCAAAACCCATTGTACCGTATTGATGAAAGCGTTTATCATTTACCACATATAAAAGATATCTTGAATGAATTAATTTCTTTGGCCCAAGAGGTGATGTTGATTTATTCTCTCTTCTCCCCTACCCCATGTCAACCTACTAAGTCACTCGGTAAATTTATTTTTGTTTTTAAGAATTTTATAATATTAATAAGGTGTTTGGAAATTTAAGTGGCAATACTACTTTGCGGAGTTTAATCTTTTATATACATTTTAGGACTTATATTAATTGCTATGCAATTTATGGGATCGTTTTTTGGTGTCCGTCCGTCGTCCGTCGTCCGTCGTCCGTCGTCCGTCGTCCGTTACCCTATCTATTTGCATTGGGTATATTAGGTTATCGCTTTTTTAAATTAATGGATGAGAAAGAGGTGCCCCACCCCTCATCTCTATCTCCCTCGCTGTGTTATTTTTAATTGCTATGCATAAGAGGTGCCCCACCCCTCATCTCTATCTCCCTCGGTGTGTTATATAATGGTTATATATAAGATTTGTTAAATTATCTATTATATAATAAACATAGATAAAAGTTGTGCTATGCAATTTAACTAGTTATATAATTAACATAAATAAAAGTTGTTTACTTTTAATTGCTATGCAATTTAACTAGTTTTGGTTATATAATAAATATAAAAGTTGTTTACTTTTAATGCTATGCAATTTAACTAGTTATAAATAAACATAAATAAAAGTTGTTTACTTTTTAATTGCTATGCAATTTAACTAGTTTTGGGGTTGGAATCCCGGAGTTTTTTTTGACTCTTATGATTGTTCTTGTTACTATCATTGATAATAAGAATTTTTGGCCGTCCGCTGGCTGCTGACCAATGAAAAAAATGACCATTGGCCAAAATGTGAATCGAAATTATTTTTTTCGTTTTTTTTGACTACTATAATTGTTCCTGTTTCTACCATTGCTATTATGACTTTTTGGCCGTCCGCTGGCTGCTGACCAATGTTATATAATAAACATAAATAAAAGTTGTTTACTTTTAATTGCTATGCAATTTAACTAGTTTTTGGGTTAGAATCCCGGAGTTTTTTTTGACTTTTATGATTGTTCTTGTTACTATCATTGATAATAAGACTTTTTGGCCGTCCGTTGGCTGCTGACCAATGAAAAAAATGACCATTGGCCAAAATGTGCATCCGAGTTTATTTTTTCGTTTTTTTTGACTATTATGATTGTTCCTGTTACTACCATTGCTATTATGACTTTTTGGCCGTCCGCTGGCTCCTGACCGATGGAAAAAATGACCATTGGCCAAAATGTGAATCGAAATTATTTTTTTCGTTTTTTTTGACTATTATGATTGTTCCTGTTCCTACCATTGCTATTATGACTTTTTGGCCGTCCGCTGGCTGCTGACCAATGAAATAAAATGACCATTGGCCAAAATGTGATTCGAAAACTTTTATTTCGTTTTTTTTGACTATTATGAATTTATATCCACTTTTATTGTGTCCTGGCTGCTGACCAATGGAAAAAAATGACCATTGGCCAAAATGTGATTCGAAAATTTTTTTTTCGTTTTTTTTACTCTTGTGAATTTATATCCACTTTTACCGTGTGCTGGCTGCTGACCAATGGAAAAAAATGACCATTGGCCAAAATGTGAATCCGAGTTTATTTTTTCGTTTTTTTTTGACTATTATGATTGTTCCTGTTACTACCATTGCTATTATGACTTTTTGGCCGTCCGCTGGCTCCTGACCGATGGAAAAAATGACCATTGGCCAAAATGTGATTCGAAATTTTTTTTTTCTCGTTTTTTTTGACTTATGAATTTATATCCACTTTTACCGTGTCCTGGCTGCTTACCAATGAAAAAAATGACCATTGGCCAAATTTTATATATAACCTAAAAATTTATTATAGATGGTCTAACAGACAGCCAACTATGTAATATATATTTTTAACCTTATAAATGCATATATATTTTTTTATTGGGTTAATATATTTCATTTAATTAGATTGTGATTTCATAGAAAACCTAAAAAGTAATATTTAAAAAAATAATATAGGTATTAGATTCTAATTTACGATAAAATATATCGATAGAAACTAACACAAAATTCGAAACCTCCTTCAAAGGTATAAGCATAGCCCGTTATTTCTAATTAAATTGAATCTACTATTAAACTCAGACACGAATTGTACTTTATTAGATGGCGCGCGTAAGTTTATATAATTAGTAAAATTTTTCTACGTGTCATAGATATTACACCGCACGTGTGGCAGGGAAATGTCCGATATTTTTAAAATGAAAAGGTATTTTAGGAATCTGAAAAGGTTATTTTACCCCCGGCCGCCCTGGGCACCTACGGGTAAAGTTTCGAGCGAATCGGGCTGGTAGTTTAAGAATTTAGCCCTTTTTTAAAACTAAAAAAAAACTTTTTTTTAATTTTTTTTTTACATTAAATTAATTTTTTGTTTTTGTTAATACCATTGATAATATGACTTTTTGACCGTCCGCTGGCTACTGACCGACGATATATATTGATTTTCTAAACATAAAACACAACTTTATTATTTCATCATCTATATAAATAACATAATAACTTCTACTATTTTAAAGCCAGCATGGTATAGTGGTTATAGCGCCGGCTTGTGAACTGGAGGTGTGGGGTTCAAGTCAGTGAGGGGACAAATTTTTTTTTTAATTTTTTTAAATTAAATTAATATTTGTTCATGTTAATACCAATGATAATATGAATTTTTGACCGCCCGCTGGCTACTGACCAATAAAAAAATGACCATTGGCCAAATAAATCGAAATTTTTTTTCGTTTTTGAATTGGTTAACATTGATAATTACCCTATGTCCTCCCCTACAAGGGCCTATAACTAATTAACTAATTATTTTGCATCTAATACCCCCTATAGGCATTCTCGCCCCTTCCCACCTTTCTCGCCCATAAATTGCATAGCAAATATGCTACGTTTATACGGAGTATAGAAGAGTTCCCCCTTCCCCTCTTCCCTTCCCCTCTTCCCTTCCCCTACTCCCCTTCCCTTCTCCCCCTTCCCACGAGGGCCGAAGGCCCGAGTTTTAATATTGTAATTGACAATTTTATAAAACGTCAAAGAAAATTTATTAATTGCTTAACGATTTATGCACATTTAATCACTTTTTATTGTACAAAATGGCCTATAATTTTTTTCCAGGAATTTTATATGATTTTATATATTTAAATTATTTCAGACACCAAAATCATATTAAATCTAAACTTTAAAGTTAACTCTGAGTTTAAGATAGTTAAGGGTAGGTGGGTCAAAGTTTAAAAATTTATAGTTTAATGATAGTTGTTTGATTACATGGGCTTAGCCAGGAGGGGGCAGGCAGGAACGACTGCCCCCTCTAAAACCAAAATTGTAATAAGATTATGGCTAAAATTTTAATAAATGATCATTTTGCCCCTCCCTAAATCATTATTGCCCCTTCTAAATCCAATCCTGGCTACGTCCATGTCTGCTGATTATAATACAATTCGTCCAGCTATTATGTAATTAGATAAAAATGTCTTCTTTTGTTTTAAAAGAGGCCTGGAATTAATGAAAGAAGTGAAATATTTTTTATTTCATTTGTTACATAGATAAAGGGGAAGAAGACAAAAATGAGATATTAGTGGATAACATAGTTTCCTATTTCAAGCAAACGCATCGTCGCATAGATGCCAACAACTGTGGTGCGGGAGATTTATACTTTACCCAAACGCTTGCCTCTCATCAAAGTCTGGTTATAGTGAAGGTGAATACTTTGCAAAGGGGGAAGAAGGGTGATAAATTTGTCATGACTTGTTACGCCACGAGCAAACCCCATCTAATGGTCTCCGCTGTAGGGATCGACCACAGCCTAAGTCCAGCACCCAAGTTTTGCGATTTTTCTTTTCAAGTAAAAATCTCCTTCAAAACCCATTTTAAATCCTATTTAAAAATAATAAATAAATTAAGGGGTTGTTAATAATTTGAAGAAGTTATAGTAACCCCATTTAGGAGTGCCGCAATCTTCTATTTACCTATCTCGCTTAGAATGTGACAATTGAATAAAATATGGCATACTGATGAGCTCTAATAAGAGCGAAACGTTATATGTCTGTTGATATCTTTTGGAGTCACGTGCTAAAAAAAATAGGGATATGTATAGTCAAATTAGTCTTTAATTAAAATTCCCTATAGATGCTGTATACTTTTATTTTATTGCGGCACTCCTAAATGGGGTTATTATTATCTTCTTCAAATTTTAAATCATATTTAGTCGTTTGATATTGTTTAATAAAACCATGTTTTGGGGGTATATTTTAACATAGAAAAATGCTAATGGGTCTACGTCTTTTCAACATGCGGAATTCAGTCGAGATCCTCTGCCTGTAATTAATTCTTTGAGTCCTGCCTTGCAAGATTACATCCTAGCGTTTTACGTGCGGTACCAAAGAACCTACCTCAAAACTCTGTACTACTCCCTGCTCAACTCTATTCCGGTAAACACATTTGTATTAAGTTTGATTAAATTTTTATTTAATTTTCTGGTCACGCCCGTTTATATTAATACCGAAGAGCTATTTGTTATTTGATGACCATAATAAGCCAGCAAAGGATAAAATTATTAATTTTGCCTAAAAAACCTATATTATTAAGCGATGTTTTAGGCGGAAAAGGTGTGGTGTCTGTCAGTAGTGGGACATGACAAAAACACTGATAATTTTAAAGAATTTTTGAATTTGAGGACCTCCCACCAACTAGCTAAGCCCTTGACTATTTGTCTCGAAATATACTTACTTTCCTATTTTTGTCTCCATTGTTTTAAAATCTTAGGTATTTATAACTATAAAATTTGGATTCACAACAGTCCAAGACTCTACCTCTTGTTCTTCCATGTTTTTTTTAGTAACTTACCATTCCCATTTAAGGTACAAGTTTAAGGGAATGGATTTATAACATGGTATCTAATTACGTAGGATACTTTTAATAATTTATGTAAGGTCGAAAAGGGCGACGTGGAACACTGCATAGATTTTATGTGCCACGAGAAGACCATGGAGTTAGATGTGACGGATTATATGAGAGAATGTTGCCACAAAATCCCCACCCACCTCAAGCAAGGCCATAACAATAAGTAATATTTTAACAATTATCTTAATTCCCAAAAATGAATATATTCATGGGCGTAGCCAAGGGGAGGGGTAGAAAGGGGTGGATGCCCCCCCCGGTTGAAGTCAATAAATTATATCAAACAAAATTTTAAATATAAATTTGCAAAAGCTACCGTTTTGCCCCACTTTAAAGCATTATTACCCCCTGTAGTGGCATTTTTGCCTACGTCCATGAATATAACACAGCTCTACAAATATTGACTTTGTGATTGTATCCCGCAATTTGACAATTCTGATAGAGAATTTTGCGCTGAAAAGTAATATGTTTTTAGTTTTTTTTTACGATTACCAGCTTTTAAGATAGTTTGAAAGTGCCAAAAATGCCCTTTTTAAGCCTTTTGAAGGCTAAATTGCCATGGTATTTTTAATATTTAGTGAAAAATAGTAATATATTCATGTAGATTAAAGTTTCATCTATAAGTCCATTCTTTTATTTTTTATATCACCCTTATACTCAAATTTATACGCGTTTGCGTAAACCCCTTCTCCTTATCAAAATTCGTCTCACTATGTCTGGAAAGTTCTCCAGACAAGCGCAAAATTCTCTATCAGAATTATTGGTCAGATTGCGGGATATTTTTTTTTACCTGTGAATTAAACACAACCAAGGCTTTTACGCATGAGTTGGTAGAATTCTTAAAGTCGCAGAGATTATTTTAAACAAGTACTTTTATTTATGTTGGCTGCGCTTTAGTGCCGTAATTAGGCATTTTGACAAGCATCGGGGTTTGGATACAGCAATAAATTCCTTCATGGATTCTTGCTACTTCACCATTCCATCGCACCCAGATTATAGATATTGCCGAAAGTATTCAACCCATCCTGACTTCCAACACAAAACGATCCTTTTCCAAAACGAAGCTGAAGTTGCATTAGCAACCGCTAGCCATGTGGATGTAAGTGGTATCAAGCCATTTTTCCTTCATTTAGCCGCCACTTCGAAGTGTAGAAATGGTATAAAGACTTTTTCCCTTCTCAAGATTCCAACTTGTTTGAGTAATATTAGCATTTTTATACTCATAAATTCACTTTTACATGTATTACAGGAGATTTTGGGATAACTCAATGGACCTCCGATCTGAAATTGACTCTCGACGTCATATGTTTGTATCCCAGTTTTGAGGATAAATATCACCCAAAATCCATCCTCAACTACAATATGCCTGGACACTCAACCGAACATTATGATGACACTTCGGCGGAAAGATCATCAAATTCAGGATTCGAAATGAGTGAAGATTCGACGCTAGTTAGCCATAAAGACAGTCCTCATAGCTCGCAAGATTCAGAAATCTCGGAGTTTTTCTCTCGTTCTGACCTTTCTTACTCAGGCGGCTTGAGGTCTTCTAAGCCAACCAGAGTTGGAAAAGCTTTCAAAAATCTCCGAGGCATCATGCTTAAATTGAAATGGTTTTACCTAGATGCTTCCTTAACATCCTACAATAACTTGCTAGTATATCAATACCCAGACCTTTTAGCTACTCCAAATTTCGAAACCTTATGCCATACAGTATGTGGCCGCGTGAGAGATAATGAATCAACTCGGTCCTTAGAATCGCCTAGCTCCGATTCTTCAGAAAGTAGTAATATTTCGGGTGAAATGTGGATGGGAAATAATTTTCAAAGAGAAATTCCCTTGATATTCGTGTTTGGGTATGGTAAAAGTATCCAATATTTCATAAATTCCTTCCACTCCACTCTGTCACAACAAAATGTCGAGCTAGAGGACAATAGGGAAGCCACCTTAAAATTCATGCCGATTAATGAGCTTTCTAATTTAACCCTTCCATTAAAATTTGATCAAAGTAGCTTAAGGCCTGACAGTACTGGCCTTTCTGGAGCCATTTTAAACAGGTTAGAGCCGAGTTTGGACGAGCGTAGCAAGTGCTTCGTTTTGATGCAGTTAATCCTTAAAGGCGCTGGAGATAAACAACACCTAAGGATGGGATCTAAGTAAATTTTCAGTTTTTATCAATGAGTCTCGTTAATATATTATTCCCTAGGTCGAAATCGTATCGTGATATTTCCAAACTAAAACGAACCGATTTAAAGCCAAAATCGTGGAGTCAAAGTAAGAGCGATTAAAATTACTTAGTAGCAATTTATATATCCATGGGCTTAGTCAGCATTGAAATTAGAGGGGGGGGGGCACTAATTATTTAGGGAGGGGAAAAATTATCATTTTCTGAAATTTTGGCCATAATATTAATAAATTTTAACTAATTTTTGGATTAAGAGGGGGCAGCCGCCTCTCTATGTCCCCCTTTGGCTAGGCCCATGAATATATCCCCTTTATGTATGATTTTAGATAATGTTTCTTCAAATGTTTTTCACCAGGTCAGGGAGATGTTGGCAGGATTGGCATTGAGAATGATGAAAAGTCTTTTGCAGAGGTTTCCGAAATCAGGATACCCCCCTTTTGGATGATTGCCATGATTGGAGTCGAAAAATGTAGCATCTATTTTCACGCTAGGTATACAAATGTTAATTTGGTTTGACTCGTTATAAAATCAAGCTGTGTGTTGGTTCTTATTTTAGTCATAATTGCTTTTCATGTGGCTCTAAGTGTGCCAAGATATAAGTTAGATACAAATGAATAATTTATTCTCTTGAAAGTGTTCAAATTCATGTGGCTCGCATAAATTTTGGATTTCTGTACAGAGGCTCTGAAACCATTTTAATGTTGTTTCATGTTAGCATTATTTCGATTGTATCATGATGCATGATGTAATGGTTAGAATGTTTATGTGTAATAGTAATAGTTATGACATAAGCGAAGAGCGATTGCTAAAGCAAAAAAGTGTATGCGAAGGTATTATCAAAAGAACCAAGCTGATGGTCGATGACATAAATCGAAAGATGTTATTGGACGATCTTTATAAAACAAGTAATTACTATATTTATTGATTTTTACTTCAAGTCAGAATAATCATTAATGCAATACAATCGAAAACAATACACGGTTCAACAAGGAAAATCAACCGGCAAACTGTTTGCAGATTCTGGTAGAGTTTTTTACTGTGAACACAAATATGTTTTTAGTTTTTTCCCCATACGTCAAGTTTTTTAGATATTTGCTGTCAAAGTAGCCAAAAACGCGATTTTAGCGTTTTTCAAACGTCAATAACTTGCAAATTAATTGGTGAAAATTTTATTTAATAGATTCAATTCGTAGATATATGGGAGAGGAATGTATTCACAATTTTTTTATCCTAGCACTTTTACTTTTTAAATTATATACAAAGTTAACTATCCCTAACTTTTACATTGGCAAATTACACCAGGACCAGACTTTAGGGCGCCTCCCTTCTCTTTAACACTAGGAGTAGGAATTAAGTGCGTGTTGTTGTTTGTGTTGTTCTTTATCTACTCTACTACTACTATTACCATTTGTGTTGTTCTTTATCTACTCTACTACTACTATTACCAAAACAACAACACGCACTTAATTCCCAGTGTTGAAGAGAAGGGAAGGCGCCCTCAAGTCTGGTGCAATTTGTCAATGTAAAAGATAGGGATAATTAATTTTGTATATAATTTATAAAGTAAAAGTGCTAGGATAAAAAAAAAGTGTGAATACATTCCTCTCAGATATATCTACGAATTAAATCTATTAAATAAAGTTTTTACCGACTAATTTGCAAGTTAATGACGTTTGAAAAACGCTAAAATCGCGTTTTTGGCAACTTTGACAGCGAATATTTAAAAAACTTGACGTATAGGGAAAAAACTAAAAACATATTTGTGGTCGCAGTTAAAAACTCTACCAGAATCTGCAAACAGTTTGCCGGTTGATTTCACAAGTCCATTATTTGTTGACCAGTGTTATTAGTACCTAGATTTTTGACAAATTCATCCAACATTTAAATATATTCCTTAGACTATATATAAGAGACAATAAACAAAACGCCATTCCATTTTGTTGAATTAATTCCTCTTATACTCACATTTTTCTTTCTTCCATCATAACTTTTGCATTTTAAAGTGCACAAGTGCCCGTTTTGCAATATCCTCACCAAAAATGGTGGCCAAAATTACTTAATAAATTTTAATAGATTATGATTAAATTTCATATACTCGATACTGGAATGGATGATAATAATTAGTTAGGTCATAAACTTTTGAATTCAAGATCAACAAGATTTGTCAATTGTCAGAGCGCATAGCTAGCTATAGGAGATTTTACAAAACATTCATTCCAATGCAGGGGGTGAGGGTGGGCTTATTTATAGTCAAACTTTGAAATTTTTTAATTATTTTTTTTTTTAGAGTAGGCATATATAAAAATATATTTTATTTTTTTATTAAATAAATGCAGGATACTGTGATTCATTACTGATCCCGGATAAAATTGAAGAGAACGTTGGGGATTCAGATGGAGAAGAAGGGGATGATATGTTAAAGCCATTAACGCGCGAAACTTTTGGTGTATCATTGTCGCGACTGAATAAAGTGGACCATTCATTTTCATACCCCGCCACCAGCTTTTATTATCATAACAAGAATCAGGGTAATTTAAAAAGTTGTTAAAGTTTAATTACATGGTTTAGACATAGCTTTAAAAGCATGATAAGGGCGGTTTCATAATTTTATAGAATAATAAAAATTTAAAATGTCTACTTGCATGGTTTGGCATTATCGACTATCTTATCAAAATATAGCACGGCCTAAAGTTGCGAAGACAAACTTTTTTAGACCGATAAATATAAAGGCCTCGAGCCGGGGTCGGACTAAGAAAATTTAAACAGCGGTCTTTATGTATTTTTGGGCAATAAATGTGCTAAATCAGTAGTTCCAATATAAGCCAACAGTTGGACAAGATTAGAAAAATTAGTTGAGATTTAAAAAGATAATGAGTTGAGGCCGAAAAATAAAAAAGTATTTTGGCTTTGGGGCGGGGTTAGACAAATTAATTTTAATCAGCGGTCATGACTTAAGTTGGACACTTAGCCCACGACAGGACGAACACTTGGAGTTTTCGTCGAAATGAGCTCACCAATTGCATAACAATTAACAAGAATTTGCCGATATTAAAATCGAGATGCGTGAGAGTACAAAAGAATTTTAGTCTTTTCACCTTAACTACATTAGAGATAAATATTGAAGAAGACGAGCTACTGCTTCCCTCTATCTTATTTTGGCTATTCCTTTCACTCGACTTTCCTTTTACAGATTGTTAAGAAATTATGCTATTTTCGTTCTCAAATGTTTAATACCAAGACTCCTTGGCACCCGTCAAACCTTTGCCTGGCCGCAAACTTTAATATGATATCCATGATATATCAGGGAGGACTGTTGGATTTTGAAAGAATCCATAGTTTATTAAAAGTTCATCCAAAGTTTACTTTTTACTCTATGCTGCTAGTGTTGTAAGAACGGCGGGTTTTGTTTCGTCGACCTTTGGTATCACTCAAACTAACGCTCGCTTCTCGTAATTTCGACTAAGAAAAAGCGAGCCATTTTTACAACACTACTCCGTGCACATACACTACTACACATCCTAGGAAGTGAGAAACCATACCTAGCAGCTTCGATGTACTTTAAACCCGGTCGATTTGCGTGCCCTTGCGTTTGGCGCACTTATATACCCCTACACCCAAGGCTCAAGAGTGGTGCTCAATTCAATATGGCGCTTCAAATTCTGGACTCTTCCATCCTGGAACGATTCGAAATTGTGAACAGACCTAGGCATTACGTTTATCGAGATTCTCACCTCAACGTCTACTACTTCACCCTGCAGGCCATGACTTCTTCACATTCTACCGAACAGCAACAAAGCATGATGCCCATACTACGCTCTAAATTCCGTTACAAGTTAGGCATTTTTCCCCACAAACTAATCGTGTTTTTTGAACCGAGCTCTGACTAAAATGAATTTAATGGGCTGGGTCTGACCCGATGCAACCCCTAAGCAAGAAGCACTTTGGTTTTTTTGTAAAGATAACACAACGATATTTTAAATAAATTTCTATGCAAAGCTATTTTATCGTACTTTTAGGACGTGAAATAATTTTTTTAATAATTTAAAACATAAAAAGACAAATTTGAAAGAAATGAAGTTTCATTTTAAAGGCTCTGGTTATCATTGATAGAAAAATCTTTGAACCCCGTATGTATCATTATAGATGTCACTGTTGAATCTTTTTTATACCATCTTTTGCAACAATTATGATTAGTTGTGGGGAAACCTGACCTCAAAATTTAAACACTTATCCTTTAAACTTTTGGGCGAGGTTGTCTTCCAGGTTTAAACACGTATAATTCAATTTTTATATCTAAATTTTTCAATAATAAAAATCTTTATACATATATATATGCATTAAAAAGAGTTCAAATAATTTTTTATTAGCTAATTACCTATATATTCTAAAGATTTTTATTTTCTAATCATATAACATTTTATTTTAATAAGATAATTATGCTGCCATCTAATTGTGTTAACACATTTTTTTCTTCCCCGTTGATGGTATGCTGTGATACAAACACACACCATTCTTTTTACAATGAATGGTATGTTATATGCTGCATTGCGTCCTCGAATCAAATATTTTTTACAATTTTCGAATTCGAATCGAATACTAAAAAAAATATTAGATTTGATTCGAAGTTCAGAGGCCTAATTATGAGCAAATACAAACATTTTTTTTCACTATTATAGGAATTATGAAGAATATCTCGTGATCAATTTCCATGGTATATCTCGGCCGAGTGAGGAAATCAAGCGCGATCTCGTGCAGGTAAATAGCGTAAAATGCCTCAAGTTGAATTCATAATTTATTGTGGTGCTTGGGTGTAAAGGTGTTTGAAAACAAATTGGACGACGCTATAATAGATTTCATAACGATCGCTCTGGTTAGAAACCCCAAAACAAAACTAGCTCCTGCCGATAAAAACTTTTTACTCGCATCTCCGGACAAGTCTAATCAAGAGTTAAAGTATTTGACTATTTATACAAATATAAGAAAAGGATGATGAGTAGAATAGGAAAGGATTACATTCATTTTCATTATAATGTAAGGACATATAGAATTAAGGGTAATGAATATGAAAATAATTATAAGTTCTTTATTAAGCCAGGGGAGGGGACGCGAAATGCAAACAAAAACAAAAACCTAAGAAAAATAGGATGATATATATAAAAGCATATGACTTTTCCAACTCGGCTTTGGCTTAAAATTTAAAAACATATAATTATAGCAATAACATAATCTATGTTATATATAAATAGTAGTTAAAATTAATTGAACTATTCATCGTTTTTCATGTATTCCATAAATTTCATTTCTACATTCAATCAGTTTAGTCATTCCACCCATATTCCTGGAGTATTCTGGCCTAACAACTAGCCTATTGTTTTACTGGTCTCAGCATTTACTAAACTCAACCATCATACCAAATTTAACAGAATATTTCCTTCATGACATGTGTGACGACGTATGAACACATCTATGATTATACTATTAAAATATATTAAAATTCATGAAAACACTTTTGCATAGGACTCCTTGGATTTGTATCGGGGAAAGGTGTGGTGGAATAATTTGTTTTTGTACACCAAATTTGGAGACCCCGGTAAGAAGGGTATGTTTCTTTTTCTCCTTTTCACTCAAAAAATTAAACAAAATTTCTAGGCTTAGCTTGTATCCATGTCAAACTTCATCCACCAGTAGTCTTAGAATACACTACCAAGATGAACAGCGAAATTAACCTTGCAGAACCATTTGAAATATTAAAAAACGAATGTTCCGGTAAAGAAAATAACTTGGATTATCTTATAGATCTGTTTATAAATGTTTAAACACGAATAAATTGTTTTTATATGCCTAGATCAATGCACAAAAATCAGCGTTAATATTTGCGAAAGGCTGGATAGTGGATTATCTGACGATGTGGCAAACATTTTTTCATCAGCTTTCCAAATAGCTCTACGAGAAACTGTCCTAGAAGCAGTACTACTTACTAAGCCATTGACTAGATCTTTAGGTAGCATGCGAAACAATTTAAAAATAAAAGTTATGTTTTATTTAAATTTATTGTAGGACTTTTTTTTAGTAATTTATTATCTTGTTTAGTAAATTAATGCATTTAAAAAGTCTTAATATAGGTAAATAAGGTTTTTCTCCTCGCAATTTGGTTGTAAAATACGTTTAAAAGTTTTTGAAATCGCTATTTACACTGTGTATTTCTACATTGCTCCGACGTGAACTGGGCTTTTTAAACTTAATATAATACAAGAAATTTTAAATTTAATCGTCACTGCGTCTAACAAAAGCTATACTAGTTACCATTGGTTTAATTGATATTTGCTTATTTACTACTTAAAAGTGAAACCTGTATCTTAGAATCTCAACTTTGGAGGTAACTTCTTAATCTAGGGTTGAATTTGATAATCATATTGTTACAATGAAATAATACATACTTTTTTAAAACTATTTTATGTAAAACATTTTTGCAAAGATGGAGAAAGAGAGAAGATGAATCCCTTATTCCTCTGGCCCTTATTGAGGTACATTGAACACGTTGCCGATATGACTGCATCAAGCACTAGCCCCGTCGAAAGAGGTTCTGTTCGTAGCTATTCATACCAACTTCCAAATTACGATATGGCTCCAAGTTATGTTCGCGATTTCATTAAACACATGCAAACTGCTGCTAAAACACCTTACCAAGAAAATCAATTAGTGATCGGCCTGAACCCCGATGACAGTTGTTCGATGGCTTTTTATGTGGAAGAAAACGTGGATAATTATCCCCCGTTCATTATAATTGATCCCAAAGAATGTCAAAATCAATCTCTCAGCGACGTAACGTTTATTAATTTCATATATGCTCGCTTATGGTTGTCCTGTCTTGTCCAACTTTTGATTTTTTTAAATTGCTATGAATACTTATTCTTCTGTAAAAGATTTTTTGCCCTTACCCCTCATTTCCCTCCTTTAAATTGCATAGCAAATGTGCTACTTTTATATTAAGTGTGGAGAAGTTTTGTGAGAACAGTACCCCTTAAGTAGGCGCAAATTCGGCTGTTTTACAAAAATGCAGTCTTTTATAAGCATATCAACCTCAATTTTGTAAATTAAATGGATTTGCAGGAAGAGAAGAAATATGGGCGTATGTGCGGGAAAGGGATGAGTTCTTACGTTATTGTGTGCCTGGAAAAGAATGCAACCGTCTTAGAATATGACGATAGAGGATTCGCATTCTCCAGACTTAAGCATCAAAGTATACATAGAAAATATATAATTTCATAAATTTGAGAGAGAGATATAAATTGTATGAGAACTCAACATTATTTTTGCTCGGATGTGGCTATAAATTCTGTCACGTAAAATATTCAATTGCGTTTCTTAGTCAAATCGAAGGGGCTCATGGGCCAATATGGATCCAGTTATAACGCGTTTAAGCAGCATTCGGATATATTTAAAGCTTTTGCCGAAGATTACAAGCAAATTCCCATTGATCCCCACAACTTTTTCATCGCTCGGTCTTGGTTCATGTTAGCTACCCTCTCGGGAAATACCTTTAAAATGCATTGCTACAACTGGACCATGCCCCAAACCGCATCTCTCGACAAATTTATGAGTCAATTAACCCTGCTATATCACAAAAAGTATCAGCTCCTCAACAGTATAATCCTGCAAAAAGCGGGCCTCTTCCAACCTGCTTATCTGCAATTGAGTCAGGACCCTTCGAAGGTAAAGGCTTTCATTTTTACTTAACTTTTTTCACACCTTACTATGATGTATATTTCAGGAGTCGTTAGATTTGTGGAAAGTTTTGAGAGATGCCTTTTTCCTAATACATTCTTCACCTCACCCCTTCAACAAGTTCGTGAAGTCGGCTAAATTTGCCGAAATTTCTGCCCTTTACAAAACAACGAGCCCTTTGTCTAACGATAATATCCCGTTCCATAGCTTATCCCTGGCGGTGAAGCAAAAGTTATTCGCCCAAAACCCGTACGCTCTGGTCTCCTCCATCCTTATGAACCAAACTTTTAGACCTTCCGAGAGGGTTGCACAAAGTGGTCCTAGGTCTGTAGAAGAAGATTTCCTAAAAATGCTGGGCATCCCATTTCTAGCCGTGCTCCAACGCAGGCTTGAAGGTCAGTTCAGTAGTCTAGCATAGTATGTTTGTAGTTTTAAAGAGTTTAACCAGCTGTTTACTATTGGAATGATGTATTTGTTTATGATTACTGCCCTTTTTATATATAAAATGCTATGCTAATTTGGATAGGAATGTACTTTGACCTAGGCTATGATTTAAACCATGGCTCGCCTTGAGATCGCCCTTTTATACGAATTAAAAATTATTTTTTTAAATTATCTCTATGAATATAGTTTAAAATGTATTTGTACTAAAGGGAAAAATTTGCGAATGTTTTTTATAATTTTTTCACAATATCAGTAAAAAACAAAAATTCTAACAATTTCAACAGTGTCCCAGCCAAATTATCGCCTGGTTTGAATGCAAGTTTTTAGGGTATGCGAACTCGAATCATTTAAGTGATTATTTTATGGTTAAAAGCTAAGAAATGCAAATGCAATATAAATATATACTTTATTGCGAACTAATGAAAATACCATAGGTGTGCGAGAAAAGGTGATAATTCGTTACCTCTACGACACTTGGATATCTAGCGGGTGCAGAAATGTGAAAACGAACTTCGATCAAATCAGAACTCCGTCCCAAAGTTTGCCTTTATCAGCGCTGTCCGTTTTGAAAAAGTGGAGTCGACCTTTCCATTACTGCGCCACTCCAGTGCTATTCGATTCTGAATGGAGAAAAGAGACGGCCAAAACTCGTTCTTCTTACTATACCCCAACCCCCAAAAACGAGGAGGTTAAATAACATTGAAACTTGGCACTTTGTAATTCTACTGAGATATTAGACAATCGCTAGAATATTAGAAATTAGTTAATAAATTGCGGGTTTTTGCTAATATAACCTTTTTAGGAGTGCCGCAATGAAATTAAAAGTATTCTCTAATTAGCGCCATCTATAGGCAGAGCTCTAATAAGAGCGAAAACGTTATATGTCTGTTATCATTTTCGAGTCACATGCTAAAAAAGAAAGGGGATATAGTTCAAATTAGTCTCTAATTAAAATTGCCTATAGATGGCGCTAATTAGATGATAACCTTAATTTAATTGCGGTACTTCTGAAAGGGTTATTATTATCTTCTGATTACAATTGCTATAATGTTTCCAATATTTTGATTCAATTTTTAATTAATTTGTTTAGGGAAAATTGGGTTTAGTAGATTCAGTTGGTAGCGAATATGACTGGATACCGCTTTACAAATCTATGATGCGAGAATACATCTTTTACCTTCAAAACCTGGGGTTTAGCCACGTATCTGCAGTACAAAATCAAGCGACATACGATGAGTAAACTCATCCCCGTTTATATATTCCATTTGTACGTGGAAGAAATAATTATCATAAATATAAGGAAAATTAGTTTTTTTAGACTGATTTAGATGTTCTCCTTCGAGATCTCTAGCATTTGGTTCTTATTAGTTGCGCTTTAGAGGGTTTGTTGAGATAATTAGGCCGTCTTGAACACTCTATAGATGGTACAAGTAAAAATTATAATTGCGTAACTTAAGAATTTATACTATGAAATATTCAATTTTGTGCAAATATTATTTTTCTATTATAGAAGCAATCCGTCGGCTAATTCTGGCAATAATCTTCCACGGGCTTTCATGCAAAAAACGACTTTGGGTGGCATTTTACTGTTGGAAATTTCCTTGAGCTCACCCTTCATCATACTTTCATTTCACGTTTGTGAGTCTCTAAGAATAGTCCATATTGATTTCTCTAGTCCCGCTCACCAAAAAGTATATTTTTCAATATTAAATTTAATTAAATAATTTTAAATACGTTTTTGGATACAATTTCTTTCAATAAAAATAAAGTGAATACAAAAAACGCCTGTTCATATAGGAACAGACCACAGCTTTTTTGAATATGTGCGAACGATACAAAATATTATGCCATCTGCATTCCTTTTCTTACGATTTCCATTTGAGAACCACTTATCAATATCTGGCTGGATCATCTACTACTCTTCTACCCAAAGCGTATAATCTCATTCCCATGCTAACGGATTTTCTCAATTACTACAACAAAGCACCCGGATTTTCCCAAAATTTAATCATTCAAAGTGATATAAAACTGGAAAATTTCAATTTATTATCTTGTTATTAAAAATGCTATAACTAAGAATAATGAATTCTTTTAAAAGATTTATTAACAGGAGCATTAAAGGGAGTTAAAAAATAATTATAATTATCAATAATATTTGGTCCTATTTAAGGACATCTTCAGATCCCCCTCTATTGCTCCTGCTAATAAATCTCTTAAAAGTATTCTTTACGAGGGACAAACTTTTAATGTAATTAATTCTATTTTGCCAAAAATTATATAAATACAGAAACGTTAGACGTATCGACTGAGGTGCAAGAATCTATGTTAAACTTTTTATTGACCCAACACCCACTTCCCGGCTTTAGGGCTTACCAATCCCACGGCCACAAAGAGCGATTTGGGACCATTGGCGGGGTAAAATCATTTTTTTTGTATCTATTATTTTTCTGTTGTGGGGGTAGAAGCGACTAAATTCATAACAAAATTATTGGAGTCTAACTTTGAAATGTTGTAAACTTTTATTCTTGGTTCTATAGTTTAACAAATTTCATGAGTGCGTCGTTTTACACCTTTTGAATGTCCCTGCAAATTATAGCTATCTAAAGTCATGTACTAATTTATTTATTGTTTTTACGGATGTTGGTTTTGAGATTTTAGATGCCAAATTATGGTCTCTTCAGATCTAGAATTAGATAAATTTTGGCAAATATTAACTTACGGAGTGTTTTACTTATTTTGATTTGTACTTTTATTTGAACTAGGACACATCTTTTACTCCTCACCTCGTATCGGTTTTATCACAAAACGAAGAGCGGGGCGATAATAATGAAGCCCCTTCGGGTTGTACCCTTTTGTCTCGTAGTAGTCCTCTTTTGATGTACAACAAGCACGTAGACATGGTGGTCATCCTTTTCGAAAGATGTTCCCCCACCACCCAAAGTGACACATCTACCTCTAGGAGCAGCGACTTGACGAGAGAACGGGTCAAAAATAAATCATTTTTCTCTTCTACTGAACCCCACCCGATCAATGGAGGGATTGAGGGAGACATATACGTTGAGAAGATGAAATTTTACTTCTTAGACCGTTTCTCCGTTTACCTCATGTTAATCAACAAGGATACCCATTTCCCCAAAGCTAGCCTAGAATCGCGGATCGGGAGTTTTAAGAAAGTGGTAACTAAGACGGATTCGAAAGTGATCAAGAAGGAATTAACTAGTAGCCTGGCTGCTAAACCTTTGAAGGAGCCAGCATTGGGTGAAAACGGTAAGGGTGGAGATTTGATAGATGCAAAGCGTAAGATGAGAAGAGCTAGCGGGAAAGAAGACGTACACAAGGAGGGCTTGATTAGAACTAGCGTTAAAATTCGGCGAGTGAAGAGCGATATTATGGAAGAAAGTAAACGCATGTACAATTATCAAATATCCACCAAACACGGGAAACGGTCGCAAATTATATCTGTGGTCAAAGAGGGTAGTAGTAACAATTATTCTGGAGATGCCCATGCACTTCGAGCAGCCAAACATAGTTTGGAGCAGCAGTATCCCCCTTTGTTGGAGAACAAAAATGATGAAATTATTAACATTCTGACCTCTACGTCGGGTAAACTGCTCTGAATTATTCAGACTAGATAGACTGCTCATGCCATATGTTGCATATGGTTAATTGTGTGTCAAATTTTCCTCCATTTTGAAGAGTGCAACTCGTGTATTTTAATCATGTAATTTTGCCCTATAACAGTCAATTTACCCTCCTCACTAATTTATAAATTAAAACGAACGTCAATAAATTAATATTATATAAAAAAACTCGGGCCTTCGGCCCTCGTGGGAAGGGGGAGAAGGGAAGGGGAGTAGGGGAAGGGAAGAGGGGAAGGGGGAACTCTTCTATACTCCGTATAAACGTAGCATATTTGCTATGCAATTTATGGGCGAGAAAGGTGGGAAGGGGCGAGAATGCCTATAGGGGGTATTAGGTGCAAAATAATTAGTTAATTAGTTATAGGCCCTTGTAGGGGAGGACATAGGGTAATTATCAATGTTAACCAATTCAAAAACGAAAAAAAATTTCGATTTATTTGGCTAATGGTCATTTTTTTATTGGTCAGTAGCCAGCGGACGGTCAAAAATTCATATTATCATTGGTATTAACATGAACAAATATTAATTTAATTTAAAAAAATTAAAAAAAAAATTTGTCCCCTCCCTGACTTGAACCCTACACATCCAGTTCACAAGCCTGCGCTATAACCACTATACCATGCTAACTTTAAAATAGTAGAAGTTATTATGTTATTTATATAGATGATGAAATAATAAAGTTGTGTTTTATGTTTAGAAAATCAATATATTTCGTCGGTCAGTAGCCAGCGGACGGTCAAAAAGTCATATTATCAATGGTATTAACAAAAACAAAATATTAATTTAATGTAAAAAAAAAAATTAAAAAAAAAATTTTTTTTAGTTTTAAAAAAGGGCTAAATTCTTAAACTACCAACCCGATTCGCTCGAAACTTTACCCGTAGGTGCCCAGGGCGGCCGGGGGTAAAATAACCTTTTCAGATTCCTAAAATACCTTTTCATTTTAAAAATATCGGACATTTCCCTGCCACACGTGCGGTGTAATATCTATGACACGTAGAAAAATTTTACTAATTATATAAACTTACGCGCGCCATCTAAGAAAGTACAATTCGTGTTTGAGTTTAATAGTAGATTCAATTTAATTAGAAATAACGGGCTATGCTTATACCTTTGAAGGAGGTTTCGAATTTTGTGTTAGTTTCTATCGATATATTTTATCGTAAATTAGAATCTAATACCTATATTATTTTTTTAAATATTACTTTTTAGGTTTTCTATGAAATCACAATCTAATTAAATGAAATATATTAACCCAATAAAAAAATATATATGCATTTATAAGGTTAAAAATATATATTACATAGTTGGCTGTCTGTTAGACCATCTATAATAAATTTTTAGGTTATATATAAAATTTAGCCAATGGTCATTTTTTTTCATTGGTAAGCAGCCAGGACACGGTAAAAGTGGATATAAATTCATAAGTCAAAAAAAAACGAAAAAAAAAATTTTCGAATCACATTTTGGCCAATGGTCATTTTTTCCATCGGTCAGGAGCCAGCGGACGGCCAAAAAGTCATAATAGCAATGGTAGTAACAGGAACAATCATAATAGTCAAAAAAAACGAAAAAATAAACTCGGATTCACATTTTGGCCAATGGTCATTTTTTTCCATTGGTCAGCAGCCAGCACACGGTAAAAGTGGATATAAATTCACAAGAGTAAAAAAAACGAAAAAAAAATTTTCGAATCACATTTTGGCCAATGGTCATTTTTTTCCATTGGTCAGCAGCCAGGACACAATAAAAGTGGATATAAATTCATAATAGTCAAAAAAAACGAAATAAAAGTTTTCGAATCACATTTTGGCCAATGGTCATTTTATTTCATTGGTCAGCAGCCAGCGGACGGCCAAAAAGTCATAATAGCAATGGTAGGAACAGGAACAATCATAATAGTCAAAAAAAACGAAAAAAATAATTTCGATCCACATTTTGGCCAATGGTCATTTTTTTCCATCGGTCAGGAGCCAGCGGACGGCCAAAAAGTCATAATAGCAATGGTAGTAACAGGAACAATCATAATAGTCAAAAAAAACGAAAAAATAAACTCGGATTCACATTTTGGCCAATGGTCATTTTTTTCATTGGTCAGCAGCCAACGGACGGCCAAAAAGTCTTATTATCAATGATAGTAACAAGAACAATCATAAAAGTCAAAAAAAACTCCGGGATTCTAACCCAAAAACTAGTTAAATTGCATAGCAATTAAAAGTAAACAACTTTTATTTATGTTTATTATATAACATTGGTCAGCAGCCAGCGGACGGCCAAAAAGTCATAATAGCAATGGTAGAAACAGGAACAATCATAATAGTCAAAAAAAACGAAAAAAATAATTTCGATTCACATTTTGGCCAATGGTCATTTTTTTCATTGGTCAGCAGCCAGCGGACGGCCAAAAATTCTTATTATCAATGATAGTAACAAGAACAATCATAAGAGTCAAAAAAAACTCCGGGATTCCAACCCCAAAACTAGTTAAATTGCATAGCAATTAAAAGTAAACAACTTTTATTTATGTTTATTATATAACTAGTTAAATTGCATAGCATTAAAAGTAAACAACTTTTATCTATATTTATTATATAACCAATTTATTTATGTTTATTATATAACTAGTTAAATTGCATAGCATTAAAAGTAAACAACTTTTATCTATGTTTATTATATAAAACAAAAACTAGTTAAATTGCATAGCAATTAAAAGTAAACAACTTTTATTTATGTTTATTATATAATAGATAATTTAACAAATCTTATATATAACACACCGAGAGAGATAGAGATGAGGGGTGGGGCACCTCTTATGCATTAATTCAAAAAATAACACAGCGAGGGAGATAGAGATGAGGGGTGGGGCACCTCTTTCTCATCCATTAATTTAAAAAAAGCGATAACCTAATATACCCAATGCAAATAGATAGGGAGGGTAACGGACGGACGACGGACGGACACCAAAAAACGATCCCATAAATTGCATAGCAATTAATATTCATGGCGCTATATTATTAAACAAACATTAATCGCAGTTTTTAATTTTTATTTTTAAAATGCTGTTTTTGACATCTACCTAATTCAATATTTTTTTATTTATTTTTTAAGTTATTTAATATGCGAAAATTACTAATTTCTATATGATCACCACTTTACCATGTTCACATCGAAATGGTGGAAAAAAGGGTACACAATTTGTGCGTTGATGAGCAGTCTATCTAGTCTATGGTTATAGAATAATTTGAAGTTTTTAGTGATTTTATACTTAAAAACTGTCCTTCAAATTGTAGGTAAAGCGACGGGGCCTAACTTCATTGAAGCGGAAAGCGTCGACTACCTGGGTTATTACAGTAAGAGCGAAGAGCAAATTCAAGTATTCCTCAACAGAGAGAGCATCCAAATATTGGATTTACTGAAAGACTCCTTAAACGGGGTACCCTATTAATGAATTTTAGTGAAATCACTGCTTTGCACGAAATGGCTCTAAGAATTAATAGCCTTTTATAAATAATCATTCTATCTTTGAAGTGTAAAAAAATGTCTTTTTTATAGTTATCTAACTATCGTGTAATCTTGGCTCTTGTTTCTGCCATAGTCCCCTAAATCAAAATTAGGATATTAAATCATATAGAAAGTGATATTAATAACGCAAATTCCTTATATTTCCAAATTTTATACGTAATGTCCTGGGCGTAGCCAGCAGTGTAATTACATGGGGGCAATAATAATTTAGGGAAGGGCCAAATGATAATTTTTTGGAATTTTAGCCTTAATTTTTATAAATTTCAACAATTTTTTGGATTTAGAGGGGGCAGTTGCCCCCCCCCCCTTTCTTGGCTACCTTCATGGTAATGTATTGAATTAGTTGAAAATGCAAATTAGTCTAGGTTTATAGAATAGTATTCTCAGCCTGATGTTTAGCATTTTAAAATATCTATTTAGTAATAAGTATCTACGGCAAATAGTTATTAAATTTATATTCATGACAATGTATTTTATCTTAAAGGCAGCCAAAAATTGGAGACTAACTCAGCTTTGGGACACTTATTTCACTCAATCCCACCATGCGGGTAATTCAACTTCCCCCATCATGGCCCCTCCTTCTTCTCCATGGTCTGGTTCCAAACTTAAATCCGCCTCGCCCTCTCCTTCCTTCCTATTCGACCCCAAGCATAAGAAAAAGCTATCCCCCTCTCCCCTAAATGTTTCATCAACTGGCAAAATTTGGCAAAATATGGTTTATAATTTATTTTTTTTCAATTAGTTTTGATTAACCTATAAGATGTTTTCAGACTATTTGGAAATGTCATTGTGACTTAGTTAACTAGTTAGGTATGCGGATTCAATTACGCCCTTTACATGGAATCAGGAAGCATTATCTACATTTTTGTGTGAAAGTTATCAAATTAAATTCCCTAATTTTTTGATTACATTTTAATATATCGTGATTTTGATCACGCTCTGCAGGCATTTTGTCTTTTATATTTCATGTATTTATTTTATATTATCGTCAACGAATTTTAAATAAATAAACTTAAAAAAAATATAGCGGCGCCAAATGTAATAAAAACAAAAGTAGATTAGCGCTGCCCAGTTAAATGCTTAGTTGGCGATATTTTGGCATAAAACGGTGACACTTGTCATGAATCACCTCTATCTTTATTACCACTAATAAATATTCCAAATTTGAGGTTTAATTAGATGGTATTAATGCGATAATATGGTGCAGATTGAGCATTTCTCTCATTATTTTAACCTTAAAGTTATTATTGTCAGGATCTCTTCTGTCTCTAAATACTAAAGTATTATTCACAGAGAAATGACGTAGACTTCGAAGAGCTTTTGGCTTCAATTACTACGATGGAAATTACTGAGATGATGGGTGACCAAGAATTTGCATCTCTTTTTTCATCTTCACTCAACAATAGTAGTGGCAGTGGCAATAATTCATTCGAGAACCTTCATACCCGTTGTATAGCTCTTCACCCCCACCTCATCCGTTCTTTCAATACTGGCTCTCATCGCTATATGGTTTATTCATTATTTCTATTACTTATTTTATAAAATTAATTTCTAATAAATTTTAGGTGATTTTGAATCCGATTTACAAATACCACTCCATAATGGTGACTTATAAAGGCGATGAGGGAAAAATGGTAAATTTTATTAACTTTTATGAAAGATATTTTTAATGTTCTCTTAGGGTGTGTACTCGGCTTTCAAGGATAGCCATTTGAATTTCGACCTAGAGAATGCCCAACACGTGGCAGCTCATATTACAAAATTTTTAACCTTCTTGTCAATACCCATATTGGAAAACTGCTTAAATCTCTAGCCTATGCAAACATATTTATACTTATATGTATAATATATATATTATTTATTCTTCGATAAAAAGGGCGTGTTATTTAGGGTGTAAAATTATTCGGTAAAAATTATTATTCATTTGAGGTGAATCGGTTACATGTATAAGAAACTTTAAAAAAATTATACCTAATAATTTCGATCTTGTATGTATTAAAGTGTTTTAAAGTTGATATCTTGTTTATAAAAATTAAATCTTAAACAAGCATTGGTTGAAAATGTTTTTAACAGCTTTTTGTTCGTTTGCAGCCTTAAATATAAGAGTCGCATTGAGCGATGTAGAAAATGACTGTGTTATATATTGACCTAAAACAATCGGTGATTTGTTATCAATGTTTTTACAATATTAAACAGGTTCAATTATCGCTTAATGTGAACACAAAACTTGCATAATTTCTATGCATCTAAAATATAATTAAATTATATTTATTATTTAAAGAGCATGGCATTATAAAATATGTTATATATAAATATGAAGTCTCTTACTTAATTGAAACATATTAAAGAATCTAATTCATATTCTTTTACAAAGTGACAAGAATTAGCAAAATTATTAAAAGCTAAAAAACTGGTAAAGTATCTTAATTTAGGACAACGTTTTGCAATTCTTTTGTAAATTAGTCGTGTGTTATCCAGACTGGTGTAAAAATACTAGATATAAAAGGGCAAATTTTTTCAATGTTTTGAGATTTTCTCCATATTAGGAGTGTCATGTTTAACTCGTAAAGGGGCTGAGGTTAAAGTAAATGCAATTTTAATCAAGGGATAAATTATTTTGCAATAGAAGAGCGATCATAGCTCATCCTTTAAGGACCGTATGGTTCCAAGATATGTATTTTGGCCGTTTTAAATTCGATAACGTTATTGACTTTGTTATGCATCACACATATTTAAATTTATTAGCAATACAAGTGTTGTTCGCCTATCGGATCAACCCGACAGCTATCAATGTAATTTTTAAGTAGCACCCATTTAAATTATGTTTTATCAAAAAATACTCATCAAAGTTTCATCTTTTAATTTGCTAGTAACAAAAGAGGAATTGCCAAATAAGCTCACATAGTAATCTTTCCCCGATCTATCGTTTTCTAAATAATCTCTTCCAAAGTTAATAATTTCTTTTTTCTACCATCTATCTTTCGACGTGTAAATTCTTTAGTATAGTCATAGACTATGGGTATAGTATGTGTAACTGACTCCCAACCCTACCTTAAAGCTAACTAATATAAAAGCTCGAGACTTGCAATAGCCTCCCTTAAAATAGTTGAGCTGGCCGTACCCAAGATTTTTATTAGAGGGGGGCAGCAATATCTTGAAAGGGGCAAAATGACTCTACTGTACTCTCTTTTTCCAGACATAGTGGAAAGAATTTTATTGAGGGGAAGGAGGTGGAGATAAACGTGGTTAAACTATGTATAGGATCCTATATACTTATAAATGGTCTATAATTATTAAATATAAATTTAAAATGGAGTGGAAATTTAGTCTCAAAAAACGTTAAAATGCCCATTTTTTGCATCTTTAGCCTCATTTATCATAAAATCTAGAGGACTAGGGGAAAACAAAAAAATATATTATTGTTCAGCGTATAGTTCTCTATCAGAAATATTTGTAAGAGCGCGAGATATTTCTCCTTATAGACTTGTGAAATTTTTAATTTTATATTGGTGTAAATCTGTTTTGGTTAATTTTTTATCACTTCTGTGCAAATCGTAATATGTGCATTTCGTAATACAGGCAAGAATTGCTTATGCGCATGCGCAGTTATAACCCTCCGCGTTTGGTAAGTTTTCTAATATTATTATCTTTTATTTTGTAAATATTATTATCGTCTATTTTGTAAATTTCATGTAATCTAGGCAAAATGTAATATAGGCAAGGGTTAGATTTAGTGATTTATTTGATAATATGTATTACTTATTACGAAATGCACATATTACGAAATGCACCAGATTCTTTTTTATTATTCTTTTAGGATAAATTTGAAGCAACTCTTTTTAATGATACATTTGAGTGTACATTATATAAAAATAATGATGTAATCTGAATCTGATACAATTTAGCGAAAAATGCCTTTTGGGATTATAGGTAGTCAATAATAAAATGCACTTCTCTGAGCACTAGTACCCTGCAAAATGAAATTTTTTCTGCCCGGCCCGAGGCCGACTTCTTTTTTATTTTGCCCGAGCTCGATAGACTTTTTCCTTTTTGGCCCGACCCGATTTTTTAAATAAACGTTCAAAAAATTTTGTTTTTGAAAATTATTTCACCATCTAAATATACAGCGTTTCTCTATTTGTTTGAACGGTATTGACTATGATATTAAATAATGCTCTTGCTTTCTGGTAATAATTTTATTATTCTATTTAAATAAAAATATTATAAAATATATAGAGGTTTAAAATAAAAAATATCTCTATTTTTAATCCTTATTAAAATACCTTCCGGAAGTTCTATTAAGATGAAATTTTTAATTTACATTTATATATTTCAGGAAATTTTTACCATTTAAAACAACTTCTGTCTCTCTGATTAAAAAATCCCTAAAATAAATCACTATTTGATTTAATTCAATTAACAATTTAATGAGATAATATATAACCTTCCATTTCTCCTTGAATTTCTAACAGTAAATTATTTTATATTAATTTAAATGATATCAAATTTTGAGTATTTTCCTACCTTGCATTATTTCTAACTGTTCGGCTTATTTTGTTTTAAATAAATTTAATAAAAATGTTAATTAAATGCTACCTTCAGTTCTTCCAACTTTATTTAAAAGTTTTCCATAAATATAATTGTTCAAACATTTTTAGATTTTATATTTACCCGCAATCCTATTTATAAGATCTAATACGGAAAAAAATTAAATATTAATATATAAAATAAAATTTAAATTAGCATATGTTAAAAGTTTTTACTAATAATTTCTTGTTCCATTACTGCCACATTTTAATGCGAAATTTTGAAAAAAAATTTAGTTTTAAAACAAATTAAATTATATGTAAATTGGTTTTTTATGAACCCACATTCATTATCCTTTAACAGGGCTAAAAATACATATTTATATTTAGCATTTTAATTTAAAATTGGCCTGTAGCACGGGATAGTGTATCTAAAAGAAAATATTTGCTATTTTAATTTTAAAATTAAAGATTTGAGTATTTTATCATTTTAATAAAGATTTTATTAATAATTTTTATATTTTACGACGAATATTTGTTCTAATATCTATTATAATTAAAATTATTTTGAAGAAATAAATCTTTTATTTACAAATTTTAACATTGGCATATCTATAGATATAAATTTAATTTAAATTTGGTCCTATATTTGTAAATAAGCATTCCAAATTGATTAAGCATTATATAAAAAAAAAAATATATATTTGAGTAGAATCCATATAAAAGCTTTAAATTGAAACATTTACTGATGAAATATATTTAACAAAATAAGAAATCAATAAAATTTAAAGTTGCAAGCATTTCGTATTGCTGCATTTAACATTCAATTTAAGACAATACTTATTGATTAATTAATTTATTAATAATTTTTAATTTTAGAAATTTATTAAATCTATAGTTAAATCTAATAAGTTTTATTAATTGGAGGAATGCATTGTTTATTTCAAAAATATTGTACAAATTATATTTACAACAATAATAAGTCAGACGCTTAAAAATAATCTTTTTAATAATAGATATTAGATTTTTTAAATTTTATTATTGTAACTGTTAGATATTTAATATTACCTTCTTCTACATACATAAGTCCTACATTTTAAACCACAAATTATATTTATATTTTAACATTATTTACCATGTTGTTGAATGTTTTAAATAATATAAAAATTCGAATATATTACATATAAATTAACTTGTAAAATTATTTTTAAATAAACTAGAATATTTCTTTACTATCTTCGAGCTGTCTAAATACTATGTTAACATATTAATTTTAAAATTTAACCAACAAAGATTACGATTGGAGACATAATCTAGAGCTTTTGCAAATAGTAATCAAATCACAAAACTAGCCAGAACCTTTTATTAAATATTCTTACTATTTTACAACATTTCCAAATCTAAAATGTACGAATTGAAAATTAAATTTCACATGGCCTGGTTTTGGGGGAGGGGTTGGTATATAGCGTTTTTTTGAATATTTAATTCATATAAGTCTCACCAACATTTTAAAATAATTTTTTTAATCTTTAAATTGAAGATATTTATCATTCTGTCATTGAAATATAACTTGAAATCACCTATATTAGCCAAAACTAGTTTATAAAAATGACTAATCAACAAATTTAAATTACCTCTCTCTACATCATCATATACTATAATAATAAAAATTGAAAATCGATTCTAAAACCTCGAATAATTTTTTACTTATGCGGGGACTCTGGGTGGATATCTATTGGTCAATTTACAAAAAATATAATTTTTAGAATATATTTCTAAATTGGCATTCTATGAATTTATTTTTAACTATTTTATTCTATATTTGTTTCGCTAAAAATAAATGTGAACCGTCAGGGGGGATTGACTAAAGCCTTTTCTGGTTCTTCAATTTGGTGTGCAACATTAGGTAATTGCTCTTGTTCTATTGAAAATTCTATTTCCTCACTTATAGGCCCCCGAAGGAATAATTCTTACAAAAGTAGTTTAAATTCAGTTTTAATAAAAATAAAATTTACAAATATAAGCTTAAAATTAAACCTGGCTCAGTGTGTAGTTCTAAACGCTGTCTTTTAGCACTAAAAGTTAATATGATATAATAAATATTTTTTCGACTAAATATACCCGGTTCAGTTTCTATTTAAATAATATTTGAAAAAATGCGTTATATTTTTCAAATAAATTAGTTTTAATATAAAAATTTTTTGTTGTTCATATACCCTCACCAGATGAAAAGCTTAAATCACTGGAGGAAAGGTCAGGCTTTGAAGTATCTGGTCTCGAAGGCCCTGCCTGAGGTTCAGCTATTTTTATTGTATATTATTCCTTTGTTGTTGTTATTTATTAATAATTATAATTTTAATGTTTTTTTATTCTTTATAATTTCATTTGTTTACGAGTTTCAGGTGTTTCAACCGATATAGAAGTTCCTAGGGTTGGGGCAAAGGTATTCAACGGCCTCTAATGTTATAAAGCTTTTTTTGGGTACAAATAAAAATTCCAGGTTTTTATAATAAGTTAATAAATGTGCAATTTAATATAAAACAAAAAATATATATTCTTCACTGAAAATTGTTTTTCATCCCTTGGCAAAATGGTCTACCCCTTAAATGGGATTTCACCTGCACAGACATTTTCGCCCCCTCTAACCAGAACTACAATGCCCTGACCCTCGCCCGAACACCGCAAAACTGTAAAATACCAGGCCCTCCTACCCTCTAATATCTTTACCCCTATCGTTGCTTCGTGTTCTGGGACTTTTGGTCCTGCCGCCATCAAGCTCTTTAAAGAAATCAGCCGTCGCTGCCCGCCCTCTAAATATTCCACAAATTTTTTACTTAAACAAAAAATTGGTACCTTTATCGCAAAGTACAATTTTAAATCCCTAGCCGACAGCTGGCCACTTTTATTAGACGACACATGCGACGCTTTTTAATTATATTTTTTTTATTTTGTTTTATACCCGCTCTTATATTTTTCGAATTTTTACACTTCGTTTTTATAATGTTCTTACGTCCAAAAAAAAAGGTTAAGGGTTTAAATAACTATTTTTAAATGTTTATTTAGTTTAAAATTTCAATATTTATTACAACTATTTAGCACGCTTTTGTTTATTTTTTAAATATATATATATATATATATATATATATATATATGTTTAATTCAATACGTGAAAGTTAAAATATAATTTATAAATAATACAAGCCAAATTTAATTATTAAAAATTTATTAAAATATAATCTTAGATAACATAAAATACCTTCAACCTGTTCGGTTAAATGTAACCCAGTGGCTATAATCCCATTTTCTCCTACTTCTATTTGCACATATATTTGATACATTTAAAATGTCAATAGAAAATTGTTTATTTTTTAAAATTATATATATATTGTGGCATATGCCGATCTTTAATAAATACGAAATCATATCAGATTTTATTAAAATACACACGCACTGCAAAAACTACTATATGTTACACACACGCATCCGTTTTTAAATGAATTTCAACTATATGTAAATCATGATGATTATTAATTTGGATATTGGATAATCATCATACATATCGATCAATATACCTCGCTTACCAAGAGATAATATTATTATTATCGATTATTACAGTACATCACTTTTCACGTTTACCTATTCAGGAGGTGTGCACGGATCAATCCGATCCGACATCCGATCCGTCCGAACTCGGATCGGATCAGATCAACATTTTAATTTTGGAAGTTGGATCGGATCGGATAGGATCAACATTTTATTTTAGTCGGATCGGATCAGATTTTCAAATTTAAAATAAACAATAATAAGTTCTAATTAATTAAATTAATAATTTTTAGTATACCTTTTCATAATTATTATCTTTGCATTCTTTTTTTAATTTAACATTTTTGATCCCCATTATCACCTCTCACCTTACTTACCCTAATATATTTATCAGTATTTCTCTAGCGTTTTTCCCTAGCTAGACTTTCTTGTTTGGCGAGAAAGGAGCTAGTGTCAATGATAAATCAGCATCTCCCGTTTCCTTTTTAGCACACGCATCTCTTTCTATCTCAACTCAACTCAGAAAATCATCAATCACAATCACCCCTTTCCTTAAAGCACACGCGTAGCTCCTTTCCCTCTTGATTCCGGGTATATTTTAAAATAGTTAATCAATGGGAAGATGAGCAGGAAGAAGATAAAGCCCCCGATGAAATCTCAATTTACCTTTCATTAAAAAATGAAGGTTGCAAATATAATTCAAAAAAAGATTTGCTGTAATGGTGGGTTTCATTCAACTGCCAAGGCTTTATAAGCTAACAAATAAAGTTTTATCTATACCTGCTACCTCTACCACTTCGGAAATAAATTTCTCGATGGCTGGAAGAACATTAGAAGAAAGAAGAACGCGAATTAAACCAGAAAATTTAGATTCTCTATTATTTTTATATGATAATATGGAATTGGTCAAATAAAATTTTATATTTATTTCAGGTCTATTAAAATTGCTATACCTTATTTTTATGTATTAAGTTCTGTTCGTAAAATTTTAATTTAAAAATTTCGGATCGGATCGGATTTAGATTTTAAAAAAAATCGGATCGGATCGGATTTAGATTTTAAAAAACTCGGATCGGATCGGATGGATATAAATTTTTCAAAAACCCCTCGGATCGGATCGGATCAAAAAAATTTGATCCGTGCACACCTCCAAGAGATTATTATATTTTTCACTGTAATAGTTACGAACGGAAAATTGTAGCTTTAAAAAGAGTGAAGATGATAAACATTATTTCGCGGTAGTTTAGAAACAAATAAATTAGTTTAAAATAAACAAATACAATTATGATTATGATTCTCGAACGGCGAGAATTCATTATTGGTGTCATCGTAAGAATTCATTATTGGTGTCATCGTTAAGAATTCATTATATATATATGTTTAATTCAATACGTGAAAGTTAAAATATAATTTATAAATAATATAAGCCAAATTTAATTATTAAAATATAATTTTAGCTAACATAAAATACCTTCAACCTGTTCGGTTAAATGTAACCCAGTGGCTATAACCCCATTTTCTCCTACATCTATATGCACATATATCTTATATATAAAAATGAATCTTTGTATGTTTGTTTGTATGTTTGTGTGTATGTTTGTGTTTATGTTTGTGTGTATGCCGCCACCAATTTTGAAAAACTACTAGACCGATTTGGCTCGAATTTTTACACTTTATTCCTGACACTCCGGGGCATGTTTTAAGATTTGTTCGAGCCAAATCGGTCCAGTAGTTTTCGAGATATTTTGTTTTATACGTTTTGACGTTTAATAAAATAATAAAATGTCAATCAAACGCTATTCACTGCTCGCTAAGGCTTATTCCTGACACTCCGGAGCATGTTTTAAGATTTGTTCGAGCCAAATCGGTCCAGTAGTTTTGGAGATATTTTGTTTTATACGTTTTGACGTTTAATAAAATGATAAAATGTCAATCAAACGCTATTCACTGCTCGCTAAGGGTAACTTACACCATCCCTGCCCTTTCCTTTATTTAGGCGGCAACAATTTACAAATAAAATACATGATGACATGCTAAATGCACTCCTTTTTTTATAAACATATGTGCAAAAAAATATTTAAAATATTTTAAAAAGATTTCTAACATTAGTTTATTATATGTTCAAACTTCATTTTCAATCTACAAATCATCGGATACACTTTTAACAAAGTGCCAATAAATGTTGATATATCTCAGTTCTTCGGACATTATTTAGTTCAGAATTAAAAGTTTTATTCAGAAACAAATTATTTAATTATGATATTGTTTCTTAATTTAATCTAAAAGTTTTATTCAGAAACAAATAATTATAATTATGATATACACGAATAAAAAATATAAAAACGCGCTATAACTAAACGGATGGCATTGATCCGTGTATGGAAATCGTGTTGGATTTAACGATTTCCATTGTGATCTTTTGCCTGATAAAAAAGTATTCTTTGGGATCGTGAGTAATGGAGGTTATATATTTTGAAATTTGTTTTAGGAATTGGCTGCCCTCGGGACCTAAGTTACCGAGGGTCGTAGCTACTACTGGTATGAAAATAATATTGTTTAGGTATTTGTATTTATCCTCCTTCTTTCTCTCAGTAGAAGAGATGAGGTCGGGAGAGGCGTTAGATTTGGCGAATACGTCCACTGCAGTGAAGTCCCAGCAGGCGTTTAGGCCACGAGCCCACGGGATGATTGTTACTCCATCGGGTCTTTTCCCGTCAGTGGAGCTTAGGCCAGTGGGTTCTATTGTATTGGGAAAGCCGGCTTTCTTCAAAGATTGTCCGATTATTTTATTTATTGTGGCATGACGGGGATGCCGCCCCTTGCTGTATTGGCAGTGTAGAGGATGATGGCCGTTTGCAAGAACGGGTTGGCGGCAGAGGTCGCAGTTGAATGAATTACAAAAAATTAAAAAAAATTGTTTGAAGCGGGGGGCCAAAGAATTTTTCCTTGGGGGGGGGGGGGGGAATTGGGCCAGACTATGATTTCAAAAAATACCATTTTGTAGGTCTATAGCGATAGCTTTAAAAAATGTATCCAAAATTTGATGATTTATTTTTGATTATAGGTAATTTTGACTTAAAAAATTTGCTTGGGGAGGGGGCAAAGGTGCAGAACGAATGTGCAGAATTTTGCACAACCCCACACCTTATCTTAAAAGTATCAATTATTTGTTATTTTTCGTTAAATAAACTATTTGAGTATCCTCCGCCTTTTGTTTATATTTTATCCTAAAGGCAGGCGCGATATTTTTATTTGATTAACGAGCATGAAAATTTATAACTGATCCACTATTTTGCAACACTCTTTTAAAACCTTTTTATAAATTGAGGCCCCCTTTGCCCATGTCCTTTAAAAAATATTTAAAATTAAGGTTTATTTTTCACGTCAATTATTATTATTATAGGACGGTCGTGTCCCCTCCTGCGTGGCTAAATAAATTAAAAATTTGTCATTAGGCCTCATGTATCATAATTTAACATTTAACTTCCTCTCTCTAACTTATTAATTGGCAGCATTAAGTTATACAAAGAAGGAGGATAACGCGGTTAAGAATTTATTTTTATTTTAAAAAGATTTCTAACATGAGTTTTTTATATGTTCCAACTTCATTTCCAATCTACAAATCATCGGAATATTTTTTTGTTTAAGAAGTTTTAGGGCTAATTTATTTTTCTTTACCAGGTGACAATTTGGATTGAAACAAAAATTTCGTTATCATTGGCGTAGCCAGCATTAAAATTAGAGGGGGGCAATAATGATTTAGGGAGAGGCAAAATGATCATTTTTTAAAATCTTAGCCATCATTTTAATAAATTTCAACAGATTTTTGGATTTAAAGGGGAGCAGCCGCCCCTCCCTGCCCCCCGTGTTATTATAAATAATTATAGTACACGATAATTCGGGCTCTCATGGGATAAGCCAAGATTGGAAATAGAGGAGGGCAATAATGATTTTAGGGAGGGGCAAAAGGATCATTTTTTGAAATTTTAGCCATAATTTTAATAATTTTCAACAAATTTTTGGACTTATAGATGAGCAACGCCCCCCCCCCCCCCGGCTTCGAGAATGTAAAAGCTACAAGTTTAAAAGTTTCTAGAATAAATATATTCTCTACACTTATTTGATTAACGTTAAAATTAATAAGTTTTACAAAACCCAATTAACATAATTGAAACTAATATTTCTAATTAGCAGATATGAAAAACGGCTGTAATAATCTTCGGAGCAGTGGTAAAATTAATACTAATCAACTTAATGCTAACATTCGATCGTTGGAAGCTTTATCAAAAATATTTTTATTGACTTATAGATGCATTCAGGGACAGGCAGCACTATCCTCTCCGAAATTTAGATAAAATTAATTTGTACTATCGCGTCTAAACCTAACAATAATAACGTATAAAACTACTTAAATATTAGATTAACCTCTTTGGCCTGGGCAAATTTTTTTATCCCCGCCCCAAGCCCGTTAAACCCTTATAAGAGTCTGCCCGGCCATATATTTTAGTTGTCCGAACTACCTGTGCGCGACAATCGCAAGAGAAACTTAACTAAATAGCAACTGAGACATCGGAAGAGCGAAGCGACAGACTAGCCACCACACGCTCACATCCAATTTGGCTGAAGGACTCAATTTTTCCTACTCATATTGATAATATTATTTCGGCTGAACTGTTCGATCCGCAAGAAGATCCGCTACTATTTGAAATCATCAGTCGTCATATGATTCATGGACCCTGCGGAGCAATGAATAGAGAGAGATTCACCATGTATCAAAGAAGGAAAATGCAGCAAAAAATATCCAAGAGAAATGAGCCAAGAAACTAAAACTGGTGGCGACGGCTATCCGCTGTATAAACGCCGTAATCCGAGGTCATAGAGTCACCATCAAAGTGAAAACTGTTCCCGTAGAAATCGACAATAGATGGATCGTTCCTTACACCCGTTGCTTTCAAAAATGTTCAAGACCCACATAAACGTGGAGTATTGCAATTCAGTGAAGTCTATCAAATACATCTGCAAATACGTCACCAAAGGCTGTGATATGGCAGTTTTTGGACTTACTAATACGCAAGCCGATGAAATCACACAATTTCAAATGGGACGTTACATCAGCAGTAATGAAGCTGTCTGGCGCATTCTCGGGATCCACATTCGCGAACGCTATCCACCTGTTGTACATCTCGCCATTCACTTGGAAAATGGCCAACGTGTCTACTTCACTGAAGAGAACGCTGTGCAAAGAGCGGCGCAACCACCGAATACAACACTGACAGCTTTTTCTGTTGTGCCAAACGGATGTTTTCGCAAAAACTTTGCTCTACCACAAAATCCCAAAATATTACACTTGGAGCTCATCAAAAAAAGTGTTTCATAGAAGAAAACAAGGCACAATAGTTCCTGGATATTCAGGCGTACGTATGTCTGATGCTTTGGGTCGAATGTATACTGTTCATCCCAATAACATCCTATGGCCTTGCAATGATCCAGCGATGGCATTTGCCATATTACCACTTGAACCAAGGAACTGCTCCTTCGCACCCGGCGGCACCAGGTACCTTTCGCGTTATATTTTTTGCTACATCGAAATGCATATTCCCATAGTCCCGTATTGGAAACTACCATCAGTATTTATCTCTCAAATTCACTAAAATATTTTTACCCAGCTTCCACTCAAACGGCCCCCCGGGAAAAACCGTCCCTAGCCTAGGCCAGATTTTACCTCCTCGCCTTCCCATCCCTGATGACCCGAAAAATGGATCACACATCGCCCCCATACTTGTGACATTTGTATCTTTTTATATAATACGTTCTTATAATGTTCATTGTTATTACATAATTTATGCAAGGTCGTGTCCCCAAATAAATTACATGCTTCTATGGCCATGTGATAATAATGGCAGCTCATTAATTTTGTTGCCAGTTTTATTAGTTGAGTTTTTACATTTTTTTTGGTAGTTTTAAATTTTCTTATTTAAATTTTTTAATTTTTTTTAAATATTTTTAATATGGCAAAACAACGTTTGCCGGGTCAGCTAGTATTTGATACATTTAAAATGTCAATAGAAAATGTTAAAAAGATTCCATTAGTTTTTTACCAACAATTCCTGCAGTTAAACCTAAATTTTGTTTTGCTTTAAAAATTTATTTACAATTTTAACTTTGCAGAAATTTTGACATAAGTTGTCTTACTTGCAGCTACACCTTAAATAATAGAATTTATCAATTAAATCTTTTGAACATATATATTAAAATAATAATTAACCTTTTTACGAGAAATGTTATAAAATTCTTTAAAGTTGCAGTTAAATATTTTTTTTATGAATTTCGTTATTTTGATTATATTTATAAATAAATAAAATCGTTGCAAAAATATATGGTAAAATAAATGAAAAATTAAAATTAAAACAATAATTTAATGGGTGTCCCGATTTGTAATAATGATTTGTGCCATGTCCTTCATCATTTCATAGTTATTAAAAACCTTATTTCTCCAAGGCCTATGTTAGTTTTTAAAAGATCCCTCAGGGCGCTAAATTATTAATTTATAATTAGGTTAGGTGATGAACATGAGATACTGTGGGACAGGATTCAATGCTATGGTTTTAATATAAGATTTTATATATTACTTCTTCCTAACATATCCCCTTTCTGTGACTTGACCCACCCAAGCTCGACACAAAATTTAATTAAATTGCAAGCAACTCTTGGTGTGTGTCGTTTTATTAAATATTAATTGTAAATAGCAAAAAAAAACTTATAAATTTTTCCTCTTAGATTCTCTTAGCCGCGTTGCTACCTTATTAATCTATACATAAATTGAAGGAGGAAGGGAGCAAATAGATAAGAAGGTAAGGTAGGTAGAGGTATAAATTAAAGATACTGGCCACCTCAGGGTTTTGTCTAGCTGATTGGTAATTAAATTTTACAAAAAAACAAATTGAAAAACTTGTTGTTTTCATAAATTTTTACCAAAAGCCCCCCCCCCTTCTACCACAATCCCTTGTGTCTTTTTAACTCTGAAAAAAATTAATTATATATATATATATATAAAATATTATATGTATTCTTTTTTCCCACATACGCTCAAGGGGGTACACGGGAAATGTCATTAATAAATTTATGTCATTAATTTTTTAATTCAATTTTCGAAATAGATGTTCCGAACCGAACCCCCAGTTTTCTGTAGCGTCTAATTTATCGTAAAATATTAATTACTTCTTCACTCACACACTACCAAATTTTTATGTTCCTTTTGTGTCCAGTGCACATCGTTTTGAATTAATTTTTAATTCGACACCAAACGGAGGGGAATCTATAAAATTTAAAAAAAAATTAGCATTTTTAAACATTTTTCTATCGGAAACATCATAGCTTATAAGGTCATAGAGATTTCAATTTACAGCAACATAGAAGCATTTTAGTTTTCATTGAGGTAGGTTATCAAACCGTGTTTACATTTTTAATTTATTAGAAAAATATGTGTTTTAATTTACCGCACAAAAAAATGAACTATAAATTACCGTTCTTTTTACACGCCACATTATTTTATTATGTCTTTATTAAATCATAAATTATCGCTCGTGTGCACCGCAGATGCAGCTCTTTCATCGCGGTTTTAAATAAATTTTGCCATCACAAAAATAAATTGATGGCCGTAATTTAACAAAGACACCATGCCACACAAAACAGCATTTTCTTTGACATTTTCAGCGGTGCCTTTGAGTTGGAAAATCACCCAGCACCTCACCAATGGTAAATTTGCTCGAAATCCGCTTTGTTTACATAAGTAAGTTGTGTGATAATTGTGGAAAAATTGTTTCAAAAGGCTATAAATTATTATTATTAGATTTGTTGTCGAAAGGTTCAAACTTTTGAAAGCTATTGAATGTCGAAAAGAAAAAAATTGACTTATATTTTTATGGGTCAACTTTGTAAATTCTAATTGACAAAGCATGCCTGCCCTGCCTGCCTGTCCTCACTCCTCATAGCTCACAATTTGTAGCACTCGTATGCTAAGACGTGCCACTATTTCGAGACTTTTGTTGCTATTTTTCATACTTTAAAAGCATTTCAAGTTTTAATAAGTTACCGGGGAAAAAGGCATTTTTTTGTCACTCATTCATAAATGCCTTTTACGACCAAATTGACCTGGCACGCTTACGATAAGTTTTTGTCGTGTGTCGATTTCTGCATATTATGGCTTCCGTTCGGAAGCGATGTAGCAAAAAATATGTTTACTCTTGGCTTAAACTTTGGCCTTTGAAAATGTAGAATAATCATTAAAAGTATGATTTAAAAGGTAGCTTAACTTGGGTGATTTTGATCAGATGTCAGATTTGTTAAAAAAAAATTCCCGAACCCTAACCGTTTCGATTTAATAACTAAATTGCCCGCCCTGGCCCGCTCGAACCCTTAAGTGTCCGATTTGCAAAAAAATATTAATGTAAATTGATTGATTACCATTTAATGGCTATGTCAAATTAATCGCTCACTCTTGTCCCAAAATAACATCATATGTGTGGTGTAAAAGTTAAAATTTTATAAATTTTGCGGCAACAATCTTACAGCGCATTTTTTTCAATTAATATAATAGTATTTACTTGTATGCCTAAAATTTAATTAGAGGATACTAAGAAAATGGTAATATATGTATCAGAGAATTCTAAAGGTGTCGAAAACAATTTTGTTGATATTTTCACCTATTTTTTTGTGATAAATTCTTTTGAAAAAAACAAATAAAACAACTACCCCTCGTAATAATTTGTAGACCATGAGCGCCGATGCTGATAAAGGTGGTTTAGACCATCATGTTGGATCCGACGGAAACACTTATTCTCACTTACCCCATCTTATTCATCGCCTTGATGAAGAGTACTGGAATCAAGAGTATGGGACTCACGAACGGAAAAAAGACTTGCAAGGGCCTTGGGATTGCTACATAAGCGAACACAGTCAGCTTAGGAAATATTTGGCGGCCAACAAGTTTTTAAACCGCGTTTTAGTTTTGAAATTAAAACCTTTTATTCTGCATGTGGGGTTGGATTAGGGGGGTTGTTAATTTTTTAGTTCCATGAAGCTCATATTGGATTTTCTATAAAATGTAACGTTGTGTGCAAGATTTCGAAAAAACAAACTAATTATAGATGCCACTTATTAATTTGATTGAGCAATTTTGAAATAATAATCACATTGAGGAATTACCTATGTATGATGTTTTGTTTTATTGAACACAGATTATAAATTAAACTTTTATTTTGGTGATTTTCATCCAAAACTAAGTACTTTTATCTTTGAAATCACCAAAAATTCAGGTTGGCTATGTAGATATTCAACTTTTCGTTTAGAGTAGAGGTGAACTGTTCACAATTTTAAATTAAGGTTTGTGTTTAATGTTTTTACGCGATTTTTGTTAAACCCCACACCTATCTTAAACGATTTCAATAGCAGTAAGTTATGATATGGTCCAAACTTTTTATACTCAGGTACAACGATGGTATAACGGCTCAATCGGATGGCTCGAAAAAAGAAGCACCTTCCCAGCAATTGTTCATAGTGTTCGGGAGCGGGCCCGAACCCGGACACGAACAAGGAGTGGCTGAAAATGATTCGGAGGCTAGTATGACATACTGGTGCCCCGACGTTAGAGAAGCTATGCCCATTTTAAGCAAAACTTTGGCTCAAGAATGGGGTTTGGATAAGGTGCCGACAGACCAAAAATTGGATGGAGGCCATATAAATATTCCTTAAATTTATTAAAAGCATAAATGATGGCTAAAGCTTCTTTTTCAATTTGGCTATAATTTCTTTCAGCAGCGTTAAGGGTGCGGGACGCAAAAGCAATAGGGTGCTGATAACCTTTAATTTCGTGGGAAAGTACTGCGCCGAGGCCCTTAGATGACGCATCCGTCGAGAGTACTAACGGTAACTCGGGGTCGAAATGTTTTAATATCGGAGCCTTGATAATGGCTTTTTTAATGTCATTGAATGCATTTGCACAGTCTATGGACCATTTCCAAGATACTGTTTTCCTTAGCAGTTTATAGAGAGGTTGTGCTAACGAAGAGAAATTTTTTATGAATTTCGCGTAGTATGTTGCCATACCTAAAAAAGATTGTAATTCTTTTATTTTAGTTGGGGCTGGTGCTGCTAAAATTGCTTTAGTATTCTTGTCAGTAGTAAAAATTCCGTCTTTACTAATGGTATGTCCTAAATATTCTACTTTTTTTTCCAAAAATTTACACTTTCCTAATTTTAGTTTTAGGCCTGTTTTTTCCAATTCTTTAAAAACCTTTTCCAATTTTTGATTATGGTCCTCTATTGTCTTACCAGCTATAATGATGTCATCTAGGTAGACTACTATTCCCTTATTATTTCTAAATAATGAATCCATAAATCTTTGGAAAATAGCTGGGGCCGAAGCTATGCCAAAAGGTAGTTTAGTATATTTGAAAAGGCCCCTATGCGTATTTATTGCTAACAGGTTTTGAGAATTTTCGTTAATTTTAATTTGGAAATAGGCATCCTTAAGGTCCAAAACGCTGAAATATTTAAAACCGCCTAGTTGAGCAAATATATCTTGAATTCGTGGTAAAGGATATTTTTCAATTACAAGGTGCTTGTTTAAATCACGGAAATCGCCACAAATACAGATGCTCCCATTATTTTTAATAACAGTTACAATAGGGGCAGCGTGTTCAGCATATTTTATGGGTTTTAAGATACCTTCTTTAACTAACCTATCTAATTCTTCGTCAATTTTAGGTTTTAACGTATAGGGAATAGGTCTAGGGCGGAAAAAACGTGGGCATAACTCATCTTTTAATTTTAGCTTTGCTTCATAACCAACTACCCCGCCCCCCCCCCAATTTATTTTCAAACAACAACGGATATTTTTTAATAATATCATTGGTTACAACATCATCGTGGGTATGATTAATCTCGTATTGTTGGAAAGGTTTGTTTTGCTCCCAATCCTCAGCTAGTTGACGTAATATGTGTGGAAATATCCTTAACCAGTCCCTTCCCAAAATGTTTTGCCCGCTCCCATCAGCGACGTAAAGCAAGAGTTGGTGGGTTGCGTCCTCTTCTTGCACGATTACTCTTGCCGATCCCTTTAGCGGTATAGACGAACCATCATAACCCCTTAATTCGGTACAACACGGTCGAGTGGTAAGGTGGGCCCCATTGAGAGCATTAATCAAGATGACTGCTGACCCAGTGTCAATTTCAAAATTTAACATACGATCATTTACCTTCAAAGCATAGCATTCCCGCAACGAGTCCTTTAAATGGAAATAATCTAATGAGGAAACCTGTTTGACACGGCATATCTTTCCGATATGGCCTTGGGTATGGCATTTATAACATGTCGCAAAACGGAATTTACAGTTGACTCGAAGGTGGTTCCCCCCACAGGCAAAACATTTCATATTTGATGCTGTGGGTTAAGTCACTGTATGAACGGGTTCCAATTGTTGGGTCAACATAAGGCTTTGGAATCTTGCCCATTCCATCGATCTCGCAATATCTAATGCCCCTTGCCATGTCAGATTATCTACAATCAATAGTCGCTCCACAATCTTGTTATTATGTAACCCCGCCACGAACCGATCCCTAAGGTTTTCCTCGAGAGAGGCACCAAAGTTGCAATTGATAGATATACCTTTAAGTTTAGCTGCAAAGGAATCAATATTTTCACCTTCTAGTTGTACGCATTTGTGGAATTTATATCTATGGACAATAGCACTCAGAGAGGGAGCGAAGAAACTTTTCAAGGTGGACACTATTTCTTCGAAGGTCTTTAGATAACGCGGACACGCTAAACAATGAAGATCAATGGGCTGACATTTCGCACGCACTACCGGATGCTCTGCCACAAAATGTTCCCAGTGATTTACTTGACGCCACCGCTCCGCAACAGCCTAATCTACCACATGATGAAGCTAGCGATAAAATACTTGTTTCCATTCCACCCCCGCTCTCACCTCTACCCCCTCGTACGGACTCCCCTTATTCACCTATACCCTCACCCGAAATAACGGTCCGGCGATCTACACGAATCCGAAAACCTATAGAAAGATATGGAATAACTTAAGGGGGTAGGAGATGTTGTATACTGCAACTGCATACTCCACCATGCGCGTTTATTCAAATTAGGTTATTCAAATTACATTCATTATCACACAATCACCCTACCATCACGCGATCACCCTACCATCACGCGTTCTTACCCTTTATATACAAAAATCGCTAATAGTTAAACAGTCCACCAAATATCGAGACGCAACACTTAGTATGCTTGATTGTTCTCGACTTTTTTCACCCTTAAAATATATAGCTAAGATCGCTAATAAATAAATAAATTTATAACAACATTTGTGATATATTTTACCCCAAAATACGTCTAATGTACTTTGATCCATTACAAAAATTTTTACTAATTAATTTAAAATAAATTATACATCTAATTAAAATATCATTTAAAATTACAAATTTATACAAAAAAATTAATGTATATATTAGATATTAAATTAAAGAAATATAACCATATATGTTGGGGTTTGTCGTAATATTTATCGTTGAACTGTTGGCTATATTATATATATATATTTAGATATAAACAATAATAAATTTGAAAAAATTTTATCTGAAAATTTGGTATTTTATAAATGATTTAGAAAAATAAGTGTAAAATAAGATTTTACCCAAGCATTCAAATGGAATATAACTTAAAAGCGTTAAAAAGAGGCGAAGTTGCATTTTACAATCTAAAAAAACGAACTAAATTTAGATGGTAATTTTATGTACAAAAAATTGTTTTAAATGTTTTAAATTAATTATAAACGTTTTATTATTCTAAAAATAAGTTTAAAAAGATTATGTAATTTAGCATATCTTAATTTATATTTTTATTTATTTTGACATTAAAAACTAACAAATATTGAATTGCAAATATTAAATTTTAGCTTTATATATTCAAAATTATTTTAGCTATATGCAGTTATTGCATAAAAATAAAAATCATATTTTTGCTGCTTTTTTAAACTAAACGTATGTTTATGCAAAGTATTTTTAAAACTTAAGTTAAAGATTAAAAATATGTGTACCCACTTGTTATTTATTCATTCTTTTTTTAACATATCCGGTTGGTTGCCCAACTCTTATCTTTATTTAAATTGTTATATAGGTGGTAAAAAACATTTGTTTCATTTTTTAAAAGGTTTGGGACGCATCAACCACCGTGGAAATGTAAAATCCAATCCAATTTCAATCCTCGGCTCTGTGCCAGCTCATTAATCAGTAGATTTTAACATGTATCATACACAATTTTTATGAAATAAGCCTTTAATATATAAAAAAGTCAGGGGTGGAAATGACATTTTGGATGATTAACCGAACAAATATTTGTCATTTATTTTTTTCAGCTCCACTGTCTCGAATACTCTTATCTTTATTTAAATTGTTATATAGGTGGTAAAAAACATTTGTTTCATTTTTTAAAAGGTTTGGGACGCATCAACCACCGTGGAAATGTAAAATCCAATCCAATTTCAATCCTCGGCTCTGTGCCAGCTCATTAACTCAGTAGATTTTAACATGTATCATACACAATTTTTATGAAATAAGCCTTTAATATATAAAAAAAGTCAGGGGTGGAAATGACATTTTGGATGATTAACCGAACAAATATTTGTCATTTATTTTTTTCAGCTCCACTGTCTCGAATTCATGATTAGGGGGAGAGTATTTAAGAAAAAATATGGAATTCAGCGTCATGCCCCGGTGTCGTAAAAGACCAATTTTATCACCTTTGACCTCCCACAACTCGAAAAGTAGTGGCCCAAATGGACTAGAAATTCTAGGATTTTATAATATCAATAGTTTCTGCATTTTCATTTAGCTTTATTTTATACATATTTTTTCAACACACCTATTATTCTAAGACTTATTTTACAAATCCATTATCATTAGTATTTTGAGAGTTGTTTTAATTATTAATCAGAATTACTATTGCTTAATTATTACTGGAAAGTCTTAATAAGTTTTATAGTTTACTACATGCACGACAAACATATTACCTACTGAGAAAGCTTTAAGCTTATAGTTTATAAACTTCTAAATCTTATGTCATTTATAAGGCATAGAACGCATTGTTCTGGAGGTTTCTTGAATCTATTATGTTGAACAAAATTATGATTAAATTTTCAAAACACATTATTTTACCCCCCTCACTTTACAGTTAAATATTTTTATCACAAATCCTGATTAGGCCCACATTAGAGACGTAGAGTTAAGCTTTACTTAAAATTAGAGAAAGTGTTAATGTTAACCCAACCACCTAAGCTCAAATAACTTCTTCTATTTTAAGCGCTTTTTAAAATGTTTCTTCTTTATTTAAAAAATTTTCTTATTTATTTAAAATCAGCATATGTTGAAACAAATATACAACTTTGTTAATCGTTAAAAAATATAAAGTTTGCAATTAAAATGTATATTATTTGTTTTCATTATGATATAAATTAACCTTTAACGACTATTGATAGATAAATCTTAAGCTTATTAAAAAATTTACAACTCAGCTACAAATTTCAGTCGTAACAAGCTTAAACTTAAAAAGTTTTGTCCTAGCAGTTAATATACATTTTAACAAAATTTTTGATTAATTTGTGATTTTTATATATTAAAAAGTCTATAATTAAGCTGCATCCTTTGACACTACATTATAAGCTTTGAAATTTTTGCTGATTAATTTAAACCCCATTATAAATCAGAATTCTCGGATGTTTACGCATATACATATACATAATTTTATTCAATTTAGCTTCTCACAAATAATATGTGCTAAAATCAAATTTGAATTTTAAAGAATTTTTGGTGTGTAGAAAATTTGATTAAAGCAGCAAAAATTAAGTTTTAACAGCAGGTGCAAAGCGTTGAAAAGAGATGGGATTTTCACGTTTATAATTGCTGTCTAACCAATCCCCACATTTCGGGAAGTATGGCGGCACACTGGGCATTTGGGCTTGCTCACCAACCCTAAAAATTAGAGCCATTCCCTTCATTAAATGAAAATCCAAATGACAATGTAACATCCAGGTACCTAGAATATATTAACCAAAATTGCAGAAGTGGCCTAAAAACATAGGAAAAACGATAATTAACTTTTTAAAATAAGTGTGAGTAACAAAATGAAGCTGTATCCATGTCTTTTACATTTATTTGTATCATTGTGTATGAATAAGTTTAACTACTATAACTTTTGTCAATAAACAGATATTGTTTTAACATTACTATCGGATTAGTAATTTTATTCATTTTATAATTCAGTTAGAAATTCAATATTCTTATAGATTTTAATTAGCATGTTATAACATTATCTAAGTGTAAAGGAACTTAGTTTATTTGACCACCTAAGTGGTGGTAAAGATGAGAACATAGTCTTTTATATTTAACACATTTAATTTAATATATCTTAGCATTTGCCAAACAAAATTCTTTATTTATAAACTCTTATTTTTGTTTGATATATATTTCAAATTTGAAATATTTAAAACAAAAATTTTTACTTTTTAATTTTCTATCCTTAGAAATATTTACAAAAAAAGCTGACTATCTCTAAATTAATATTAATAAATTTTAACATATATTGGCTTTGTTCTCGCATTTTAACATAAAATTCAACGATTAGTAAGTTATCATTTTTTGAAATTTAATTATAAAATAACTAACCTGGATTCTTGGCTAAAAAGCGGATGATAACATACCCACCTTCTGGAATGGCGATTGTATCTTTTATAATAGGCGTTCGCAAATTTCTCACTAATTTACCAGCTTTATCAAGTCTCTTAACCTTATGTATTGAGAAAAACATTCAAAATCTATCGCTTTAATTGCCAAATATTTATTTATAAAGTAGTTTTTGCAATTCCTAAGTAAAATAAAATATTCTATTGCTCATAAAGTTTACCTCCAAAGACAAATGATACTATAGACTGGGGAATAGCTGATTTTTTCCTCAAAATATAGTAAGTAACTTTTGGGTGAAGATATGCGCAAATAAATAAATTTTAGTTTGTAGTCCTCCAAAGATGGCCACCTACAGCCCTTACTTAATTGCAATAATAATCAGGTGTTTACATAAGTCTATCATTAGTTTATGTATGGTTACCTCTTCTATCCTCAGAGTATCGCCTAATTTCTCTTGGGCCAAGACAGCAAAATGATAGCCATGTAGATGGATTGAATGTATATCATATTCCCCGTTTAGACCTTAGCAACACATAAATAACTGTTACTTTTAAATATATTAATAAATATACGTAACTTAAAGTCTTCAAAGTTTTTAGGGTATTTTTGGTATTGGTAAATATATTCTTTAATAAATTACGATCCAGATTATAAAGTAAACTACAATTTGAATTATTAATTGAAATCGAAGCTTAACTCAGGATGAATGAAAATTAGTTGAATAAACACATTTGTATATTTTAATTATTATTTAAAGTACAAAGCATATGTTTGCTGTTGTCAAGTTATTCATTCAATTAGATTCTTTTCTTCTTTTAATTGAGTTCAGATTTTAACTTTTGCCAATCATTTTATTTATACTTCAATCAAGTTTTTTAATTAAATTTCAAGGTTTCAGGCGCGTAGCCAGGATTTTTTCAAGGGGAAGGAAAGCTGCCCATAATTTTTTTAACATTTTATTTGTGATTAAAAATAAAAAACAAACCAAAAGTCAGGCCCACTGACTCCACTTGGATTAAATTCGAAAAATCGAATGTATATATTATCTTTCCAATTTTTATAAGCGTCTCTAAATCTTATGCAACTAAACTAAAATATTTTAACCCATTTAATCTAATTATGAATCAAAAAAAAATTCAAATTTTGGTCGAGGGGAAGGAAAAGCGCTTTCCTCCCCCTTGGCTACGCGCCTGCAAGGTTTTTATTAAAATTTGTTAAGATTTTTGCCAACCTCATAGTCTTACTCTTGCATGATGTATAAGAGTTAGCAAAGACTAGATTTAAACCACTATACTATGATTTTAATAAATTATAGTCATTTCTTTATATTATTTTAGATTAGGGTTAGAGATAAATTATTTTTAATGATAAAACCGGACATATAAACACTGATCAACTGTGCGTCTTAAGGCAAAAATTACTATTGAAAGGAAAAATTGAGCACTTTAGATTAAAATATTGAACCTTTTTAATTAAAAAACTGGGAATACTTAATAATAAAAGAGTGCGCAATTAACTGAGCATTATGTAATTTTTCGATGAGCGTCTAAATAATACTTAAATATACTCCGTGCTTTAGAATCATGCTGTGGATATGGAATGTAGTTTTAGTTTTACAATCAGTCTAATCTTTATTACTAGCAAAATTAATGTTTTAAATAATTCTACAAGTCATAGGAGAGACGCTGTGACCATTTTATAAGAAACTTATTTAAGCTGCATGTTAATGACTTATGCCCTAACTATTGATTCCAAAGCATATGAACATATTGTTTATTACCTTCATCCACTATGATAAGTTCAACTAAGGATCCTAACTTTATTTGATAAAGATGGGTGCACCTGCAAAATACCCCGTTACAGTGCGGTCTAGTATGAATATTGCACAACTCATTCTCAGACACATCGCATGTTTGGGTTAGGAGGGGTGAAGATGTTGGGATGAAGGATATGTTATTAAACATTGGAATATCTATGAGTTATTTTAAGAAGCAATATTTTATGAATGCTATTTAACCCAATGTTTCAGCTAGATGTTTATATAAACATAGACTACAAGACTGCTAAATGCATTTAGTTGATAATGATCCTTTTTAAATGACTATCATTCAATTCTATGCTTATTTAGTGATCACCATTTTACCTTAAAATATTTTCTCTTTAAGATCGAGCATTTTAATTATATGAGTTAACAATTTCCTCGTCCATTAAATTTGATAATCTGCGGTTACCAATAAACAATGTTAATTCGCATTAAATTATCCATCTCTTTATCGTTTTGAAACCTATAAAATCCAAAAGTTCATTTTAGGCCAGAATATGAAACTTGTTCTTATGAAATGATCATAAAAATGATACATTGCGCTAATTTTAATTTAAGTAAAAAATTTTCCAGGCATGTTAAAAAACATTTAATTTAATTTGAAAATGATGAATATTTAATTAAAAAGAAGAGCGCAGATAGTTAAATCGCTTGATAAAAACGTTTTGCATCAATTATCTTAAAGTAATTTAATATATTAGTATTAGTTGCAACAACCTGAGATCCTTATATTTGTAATTGTTTTTTACTATTTTCGATTAAGTTCAAAAATTGGCATTTTGTAGGTCTTTATTTTTTTAGCGTTTATATAATATAAAATACCCATTTAGGGAATGCGCCACAAAAATTTCTGAATAATTTTAACATGTTTTAATAAAAAAGTTCGATAGAATTGTTTTAAGTCCCATTTTAAACAATCTACTTACCAATCAATGACTTTTACACAACACATAAATTTTTGTGTTGAATAATAAATTTACCTGCACCCAAGAGGAAACTATCGGTAAATAAAAATATCTTGTAATCTGGCAATTTCGAAACTAATGACCTTAAGAATGGAGCATCCATTTTGAGTTTAGTTACTGGTACATTTAGCGAGCTATTTTGCAAATCTTTCAAATGCACCGGATTTAATATCTGCAAAAAAATTATATAGTTAAGATGTTCAATAACCTATACGAACGTTAGATCCAATTTTACATAGGCCCTTACAAAAGGATATAGGCATATAACTAATGAACTCTGCACTCAATATTATATTTACTAAAATGCATAAAACTTAGTAATAGATACCTTAAAATAATCACTACTACTATAAAAATTTATTTAAATAAGCTCTGCGCAAATGTTCTAATTTTGGTAATTTTTTAACAATCCAGCCTCACCACAGATTAACGACAGGTATACTTACAGTGGATTGAAACTAAATAATTTCATTGAGCCTGAATTAATACGATATATACTCCTACATGTTTTGCTTTCAATTCATCCAAGGTCTCATTGTTAATATTCGATTGCTCATTAAACAGTTCATTTTTGATAAGACCTATGGCTTGAACATCATCGAACGACTCATTGTGAACGTATATTAGGTAAGCAGATGCATTGGCCACCTTGATCCCATGGTCGCATTCTCCAAAACTCACGACGCTTATTTTGTAAGCCATCTTGTTAGTGGTGACTCCATATACCTGTTTATAAGACAAAAAGTATCCTGCACTTACGACCCCAACCAAAAATAAGCATCGGGTGGAGGTTAAATTGAATATAAAAAAGGCATCAATAAGGTGGGCTGTTGACGATATATTACTTGTAAAGGTGAAGATAATGAATGCAGGCGCGTAGCCAAGGGGGCAGAAAGCGGGAATTTTCTACCTCCTTGACCAAAATTTGAAATTTTTTTGAAGGTCCATGTCCTTTTTTAAGGTATATCGAGAGTAAATGCTCTGATTAATGAAGAGAAGAGATTTTTCCAAAGCTGGTTATATAGCGCCTTGAAGTTTCGCATATATTGTATACGAAGTTTACTTTTGTTACATCATAAATAAAAGTGTCGAAATTTTTTTAAATTTTTCTTCCCCCTTGAGAAAATCCTGGCTACGCGCCTGAATGAATGTCTTAACGTATAGTGAAAATATTTGTTAAAACTCAATTTCTAGGTAATTTCATTTGATGCATTTGAAGTAATAAGAATCAAGGTGTAATTAAGTTAAATTATATTTCAAAATTAGCAGAATGGTATTAAAATGATCAAAAACTTAAGCTACGATTTACATAGTTGGGCGAGGTTTAATAGTAGACTTTACAATATTACCGTAGATGGTTCGATGTTAGCAAGCCACACGTCATACCTCTCTCCTGGGAATATGGTTAAAGCTTGAACCCTAACCAAATCCCTACCCATTGTAGAGAATCCATCTGTTCCAGCTATAATTATGTCGTGCTTTTCCACAGTTATAACAATGGGACAATACAAGAACCCATTGCTGGTAAATCGAAACAAGGGTAAAGATTGAGCTTTAAGATTTGAATTTTGTTTAGAAGTTTTTGGTATTAAGAAATATGTGGGCGGGGAGTCAGGCCAAACGCCTTGCCTCCCGTTTATAAGTAGAGAAGGTGCCGCCTCGTCGTCCTTTATAAAGTGGAAAGGGGATAAGGAGTCTTTCCATTCTTGCACTATAACACTAAATTCAATCGAACTAATGATGCTTTTCGGTATTATTCTTGTGGACTTGTAGCGTGGTCGGACAAGTAAAGGACCAACTATGCCATCTACCCGGTGTGCTGATGTATGAGCGTGCCAAAATTTTGACCCTATTTTAAAACGATAAGAATTTAGCTGTAGAAAAATAATTGTTTAGTATGCCGGCTTACAATGTAGATCAAAAAGTGCGATTATATGGTATAAGTTGTCAGTGTTTTGAATTTTGTTTGATTATAACAATACACACTTGTCTACACCTTTTTAAGTCCTATAGTTTTGATATCGCATATAAATTTAACATATTTCTACTATTAAACGCCACAACAACCTTATTAATGGAAATTTTTCTGATTTTACTTAAAGTAATTCAAAATAAGCTTATAATCAATACAGATGGCTATCAAATATCGGGATAGTATTGACCTGCTGGAGTCGCTTTCCATTGATACCTAAATTTGGCGGCCATGTTTATTGGACATTGTGTTATCATGGGTGTGCCATCCATGTAAGGCGACCCAATTTGATGAATGCCGTGCCAATGAAGCGTTATTGATTCGCCTCCAACCAATGCATTGGTCACTGTAATTCTCACCATATCACCTTCACAAACCTGTGAGCAATCGAATCAATATTATTACGAAACAGCATTGTGAAACTCAAACTTATATCGGAGCTTATTATCCCGAATATGGTCTGGTCTTTGCTCATTAATTTCATTATTTACTTAACTATCAGCTTTAACCTCTTAATTTATGCTATGCTTTTCAGCCTTCAATTGAACTCCTTTATACTTGGCTAAATAAACACTTGCTCTTGATTTAGGAATTTGCAAGGATTTGCATGGTTCGGACTTTTGTTAGCGTGGGTTTTATCTCAAAACTCGATATAAAGCCTTTGCCAATTACTATGCATTAAAGCTAACAACAATAAATTTATTAAATTATAATAGTTGAAATCTTTGGTTGCGTATTTTGCAAATTCATTTGAAAAAAATTAGTTATACGGAATTTAGAAATAATTTATGTAAGCTAGTACGAACTAACGCTATATCTAACAGAAAGATTCTATGTAACACTTAGAAACCATGCAAAATGAAATTTCTTCTGCCCGAGCCCAGGCCCGAAAGAATCATTTTTGGCCCGAGCCCGACCGGATTTTTTAAATAAAATTTCTAAAATTGTTGATAATTATTTCGCCATCTAAATATAATAGGCAATAGATTGTTATTACTCGTAATTTACAACTATGATAAGTTTGGAATAAAAATTCTTTCACTCCTCACAATTTGTTCAGCTAAACATTTAAAGCTAAAATTTAACTTTATAAATAATATTTTAAACAGTTCAAAATAAAAAAACATTTTAAATATTTACTTATTTATTTCTAAAATTGTAACAGCTACTATGAATCTATTAAAATACCAGAATAAAATATGCAATTCAGGTCAGTTATATTATAGTAGACAAGGGGAAAAAGCTGAAATCTGGAAGCTATATTATGTACCCTGTGCGAAGATAATTATTTAATATCGAGTTGGATTATTTAAATCCTATTTTATAAAAGATTAATTTGCTTTAGTTCAATTGGGGCAGGGCTCGGGCCTCGGGTCGGGCCGCCGCACAAAGGTTACGAAATTAAACAAGCGCGTTAAATTTAAGTTTGCACTCGTTTCTAAGCCATAGCTTTAATCAGAGAGGTCAAACGCTATAATCGTTCTAATATGTGGGCTAGACCCCAAACCTTCGATTCAATATATATTTTATTAAATTCAAATAACTTCAAGAATTTAATTGTAACTTAAATTATAATCACAAGGATGTACAGTTATATCGGGGCCAGGAAACATATCATTGACCAAATAGAGCGGTCTTTCAATGCCGTCTCCTACTATGCATTTAAGGTTGTAACAATCTTCAAGCACAATTGGGCATTTTCCACAATGATCGGGATTTAATGTTCGGCTAAGAGTTACGTTAAAAACGTAATCGCATATTTTGGGTTTAATGTCACTCTGACAATCTCTATCACATACATGATAACTTCTAGCTAACTCTAAAATATAATTAAATACCATTATTTAAGACCTTATAAATATTTCAAAATTAAATCAGTTGTTTTTAATGAAATTGAGACTAAATGGAAAAATAATTAATATTTAATATTGTTATCATTTCCATATAAAATTATGATGAGAAAATATATGAATAAGATGTAAAAAATTGATAAAAAATAAAAAGATAAATTTTTCCGCCTGGGGAAAAATAAAATTTATCAGAGTTCTAAATAAAGGCTAAAACATACATATTTACAATTAATCGTTTTGTTATAAGTAAAAATTTATCTTAATTTATATTTTAAAATAGAATTTTGGTTCAACACTTAAAATGATGGGATATAACTAATTTTTATTAGTTTCAAATAAATTCTAAATTTAAATTCGCCAAACAAAATAGTTAAATGTGTAACTATATTTCTTCGTGTTATATGTTAATAAAAGTCCTATGAAACAGAGATCTAAGTGCTCTAAAATCTATACCCCTTTTTAACATCCTGTTCTGCCATTTCTGGTAAACTGCATTTTCGCTTCTGAAAATGACAGGAAAAAGCATTTCAGAAACTAAAACACACCTACTTAAAATGTGAGTAGAAAAATAGGCTTGCAGCGAAGTACAAATAGAAAGTTTTGCTTGTATCTTATATCGTAATAGAAAAAGTTAAAACATTGCTATAGTTGCATCTCCAAAACATTGCTTTTAGTAAGGCCCAAGTTTATTCAAATATTTTAGGTGTAGTGTAAGTTAACAATACCAGCATATGCTGGGCTGGCCTAAGCTGGTTGCTATAGTAATATTAAATCATTTTTTACATACAGATCAGACCGTTTTATTTAATGTTAATACTAAAACAATCCTAAAGAAAAACTCAAAACTTTATTGCTTTTTATTTTATTCATTTTATTAAAAAATGAAAATCATGTCCCAAGATGCGTTTATTTTTAATGGTTTCCAATATTGTTTGTTTACCAATAAATTTTAATTTAGAGATATATCTTAAAACAAATTTTTTAAGTGGCTTTTGTGACATTTAACTTACCTTATATAACGACCTTTATTTATTTTATTAAAAAATGAAAATTATGTCCCAAGATGCGTTAATGTTTAATGGTTTCAAATATTGTTTGTTTAAAAATAAATTTTAATTTGGAGATTAAACATCATAAAACAAATTTTTGAAAGTCGCTTTCATGACATTTAACTTACCTTATAGAACGACCTTGAACCTGATAAAATTGTGTTTTAAAAAATGTAATGTTTCTATTTAATTTTCGCAGCACTAATTAGATTTATATTTACAAAAGAATTTTTACCTTACTTAATTGAACACCACACAAAAATTACATTTTTATAAAAATATATATAATTTTATAATAAAATTTTTATACTTTTTTACAAAATATAAGGGTTCTATGATTTTATAAATTAATACTCAAAAATAATAAATTAAACATGGTAAGTAAATTTATATAATTATCTTATAAAGAATGACCAGCGACAAGGGGCGCCCTCTCTAATCCCAAAAATCTGTTGAAATTTATTAAAATTATGGCTAAAATTTAAAAAAATGATTATTTTGCTCCTCCTAAATCATTATTGCCCCTCTCTAATTCAAATGCTAGATGGATACGCCCATGACCAGCGAGGTTTTAAATTTTCTGAAACTATATAACTATCAAAAATAATATAAAATATTGATCTTTGCGTTTAGAATAAAATAAAATGCAATATATCTTAATTTTGTATAATTAAGAATTGTCATGATAAATACCACAACAAAGTCCAAGAATTACGAGAGAAAATATAATTGTTTGATATTTCATGTCCTTATTTATTAAACGATTTATTATTATGAATTTGGTATAAGTTCGAGTTGTTATAGTAGAATTACTTAGAAATGTCGTAATTGAATTTATATGCAATAAATTTCCTGTTATCTCACTTTTAATTGTTTAGACACCGTTCCTTGTTTATTCATTTGTATTGTCAGGCGCGCTAAATACTAGGCACCATTCCAAAATTTTAATGTCACCGAAAGCAAGCTACAAAATTAAAAAACTACCACAAACTAGATTAAAAAATATTTCCAAAACTAACCTAAGGTTGAATTTTAGAAATCAATTCTTAAACCAACATAATTCTTTATAAATCGATTCTCTTTGATTTATTCAGAGTTTGGTCCTAATGTATTTTTACCAAAGTGCTCTAAAGTTTAGGTAAGGTTTGGGAAGAGGATGTAAAAAAAAGCTCAAAGACTTGAAAATTTTAAGTCAAAACGCAAAAAAATATAAATTAGAAAACCAGGATTTTGTATATAATTTCCAGGACATAACTCAAATTTTTTTAAATGGAAAGGAAAAAACACCAGCGTTTTTTATCTAGAAAAATATTATGAAAATGATTTAAAGTCTAATTTTTTAATTGTTTAATTTTTATTACACGGTCCTGAATAAGTAATCAAGTTAATTAATATTACTAAATCCAACTTTTACTGTATATAAACAGAGGGGACCGAGGTCTTATGAGTCGTCCTTTTGTCATTTAAATTTATTTTTCCCTCACCTTTGATGTACTTTATCAAGACAAGCCACGAATATTATTTGGGTTTGAAAAGTGATGCAGCAAATAAGATTATGGTCGCGATAGCTCAGGGTTTCCCCTAATTACAAAAATGAAATTATAAAATTTGACACAGAAAATGAGATGAACAGGAAGGTGAGACAAGCTAATGTTTGAAAGGCTAAATTATGTAGCATACTAAATTTCTATTTATCTTGTAGAGTCGCGTTAGTTTAGGATGAAAATTACATTTTAAATGGTTTGAGGGCTAATCTTTATCCTGAACCGAGCTGGGGCTGATCCTATGATTTTTAGTCTGAGTACGATCTGAAATCCTCTTAACACGACCTTTGCAGAACTCTAATTACTCTACAAATCCTTTGCTACGATTGGTTACTAAAGTTAAAATAATTTTTGTTTCACTCATGGGCGTACGCAGGTTTTGAATTAGAGGGGGGCAGATTAAAAAAAATTTTTCCTCTAATATTTTCCTGAGAGCAAAAAAAAAAAAAAAGGTCTCGTCTATCCCGAGGGGGGGAGCAAAGCCTAATTAGGGTGGGCAGAACCTAATGAGGGTGGGGCAGAGCAAAATTAGAGGAAGGCAAAACATAATTTTTTTTAATTCTTGAGGGTTTTTGTATTGAAAAAATCTTATTTTTGGGGGCAGCCGCCCCCCCCCCCCTGCGTACGCCCATGGTTTCACTGAAAAGTTATTATTATTCCCATTGCTGAAACTAATTAATCCTTGATCGATTCAATGCCCATTTTAAGAAAACGTTTATTTATGATTATTCCGTTCTTATAACTCGGGCCTTCGGCCCTCGTGGGAAGGGGGAGAAGGGAAGGGAAGAGGGGAAGGGAAGGGGGGACGACTCATCTGTACTTCGTATAAATGTATCATATTTGCTATGCAATTTATGGACGAGAAAGGTGGGAAGGGGCGAGAATGCCTATAGGGGGGTATTAAATGCCTAATGATTAATTAATTATTTATGCAAATTTTCCATTATAGGCAAAATGTAATAAAGGCAAAATGTAATATAAGCAAGGGTTAGGGTTAGATTTAGTGTTTGCATCTAGTTGCGTATTACATTAGTTTTTAGGGCCTTTAGTGATTATGGGTCTAACAAAAATTATATTATAAAACAACACAATGTAAAGAATTTGCTTGGGAGAAATTTTTTGTTGAATTTGAACAATTTTTAATTAAAAAAATCAAAAATTTGGCCAGTGGTCACTTTTTCTCTATTGGTCAGTACCAACAGATACTCTATAAGTCAATGATAGCCAAAAAAAAACGGAGAAAAAAGTTTGATGCTCACTTTGGCCAATGGTCATTTTTTTCCATTGGTCAGCAGCCAGCACACGGTAAAAGTGGATATAAATTCATAAGAGTAAAAAAAACGAAAAAAAAATTTTCGAATCACATTTTGGCCAATGGTCACTTTTTCCATTGGTCAGCAGCCAGGACACGGTAAAAGTGGATATAAATTCATAATAGTCAAAAAAAAACGAAAAAAAAGTTTTCGAATCACATTTTGGCCAATGGTCATTTTATTCCATTGGTCAGCAGCCAGCGGACGGCCAAAAAGTCATAATAGCAATGGTAGGAACAGGAACAATCATAATAGTCAAAATAAAACGAAAAAAATAATTTCGATTCACATTTTGGCCAATGGTCATTTTTTCCATTGGTCAGGAGCCAGCGGACGGCCAAAAAGTCATAATAGCAATGGTAGTAACAGGAACAATCATAATAGTCAAAAAAAAACGAAAAAATAAACTAGGATTCACATTTTGGCCAATGGTCATTTTTTCATTGGTCAGCAGCCAACGGACGGCCAAAAAGTCTTATTATCAATGATAGTAACAAGAACAATCATAAGAGTCAAAAAAAACTCCGGGATTCTAACCCAAAAACTAGTTAAATTGCATAGCAATTAAAGGTAAACAACTTTTATTTATGTTTATTATATAACATTGGTCAGCAGCCAGCGGACGGCCAAAAAGTCATAATAGCAATGGTAGAAACAGGAACAATCATAATAGTAAAAAAAAACGAAAAAAATAATTTCGATTCACATTTTGGCCAATGGTCATTTTTTTCATTGGTCAGCAGCCAGCGGACGGCCAAAAATTCTTATTATCAATGATAGTAACGAGAACATAAGAGTCAAAAAAACTCCGGGATTCTAACCCCAAAACTAGTTAAATTGCATAGCAATTAAAAAGTAAACAACTTTTATTTATGTTTATTATATAACTAGTTAAATTGCATAGCATTAAAAGTAAACAACTTTTATCTATGTTTATTATATAACAAAAACTAGTTAAATTGCATAGCAAATAAAAGTAAACAACTTTTATTTATGTTTATTATATAATAGATAATTTAACAAATCTTATATATAACCAATTTAATATTTTAATCGACACCCGGTCAAAGTAGCAGAAAAAAAGCAGCCAAATTGGTGACCATTGGCCAAAATATGATGCAAAAATAAAATATCTCCAAATTGCAATTAACATGTAATTTACTAACGGGGGGGGGGGGGGGGGGGGGGTAGGGAAATATTGTTTGACTATGACTTATGTAATAATTTTGTTAAATTTCTGCCCGTTAAAATTTATTTTAACATACAATAAATTACATGAAAAATATAAAATTTCATAGTATTGATATCATTACTAATAGTCAGTGGCGTAGATAAGGGGGGGGGGGGGGGGGGGGTTTGGGGTTGAAACCCCGCCCCCCCCCCCTCCCCCCACGGATAAAAAAATTATTTTGCTTTACATAATAAATATTTCAAAATTAGTGCCAAGCAATTATTTAAATAAGCTTCTAAGAACACGAGTTTTTTTCGCTTAAATGTACAAAATTTTCATTATGGTTATTTAAAAGGTTCCGCCATCTTTTATGAATTCCTCTAACACTATGAATAAAAGAAAAGGTATTATGTTTGACTTCTGCGTCAAAAAAATAGCTAAAGAAAAAGATATTAATTGCAGCTCAAAATCAAAACCTGAATCTTCTGGTAAGACCCTTAAATAAATTCAAATTATATGCTTTTAGTTATTAGCAAAGATTTCATTCCCTCTACAACCGAATCCATCTCAACAAAGAACATAAATATTTATAATATAGGAAATTTTTTTAAAAAATTATAGACAGTATGGAAAGGATTAATAATATGTTCGGACAACCAATTTGAATCCTGGTTTATTGTTAAAACAAATAAAATAGTATAAGATCCAATGGACGTATCCGCGGTATAATATTATTTAATTAAATCGATAGGATAATGATGTTTCGGATATAATTGTAAATTTTGGACGATGGACGGAGGGAATTATCCGTGCAACAAATAGGCTGAATTGGGTGATGTCTAAGGACTAATGAAAGGTATTGGGTTAGGGGGCGGTATGGTTTTCGGAGATGGTTGCCGCAGGACTAATGTGTTCTAAGTAGAAAAATAAATATATGATATATCATGGTAAAATTCCCGCTTTTTAAACCCTGTCGATGCCATTCTCAATTTACATGAGTGATACCTTTAACCTTACGACAGGTCGATGTACTGCACATCTCCACTTAGAGGCATGCCTTTTACATATTCGTCTGCTTCTAATTGCCCATTTATTCACCTAACTAATTAAATTACATTTTATTCACACCACAAACAATGTTCCCACCATTTGGTAAGATACAACACGCCGTCCTTCCTAGCTCATTTGCGTAAGCTCATCTGCCTAGTCATCTGCGTAAACAGTGCAAACCAAATTAAAATTTAACCACTTAACCAAATTTATTTACACAACTACAACAGGATTAAAGTTATTAATTTAATTTGGAAGCTAGATTCAGAATATGCCTTTCCTAAGGGTAAACGTAATTTGAAATTCAATTATACCTGGATGAAACAATATCCATGATTGGCATATTCTAAGTCTCTTCACGTGGCCTTTTGTAAATTCTGTGTAATTATGGGCAAAAGAATCGGTAGATATGGATCTTATCAGGAATTAAAAGGCCTAATTACACGTCCATTAAAATGCTTTGGAAGTTTTCAAATCTCATGCTTCTGCTAAATATCATAAACATTCAGTTGAAACTTTTAATTAATTGGAGAATATTTATACCAACAAAAAAGAATCAATTTGTAATTATCAGAAGAAAATAGGATGAATATATATAAATTAAGGCAGGCACTCATTGTTTTAATTGAAACAATCATCTTCTGTGGAAAACAAGGGATTCCTCTCAGAGGTATAAAATGTATAAACATCTAATTAATAAGGTCATATAGATTATGGTGCTTTACCACTTAGAGTTCAAAGAAACATAGAGTTTAATCAAGGAATTTTAGAGAACTCTTACTATTTCTATCAAACCATAGTGATAGAGTTTGGCAGGCTTTAAAAGATTGCCCTAAAAATGAAAGGCTTATATCTCCTCATATTCAAAATGAAATTATTGGCCTAATTTCACACATTCAATCCAAAATTGTAGAAGAAGCAAATATATGTAAATATAAAAAATATGACTGGAAGAGGCCTCTCTGAAGTCATCTTAAAGGCTTTACAAGATCTCAAAATAAATACAAAAAAATTGAGAGGAAAAAGTTATGATGGTGCTCCAGCCATGAGTGGGTTGAAAAATGGTGATCAAACACATATTAGAAGTATTTATCCCACAGCAATTTTTGTTCATTGTTCTGCGCATGTCTTAATCTTGGTATTGCAAATTCTTGCAAAGTTTTACAAATTCAAATTGTATAAGTATAATTATGTTTTTCTTGTTAATATTTTTTCAATTAATAGGGATTGTTAAAAAAGTTGTTGATTGTGATGAAGTGACCGAGGGTATAACACTAACTCAGATCCTAAACCAGAGACTACATCAAGAGACAGAGAGACTCAGGTGGATAGGGCTTTATATACACATAACGAAGGACATATATAAAAGTAGAAATCAAATAAGCGATAATAAGTACGGTGTAAACTAAGGTTCAAATGGCTACGCGTATAATCAAATGTCTGTGACCGCGCTCAAGTATAGGAAAAACGCGTGTATTCAAATTGCTACCTTGAATGCCGCTACACTACACTACTCCACCCTTTAAGCGGAACCTTGAGGGTATCTGACAGTTGGCACCGATACTCTTTTATAGGGAAGTATGTTGTCTTCTGAAATCTCTGCTGGATCTGGTCGTTTGTCTACTCTCATATGGTCGGTGTGTTTTACTTGAGTTTTGTCACCCAGTTGTACGTCATAGGTCAAGTAACTGTTTTTCGTAAGGACTTGACTTCTCTCCAACCTGGAGATCTGTCATTTTTCACCCAAACTTTTTGATTTGGAGCAAAATCGCGGTATTCCAGGCCCCGGTTCCTGTAATACTTTTGTTTCCACACGGAATCACTAATTTTCTCCTTCTGTGTCCATTTTAATTGGTCAAGAGCTGTTCGAAGTCTTCTATTGAACATATCTTCCCCCGGACTAATACCAGTGGTGGTATTTACCGTCGTTCGCATATTAAATAAAACTTGTAATAAATTTTCACGATCGTTTAGGCCTTGTCTCCTCCCCGCAAAAAATTTGCTCTTTATGGTCCTTATATATCTTTTTGCTAGACCGTTCGTTCTAGAATGGTACGGTGCGCCCCGAAAATGTCGAATTCTATTTCTTTTGCAGAAAGTTATAAATTCATCTGATGTGAATTGAGGACCATTGTCACTTACTATATAACGAGGTAGCCCAAATCTGCAAAATAAAACTCGTAGATTATAAATAATGTTAGATGTGTTGATTTGTTTTATAACCATAACTTCCGGCCATTTAGTGAGGGCCTCAATGCAAACCAGCCAATAATTATTTGACATTGGCCCCGCCAAATCAATGTAAATCCTTTCCCATGGTTTGTTGGGAATATTCCAGCTGGACATTGGTACTTCTTTGGTTAAAGGACTACCTTCTTGGCAATTATTACAACCATTTACATATTGCTCTATATCATTGTCCATGTTGTTCCAAAATACATAGTATCTTCCTAGAGATTTCATCGCTCCAATCCCAGGGTGCCCATTATGTAGTATTTTTAAAACTTGTGACTTTAAACCAGAAGGAATAATAATTCTATTATTAAAATATAGTAGGTTATCTTCATATGCTATATAATTCTTTAAATCACAATATTTTTTAACTTTATCATTAGAAATATCTCCTTGCCAATTATTTTGAAATAATTTAATAATTTCTTTTAAAATATCGTCTTTGAAAGTTTCGTTAATCAAAGTTTTTCTATTGATTGTTAAGTCATCAATTAGATTTAATTTAATTAATTTATCTTCAAGATCCTCTTCTGGATCAGAATTATTTGAAACTGGAATTAATCTTGATAAAGCGTCGGCACATTTATTTGATGATCCCGGCACATATTTAATATCAAAATTATAGTGCTTAAGTTTTGTCGCCCCTCTGAGTAAGCGATTATTTGTTACTTTACTCAAATCCCTATTAAGACCAAAAATCCTTTCCAAGGGGCGGTGGTCTGTAATTAATATAAATTTCCTACCGTAAATGTATTCGTGAAATTTTTGTATAGCAAACATGATTGCGGCAGCTTCTCGGTCAATAACCGAGTAATTACGTTCAGCTGGACTAAGTGTCCGAGAGGCGAAAGCAATCGGTCCATGTCCGTTAAAAAATTTATGTGAGATAACTGCTCCTAAACCTGTTTCGGAAGCGTCGCATGAAATCATAATAGGTATATTATTTTGATATGGAATTATTGTTTTATCTGTTGAGATTAAGTTTTTTATATTGTTAAATGCCTGTTTTTCTGTTATAGTCCAATTCCATTCGACTTTAGTAGATGTTAATTTATACAAAACTGAACTTTTAGATTGCAAATTTGGAATAAAACTTTCAAAGTAGTTAACTAGACAAGGAATGATTTTAAATTCTTTGCGATTAGTTGGTTCTTTAAATTTTTTAATTGCCTCCACCTTATCTTCTCTTGGGTGAATGCCATTAGCATCTATCGTATGGCCTAAAAATTTAACAGATTTTTTGAACAATTGTAATTTGTTTAGGGACGTTGTTAATCCGGCATTTTTAATTAAATTTAGTGTTTCTAGTAAATTTTTATTATGGTCTTCCTTGTTTTTTCCACTTATTATAATATCATCCATAAAAACACTTACGCCTTTTAAGCCTTTGAGCAAGTTTCTCATATAACGGTGAAAAATTATTGGCGCTGTTGTTAAACCGAAAGGAAGCCTTAAATATTGAAAATACCCTATATGTGTGGCTATGTTTTACAATTTTGAACTTTCCTCCGAAACTTGAAATTGCAAAAATGCATCTCTTAGGTCAATGATTGAAAATATTTTACCACCCGATATTTCACTTGCGATGCCCTTGAACGTTGGAAGAAGATCGTTATCCTTTGATAGATACTTATTTAACGTCACTCTGAAATCACCACATATACGGACGTCACCGGATTTCTTCCTTATGTTAACCGTAGGTGTTGCCCATTTGATTGGAGTTGTAGTTGGATAGATTTTTATCCCGATGTAAACACTAAACTCAGATCCTAAACCAGAGACTACATCAAGAGACAGAGAGACTCTTTTATTAGGTGGATAGGGCTTTGTATACACATAACGAAGGACATATATAAAAGTAGAAATCAAATAAGCGATAATAAGTACGGTGTAAACTAAGGTGTATTCAAATGGCTACGCGTATAATCAAATGTCTGTGACCGCGCTCAAGTATAGGAAAAACGCGTGTATTCAAATTGCTACCTTGAATGCCGCTACACTACAATGATTTTATATCAAAACCAAAGAGACAAAGTTTGTTCGAGTCGATTATAAAGTCTTCAGACCATAGAAACTTGAAATTAAAAACCGTTTGTGAAACAATATGGGTTCAGAAACACGATGATATTATACAATTTTTTGAACTTAATGATTCATTTATTTCAACTCTTGTACAGATTTGTGTTTGGAGAGATAATGAATTTTCCTGAGGCGCCATGTTGTTAGTCTCAGCTCTAAAAAACTGGTCATTTTTGGTTAGCTTTGTACATGTTAAAGCACGTTTTTTCTTATTCTATCAATCTAAGCATTCATTTGCAAAAAGTAAACCTGGACTTAGTCGAAGGACTTAATGCAGCAGAAAATATTGTGGAAGCAATCCAACTGATTAGAAATAATTATTTGGATGAATTTACCATGATTTTTGAAAATGTCACTTTGCTGGGAAAACAATATAGTTTTGAAGTAATCCCCAGAGGAAATGCCCATCAAACCCCAGAAAATTATTATAGAATAACATTGTATAATGTTTATTAGATACATTTTTGAAAGAATGGATTCTAGATTCCTTCAGAATAAGCAAATTCTCATGGGATTTAATTCTTTATTCTTACAACCGCCAGTTACACTATGTGAAGAAAAAGTTAAAAACTTTTACAATTAGCAAATTTTTATGGTGATGATCTAAATGGCAATGATGAACTCTACAAGGCTGAAATTCAGCTATGGTATCAATCATCCAAAGAATGCCAACCTGATAACCTCTCAAATGCACTACACACATTATCTGATCATGATTCAAGGCTGATGTTACCTAACATAAAAACATTATATGAGATTTTAGCAACACTTCCAGTTACTACCTGTTCAAATGAAAGAAGTTTTTCTACATTAAGAAGACTTAAAACTTACCTGAGGAATACAATTGGTCAAGAAAGCTAAACATACATTATATTATAAATATAAATTTTGTATAGGCTTATAGGGGACCCGGTCAAAGTAGCAGAAAAATAGCAGCCAAATTGGTCAGAACTGATCAAGATCAAGATTGGTCAGGAGGGTTAGGGTTAGTGTTTTGGTTGGCGTTTTAGGTTAGGGTTAGGGTTATTTGCACATCAAATTCCCTCCCCATTTTAGATTTAATTTTAATATATTGATAATCTAAAAAAATATTTTTCTGCTACTTTTTTATCATTCTGCTACTTTGACCCCGATTCGGCTTATAGGTTTAACCTTGTTAAATGTTCAAAAAAATTTAGTTCCACCTACGGAAGCTATAATTAATGAGTTTTTGTCCAAATCACGTAGATAATTTATTGTACTACAAATTTCTTAAAATTGTATCAAGTGACATTTATAATATATTTCTTATATGAATATTGTATTACTTTTATGTATAAATAAGCTCTTTTTTTATGATTTGGATTCCAACCACCCCCCCCCCCCCCCCAAAAAAAAAAAATTTTCTATCTACCCCCCTGCTAATAGTCAAAGGCCAATAAGAAAGTATTGGCCCTCCTGCTAGAATGTGACTTAAAATTAAAACAAAAATTAAAAATTATGCCTATGTAATCTTCAAATCAAATATAATCTATTATATGTTAGCTTTTTGCTATACAGAATAATAGTGCAATATGGTTCGCAATAAAGGATTGAAAAAGTTAAATATATAGATTTTACCTAATAAAGATTTTTAACTTAAAAAAAAAAAAAAAAAAAGTTATTTTATACCCCCCCCCCCGTATTGGGTTTAAGAATATCCAGGGGGGGCAGGGAAAGGTGTCTGCCCCTTTCAAAATCCAAAAATTTGTTGAAAATTATTAAAAATTATGGCTAAATTTTTAAAAATGATCCTTTTGCCCCTCCCTAATTTATAGCCCCCCCCTCTAATTCCAATGATGATGTCTCTTTTAGCTAAATTGCCTTCTTTTTTTTAAATTCGTATAACCCAGCTTAAGAATATGATCTAAATGACGTACTGGAATGTTTTCCGTGCTGATTATTATTCTAAGTCATAATATAGCTTTTACTTGGGCGTAGCCAGGGGGTGGCAGAGAGAGGCGGCTGCCCCCCTTTATAAGAATATTTAAAACTTTAATATATATTTGGCTTATATTTAAAAAAATGATAATTTTTCCCTTCTCTAGTTCCAATCCTGGCTACGCCCATGAACTTTTATATTATTTTCTTAACATTTATTAACTTCTATTTGACATATAATAATGCGTTTGCTAAGCATAAACTTTATAAATATGAAAAATATTTTATTTATTTTATAATTTATTTTATAAAGCTTACATATGTATTTTTGCATAGCTACAGAATATATTTCGCTTGTGATAATCTCAAATATAACCAGGCATTAAGCCTTTACATTATGGAGACTATTCTCCAAACGCATAGCCAGGGGGCTACAGGGAGGAGGAGTTGCCCCTTCGCCTAATATAAATAATGTTTATTATTAAATTTGGATTTAAAAAAAGTAATTCGTGATCCCTATTTTAGATCATGTCGGCGCCCATAATCTTTTTCCCTTTTATAGCACTAATACAATATGAAAAGCGTAAAGTCTATGCTAATCAGTTCATGAAGATGGTTCTAATTATTTTGCCAACTTATTTAAAAATACTCCTTAAAAATTTAAAGCTTCTTCCTTCTAAATCGCTTAAACAAGTACGTTATAAAAAATAATAATCATTTTTTAAAATATGCTTGCAAATCGTTTCATATAGAACAATTCTTGTGACTGCAAAAGAACATTTTTTCAATTAATTAATTCTGTTGCTTCCAAAAACCGAGTTAAATTTCCTAGTTGTTTTTTGGACTTAAATTAAAAAAATCATCTTTTGTTACATCTCTTTCATATACAATATTTCCAAGGTCAAGATGTTTGCTTCACTTCAGCACAATCACTAATAGATATATTATTATTAACACCACGTTTAAGGTATTAACCAAATGAGTCTTTATTGGTATAGGAAACAAAAAGGTTATTTCTAATCTTGTGAGAGACAAAATGATAATTTGTTAACAAAACCCCTAAATTGCATAGCAATTAAATTTATATTGATAAAACGTATTTATATAATAAGGGGAAGGGGGCAGATGTCCTGTCACCCCCCAATTTTAATCTTGTAAATGTTAAAAGTTATATTCGCTGTCATAGCAGCAATCTGTTTATAATCACAGGTGATTCAATCATTTATTGTTATATAATACCCATAAATTGCATAGCAATTAAAAAACTAAAAACATATTTTAACGTTATATTATATTTGTTAAAAATTGAATTTCACATAAGAAATAAGGGCTAAAGTTAGAAGGGCGCAAAATTGAAGTGAATAATATTTAAACATGGGTCGTGGTGGTGCGTGATTGTATGCTGTATCGGGTGGTAACCAAGTATTATCAGGAAAATTAATAGGACATGGTGGTGGAATTGATCTGGGATTATTGCATTCCTGAAAGAGGAAATAATTAGGAAGTCTAGCTCCATTTATGATTATTTCATTAGGTGAATGTCGATTAACTTTAAATTTTCCATTTCTAAACCAGAAACAAGGTGGGACTTCACAGGAACCTCTTTGTCCAGAAATTTTTAAGATTCCATCATTGAATTGTATGTATGGTTTTTGGGCTTGGGAATATGCTGCATTAGCGGTAACATCTTGAAATATTGGAGGTAAGGGTATAGCATTTGTTACTGGCTCGTATGGTTGCCTAAGTTATAAATGAAACGAAATTACTTTTAATCATATTTCATTACATATTATTTATGATAATTAGTATTAAGTTTTTTTCGAAATATTTAATGTTTTTTAAATATTTTGGGCGGGTTAGTTAAGAAATTTGCAAGAAAAACAGTGTTTCCCTTAAAAAGGAAAATCAATGTGAATCGTTAAATCACAATGCCAACTCTTATTAATTGCTATGCAATTTATGGGCTCGTTTTTGGTTGTCCGTTGTTCGTTGTCCGTTGTCCGTTGTCCTCCCTATCTATTTGCATTGGGTATATTAGGTTATCGCTTTTTTAAATTAATGCATGAGAAAGAGGTGCCCCACCCCTCATCTCTATCTCCCTCGCTGTGTTATTTTTTAAATTAATGCATAAGGGGTGCCCCACCCCTCATCTCTATCTCCCTCGGTGTGTTATATATAAGATTTGTTAAATTATCTATTATATAATAAACATAAATAAAAGTTGTTTACTTTTAATTGCTATGCAATTTAACTAGTTATATAATAAACATAAATAAAAGTTGTTTACTTTTAATTGCTATGCAATTTAACTAGTTTTTGTTATATAATAAACATAGATGAAAGTTGTTTACTTTTAATGCTATGCAATTTAACTAGTTATATAATAAACATAAATAAAAGTTGTTTACTTTTTAATTGCTATGCAATTTAACTAGTTTTGGGGTTAGAATCCCGGAGTTTTTTTGACTCTTATGATTGTTCTTGTTACTATCATTGATAATAAGAATTTTTGGCCGTCCGCGGGCTGCTGACCAATGAAAAAAATGACCATTGGCCAAAATGTGAATCGAAATTATTTTTTTCGTTTTTTTTTACTATTATGATTGTTCCTGTTTCTACCATTGCTATTATGACTTTTTGGCCGTCCGCTGGCTGCTGACCAATGTTATATAATAAACATAAATAAAAGTTGTTTACTTTTAATTGCTATGCAATTTAACTAGTTTTTGGGTTAGAATCCCGGAGTTTTTTTTGACTCTTATGATTGTTCTTGTTACTATCATTGATAATAAGACTTTTTGGCCGTCCGTTGGCTGCTGACCAATGAAAAAAATGACCATTAGCCAAAATGTGAATCCGAGTTTATTTTTTCGTTTTTTTTGACTATTATGATTGTTCCTGTTACTACCATTGCTATTATGACTTTTTGGCCGTCCGCTGGCTCCTGACCAATGGAAAAAATGACCATTGGCCAAAATGTGAATCGAAATTATTTTTTTCGTTTTATTTTGACTATTATGATTGTTCCTGTTCCTACCATTGCTATTATGACTTTTTGGCCGTCCGCTGGCTGCTGACCAATGGAATAAAATGACCATTGGCCAAAATGTGATTCGAAAACTTTTTTTTCGTTTTTTTTTGACTATTATGAATTTATATCCACTTTTACCGTGTCCTGGCTGCTGACCAATGGAAAAAAATGACCATTGGCCAAAATGTGATTCGAAAATTTTTTTTTCGTTTTTTTTACTCTTATGAATTTATATCCACTTTTACCGTGTGCTGGCTGCTGACCAATGGAAAAAAATGACCATTGGCCAAAGTGAGCATCAAAATTTTTTTTTCCGTTTTTTTGGCTATCATTGACTTATAGAGTATCTGTTGGTACTGACCAATAGAGAAAAAGTGACCATTGGCCAAATTTTTGATTTTTTTAATTAAAAATTGTTCAAATTCAACAAAAAATTTCTCCCAACAATTCTGCAAATTCTTAACATTGTGTTGTTTTATAATATAATGTTTGTTAGACCCATAATCCTATAGGCCATAAAAACTAATGTAATACGCAACTAGATGCAAACACTAAATCTAACCCTAACCCTTGCCTATATTACATTTTGCCTTTATTACATTTTGCCTATAATGGAAAATTTGTATAAATAATTAATTAATCATTAGGCATTTAATACCCCCCTATAGGCATTCTCGCCCCTTCCCACCTTTCTCGCCCATAAATTGCATAGCAAATATGATACATTTATACGAAGTACAGATGAGTCGTCCCCCCTTCCCTTCCCCTCTTCCCTTCCCTTCTCCCCCTTACCACGAGGGCCGAAGGCCCGAGTTTTTATTATTTGCCGATTTAGATTTTAGAATATAAATATTATGAATCACGATGCTATAAAGTTGTAAAACCTAATAAACAGTTGTTTAGTTTTCTGAGATGGAACAATTTAGAGTGATTTAATAGTAAAAAGAAAGGGGGGGGGGACGAGTTTAGGTTTATACTGCCAATTTATTCTTTCAAACATATGTTTCATAATTATTGATTTATTAAAAAAATAAAATCAAAAAAATTGCCAAAATAATTTGTTAACATAATATCCTAAATGCCAAAAAAATGTTGATAAAATATTTTGATTCCTGAAAAAATTTGAATAAATGTTAGATATTCACCTTTGATAATCATTATAATCGCTTTGTTGAGGAAATGTGTAGTCTTGCTGCCGGGTATCATAGTATGGTTTTACATAGCTAAATATTTAATTTTATTAAATTTACAATTTATTTAGTATAAAAAAATTATATACAAATTGCTTTAAATAGTTTTTTTTGCATTCTAGAGCATGGTCACTAATCAGTTCCATTTGTACTTAGTGTTGTAATTTAGCTTGATTCAAAATTTAGAACTTCAAATAACGTGAGTTATAGATTTAAGTTATTTTGGATTTTAATATAAAAAATGAGTTTTCTATTTTTTCATGCATTTAATTCAATTTAGTTATACATAAATTAAGATTTAGAGCAATCAAAATAAGTTTGTAATAAATGTAGCTTACTTTTTTTGAATAGTTCTTTCTGCAACCATAACCAAAATAAATAATTTACATAAATATCCCATTTGGATAGAGATTAAAATTACAAAGGCGATTTATTTAATAAAACAATTTAATATTTATAGTTTATATTAGTAAAACTAAAATATCATTTCTCCAAATTTATTAACAAAATATAATAGATCCTATAGGTTATTTATCGATATACATAAACACATTATTAATTTCTTATTATTGGTATTGGAATGACATTATGCGTAAGCCTGAAGGCATTTTAGCTTATTTCAGATCTCAGAATTTGTCATCATGATTTAGTGCCAGCAACTGTTTATCATAAATATATTTTGAATCACACAATTTTCGATCATTACAAATCAGAAATTTTTGCTTAATTTATGTGTGATCGGAAATAAAAATCACTTTTAGCCTAACTATTCTTTGCATTTTTAATTGCTTCTTTATACGTAGCTCTCATTACTCATAACAAAAACCAAGGTCTTTCAGGGTATTGTCTAGCTCGAAACCTTCACACCTATGTAAAATATTGCACCCACTATTCTTTAAAAACATGTTAATTGATTTTTACCTTATTATGTTATCTTTTGTTTGCCACATAAGAAAGACCTTGAATATTAATTTTAAAAACTTTTTTTTGATTTCTGATATCTGCAAAAAATATATACAATATCTTTTTTAGGAATATTTGAACTTTTAACCAAATTAGCCACATAGAATACTTTTGTGAAAATTTCCGTTGATATTAACTCTTAAGTTATTATTTTAATAAGGAGCCGAATTTCTTTTCTTTAAAGTCACATTAAATTAATTGCGATTAGGGACCTGGCATTTGCTTTAAAATAAAACAGCAGGCTCCGTCTGGAAGGGCCTTAAAATAACATAGGGGGGGGGGCAAGGGTTAGGTCTAACCCTATGTAAGACCTAGCCCGTTACAAAATTATTAAAGAACACTCACACGTTTATTTTAATATTCAAAATTTATAATTATATTAATCCCTTATTAAGGAAACTAAATTATATTCCCCGCTTAATTTCATTCACCATAATAAAAGAGATTATATACACGTGGACGTAAACAGGATTTGTTTTAAAGAGGGGCAGTAATAATTTAGGCAGAAATAAAAAAAGTTTTTTGACAGAGGTTTTGGATTTAGATGGGGAGGGGGTAGTAGCCCGTCTTTGCCTCCCCCTTGCTATGCCAATGTGTTGTCCACTTCATAAATCGCTTATCATCATTAAATTATATCAATAGATAAGCTTTATTAAAGGTTTATATAAAATTTTATGTTAATCTTCATTAAAAATTTAAAAACTAATAAACTTAACTTTAGGTTCCTATATGACACAGAATTTTCAATAAACTAAAAGATTAATAATGGCGGAAAAGCAAAAAAGTCGAGTAACTTTTATTTTAACTATTGTAACCTTAAAAAAGGTTTTAAAAGTATTTTTTGGCATATATGGCTTTATGTAGTGCCATTAGTGAAAAATATTACCTCGAGATCGCCGCTTAAAAGAAAGAAGAAGGCGTTAGGGTTCGGAATATTGTTTATTTGTTATTATTACATGCTTAATATTAACATTTGTAACTTCGGAAAATTGGATGGAAATTGTGTTAGCAATATAATCTCAATCCATGGCTCAATACCAGCTCATTAATTTAATATATTTTAGCATTTAACATACACAACTATTTGGAAATAAACCTCTATCACGTTTCTAAAAAAACTTATAACATTGTTTTAACATTCGGTAAAAAATACAATCTAAAATGAAAAAAAGCAAAAGGCTGAGGCTTTATTTAAATTTAAGGGGCTGGGTCCGGGCCTGAAATTTATTATTTTGACGGGCCCTGGCCTGACTTTTATAAAGGGAAGGTTCGACCTAAACAGGCTCGTTGGAGGTCTCTAATTGAGAATATGAAAAACATTCATTTTTACTTGGTAATATATAATATGCCCACAAATTAGAAATATAATTAGCAAATAGATGTAATTCATTTTATTAAAATCATCTGGAATTAAAACTCTCAACCTTATATAATTTTTTTTTAAAAATAGCTAAATTTTTCTTTTTAAACCTAATAATTTAAAGAGACTTATTTGTTTATGCATTAAAGTTTTCAAAGTTGAGATAAATGGAAAAACAATGAAATGTTATTCTTTATGAGCGCGACATCACAACCGTAATTTATTACAAAAAGTGAATTCAATTTTCACCCTCTCTGTCTTTTCAAGGGGTGGGTTCTCCCACTGTTTGAACAAGCATGACCCAGCTTGGGGCTATGAATCGTTTGTGGTGATTTTGTAATTGAAATGACATGTAAATTCTTATAAAATCAAGGTATAATAAACTTTCGAAATGTAATGTATTATGATAATTAAATTCCACAATTTAAAGTCATTGGTAAAACACCTTAAAAATATATAAAATCTCCTCCCTTTTGAGCATCATCCTTCATTTAAAAATCATTTTAAGACGAGTTTTGTGCTCAATTAAATTTTTGGGATCAAAAAACTTACGGCTAAATATAATAATGAACCCGTCTATAATAAAAACCAGGGAAACCATTTATGTTGACACTTCTAAAATTTTCTTTAAGCGCTGCCTAAAATTGTCGATTTTTATTAAGTGGAATAATAGGTCACGAAGGATGGATAAACGTTTTTATTTTATGGTTACTATTGGTTATATCGCTTCCTTCATGCTATTTTTCATGTACAATACACGCTTTCAAATATTCAGTAAACAAAGGAGAGACATGTTTAAAACTACTGAAGCTTCTTATCCCATTGCAAACCCTTTGGATTTAACGAGACAAAGTGCAAAACTTATTGATAAACAGCAACTGTCCGATCAAAAATACAAAGTTATAGTCCATTGGACAGGTGTAATCGAGCGTCCGCGTTTGGGTATAACATATGGTTCTCTGAATTTTAATAGATGTCCCACTAGGAATTGCGTCATTCTACCTAACACTCCTTCCAACGTTAAGCGTGCTGATGCTTTGCTGTTCAGTCCTTTTAATCGTAATACAACTATTAATTACCCACCCGGCGATAGAGGGAATAAAATATGGGTTTTTATCAATCACGAGCCACCTTGTAATCTAAAGCTGGAACCGGACCAATTGGTGGGCATCAATTGGACCATGACATATATGTCGCATTCTGATATCCCGATTAAATGGGGCTACGTCGTACCTAAGTCGAGTAAAAAATTTGCTACTGGACCGTACCTCAGTCCCTTGGGAAGGTTTAAATTTAAAACAAACTGGTCTAGAATTATGAGTAAATCTCAAAAGCCTGGCGGCAGAGTAGCGTGGTACGTTAGCCATTGCACATCTCAAAGCAAAAGGCATAAGATTGCCGAAGAATTGAGCAAATACATTCCCTTAGATATCTTTGGACATTGCGGAAATAAGATTTGCCCTCCCAAAAATCCACAAAGATGTTACGATGATCTCCAAGATAACTACAAATTTTATTTGGCCTTCGAAAATAGCCTATGTCCCGATTACGTAACCGAAAAACTTTTTAGGACTCTCACATTAGACATCTTACCTATAGCGTACGGGGCTGGCAACTATGACAGCATAATTCCTAGCGCAAAGTTTAAAGGGCTCATAAATGTGTTAGACTATAAAAATGTGCGAACTCTGGCCAACCATCTATTAGCCTTAGATAAAAATTCGGTTGCTTATAGGTCTTACTTTAACTGGAAAAAACACTATAAAGTAGTTAGGGAAAATTCGTGGTGCAAATTATGCCAAAAGCTCCACGAGCCGATCTCAGCTCCTAAACAATATGGTCCTATAATGGAATGGTACAGAAAGGATCTTTGCCTAGAGCCCGCCATTAAACGACCAAATAACTCCATTGATTTACACTCTATTAAATTCACGCTAAAAAATAAGAAATTGGTTTCTATTGTCCAAAATTAGCACTTTATACTATTAAATTATGCATGAAAAACTATAATTAAAATAAGAATGTTTTTTATGAGCAATTACTTTTACCATATAGCATACATATTGAATATATTGAACTTACTTGTTATGTTATATGAGGTTTTTTATTAAGGAAAAATGTTCTTATGACCTATTTTCGATTTCGACAATAATTATACCTAAGTTGCTTTTCGCATTTAAATAAAATTTACACATTTAAAGATTTAATATATTTAAAATTACTACATAACCACATAATGTAAATTCTAAATTACATTTCATAATAGAAAACCGATAGATAAGTTTAAGGCCATATTAATATTTAAAAACACTCATAGTTAATTATATGGTAATATATTATTAACGGTGGCGTAGTTAGTTTTTTGAAACATGGGCGTAGGTAGGGGGGGGACAAAAAAAATTTCCTACGCAAACCAGTAAAAATAAAAAATATTTAAGTTTTGCCCCCCCCCCCAATGGGTCAAAGGCAATTATTTTTTCCCTCATTAACGTTGTACAAACTTAAAATTCTGGTACTACTTTGTGTATTTTTTCTAATAACATCACACTGGTATGTCTCAGACCCTCATGTTGGCATAAAATAAATAAAATTTATTCAAAAATAAAACAGAGTAATGTAGTTGAAACAATATAAAAAATTTCACATGGTAAAATAAATTTTGTATAAATGAATTGTAAGGGCACAAAGAAATCTTTGACATTTTAAATAATAATACAAATAGTTCAAAAACTATTATATAACAAAGTTTTTATAAAAATTATTACCACAACCATCTTAGCCATATATATAACAATTTTTAATTTTACATATGCAATATTGGCAGCATTTTCAGGCATCATTTATATCAGTAAAACAATGAGAACATTTTAAAGCCTTTTTTAAGGTTAGATCCGCAAAAGGCGTAATTATAACATAAAATATAAAAAAATTAATTATGAAATTAAAATTCTTTTGAGAATGAGTATTTAAAAGTTATTGCCCATTGATATTATAATAGATATATTTGCACAACCCCCCCCCCCCTTCCTTTACACCACCTAAAAATTAAAATGAACTAATAAATTTAACGGCTAAATGAATTTTAAAAATATTCTGTCAAAATTAAATGAATCAAACTTTTATTTAATAATTTTAGATGAAATTAGAGATGTGAGATGCACAGAACAACAGCGTCCAAAGACAAACATAATGATTTTTTTTAGGATTTTTATCCCTTGAAAGTTTTGATGCGTTAACAATTGTCTCTAAAATTCAGGAATTGGATAATAGTATTAATTTATCAAACTTATGATGGGATATCACTAATAAAGGGGAAAAATGGTGTACAAACTATTTTTGAAAAACTATTGGCTTTATATGTGCATGTGGTACATAAAGATGTGCAAGATATGTTAAACAATAAGCATGTGAGATGGACAATTAAATTGAATCCAGGATGGAATTTTCGTAAATTTAATAATTTTTTAAAATATTTTGAAAATGTTAAAAAGTTTAAACCAAGTTTAAAAGCCCAGAAATTTTTCATTAAATATTAAAATTAATTTTTAGAAGATTTTTACCCTCATATTCTGCTCTTCATGGATAAATTATGGGGAATTGTCAAGGGTGTTAAAAACAAATTATAATTATTATAATATTTCGTTTTCATAGAAAACATCATCAGATGAGTAAAATATATTTAAGTAAAATAGAATATAAACTAGGGCTGCACCGATATCAAATTTTTAACCGATACAGATACTACCGATATTTAAAGAAATATACCGATACCGATATTTTACATCTTATAAAAATTAGACTTGTTAATATTTATAATGCTTTATTTAAAATATTCTAAATTTTTTTCATAAATATTAATTTTTCGATAGTCACAGGTAGATGAGATCTTACATGTGGACTATCAATATCACCAGTTATACTAAAAATAGATTCAGAAAGGATAGATGTGGCGGGTGACGACACATATTTTCTGGCCAGTGTTGCTAATATTGGCAAATCGGAACTATTTGTTGCCCAATATTCTAATGGGTTTACATATGATCCCATTGATGTTTCGTTTATTCTATTACCCTTGTAAATGGTGTTTTGAGATATTTTTTTTTTTTTTTTTTTTTAAGTTTATTTGTTAAAAATCCACTGACAGTAATATAATATAAATACATGAAATATAAAAGGCAAAAATAAACACGGATCACCTTAAAATGAAATTTAATATTAGCTAAGTAAAAATACCTTGGCTGATGTTTGTATCAATAGTTCCAGCCATTGAATCCACTGTTTCATTATATGTATCCCATATATTATATTTCTTTGTTTTCGTAAGTTGTTTCACAGGTAATGGCTCGTCGTTCTCTTAATAATTATTTTAGATACAATTATATACCTTACCTGGCAAATAGGTGTAGATGAGGACGGCACATTACTTTCAATATCCTTATATGCTTTAACTAACCGTGATCTATACTCAACAGATCCAGGCAAGAAAAGATTTTTAAATCTCGGATCCAAAATTGTTGCTATGACTAAATTGTCATTTTGGTATATGTATGAAAACCTAATTATAAATAAGATATTACAACTCCTTGGTAAATATATAAATTACCTTTCAAATAATTCATTTGTCATGGTTGTTTTAATTCTTTTAAACACTGTAGTATACTACTACTTCCTTTCCCAGGCCATGCCTTCTCTTAATTATTAAAATAAACCGATTACGTTATTCCCTTTGTCTGCCGGCGAGCAGATGGCATGATTCTCACTATACAACCATACCTTACTCTAAGACATCAGAATGATTAACGTCAACAACTTTCATGATTCCCACTATACAACCATACCTTACTCTGAGACATCTTATTGATTAACGTCAACAACTGTATTACTACTTCCCTTCCCAGCCCATGCTTTCCCTTAATTATCAAAGGAAGCTGATTACGTTCCCTTACTCTAAGACATCTTAATGACTTGACTGAATGATGGGCGCCGGCATCTATTCTAGGACATTATAATGATTGGCGCCAACAAGTTACAACTCCGGAAAACAGATGCAGAAAATTCTAAATACACACTAAGTTCATACACCCCCCCCCCCTTTTTCTCGCTCCCCTTTCCTTTACCCAGCCAAAAGTACATGAGGGTAGACAACGCCTGAAGAAAGGAATAATAGATTTAGACACAACTTGAGTTTGGACTCTGGATTTTCTAACTCTCCCCTTTTTAAAAAACCCCTACACTTTTAATTCTCGTTATAAAATACGCTCGCTTCGCTAACGTCTAATTCGCACTTTATATTCGCTCGCTTAATAAATAAATTACCATCGGTTTATCTATCATATTTTAATTCTATTCTATTTAATAATTTTTGGTTTATTTAATTAACACATATCAGAAATATTATCATATGTAGCTCTTTCTTTAAAGTTTTAACAAAAGGTATAGTCACACTTAATAAACAATTGGTGTAACTCAATTCCTTTATAACTCTAAAGAAAGGTTCCAAGGCCAACATCAATTTCTCCATGAGGATCCATTCATTAGTATCCATGGGCGTAGCCAGCATTGAGGGGGGCAAAATGATATAGGGAGGGGCAAAATGAACACTTTTTAATTTTAGCCATAATTTTAATTAATATTCACAAATTTTTGAATTTAGAGGGGGGCAGCCGCCCCTCCCTGCCCCCCCCCCCCCTTGGCTACGCCCATGTTAGTATCTATAAACACAGGAACAGTGTTTTGTAGAGTATACAGAGTTAAAGCCTCCTTCTGTTCCAATAACCTTTCAATCATTAGATAGGATGAGTTCCAGCGTGTGGGCTCATCTTGAATTAATTTGTGTTGAGGTAGGTTAAATTTCAATTGAATTTTATCCAATTTAAAATGATAAGGAGAAATGTTTAAAATGGGTCACTAATCTTCTTGACTTTGTTAGAAGATTAGGTATATTCTCTTGCCCTAACAGGCATTTTTGTATAACTAATTGAAGGGAGTGAGCAAAACAGAATATACTATCATGATTGGATAGTCTACAGCCTGCTGCTATATTCCTACCATTATCTCTAACGATAAGATGAACAGAATTTTTCTTTATTCCCCAATAGGTAAATAAATCTGTTATCAATGAAGAAATATTGATAGCAGTGTGGTTATCATTAAATACTGTAGTATTTAATGTCCTCGGTTTAAAATGATATTTGTTGTCTATATAATGTGAAGTTAGACAAAACAAAGATTGACCAGAATCACGGGTCCATATATCTATTGTAAAGCTTAGGTGCTTTTCAACACTACTTCTTCTTTAATTTTTTGTGATAAATTTTCATAAGATATATTTAATAAGCTGGTGAAATACTTCCTACTGGGGATTGTATATTGGGGAGATAAATGATTTATTAAATTAACAAATCCTGTGTCAGACACTACAGATAGTGGTTGGTTGTCTTTACAGATCATCTCTAATATTAATTGATTTATAATTTTGGAATTGGGATGATTAATATCCCACTTTTTTACACCGTTTATAAGGTCATTAATTTTTGGTTGAACTAATTTGGAATCAGATGGGAAGTTATTATCAGTCAATGTCTTTGACTTCTCCTCTAATAATAAATGTTTATATATTATTGGATGATTATTAAGGATATGTTTTCTAAGATTTGTGGTGTTAAAATTAATTGATGTCTTACCACCTCTTAAAACTTTTAAATTGCAGTTATCAATTGTACAGGCTGCAATATGTGCTGAGTTCTCATCAATTATAAAATAATTTCAAATTAATGACTTGCTTTTAGACCTAAATATAATATAATTTTAAATTTAAATAAAGTAAACGTAAGGCCATTTGAATTAATAATACACAACATAGAATGTTATTCTAATTTAAAATATTAAATGCTTTGTTGATAAATATTATATATATTAAAAATCGTATATACAATATATAATATAAAAATAAAAACATTATATTATAAATTGTAAATACGAACTAACTTACATAATAATATAAATAAGTGGCAGTAGAAATTTGAATGAATGAATCAATGAGAAAATAAATTAGATTTAAGAGCAATTAAGTCAAATTTAATTTAAAAAGTATATAGATATACAGCTCTAACAAATATAATATTTGTAGAAAAAGTATCAAGTATCGGTATCGGTACGATTAATATCGGTATCGATATCGTTAAAAATCGTGAAATCGGTACCGATACTAATATCGGTGCAGCCCTAAATAAACTAAATAGTATGTTCTTTTGGTAGTGATTAATTTTTGTGTAACCAAGGGTAGAGGGGTACCCATCTCATATCTTCATTTAGAGTGGGGTCAAGTCTTCTAATAAAGAAAAACTCTAACGTCTTCCTTTCAAAATATGATTTTGTAAAAAGTAGAATTGATTGTTTAAGTTTTGACGTGTGATTTTCCTTTAAAATGTGGTTAGATACTCCTGTTGGTACCACGTTGGGGCGATATAAAGCCGCCAAGTGTTCTTTAAGCCTAACTTTTAAGTATCTTTTTGTTTCCCCGGTGTAAAACTGGTTGCAATCACTACAAGTAATTTTATAGACAACGTTATTTGTCTGTAAAGCTAGATCATAATTATTTTGTAATTCCCCTCTCCCAGATCCCCTGGCTACGCAGTTGTTTCACCAGGGGCTTTTATTAACGCGTTTAAACACTACTAATATAGAGGCATACCAACGAGCTTTCTCACCCAAATCCTTGGTAATAATATCCATTATCATTATGAAAAGGAAGAGACTAAGAGCTGAACCTTGATGAACTCCAGTGTTAATGGCAAAGCCCTTTGTAGTCCCTACCGTTGTTCTAACGTACGTTCTATTTCCCGTGTACATATCTTTTATTGCTCTGACGTATAATTCTGACACATTGTTTTCTTTAAGACATTTCCACACTAAAGTACGAAGAACTTTATCGAACGCTTTTACTAGATCGATGAAACGCGTGTGCAAATCCTCCTCCCTTTCTCTAAGCCGTTCCATTAATCTTCTAACACTGTTTGGGGCGTCTGCTGTAGACCTCTCTGGCATAAATCCAAATTGGTTATCTCGAATTTGAACCAAACTCCGAAGACGTTTTTCGATCACTTTTTCCCACACTTTGAAAGTGTGACTTATAAACTTTATCCCTCTGTAATTGTTAGAATCCTGAATGTACCCTTTCATCTTGTATATCGGGATCATGTAGCTATCCCTCTTAGGCATTTTACCCGTTTTCAAGATATTGTTGAAAAGTTTGGCGAGGAATTGTGCACCAGTAGTGCTACGCTTTAAAGCCCTCTATTGGTATATTGTCTGGTCCAAGCGCTTTTCTTGACTTTAGTTTACCCATCAACTTTGTCTTCCGTTTCCGTGATCCAGTCCGCTGTGTTTAATTCCCCTTTTGTATTTTCCTGGTTAATGTCTTCGACTACAGGCCCCTTTTAATTGATAAATCACAATAGTCGTACCATCTTTGTAGGATATGGCTGTCGTTTGTTAGTATTTCTCCCTTTTGACCCTTGATTAGCCGTCATTCTAAGTAATCTTTAGAATTTCGGGCCCTTGACTTTGCGATTTTGTAGATCAGTTCCTTTGAGTTTAGTTTTACATTTATATCGTCGTACTCCTTGTTTTTAGCTTTTGCTACAAATTTTTTGGCCGATCTTTTAGCTACTTGGTAAGCTTGCTTATCATTACTATCCTTGCTTTTAACCAAATTTTGTACAATCTCTTCTTTGCCTCGATACATTTTTGCACTTCTTCATTCCGCCCCACGTCTCTTTAGGAAATATTTTTAGTGGGCTTGCTTTCACCTAATATTCGTCGTCCCACTTTTCGCATTGTTCCAGCTATACCATTCCAATGCTCACATGAAGTATTTTCCTTAAATCTGGCATGTTTAATTACTTGTTCCTGAAATTGTTGAATATTATCCTTTAGTTTCCTCCATTGTATAGTAGCCACTACTGTTTGTATCTTTTGCCCTTTAATATAAATTCCATCACCAACAGCTTGTGTTGGTAGGCCAATATTTCATCAGTATTACCTTAACATTTTGAACAAACTTTAAGTGCGCTCTGATGACTAGAAAGAAATCTATCTGAGTGGTACGGCTGCCGCTTTTATACTTATAAGATGTTCCTGTCTCTTTAAACAAGGTATTTCCTATTGCTACGTCAAAAGCTTGAGCAATTTCTAGAATTTCCGAACCTCTTTCATTTCTTAGGCCGTAACCCCGACCACCGTGATTTCTTTCAAATTCTCCCCTTGATTTGCCCACGTGTCCATTGAGGTCCGCTCCGATAATTATTAGTCCCTCTTTACCGAATTGGGATAGAATATCTTCAAACTCCTTCCAAAAGAATCTTTTTCCGCCTCAGCATCCACTTTGAGGGGCCTATGCTGATATAACGTTTATCGTAGTAGATTTATAACAAAGCTGTATCGCCATAATTCTATCATTGATTCTTTTAACGCCGACGACAGTTTGCTGAAATTCCTCCGATATCACTATACCGACGCCTTTTCAAAGCGTTTCTGTACCGTAAAATATAATTTGTATCCGTCAGCTATAAGTTTTGCTCTTTGCTTCCATTTGATCTCTTGTATACAAGCGATTTCGATTTTGTCTGCCAATTCTCTGATCTTGCTAGTCAATGTACTAATATTCCATGACCTAAATTTTATCCTACGCAAACTAATGTATTTGACCGCCTCCGTTTGTTAAGAGAGCGGTAGCCTTCGTTTATTTCCCACACATATTTTTGGTTTATATGATATGAGGGATTATTAATATCTCGGCCTTCCAAGCCTAAGGGAACTATGTTAGATTTTGGCGTTTGACTATCTACTATTCTTTATAATGCCGTCATTTTGGTGAATTAAAATTTTCTTTAGACCACTCGTATTGATAGGCTAAGTCTAGCACTTCCATTTCACTAGTACTCCCTCAAAAGCCCAGAAATTTTAGTCTAACCCTTCACCAAGAACCTTACTAATAGGGTGACCCCACCAGTAACAAACACAATTGCATTTGGCTACCAAAGGTATAGCTTCTTTGATCACGAGAGTTCACAAGCTCAACCACTACTACAAGGTATTTCTTAGGTTGAGAATTTTCGTAAAATGACACCAGTGGTAGAAATATATACCGACTTTTTATAACATTTTGGTGTTGCCCCCAATCCCAAATAATTTGCCGTACAATATCATTAGTTGCTTGGAACTTTTAAAAATAAGTTTGGTTTTAAATGCCCGCCTCTTTTCATTGCTTGTTCATAAATAACAAAGCGGATATTTAATAAGTCACTGAGCTCATCGAGAAGCTATATTGATTTGAAAAAAACATCATTATTAATTAAATTACTACATATTAAATAATTGCTAGGGGGCAAATTGGGCCAGTTATTTGCTCTTGGGGGGGGGGCTTGGCTACCTTGCCCCACCCCCGCTACGCTATTGTACACAGCATACATATGTCGTAATTTAAACGCTAACTGTCGTATCCCCACGGAACCCTAAATCCCTCACCCTGATCCTAAATACCTCACCCCACCCCTTAATTGTACCTGCCTTACGAGGAAAAGTTAATTATTGATTAATGGACGTTTTAAAGTTCTAGTTTATTGTCTCCTTGAGAGTTAGGCACAGATGTATCAAAAGAGTGAGGAATGCCAAAGATAGAATAAAGCATACTTTTAATTGTTTATTACCAAGATATCTAAAGAGGGGATGCTCTGAGTGGGGTAGCTGTCAAAATTAGAATAGGGGAATGATGTTTTAGTAGGGATAAAAGTTAAGATTAAGGGGCATAGTTAAGGTTGGGAATGTTAAGCATAGGTGGCCATTAAAATCAGTGTACTGGGAAATCAGTTGGATGAATAGTTTAGAATGGGGGTATGGAAGATGGGAATGCGTACGGGTATTGACATTAAGATTAATGGGTTAAGAAATAAGTTGGGATGAGTTTAAAATAAGGTCGGGGTTGTTTTAATAGTTATTCCCTTTTGTAATATAGAAAATAAACAAATGGAACATCGAACCCCGGAGGTTAAAAAACCTTATCCCTATGTATACAGTGAGAGATTATTATGTAATTTTCTTCGTTTTTCTCCCACGTCAGAGGGCCCTCTTATACTATTAAGCCCTTTACGATTTTTTCCCCCATTACCTCACGAACCGCTACTCCAACGTTTTCCTGATTCTACCCCTTCTTTTGTATTTACCGATATTACCTGAAACCTTGTTCCCGCTGAAAAGCTTCGTTACCTGTTTGATCAAGGATTCAATAAAATTCCTGTATATTGTCCAGCGTGATATTAATAAAATTAAATCCTCCTTTACACCTTTTATCTACCTAATCGCGGTATAAATAACCACATAAACTCGGACTACCGACCTAACAACTGACCGACAACCTTTCCTCTTTCCCCTCAAAACACCTCAGTTGACGGCACACCTTCCCCCTTCAATACCGGACTTAACACTAACAATGCTCTTAACCCTGACTAAAAGTCTATATATATCTTTATTCTCTAAATTTGAGCTTATCTCTGTGCTCTAAGACAAAAAAATGGCAAATTATAGATTTATTTCGCGGACGTGCTATATATTGTAGTAAAAATATTTTTTTTAGATTTATGTCCATTTGCCACTATATTGGTCAGCTGTTAAGCGTGTTTTATACTGGCTATGGTTTTATAATCTTAATTTAATTCTTATGCTATTAATTCAATGAGGGGAATTGTTGCACTTTTTATAGATTACTTTTTTGATATATTCTTTGCAGCTTTAGGTAGACAATTATCACTAGTGCTTATACCTATGCCTTAGCTCAAGTACCATGGGTTACTTTGAAATATTTTGCAAAGCCTTATAAAAGAGGATTTTTTTGTGATGACCAATCATTGATGTATCCATATAAAGATTCAACTGTATCAAATGCAATGTTGACTGCAATCAATTTAACTATTCCAATTTTAACTGTAAATAATTGTTTAAAGTTTATTTAATTAAACTGAAATATTGTTAATCTATAGATAATTGTTGTTGAACTGAAATTATCTGGGACATTGCAATCATTTTTTACAATAAGAGAGACAGAAAACTCTAAATGTATTTTTCTTCGATTTGCCTACAAAACATTGTGTATATTTTTTGTAGGCTATGGAATTAATCAGTCAACAACAAGTAAGTTTTAAACCTTTTTATCAAGTTTGTACATTATTTGTAACCTTTTTTTAATTAATAAAATTTAATTATAAAATACAATTTTGATAATGGACATTAAAAAGCTCAATGTAATCAATTTTTAATTAAGCACATCAGTTAGTAATATTTTTTTAGTTGCAAATTGTTTTTAATAATTATTTTTTAATTTGCAAGTAATAACTTTAATTTTGACTATAATTACTTTTCATTTGCTAAGTGCTTTTATATGCTAGCCTAAATTGTAGAAAAATGCTACTACCCTTTGTTTCTATTGATTTAGTCTATATTTGAACTTTCCTCACTTGCATTGATAGTTATAGCTAATTAGATATCATATTACACTACATGAATGCTTCCATACACAAAAATAAACTCACTGTAATTTGAGATTATATTTAAACTTTATAAAATATGTTTTGATATTTTTATAGATGTGCTTAAATGGTCGATTGGCCGTTTGAGACCCCATTATTTCGGGGTTTGTATGCCATCTTTTGCTACACCTTGCAATCATCAAACTTACATTGATAAGGCTGAATGTTTTGGTAGTGATGCAAACAGAATTAAAGACGCCCGGTAAATACATTTTACTAAAGTTATTTATCTAAAATTTTGACTTATATTAATTTTATGAAGATTAAAACTAATTATAAAAGTGTGAATGTTAATCTATTTTCTTAAAGTTTATCAGAGACGTCTAGGCGCTCTTTGTTGTTTTGTGACGTCCGCCAACACATACTAAATTTTGATTTTATTCGAGATTTCATTAATGCAAATTGTTTGCAAGCTTAGCTTTTTATTGTCGTTTTTCATTTAGATATAAATTTGCAAAAACCTATATTTTGTAAATAGCCGTCATGTTATAGTTAATTTTTCACTTGGAGCACGTCCTTTATGTTTTTATTAAGCAAGGATTTGTCGTAATTCCCTTCACATATATGATTATGAAAGGTTACAGCTTGCTTTACAAGCTTACAAAATTCTAAATAAAGGCCGAACATTATTATCATGGTTAAATGCTCAAACTGTCTAACAATTATTAACTATTTTGTTAAACTAAGGCTTGGCACGTTGTCATACATTTTACCACGTGTGCAATAGTAAAAAGAGCTATGAAAACTAGTTAATGATCATTACTAGCGTTTAGTAGGTTAAAAATAGCGAGATAAGATGTTGAAGGGATTTCACTTCGCTATAAAATATTTTTCGATATTTAATGTTGAGATCTTCTTTACGCCAAATGGTGCATAAGTCCACATGTTTTACTACTAATTTATTCATTCACCCAATCGCACCAGAAAGGTCCATTACCGGGTTTAAAATTAATGAGGGTTGCCTTTAGCTAGTCATTCTTAAATTAATTCATAGGCCCTCTCCCCCTATTGTTTTAATGCAGCTATTTATATTCTCCATAGATTTACTTACACCTTTCATGCTCATTTATTTCACACCGGTTTCATTTAGTCCTTCACCCCTTAATAAATTCTTTGGATGAATAATTTTTATGATGTACTAAATTCTCCGAGGAATACAAATAATCATAGAATTTATATATTTCTAAGGGCTTCTGTAGTTATGCTTTTAAACTAATTTATTTATTTCTACAACTACCGCGAAATAATTTTTATTAATCTCACTCTTTTTAAACTACATTTTTTCCGTTCGTAACTATTACAATGAAAATATATATATGAATGAGTAAAAGTGATCTACTATAATAATCGATAATAATAATATTATCTCTTGATAAGCGAGGTATATTGACCGATATGTATGATTATCCAATATCTTCCAAATTAATAATCATCGTGATCTACATATATTGTAATGCGTATAATTACAAGTAGATGTGAGTGGGGGTGCATGAATATATCACCGCACTATAAATAACGTATAGTGGTTTTCTTCAAATATCTTTATGGATCTTGTATATCGCATATACCAGAGGAGGTTGATAAATGGTACGTGTGTTTATAAATGTCAGTAGGAGATGTACAGCATTATAATTAATTTCGGCATATGCCACACCCCTATTTAATGTTATTATGCATTTCATTTAATCTTTTATATTGTTTCATTTATTAACAAAAACTACATGCGCATCCTTTATAATTACTCGATTGTTCAGAAAGCGAGTTGTTGAAAAGTATCCTTAGAACACTAGGACTTAAATATACCTCGATTATATTAAAGATATAACTTGTTAACCAATTCGCATGATTTTTCTTCTTTAACACCTAAACTATGATATAAATACTTTTAAAACTTCCAATCATTTTTTAATCGGTTTGGGGTATCAGTAGTGTTATTTATAGCGCGTCATTTAAGACTGGCGCTGTTAAAAGGAGTAAAGACTTAATATCAGCACTATTATAAGAGTAGCGTGAAATGGCTTCTCAGGTGCAGGGTCCCTTTCTTAATGATTCCCTCCCCTTTGGTCCTAAATTTTAGTTAAAATTAAAATGGGACGAGCTTGTAATTTTATAGCAGCGCCACATATGCCCCATTTTTTAGCTACATTTCTGAAGCTTAGATTTTCTAGATATATGACTGCAGGCACAGCATATTGGCACTTAGCTAACACTTCCTAAGCTTATATCTAATGGCACATCCGAGGCTCTTTGACAAAATAATACACTAGTGGTCGGTTTGCAACATAACGACATTGAATGGCTTCACAAGAAAAGGAGACTAAGAATGTGGGTGTGCCTATTTTATGCACACCATAACATCACTCTAGCAGACCCCCCTTGGTACATCACTAGGAGGTCCATAAACCCAATGCGTTTTCACTCCTCGACATTTAGTCATGAATTACAAACTAGTCGCTTTTCACCTGTGATGCCTTCCAGCTCTATTTAAATAATTTTCTATATTCCCTTTATAACTTTAATTAAATATACTGTTTAACAACAAACAAATTTATAATTCATTCCACCACTATTCATTCAAATATATATCACCCACTAATGGCTTTTAACTGTGGTACAGATTATCTTTTCCCTCGGGCCATTCCTCATCCTCCATGTATTGCATGCTATTCGTAGCGTTATACGTACATCTTCGGACCAAACGATGTCGAGCTCAAACCTTCAAAGCTTTCTACCAATCCATCCTCATCTTGCTAAGCTTGTGGATTGCCGCTACACGCGTCTCTGATTATAAACATCATTGGAGTGACGTTATAGCCGGTCTAGTCTTGGGGGCTTGTTATGCTATACTCTTCGTAAGAGAACGTCAGCTCTTTTTTGTCCGCCATATTGAAATAAGCACACTTGAGGAATTGTAATATTTATTATTTCGGCGATATGGGGAGGGTATTAAGTTTGATATTAATCTCGGGAGGGGTAGAAGTTATTTTTTGACAATATAACCACACTTTCTTTAAATATATAGGAGCTTTTGAATTTTAGCGGCGGAGGGAAGACTTGCTTTATTTTAATGAATTTTTAAAAGGTTAAAGTGCTTTAGTTTTTATTATTGAATACTACTTTGAGGCTTGCTACTTTGCCCTTGATTTACAAATGCATTCGACCTCAGGAGATTTAATTACTTCTCGCAATATCGGAAACATCTAAAATTTTACACGTTAGTATACTTGTGGCTAAATGTGATTATTAAAGTCTGTTGTTATAAATTAACTTAAACCGGCGTTAAGATAACCTACCTAGCGATATAATAAAAGTTTTTAATGAAGTTAGCAACTCTAACTTGTTTTTTTTACTTATTTCTTTATAACACTATTTTTTTAATCGCTGTTTATAATAATAAAAAAACTTGTGATGATTTGTTAGGGCCTGGAACGTATGCATATCTTTTGTAAACCTCTATTTACATTGCGGTTTTTAAAGGCATTTCATAATAATTATTGAACATTAGCTGAACTAAAAAATGGATAATGGATCATAAAGGCGTGCACATTGTGAAATCGGTGATTTCATATGGGGTCTAAACAGGTTTTTATGATAGTTTACTAATTTGCCCAAAAGATTAAGCGCAAGTTTGGAGATTTTTATTTAATTATTATGATAGAGAATTATTTTAGGAACAAAATACACCAAAATTGAATAAGATAGCGCCATTACTTTCAAAAATATGACAAAAATAGGAAAATATTAGCGTTATTTTAACCTTTCGAACGTTCATAACTTAAAAGGTGTTGGACCAAAAGGGCTAAAATTTCAAAAATTACTATAATATTTGATGCCTACATCTCACCAAAAATGATCGAAATCTGAGATTATTAGTTGAAAACGTTTCGATGTTTTATTTTTCATATTTAATTCTTGGGGCCTTAGGTGAGCTGTGCAATATACACCGTGGTCCCCCATTTAAATCGTGCATCTCAACGGGCTCGTGATGCCAGTTACGCCGAAGCCAGGGAAGGAATATCTAGACCTACCAATACACCACTTTAAAAGACACTGTGGGGCTTGCGTTTGTTGGAGAAAGTGTGCGAACTTTTTGATAAGTCTTTAAGTCCAACCGTTTAATTCCACTTTTTTTCTACCTAATTAACCGGCACCGATCTCGAAGAGCCCAACTTTTTGCATTTTAAGAGTGCATTTTTAAAGTTAATAATTTTTACAACATGCATATTATTCTACCCGACCTTCCCCTTAATCTCGATTCTTTCATTTATTTAACAAAATTTTTATTAAAAGTATAAAATAACTATAATCCTGCTTCCCCTTAAATAATTTTTAATACTTTTCTACTATCATCATCAAATAAACAGCGTTTTTAGATGCATTGCTTTATTCTTTTTTACTTAAATTTATATTCTGTATTTGTATTTACCAAATGCGACAATCGTCATTGTCTTTCAATCATGTGTTTTTTGAAATATATATGTCGCCAGAGTTTTAAGCTCTGCTAACATATTTTATTGTTTAAAATTACTGGCTCGCTTAATGTTATATATTGGTTAACATCATTATAGCAATTTATATCAAATTTAAAGGTAAATACATTTATTAATGCCTAATTACAAATGTTATATAGGTAGTATTTTGATCTCGTCTCCTTGAAAGCAAAATCTCGTCTCGCCCAGAATCTCATCTCGGTCTTTGGTCTCGTCTCGGCGAAAAATCTCCACAAGTCTATTAAAAATAATTCTACTCTTTAGTTTTTCTCCTTTATATAAATTATTATTATATAAATAATCAAATAACACTAGTCTACAAATTTTGACTTTGTGATTCCAGCCTGCAATCAGACCAATAATCCTGATAGAGAATTTTGCGCTGATCACAAATATGTTTTTAGTTTTTTCTCAAAACCTCTAGAAATAATGTTATAGGTGTAAAAAATGGCGTTTTTGGGGTATTTTGAAGTAGAACGCCATTTTAAATTGATATTGAAAAAAATTAGTGTTTTTGTGTAAATTTAAGTCTCATCTCCCCTTGTATTAATTTATTTTTTTCATTTCATCTCTATATTTAAATCTATACGCGTTTACGTGAACCCCTTCCCCTTAGCAAAATTCGTCCCACTATGTCTGAAAAAAGGAGTTCATTAGAGTTCATATCATTTTCATACTACACACGCGCTGTTTACTAACACATCTCTCTCTCTCTTTCTCCATCTCTTTCACTCCCGCCCCCATATCTATCCAAGCACACATGAAGGGGGCGGGAGTGGAGGAGAAAGAGAGGAGAGTATGTGAAGGGAGAAAGATATGTGTTGGTAAACAGCGCGTGTGTAGTGTGAACTCTATTGTACTCCTTTTTCCAGACGTTGTGGTACGAATTTGATAAGGGGAAGGGGTTCACGTAAACGCGTAATAATTTAAATATAGAGGTGAAATAAAAAAAATAAATTAATACAAGGGAGATGAGACTTAAATTTACACAAAAACACTAATTTTTTTCAATATAAATTTAAAATGGCGTTGGTATTCAACTTCAAAATACCCCAAAAACGCCATTTTTTACACCTATAACATTATTTATCTTAAAAACTAGAGGTTTTGAGAAAAAACTAAAAACATATTTGTGATCAGCGCAAAATTCTCTATCAGGATTATTGGTCCGATTGCAGGATGGTTTTTTTTTGTAGACTAGTGTTACAAAATTCAAGATGGGGTACAATATTTTTATTCAAAAACCGGTATAAACCTGTCATTTGCATATTTTAACTAGCCATGACCATTAGATAGTATTGGTTTTAGATAAATAATTTAAGAAAATAGTTGTAGCCCTCTGAAATAACCTTCATCAGTTCGTTTGCATTCATAAGAATTTAATGATTTCTAATGTTATAGAAATTTAAAACGTACAAGTGGATACTTTTTATCAATATTCATAACATAAGTAATTAGTTGCACATATTACAACGTTGTAAAAACAACAATTAAAGTAGCATTGTTACTGGTAGGAATAAGAGTTTTAGAGTTTTTAATAAATAGCACAAATATAGTTGTGGTGTTTCCCCCTCCCTGAATTATTATTACTTATTTTTATTACTTTACGCGTACACACGATTGTTTATTAGCTTATTTATTTTTGTTGGTTTGTTTATTCCCCCCCCCACACACACGCATATAAATATACGCTATTGTGCCGAATCCCTCTACGATTAAAATAGATTTATTACCAATTTTGATCGAGCACTTTCAATGGCCTTTGCGTTCGCGTTATATTAGTATAAGAATCTAAAGCGTATTTTATTAACATGAATTTGCAAGCGCTGGTAATTATTTAATTCGGTTCTTTTAAAAAGAAAAGCGCATTCATGTTATTATTAATTTTTATCGTAGTGTTATTATAAAAGAAGGAAAGCACATTCATCATTATTCATTTTTTTCATTTATTTTGTGTCGCGTAGTCATTAAATAAAATATTAAATCGGGACTTTAGAAATCCTCAAGTAGATATAGTCCTTCCTTTTTGGGCGAGGACCAAAACCTGTGGGAGGACCAACACCTTTTGATGGAAACAAATTATTGTCGCGTCGTATAATTAGAATAAAATAATAATAACCGTTCTAAAACAATTTTAATTCTTTCGCGCGCGAGCCGAAATGATTTAATAATAGTATTATAGCAAGTACTTTTCATCTACCATTTATTATGGTGTAAGCCCCATATTATGTCCCAAAATATTTACTTATTCCATTTTTGAATAATTCAGCTAGAGTTGTTAAATTGCTAACTTGCTTCAACTCCAGCTACCATTTACTCGAGTTTCTGCTCGGCCTTCGAGCATTTTTATATGCTTCTGTTCTGCCTAGTGCACCGAACAGCGAGCACATATTGTGCTAACGCGCATATTAAACAACTCAGTGTGAGTGCTCGCGTCTGGAGTTTGAAGCAAGTTAGCAATTTAACAACTCTAAATTCAGCCAAAAATTATTATATTAATAAAGCTTATGCTCATATATTCTTATGCAGTGCAAAATGGCACAGAAATTCTGTGACTTAGAGTTCACTTGTCAACCCTACCTTTATAATGTGAAATGTAATGCAAATGTAGTGATGTTTTGCAGCGCGCCATTTTAGACCAGCGCTTTAACAGGAAGAAAGAGACTAAGAAGCCATTTCATTATAAAGGTCCATCGTAAGACGCGCTTCCCTAGTGTAAGGTCCCTTTTTTTACTAATTCTCCCCCATGGTCCCAAATTTTAGAAAATAGGACCGCCACATCTGCCATTGCATTAGTTACATTAACCATCACATTGATGAAACAAATAAGGCATGAGGGGGAGGGGGTAATTTGTACTATTTCCTTTTTTTAAACATAAAATTGCAACAGTGAATAATTCAGTGGCGTAAATGAGGGGGGGGGGGAATTCCTGAAAAGTTTCTTGATTAATAACTAAATTAAATGGGTTAAAATATTATAGTTTAGTTACATCAAAGACTTTAAGACACTTATAAAAACCTAGAAACATAATATATATCATTCGCGTAACTAGAATTTTTTCAAGGAGTGGGTTATAAAATTTGCATGGTTAAATTTTTTTTTGTAACTATTTTTTTGGATAAAAATGATTTTTTCTAATAATTTAAATAGACAATAGCGTAAAAATAAAATATTAAAAGTAAAATTACAACAAATATTTATTTTTATAAATATACAATATAAAAATTATATAAATTGAAAATCATGGGAGGGGTTCTAACCCGAAAACCACCCCTCCCTATTTTTTTGAAATAAACTGTTTGTTGAGCTTTTACTTGTTACAGATAAAAATTAGCCGAAAGATAAAAATAATTTATTAATTATTTAAAAAATACAAAGGCTTAAAAACATTATTTTTTTGGATGGGTATAACAAAAACACCAAGCTTAGATAAAATTTATTTGATATTTTAACACTCCCTCCCCCCCCCCAAAAAAAAAAAATTTATACAAATCTGCGCACGCCCTGGCTTAATTGTTATTATAAAAGTAAAAGTTCAATGTCCTGTCCGGAACCTTCTATCGTATCAGCAAACTCATCTTAGTTTATTTAATATTAGTTTACATTTTATAGATAGGATAACTTAGATTAACAAACTTAACTGCACTGCACGCACAACAGCACACATTGTGTTGAGGATGATGATGACAATAACAACTAGCTAACACCCCCCCCCCTAGCATATATCTAATGGTCCATTGGGTCTCTATGAAAAAATAATAGACTAATGGGCGGTATTCAACACATCCACACTGAATGTCTTTACCAGAAAAGGAGACTATCAGTGGGGTGTGGCTCTTTTTCTTATGACTTAAATACCTCCTCAGCAGACCCTAGGGCGCGCCCTCTAGCGCGCCTGTCATAACACTATGCAAATGGCAACACAAATGCATAATGTGATTTATGACTCGAAAATTTTAGGGTTGTACCATGAGTTCAGCCTTAACAAATTCCTGGTAGTCTCATAATTTAATAAAATGCATTTGAAAGCAATGGATTGACAGGCAGAGAGGTCGCTGGTGTTTTTAAAAACCTTTAGCCGTTGTAGCCAAATTTATATAATTACTTTGATTAAATAATTACCGACTCAAAACATAATCATCGGAAAGAATGATTATAGGGATTTGTAGGGATACAAATTCATTTACATTGAAAGGATTTGGTTGTGAGACGCACAAGGTGATAAGAGAAAGAAAACACGAACTGAATTAACTTTAATCTGAATGTTTATTGTTATCTATTGGTATATAAACTCGCGATTTATAGATTCGTTACCATTGTTATATTTCCTCTTAATAAAATATATTCCAACCCCTTTCACTAAAGATTTTTAGTACTCCATCATAACTCAATTTAAATTTCTGTGCTTATATTTATTTTAATGCTAAGGATATAAATATGCAATGAATATATTGAAATTTTTTTTACATATCTTAAAAAGGCAACTTATATTTTATTCAAATAGCTAAAATTATTAAAATTTGAGTTACACGCGGCTACTTGTGGTATTATCCAATACCCAGAGTGTTCCTAATATATATCTGTATTTATCATCCTAAATGTGAATTACAAAATAAACGCACAAATAAATTACTATATTATGAATGATCGTTTAGGAAATTTTAAAGCCGAGATCTCGCTGATAAAATCTCGTCTCGAGGTCAAAATTCTCGTCTCAATCTGGTGCACTAGGCGGAACGGGAGAGCATATAAAAATGCCAGAGCGACAAGTCGAAGCAGGTGGCGTCTTTAAAAACCCACCGAAAATATTATTTACTTTGGAAACTGCTTAGCGAAAATGCACATTCGGAGAGAGATATAATGATAATTTTTGCAAAGCTTTTAAAAATTTCCATTCGATACGATATTTTTCTTCCCGTTAATCGCGTTTGGCTATTAATTAATAACTGGAAATAAATTATTTACAATCGTTTAAGCAAAAAAACATTTAATGCCCTGTTATTCTTTTTTTAATCTTTTCAAACACAACAAAAGCCCATAACAAAGGGAAAAACATATGTTTAGCGAAAAAAATTAAATACGACATTGTAAATAGTTTAAATTATGTAGAAAATTCCACCTATCTGAATAGATAATATGTTATTGTTATAACTGAAATTGGCGCCATCTATAATATGTTTTATGCTATAAATCTAAAAATCATGAAGAACGGTCCCGATATAAGACGGGTGGTAATAGCAAATCAAATAATTAAAACTCTAATCTATATGCCATCTAGAGAAATTTTTAAATATGATATTAATTAGGCTAAATTTATCCCTATCTTATTATAGCATGTGATTCGAAAAGAATAACAGACATATAACGTTTTCGCTCTTATTGGAGCACATCAGTATGCCAAAGTCAACTTTCTATTCACATACTAATTAAGATTCTAATTTAAAATTTGCATTAGATGATATATTGATTGGTGTTATTATTTAATTCGCGGTTGTCACCGGTCGTAAATCGAGTCCTTTCCTCATAATACTTAAACCGGAATCGTTTTGAATTCTTATTTCGGTATACCGTTGAAAAATCTCAAAATATATATCATAAGATGTTGCCATACGCATGGAAATATAATTGTGTATAGTTATCTTTATTTCTTTTATTACTAACGAGTTCGGGTTGAAATTTTAAAAACGCTTTCGGTTCGGGTCGGTTCTGGTTGAAAATTTAAAAACGCTTTCATTTCGGGTCGGGTTCGGGTTGAAAAAAGTGACTTTGCAGGACTCTAAGCCCCACTAAGATTCGAAACTCCTGATTTGATAGGAGTAGAGCGAATTTCTAAATGAAATCGCTTAGCCATCCGTGTCCGGGATGGTATGAGACAGCTTTAAAAACTAAAGTCAGTAACGTGGGTGCTGGATATGAAATTAAATGCGCTTATTGTAATGGATCTTTAAAGATTAAAACCAGTCTTTTTGTTTATATAGTACGCCTGTGGGAAATTTTCGATTCGAGAGTCGAATTCAGATTCGATTCGAAATTTCGAACCGAATCCAAATTCGAATCCATTGGTCTATATTTCGAATCGAATATTAACATTTTGAGATTCGAAAATCCGAATCGAATCTTTAAAAAGGGATTCGAAAAATCAATTTTACTTGATAGTTATTTTTAATATAACAAAACGTGAAAAATTAAGCTGTTCTCATCTTTCCGTAAATTAGTTATTTTCCCCGATTACTAAATTAAATTTTTGTAAGTATACACAAAATATATTAATCATAGCTTTTTACTTATGTTGTGAAGTTCAACTTTCAAAAAAACTTCTAATATTTTTGCTAACATTTTAGGTCAACCGTTTTTTAATGTTAAATATTATTTTTATCCTTTAGGGACTATGTTAAATTTAGATAATTTTGATACTGAAGAAGAAAAAAAGTTAATGATTTGGGACCATTATAAGTCATCGAATTATGTTACCTGCAATCATTGTGAATATATAACAAAACTGACTAAAAAACAATTCTTCATTGTTTTAGGGATATCGATATTTTATCCTCGCCTTTAATATTTATATATTCAATCTTTGCGTTTTAAATAAATTTTTTGAAATGTTAAAATTAATTTAATGCCATATTTAAGAGTTAAAGAAACTTGAAAAATATTCGATTCGAATCTTAAAATTTGTTTCGAATCGAATTCGAATCTTTATTTTAATATTCGACGAATCTCGAATCGAATATTTATAAAAAAAAAAGTCTCGAATCCAAATCGAATACTAAAAATATTCGATTCGATGAAATCCACAAACGTAGTTTATAGTTATGAAATCCAACATAGAACTATATGCGAATCAGAACTATCCGTTTAGCTTAAAAGTGCATTATTATAACAGTTGTCAGTATTTTGTTTTTCATGGGCGCCAAGGGGAGTGGTGCAAGATTTTGCTTTATGTTAAAGATGTACTTAGGGCAACGGTATTTAAGTGGACAATTTTTAAATAATGATACTGACTATTTCTGATATGAGCAACTTTTTTGATATTATATTTGTCATAAAATTGTATTATGAAGGTTTGTCAACTTTTTTATGAAAAACATTGATTAAAAACTTGATCAAGATCCCTATAATGGCATCGGAAGATATTTTTAAGGGGAAATTTACAACTTGTTGGCAACAGGTTTTATAGTAATGAAAAATTGATAATTTTTTTCGTTATTATCACATAGCGTAATAATTTATTTACACGGGAAAACCCAAGTATATTATAACACTTAAGATTCATTTAATCCAGACTTTGAGAATTGGCATGATTTATGAATGAGAGATGGCATAATTAAAAGACTTAAAATAGGCAATCGTCATTTTATTTGACCTTCTCCCAAGGGGATCTATTTATGAGTTATAAAAGTGGGACATTAGCATATTATTATACTTGACATTGAAAAGAGACTTGATTCTGAAAAATCAATAGAACAAGTAAAAATATTTATTACTTTTTACCAATAAATCCAAAAACATTAGCGGAGTTTAACATGCTGTGCCTAATTATAGAGTATAAGATGCCATCGTATCTTATAACAAACTAGCTGTGCCCGGCCAAGCGTTGCTTTGGCTCAGTCCTTAAGTGGTTAATTAAGTATAAGCTATTAATAAGACTTATCTAAAATGGGGTCATATATGAAATAATTTATAATGTGAAAGGTCCGAATGATTTTATGAACCCACTATTTTTAGTATATATTTATATAATAAGACAAACCAAATGCAAATTCTGTTTTAGTTATCAAATCCGACTAAAATTAAATGTTTTTGAAAAAATTGCTTATTAATGCTGTTACTTATTATACAATAATATCATTATTTTATTTTTCTAGTTAGATGATTTATTTGAAATACAATTTTCTTTAATATAATAAAATAATTAATTGAAGGATGGATAATTATTAAAAATATGCTTCTATGATCGACCATGTGATAATAATGACAAAAACTGCATAATTTAAATTTTATTTATTTAATTTAAATAGTCTGTTAAACCCCAATAATTTTAACCGTATACTGTAACATTTTTATTATACTTTTAAATATCTAATTCGAGAAAACTTCAGCTTTGTATGTATGACGTCATTATTGTATATGCTGCTATAAATGAAACTGGACGGGAAATGTCAGATATTTTTAAATCAAAAAGGTATTTTAGGAATCTGAAAAAGCTATTTTACCCCTGGCCTATCTGGGCATCTACGGCTAAATTTTCGCTCGAATCGGATCTGAAGTTTCAGAATTTAGCCCTTTTTTAAAACCAAAAGGCCGAGAAATGTCCGATATTTTTAAAACTAAAAGTAATTTTAGCAATCTGAAAAAGCTTTTTTACACCTGGCCGCCCTGAGAACCTACGGGTAAAGTTTCGCGCGAATCGGGCCGGTTTCAGAATTTATTCTCATTTAAATATCTAATTTAATAAAAATTAATGATAGATAAATAATGACATTTATATATAAATAGCATTTACTCAGAATAATCAACGTTGGACTATTTTATATTACATTTAAACTATATATACTTTCATCTTTCTCATTTAAAATATCTCATTTAATGATAATGAGAAAAATTCATCTTCTTCACCTATATATTTTCTCAAATAATCTATAATTTTATTTATTTCAGGTTAATTCATAAATTTTATGTTGTCACCGTTAAGAAAAGATGACGTTTAAGAAATTTAATTCATAAATTTTATGTTGTCTTGTCACCGTTAAGAAAAGATGACGTTTAAGAAATTTAATTCATAAATTTTATATTGTCACCGTAAAGAAAAGATGACGTTTAAGTAATTTAATTCATAAATTTTATGTTGTCACCGTTAAGAAAAGATTACGTTTTACAAACTACTATAAGTGATACACTTTTACTACAGAACCGTCTGTCTGTATATTCAAATTTTCGACGAACGCGAGGAGGTGCGTTTGATTGACATTTTATTGAACGTCAAAACGTATAAAACCCAATATCTCGAAAATTAAAAGGAATTTTAGGAATCGGCAAAGGCTATTTTACCCCTGGCCGCCCTGGGAACCTAGGGGTAAACTTTCGCGCGAATCGGGCCGGTAGTTTCAGAGATTAGCCCTTACATACATATATACATACATATATACACTTTACTTTATATATATAGATTGTGCACTTTTTCATTGCCTAAATGCTCATATCGAATGTACCTCACTAAAAATGACGGCTTAAATTGCCTAATAAAATTTAATGGAAAAAACGGCTGTTTGCCTGTCTATACTCTATAGTATTTATTAGCCTATGACTTTCTTCCTACATTAGAATTCAACCCTTGTTTAAACTAAGCCTACTTATAATATCTCAGTTTCCTAAATAATTAATTTTTCAATTCTAATTACAAGTAAACATTAACTTACTAATACACTCTAGGCCTAGCCAAGCCCCCTAGCAGGCCTGAAAGTCGGCCTGCTAGCGGGATCTGTTAAAAAAGTGGGCCGATTAAAGACAAAGCAAGTCTTTAATAGACTCTATAATTTATCGACATTTTTTACATTGATTTTATTAATAATCTAATGTTTAGATAACTATACTTGCAATATTTTATATATCCGAGTATAATTGGTTGCCTAAAGTTATACTAAAATTTAACATGAAGGTGCAATTGGACAATATCTATGGAACCTTTTCAAATAATTAATAATCAACATTATAAATAAATTTGTTTAAATTGATTGTAGTTATAATAAATGAAAGACTTAACACTTATAGTTGCAAATATAAAACAAGGTTTACCATTTTTTTTGACCCCAATATCAATGTAATATATTATTACTGTATAAATAAATAGTACCAAAAATAAACATTCAAATCTGATATACATTATATATGAAAAAGAGTTTGTATTATAATTATTCAGACTAAATACTAAACAAACCATATAAATAAGAAAAGAGTGCTGCGTTTATAATAAGGTTTTAGTAAAAGTGAATCTTTTTTAGTAAACAATTTGAGCATCGAGGGGGGGGGGGGGTTTGTGTGGGCGTCACCATCTTGCTGACGACGCGTCGGATAGCAGACGCCGCGCCGATCAGATACTAATCTTCGTAATCTTTATCATCTTCAATATCACACTAAAAATTAAATAATTTAATTCCAAAATTTTATAAAAATAAATCTATATAAGGTTACAAGATCAAGGCAAAATATCTAGCAAGCTTCAAAAACGCCTTAAAATTTATAAAATGCTAGATAATTTAAATGTAACGGGCAATTTTTTTTCATGTTTTTGAAGAATTGCTAAAAAGCAAGTATTTAAAAAATTTATGCAATACTTAATTAACCAAATGGTAGAATAACCTAGAGATTTTAGAATAACAAGCTGAAAAGAAGGTAATTAATGCTATGTATATGACCTATTATACTTTTTTTGAAGAATAACATTAATACCATTTGTGAAACCTTGCATTATTAGAAGGATAGCAAAATATTTGTAGACTTTTGTTTTTAGCCAGCTAGTTCATAAAGTTTGATGTTTTTTTCCTTTCTGGTAATAGATGGTACAACTCGACGTTTTTATAAGGTTTCATATGTTATAAAATGATTACTTCAAATATAATTATTAGAAGTAAGCACAGGACTGAATATAGGATATTTATAAGAAATCTCATTTAGATAAAATTAAGAAGAAGCCTTACTGGATTGCAAAATATTTCAAGATTAAAAAATTAATATAAAAAATTCAAAAATTATGATTTACTAAGAAAAATTTATAAAACCCAAACATTTTAATATATTTGTAAACAAGAAACTAAAACACTATCAGGCTGAATGTTTAGTGAAATTCATATCTTAAAGATATAGGTCTAAGTACATTGCAATATTCTCGAGTAATACTAATTTCATCATTAAACTCCACCTAGAGCCCTGCACGGGCCGCCCGAAGCCCGATCGGGCCGGGCTCGGGCAAAATTTAATAAAACAATCGGGCCTTGGGCTAGGGTTGGGCCTGATGAGGCAACCCGACGCCCGAGCCCGGCCCGAATCGACTAAGGCAAACTAATCTTTTATAAAATATGATCTAAACAAACTGAACTAGATATAAAAAATTATCTTCGTACACCATACACAATATTTCCACGTCAGCTTTTTTCCCCTGTCTATTGAAATATTTTGGCCTAAATTGCAAATCTTATTCTGGTATTTAAATAAATTCCTAGTAGCCTTACATTAGAATTAAAATAAAGAACTATTTTAAAGAGTGTTTTTTCTGGAACTGTTAGGTAAATATATTTTAAATAGTTAGATATCCATTAAGTTAAATAAATTGTAGCGAGTGAAAATGAAAAATTTTATTTTAAACTTATCCTAGTTGTAAATTACGAGTAATAACAATTTAATGCTTTATGTATTTATATGGTGAAATGATTTTCAAAAATTTTAAAATAATTTTTTTAATTTTCTATTTGAAAAATCGAGTCGGACTCGTGCTCGGGTCGAGCCCAAAAATAAAAAGTTGTTCGGGCTTGAGCCGGGCTCGGGCAAAATAAAAACTGTAACGTCGGGCTCGGGCAGAAAAATTTTCATTTTGCAGGGCTCCACTTCCACCGCCAAATAAGGATAAATCCTTCATAAAACTATATTTATAAAATCTAAAAAAAATTTTATAAGTTTATCTGGAAATTTTAATTTGATATAATTTTTATTAACATATAAAAACATGTTTTACAGCATATATTAACAGAATTTGATGCACAAATATGGTTGCATTCATTATATAGATCCCATTTAAACATACTATAAATCATGCTTAAGTTTAAGAAACTTCACTTATTTAACATTTAACTTGCCTTTATTTAATCTTTGAAGGCAACAAAGCTATATATTTGTGAGCAAAAAACATTAATTTCTAGAAACTAAATTATACAAACTTAACCTCATTTATTAAATATATGCATCACATTATTTGTTGCATTAACTTAGAGAAACATGCACAAGGTCTATTTTCCGAGCAATCATTATAATAAGAAAGTTATACCCCCAATATTAAAAAAAATATAACACCCATTAAATATATGTAACATAATTATACTGTAGCCAACTGTCTGCCTATGTTTCCAATAGTAACAGCTCCAGAAAAAAATATGCTTGGGAGCCAAGAACGTACGTATATAAAATCAGGTTCTGTATATCTATACCATTTTTAGAATTTATAATCATTTATATTTAATATGAAAAAACATCTTATATTTGATATAATTTAGATCATTTGTTTTGAATTCATCAACAACTTAAACCTAAATAATTATGATTTTGGAACTAATTAAATTAATATTTTACTAAAAATATCTTTCCCTACAAGATGAGAAAAAAATTCCAAGCAACATCATCAAAAAATAATTAAATTAATAATAAAATAATCAGTAAATTAAAAAAAAAATAAATAATGTACAATAAACAGTAAATAAATAATATTAACAAAAAATAATTACTTATAAACACCATGGTAAACTAGAAATTGGCAAATAAATGTAGCAAAAAATGCCACTATTAGTCCTAGCATAAAACCCACTCTAGATCTATCAAATAGCCACCATAGCCCAACAGATAATGCAGCTAATGTCAGTGAAAACTGCATATTGTTTGCAAAATCGATTTTCTATCAATAAATAAGTTCACGAGTCACAGAAAATCCACAATAAGATTAATTAAAAAATAAATTTTACACAATTATATTACCACACTAGCATGATTAATTCCAATAAACACAGCAACACATCTCATTATACTTGACCATTCTCTTTTATACAAATTAATATCACCAAATTTATAATCCAAATAAGGATAGAGAAGGCCGATTACAACTATTTTAATAAATATGATATAAGTTTTAGGATACCTGAAACAAATCCACAAGATGGTGGCACCCACCAAACAGTATATAAGAGGTTAGAATTTGAGCCTTTAGGAAATATTGTAATGTTTCTTTGTACTTGCAATAAATTAAGGACTAATGAGAAAATAACGCCAATGCTGAACAATATGCTTGCCCATATTAAATGAGAAAACTTTTTATAAAACATTTTAAACGCCGATCTTAGGCGCAGGCTATATATTCTGTAATCCAAGTGAAAATAACAAATTTAAAAACGTGTTACGTTCTATTCCAGAGTGGTACAAAAACCATTAGTCTATGACAAAAACAATACATCGCATTCATTCATATGTTTGCTTTTGTTCATATATCACTTTTTTTAAATCTACCATATTTGTATCTTGATTCTATCTAATATAATAATATCACTATTACTTTCAGATTGGACCATTCTCTAATGTTATTGCCTTCTGATAAATGCATGGGCTTAGCCAAGGGGGAAAGGGGCTGGCTGCTGCCCCTCTCTAAATCCAAAAATTTGTTGCAATTTATTAAAATTATGATTAAATTTAAAAAATGGTTGTTTTGCCTCTCCCTGCATTGCTGCCCCCCTCTAATTCCAATGCTGGATACGCCCATCGATATATAGAAAAAATTTAAATATTTTTAGACTAAAATAGTGCTAAAAAATCAAGGGAAAGAATGATGGCAAAAAAACAAACAAAGATTTTGTTATTAAGAAGGGGGAATATAAAACCCATTCCAAGAGGCAGTAAAAATGTTCTACAGAAAGATATGAATGCGGGAGTGTTGTTCCATTAAAAATTTACCAAATAATAATGTCTTATAAGAACCATAACAACTATTAAAAAATTATACCTATTAAACATTTGTTGTTATACAGTTTTAAGGTTTTGGTTATCGAAATAAAGCTAAAGCAGTTTGTAGCAGGGAATGGGGTACAACATAGAAACCCAAAATCTCTTAAGGAAAAATGGAAAGGTGGTTTTTATAAAGAATTTAAAACATACATTTAATAGGATAAATGTCAACAAAATGTATAAATAAATATTTTAACTACTCTTAATGATTATGGGGAAAAAATTGTGACAATATTTTTTTAAAGACCACAAATTTGCAACATTTTCAGAAGTAAAAAGTGCTTTTCGGTCGATTTTTATATATTATATTATAAACTTTTTAGAAAATGAGGAAAAAAATTTGCTTGACTTCGCCATTAGGTTCTTATTTTGCTCTTTTTAAAATTCTCCATTTTTTTAGAATTGTTTTGCTCAATCTGCAATTTTAATCACGTGAATAAATCGTCTGCCTTTAAATTTTGAATTGCATAACGTTTCTACAATTATTTTACAATTGTGGTTTGTCAAAAAATAAACTATTTTGGACAAAAATATGTAAAAGTAATATAAAATATATAGTCCTTACTTTTATAAAAATTTACTCAAAAAACAGTTAATGTTGCAGTCAGACAAAATTCAATGCCTCAATTTTTAAATATAATGAGTTTTAACAATTTTAGGCTTTGTGTCGTCCGGGGAAAAAGATGATTGTTACGACCGAAAAAGAAAACTTGCGAGAGGTAGGAAAAGTGAAAATAAATTTTCAAAAGAAAATATTTAAGATTATATAAAACTGTCAAGAGATTAAATTTAAAGCAAGCTATTTGTTTAAAAAAATAAATATAATTGATTGTACTTCTGTTTGATACTATTTTGTATGTATTATACAATTGTAACGATCCGTAACCACTCCATCCGTTATTTATTATAATAATTACTTTTTGATTATATAAAATGTACGTTTACGCATTTTGTTACGAATAGTGATATGTACGTTTACGCATTTTTGTAATAAATAGTCATATAGTTAGATATGTAGAAATGTATTTATGATACATAATAAAATCTCTGATTCACGTATCACATATCCTTTAAACATCTGAGATATCTAAATCTTCCCCTACTAAGTAAACGATCCCCATATCCACTTTCCCTCCCTTTCATCAACAATTACCTGGACAACGGCATATACGTTTATCCTTTCCCACTAGATAAAATGTATGTATGTATGTATGTATGTATGTATGTATGTATGTATGTATGTATGTATGTATGTATGTATGTATGTATGTATGTATGTATGTATGTATGTATGTATGTATGTATGTATGTATGTATGTATGTATGTATGTATGTATGTATGTATGTATGTATGTATGTATGTATGTATGTATGTATGTATGTATGTATGTATGTATGTATGTATGTATGTATGTATGTATGTATGTATGTATGTATGTATGTATGTATGTATGTATGTATGTATGTATGTATGTATGTATGTATGTATGTATGTATGTATGTATGTATGTATGTATGTATGTATGTATGTATGTATGTATGTATGTATGTATGTATGTATGTATGTATGTATGTATGTATGTATGTATGTATGTATGTATGTATGTATGTATAAGCCCCGATGACAAACAAGAGCTTTGCTAAATCGGCAAGCTAAGATTGAGTCCCATCTGACACCATTGGTGCATCTCGGGCCACGCTAACCAAAGGTTACGTGTTCAGTTTCTAGTAGGTTAGTGGTTAGTTTGTTAGTATGCTAAAGCGAAGATCATTATTGTTAGTAATAGGAAGCATTAAATTAAAAGCAAAAAGCAGAGCATGCGCGAGACTAATATAAGCATATAAATATTAAGGATACGACACTTCCTTGAGATTGTGGTGAGAGGACTTAAAGGTTTTCCATTGTTTGCTAGAGCATCGGACTCGGGCTCACGGATCGATGGTGTGGAAAGAAAGTATTTTTACGATGTGGTTGGTTTGAGGGGCTACCGATTCTCCATTCAGATTGTGGTACACGAGCTAGAAGGCTCTCCATGGTTAGCTAGTTTGGGCGTCGGACTGGGGCTTATTTACGTTGCAGTTGGGTTGAGGGGCTACCGATTCTCCATTCAAGGCCTAGAAGGCTCTCCATGGTCAACTAGTTTGGGCGTCAAACTCGGGCTCACGGATAGACAAGATTATTCTAAAAAAAAGTTACTATTTGGTATGTTGTTGAGTTGAGAGACTAGATGAAGTTGAGGCGGTTGGGAGGGGATACTTTGTGGGGAAATTGGAGGAAGAGAAGGTTTTCCAATCGGATCTGTTTAGCTTATGGAGATTATAGTATTCCACTCGTGGTTAAGAGAGCGAAGTTCAGAAAAGGTTTTGTGGATCCAGGATCCTTGACATTTTAGATTTTTTAGTTGGGGGGGGGGTCTCCATAGTTTTAATCTTAATCAAATGTTTAGTCCATTGCGTCTTGTCTGGTGGGCTAGGAAGTTCCACTTCCGTGATATTATTATGTATTTAATTAGAGGGATTTCGCAAAGGGTCCAAAGGTTTGGGTTGCTAATTACCTCCTCATCACTAATTTTGGTTTACAGCGCTCGTCCCTTAGTAATTTTATCCTAGATTTAATACCATAGGCGAGGGGATATTTTAAAAGAGGACCCTGCACGAAGGAAAAGCTTTTTGCGATAGACTCCATTGATGGTGATGGCAATAAGTCTGTTTGTTCCTTTTAACATCTTATGTCTTAAAAGCCGGGCTGGTTAGAACTCTATATATAATTATCTAAGATCACAAAATATGGGATAAATTATCATAAAATGACCAATTTTTGTCTATAATATATATGTATGTTAGCATACTTTAAAAATCAACTATAATTTTCATTTGAGATTGTTTCCCGTGGCACCCGCGCACACCTAGACCAATTTTATGTTTGGGGTGATACTATTAAATCTCACTTGTCATCTTCCCTTTATTTGAAGTTTTTTTTAAAAAACTTGGTATTTTAAAAATTCACTAAAAATTATAACAAACCTTTAAAATAGTGCAACCCGTTGTCACTCGGGTATATTTGTACTCTTATTCAATAACGCAATCAAAAAAATAATACACTTTATTATTTATTCATATAAAGATAAGTCACAATATTTATATATATTAAAATGATCGACAATTATCTCAAAACCAAAAACGTAAATGAATGTTGATGGCAAATAGGAATATGCGGAATAGATTCCACCTATAGATAAAAATATTTCTATTCTTTATTCTACTCAAATATTTTTAATTATCCCTATTGTATCCACAATAAAACTTAGAGCTTCCCAATTTCCCTTCCAATTTACGCCATCACCGTGCCTTCCTACACCCTTAACCCCGCTCCCTATCGTCTTTGTTAGTTGGTCATTTTTATTGTTTTGATCTTGCCTTGTATCGGTCTCAAAAGCAAAATATCGTCTCGTCTCGGGTGTTGTTAGAAGGATCTCGTCTCGCTTAAGAAAAATCACGGTCTCGTCTCGTCTTGACAAGAAATCTTAACTTAAAAAAATTTATGCTATCTAAATTTTTTCACTAATTTATTTAAATTATAATATAAATTAATATAATTAAAAAAAAGTGTTAAACCATTTTCTAAGCGAAAACCTTTCTAAACATGTCACTTATTTAAGTTAGTTAGGACCTTTAATGAGCACTGGCAAAAATAAGTTGTTTTTTTTAGATATAGTTAATTTATTGATCTAAACATAATATTAAATGGTACAATTATATAATAATGATATTTTAAAAAAGCATTATATGAGTAATATTTCTTCATCTTTCTCTTTTAGAAGAGGTCAGGAATCCAAAAAAGATTTGAAATTAAATTTTGCAATTAAGATAGCTATTGTTTGTTTCAATACAAATGCTGGGGAATACTTAGAGGGAGGGGTTCGCCTGTCTATTTCTTTAAATAAAGCCAACGCCATTTTTCCATAGGATTCTGAACAGGAGGAAACTATTGGGATAAAAATACTAGAGTCCAAGGAGCTTGCGTTCTTCAGCGGGGGCCATGGGGTCATAATTAAGAGTAGAGGGGACAAATAGGTCTATGCATGTAAATCCCATTTTAAAAGGAGACCATTTTCCCATGGGACTAGCGAGGAACCGTCAGGGCGCATTGGAGCTTCGAAGGAATGATCTGAAGGTTCAAGTATGGATGAAATTTTGGACTTTTTAAGGGCTGACTGGATAATGGAATTGATTTTAGAGTGTCGCAAGTGTCTAAATTTATTAAGTCTGCATTGTAACGGGTGGCGTGCTTCTTCCTAAATTAAAAAAGATTTAGCCCTATGAAGCAGTTCGTTCCTAAAGAATTTACGCATGTTTGTTTTATTGTTATAGAGTTTATTTTATTGTTATAGAAACCTGAAATGCATCAACGGACACTTTTCGTCATTATTCATAGCAATATTAATAAGTTGCACACACTACAACGTTGTATTAACAACAATAAAAGTAGTATTTTTAATGGAATGAGAAAAGTGGAATTTTTTTTTAAAATTGCATATATATAATTTAAGATCAAATACTTTTACATCCAAAAAAGAGATTATTATATTATAGATACTGTCGTGGTTGCGCATGCGCGCGCAGCCGCAGTCAAGTCTTCTACTCGCAGGCGCACCCATGCGCAGTCTCTTATGCGCAGGTGTGCACAGCCAAGTTTCCTATGCGCATATCATAGCGTCTCTCCCCTCCCCCTCATCTCTCTCTCTCTCCTTGCTTTGTTATACGCGTGCTAATGCCAGCTGCGCTGGCAGGTCATGCGTGGATGAACACGTTTATTGTACTGAATAATTAATATTTTCTCTCGTTCGCGTTTTAACTTTTCGCGAGAGATATCATTATTCTCGTTTTTTCTATAACATAATATAAATGTCGTTTTTTGCTTATCTTCGCGCGTAACTTATGAATTAATACCATCGGATAAATATATGGAAATAAATAGTTTCTAAATTGGAATAAATTAAATGAAGGTAAAAAAAAAATTATTAAGTATTAACGTACTAATGTTGTTTCAGAGTGATTAAATAGTAATCTTTTTATTTTATTTCTTTTTCAGATAATAAGACTTTATATTATACCTCCAACTATTTACTTGATCACTTATTAACTTTACCCATTTTTTAAATATTTTAGCCATGAAATAATTTTTAATAAAGCCTATACTCTCATAGACTAGATAGACTGCTCATGCCATATGTGTGTCAAATTTTGTGCAACTTGTAGAGAGGTAATTGGAGTGCGAAGTGCCTCAGGGGATATGTTATATAACGATGTGTTGTCAATCAAATTATCGTTAATTGGTTATATGCGGAATGTATTATATACGTTGGATATACACGTTTTTACTCACTTTCTATTATTGTATCGCTTCGAAACCTGTCTGTAGTAAATAAAGATCCCCAACTCTAATAGTGGCGTCGTGAGTAGGATAAGCTTACGCGGGAATGCAGAAATATAAAACAACGGCTAACATCGACGCTTTTATAACACAATTTGAGCTATTCCTAAGGAGCAATAAGACGGAAACAGATGAGCAAAAAGCAGCTTTATTATTAACCAGCCTTGATGGGGAGGCATTCCAATTAATACTAGAGGATTATAGACCGCAAGAGTTGACAGGAATTACATATGAAGAAGCTAAAAATAGGTTAAAAAAATTATTCCAAAGAAATTCATGCGCGAGGGCAAAGAGGTATGAATTCTCAAAGGTCCGACAAGGCCAGGGAGAGACGATAGACACGTACGCTAATAGACTCAAGGCCGGAGCTAACAGCTGCAACTTCGGAAACGAAGAATTGCAGAACAGAATCGTCGACCAATTCATTATAGGATTGCGCGATAGAAGCTTACAGGCGAGACTGTTGGCAGAAAATGACATCAAATGGGACCGCCTCCGCGAGCTGGCGTTAACGGCCGAGACGATACACGGGGGGCTAAGCTTACAAGACGGGTCCGAAGAGGCGCGGAGCGTAGTGGCGGGACGAGAAGCGTGGCCTGGGCCGGTCCGAATTCCCAGGTTAAAACATGCTTTAGATGTGTTAACTGTAGATATATATATTAATAACGAATTATTCCAATGCATCTTCGATACCGGCGCCACGGTATTGATAATACCGGCGCGAAGATGGGCGAAGGAGATCCCACGCAACAAAGACCCCGTCCCGACGGTGTACGCGTACGGCCACGAGGAAATAAAGATCGTAGCCAAGGTGCAAGCTGATGTCCGAATGGGGACATGAGAAAACAGCTGTCGTTATTGATAGCAGACGTAGCTGGGCCGCCGTTGTGTGGGATCGATTGGATCCAAGAATTTGAGCCCGAAATTTGCGAATTCGTTGGAACTCCAGAGCTGCGGCGGAACGGTTCGCGGTAAACTACGTAGAAAGACCGAAGGATTCCAAGTCCGAGATCCTGCACGTGATGAAGCGGGGACGGCTGTTATTCGAGGGGACAATGGGTTAAACTGTCTTTTACATTAACGTTACCGACTGAATTTAGCTCAACTGGTGTATTTTAACACTGTAATTTTGCCCTGTAACAGTCAATTTACCTTCCTCACTAGTTTATAAATTAAAACAAACTTCAAAATTAATATTATACAAAATAGCAATTAATATTGATGGCGCTATATTATTAAACAAACTTCAATCGCAGTTCTTACATTTTTATTTTTTATGTGTTATGTAAATGATATTTATTTTAAAAGGTGTTTTTAATATCTACCCATTGCAATATTATTTATTTACTCTTTTAAGATTACCATGTTAACATCAAAATGGTAGAAAAAAGGGTACACATTTTGTGCGTTGATGAGCAGTCTATCTAGTCTATGATTGCAAAATCGCACAAAAAAATTAGAGACTGCCTGTCAACCTTACCTTCGTAATGTAAAATTAAATGTAAATGTTAAAGTGCTCTAAGAATATTTTATGACATTGACTCAATTGCTCCTTACTCCCTTGATTCATACCAACAACTCAAATTTAAACATCCCCCATCTTCATCGGCAAATGGACCCCTTACAGCCTCTTCCATAAAACTAGACTCATCCGACATTTGGGAAGCCTTCAATTCCTTTCCCATCGACTCTGCAGCAGGCCTTGATGGTTTCCGCCCCGTTTATTTACAAGACCTGATTAACCTCCAAAACGTGAGCGCTGCAATTTTACTCAACTCTATAACGTCCCTATGCAATTTAATTGTCAACGGTAATATTCCTACCGAAATAATCCCTATATTGTTCGGCGCTAAACTCATCGCTATCAAAAAACCTGATAATTCGGTAAGACCCATTGCTATTGGCAGTGTTTTCCGACGTATTATATCAACACTCATTTGTAAGACAATCAAATCCAGTTTAAGCGACAAGTTAATTCCTCATCAATTAGGGTTTGGGGTTAAAGGCGGCTGTGAGGCTGCCAGTCACGCTGCGCGGATAAGTCTTCAACAAATTCCCTCCAATCACTGCATGGTTAAATTGGACTTTGCCAGTGCATTCAATAATATTCGCCGAGAAACGATAATTAATTCCTTCATTGATGAGTTCCCATAGTTTGCAAATTACATCAGTTTAAGTTACGGTTGCATATCCAAACTAAAGTTTGGGGACTTTTTAATTGAATCGGCAGAAGGTATTCAACAGGGTCACCCTCTAGGTCCACCTTTGTTTTGTCTAGGGATCAAAAATTTAACCGAATCTCTCTCAAACCAATGCTCTTTATCATTAAACGTCTGGTACCTAGACGATGCCACCCTATGCGGTCCTCCGGAAGAAATCTCTAAGGCCATTCTTTTAATCCGAGATTATGAAGGTATCCTAAACCTGAAATTAAATATCTTTAAATTTCCAATTTTTAAGCCTTTTTTAAAAGTTGAAATGAAGTGTTTAACTCATCTAGGCTCACCAATAGGTGGGCAAATCGCCTTAATAGAGTTTTAACATAGGCACTTATCAACTCTTTCCTCGAAGACGGAAATTCTTAATACCCTCCCAAAACATCATGCATTTTATACAATCCAAAATTATTTAATATCTCAAAAATTCAACACTGCTTCCGGTCATCATCAGCTTTTTTATTACCCGAGATTTTAAAAAGCTACGATAGCTTCATGAAAAACACGCTAGAAGCCATCCTTAATATCAAATTCAGCACTTCTTTGTGGCTCCAAGCCTCATTACCTACCAAAGCTGGCGGCTTAGGCATACGCCCAGCTACCTCAATTTCTTTAGCAGCTTTTATCTCTTCGTATAAATCCGCTCAAGGTTTGATCGACCGATTAATCACAACAAGTGAGGATCCTTCGCTTGTGCAAGCTCTAGATGTCTGGTCCGCCAACGTCAATCCAGGGACCGATTTCCCCATAACCTCAAGACAAAAGGATTGGGATACTGGCCTCGTATCGCGCTCCGTTGATTACCTCTTATCGAGTTGCGACGCCCGCCAGCACTTCAACCTTAAATCTTTGGTTTCTGATGGATCGGGTCACGAGTGGCTAGAAGCTTATCCTAGCTCACTTTCTGGATTGATGTTGGAGCACCCAAAGCTAGCATAATCCATTGCCCTCAAACTAAGAATTCCCTATTCAAAGGAATATTCTTGCCGCAACTGCTCCCAGAACATAGACATTTATGCAAGGCACCTCCAACACTGCCTTTACAATAAATTTAAATACATAAGGCACGAAAGGGTGAATAGCCTTATCCAAGCCGCTTTTAAAAAAGCCAATATCCCGTCCGTCTTAGAGCCGTCAGACCCTTCGTTGGAGGGAAGGATGCGACCAGACGGCTCTACCCTCATCCCTTGGCAAAATGGTCTACCCCTTACCCATTGAGACCGGACCATATGAAACTTCTACAGATTTTTGTAAAATTTGAAATTCTCGAGTGATTTTGCACCAAAAGAAAATATTGAGAAAAAAATTTGAAAAAAAATATATTACTGCCATTTTTAAGGTGTCGTTTATTTCATACGATAGGAATCCGCTGTTTATATTACAATAAAAAATGCAAATTTTAAGCAATAGCTCAAGCAAAAATTATTTTAAAACTGATTATAATATAAATTATTTATTGACAAGTTAATTTTAAGTCATATATTTAAAAATTTATTGCAAAGTTTAAAATCACAAAAATATGAAAATATAGTGTTAACAAGTTACGGAATATAACAATTAATATGTAGACCGATGTTGCATTTTGTGCATATGATTTTCGCGGATTTATGGCAAAGGCCACACCTTGTGTGGGGTTCTTTGCGGGCCAATGCTCCCGATTATCAAACCGCACCTCGGCATAAACAAAATTGCTTTAAATGAAACTACCATAGTATGGTTCCATGGCTTCATCTAAAGAATATATTGTGGGATTAGGTTCAATATATTTTTCGAATTTTTTGTTCATATAATCCATCAAAACATTGACCTTTTTCAGGCTTCCAATTTCCAGGTTGCAAGTGTTATTCGAAAAAGGAAGATATTTGAAGATCGCTTGAAAGCGATCTCTGGAAATACAATTAGCAATGGCTATGTTATTAACATCTGCTTGCGTTTCCCACTACAGACGTTTTTTAGGTAGTTTAGAGTAGCCTGATACTAGTAAAACACCAAGCAATTTATACATTTCCTCACAAGTCACTTCAAAGGTTTCATCACTATATTTATATTTGGCATATTTTTTACTCTCTTTGCATATGAGCTCAATTAAGTCAGTATCCCAAAACAATTGAAAAACTTGTAAGGGTGTAAGAGAAGATTTTTGTATTTCAGTTAAAATGTTAGGAGCATTCTCTTGTAAATTTTGTAATTTAAGCTTTGCATGTTCCTTTGTTCTGGCACAAGTTTAATTAATTTCCATGTTAAGAGTTTTTGCTTTTTATAAGGATTTTCTTTTTTAGATGTGGACACTTTGTTTATAGATGGTAACAGCATTTCAGTGTCAAGGTGATTTATTTCATTATCATTGTTTGTTATAAGCACCTCAGCTTTCTTTGATAATACACCAGGTCCTAATTTATGAGGATCATTAATAAAAACTTCAGTTTCATCTTCTGAAATTTTATCATAATCTGTATCATAACCATCAACAGATGGAATAAGGGCTAAATCAATGGCTTGAACGTTGCTCAATAAAGTACTATCTGATTCTAAAAGTGTAAGGACTTCTTCTCTATTTAAAAGCCTATGTGTGAAAATTACTACATCAATTTTTTAAAGCTTATATAAATATGAAAATATGCTTAATATTGTATAAATTATATATCATTTTAAAAAGCATTTTTTATAGATTAAGAATATGCAAGTGTAATTAGTTAAATGTTTATTATATAGAAGTATATTAACATATACTTACAAAGAGTCTGAATTTTTCAAATTTTCAAAAGTACGCTTTCTTTTATTGGTTATAGAAGCCATTTAATAAGGAAACAAAATAATAATGATCCACCAGGAAGGTAGAACTCAGTTTAAGCTTTAATAAAAACTACGTTTGATAATATAATAAGGCCTTTGAGGTTTAAAATTAATAGCCTGAAAATGGTATATTTTGCGTATGATAAATACGACGATAGTCCTGAATGGCGGGATTTCACCTGCATAGACATTTTCGCCCCCTCTAACCAGAACTACAATGCTCTGACCCTCGCCGAACACTGCAAAACGGTAAAATATCAGGCCCTCCTACCCTCTAATATCTTTACCCCTATCGTTGCCTCGTGTTCTGGGACTTTTGGTCCTGCCGCCATCAAGCTTTTTAAAGATATCAGCCGTCGCTGCCCGCCCTCTAAATATTCCACAAATTTTTTACTTAAACAAAAAATTGGTATCTTTATCGCCAAGTACAATTTTAAATCCCTGGCCGACAGCTGGCCTCTTTTATTAGATGACACATGCGACGCTTTTTAATTATAATTTTTTTTATATACCCGCTCTTATATTTTTCGAATTTTAACACTTCGTTTTTATAATGTTCTTACGTTCAAATAAACAATATATACATTTTAAAAAAAAATGTAATCTAGGGCTTCACAATTTCAGAGGTGTACCACGAGTTCTATTATTATAAACTCCTGATAGAATCATGATTTAATCAAAGGCAATTGTCCGACAGGAGTCGCTGGGTGGCTCAAAAAATCTTTGTAATATTATTAATTTACCCGACATTTTTAGTCTGTATATTTATATCATATACTAATGCTGCTACCAATACATCAAGCCTTTTTTATGATAAAAAACTTTTTAAACATCTCCAAAATTCAGCACTGTTTTAGATCAGCTGCCGCTTTTTTACATACAGATATTTTAAGAGACTACAATTAAAGATGTCCTTGAAAAAATTTTAAAAATACCAGCTGGCTGCAGGCCACCCTTGCAACCAAATTTGGGGGCTTAGGAATTAGGTCCTCCCTGACTATTTCCCTTGTGGCTTTTCTCTCGTCCTTTAAATCTGTGAAGGATCTTGTTTTTGAATTAACCTCTCAAACAAATCATTTTTTAAGAATTGGCCATATTGTCTTGGCATGAGAACGTCATACCAAGAACCAGCCTTTCAGAGTCGGCCAAACAACGAGATTTGGACGCCAGTATAGTATCGCGCTCCGTCGCATACCTACTTTCGAGTTGTGATACTGTGCAACATTTTAATCTCAGGTCACTTAAGACCGACTCTGGTCACGAATGGCTTGAATGTATCTTAAGTAAACACTCAGGACTTCTGCTTTCAAATCCTGAAGTTTCGTATGCAATAGCTCTCCGCCTAGGTATTAAAGTTACCATAGGTTATCCCTGCAAATATTGCAATAAGGAAATAGATATCTGGGCTCATCACCAACTCCATTGCAGGTTAAACAAATATCGCTTTGCCCGTCATCAAAAAAGAGTGGGGGTCAAAGGAGCTCATCAGGAAAAAAAGGAGCACACTTTGTTTATTGAAAATAAATCAAGGCAAAACTATCAAACCTATTTCTAAGAAGAATTTGCACAAAGAAGGGTGTATTAATTTTAAAATAACCCTAACCCAAATCAAGAAATCAGTCCCTCATTTTTTTTAAAAAACATATCATCTCATAAAATGTCAATATACATCATGCAATTATATCACATGTATATAAACAAAATGATACAATAAAATCTTTTCATACATGATTGACTTTTATTATAAGTATGAAAAACATCAGGATAAATAAATATGTAATTTTATAAATATCCATAGTTGGTATTTAAAAAATATAAGTGCTAAATTAAACAATAAAATCTTTCCATACATAAATGACTTTTATTATAAGTATAACATCAGGGGAAGGTATTTGCTAAAACAATATGTTAAATTCTGATATACATGATGAGAAATGTTCCAATACACTCTTTATATATTCATATATTTACTTGTTATGATTTCACTAGGACATGTTAATATAAAATATTTTGTGCTAAGACAATATGTTAAATTCTGATGAATAATATGAGATAAGTTCCAATAAATTCTCTAAAAATTTATGTATATATTACTTGTTACAAGTTCAAATTCACCATATCAAAAAAACCCTGAGCAAATCTGAGCAATCATGACGAGTTTCGCTCCTATTTCTGTGCTCCTTTGACCGGTCCCCATCAAAAAATAGACCTTTTGAATCAATCGGCTTTAAAAAAGGCCGGCACTCCTTCCATCCTCGAACCATCCGATCCTTCTTTAGAAGGTGGAATGCGTCCCGACGGAGCTTCTATGATCTCCTGGGAGGATGGCAAGTTCCTAGCATGGGACTTTACCTGCATATATATCTTCGCGCCAACTAATAATAAATTTTAACCAACTTTCTTGTGCGGAAGACCGTAAAACACACAAATACCGATCCATTGCTGAATCAAAAAATTTTATTCCAATAGTAGGTTCCTGTTGCGCTACTTTTGGCAAGAAAGCATTAGCGTTTTACAAATCAATAGGAAACAGATCCCCCAAAGCTAAATACTCACCCAGCTTTATTTTACGCCGGCATTTTGATAGCTAAATATAATTACAAATCTCTATCTGACACATGGCCCGTGTTGGCTATTGACGAATCTGATAAATAAATTTTTATTTATAATATTTTTTTATGCTCGTTTATTGTATATTTTATGTATCAATTTTACCTAATAAAAGCATTAAAAAAATGATATATTAAAAAACTGATTTAACAAGCTAAAATTATAAAATTTTACGCGGAATGGGTGTATAAATTACCCATTATAAAGGTATTCCAATTTGATTAACATTTGACATTTTAAATGTAAATTACAAATCTATAATTGTAACTAAATTTACAATAATATGATGGGATATCCAATAAACAAATTTCAGAGTCGTGATCTCGCTGATATCTTGTACCGTGCCCTCTCGAGGATAAAATTCGATCTCGACTCAATATTTCAAAGTTTTGTCGGGACCTGGTCAAAGTAGCAAAGAAATAGCATCGGATTTCGTCACAAATCATCAAATTTCACAAGAACTCATCATAATTTACATCTGTTTTTATATGGATCAATTTCAAACAATACTATTTGGTATGAAGTCACATTATTTCTATGAAATGAAATTACATTTTTAGATTTTACTGTTGAGGCATTGTAAAATCTTGTTTGAAACTATCATAATTTTGGTGTTAGTTTTTTTAGCCGGGTTCCGACCTGACGCCAACCCTTCACTTTTTGCACACGGACTTGGGACCGTCGAACGTTGACGGGGAATTGCATCGCTGTCGCACAAATGCTAAAAGAAGAAAGGTACACATCGCCTGCCTACGAGGTGGAATGGAACTATTCAGGAATTAGGAGAAGGATACAAGCTTTTCTACAGTGGGTCACCAAATCGTAGAAACGGGGTCGGTATCGCTCTAAGCGAATTGTTCAAGGACAAGGTGGTGGAAGTCAAGCGTTGTTCCGACAGGCTAATGTGGGTAAAGATTGCAGATCAAGGGGGTCTCCTAACCGTTATGTGCGCGTATGCTTCCCAAATTGGGTGTTCGGAATCTGAGAAAGACATATTCTTCGATTCATTGGAAAAGGAAATACAAGGAGTAGGACAGGAAGAAAGGCTACTATAGGGGCAGATTTCAACGCTCACTTAGGGAAAGGTTGCCTTGGGTATGAACGCAATCATGGAGGCTATGGACATGGTCTGAAGAACAAAGAGGAGGAAAAAATTTTCCAAATATACCAAACATATGACATGGCGATCGTTAACACCTATTTTCAAATACGCAAAAATCATATAGTGACCTATAGAAGTGGGAAGCATTTCAGTCAAATTAACTATTTGCTTATACGGCGAAAGGACTTATGGAGTATCAAAGATTGCAAAATAATACGGAGAGAAGAAATCCCCAGGCAACATCGTCCTCTTGTTATGGATCTTGACAGAAGAGTATTTCCCGAAAGAAGAAAGGTATATGAACCGCGAATTCGATACGAAAAGTTAAAGGATACGTCGACGAACGAAGAATACCATCAAAACGCCGCCTCACTCTTGGGTGCAAGAAAGTTGCAAAGGGACGTCGATGACGATTGGGAGATGCTGTCTAAGGACATTAAGGAAACAGCGAATCGTGTTCGAGGACAGACCAAAGGAGACAAAGCTATGAATAGGGAACTATGGTGGTGAAATCAATCGGTTAGGGATTTCATCGAAAGAAAGAAAAATCTATATAGACGGTGGCATAAATCAAAAAGTCGGAGGATTATCAAGAATATAGGGACGCAAAGAGGGCCGCAAAAAGGCCGCTGCAAAAACGAAGAATGCCGCATACCGAGATGGCAAACAAACTGGGTCATAAAGGGGGCGATAGGCTTATGTACAAATTTGCCAAGATATGAGAGAAGAAAAGTCGCGATGTCGGAGTTCTTAAAATAGTCAAAAACGAGAAGGGTCAAACCTTATTCAAGCCGAAAGAAGTGATGGAAAGGATATTCTAACAAACTTATGAATATTGCAAATGACAAGGATTCCCCTCCCAAAATTGAGCAATAAGTATGGTCGAAATCTTTCAGGAGGATGAAGTTAGGACACAGATGAACAAAATGCAAAAAGGAAAAGCAAATGGCCCAGATGGAATACCTATGGAAGCATTGCTCGGATGTCGTGAAGAAGGAGTCACCACCATGTCGAACCCCCTTAACAAGATATTGGTAAAAGAGCGAATTACGATTATACCCTTATTTAAAGGCAAAGGAGACCCTCAAGACTACTGTGCCAATTACGGAGATATTAAGCTAACTTGCCATCCTTGAAGCGTATGGAAAGGATCTTAGTAACAAGGCTGAAAAACGAGATGGAAATATCGACTAATCAATTCGGATTTGTGGCCGGCAAATCCAATCGACCCACTCTTCGCACTAACACAAATGATGGATAAGTATGGTAAGTGGAAAGACCTACATATGGTCTTTATCGACTTGGAGAAAGCTTATGACACGGTCCCCCGCTATTTAATATGGTGGTGCCTGAGAAAACAAAATAATATTTATAAAGCCTAAAACTCTTGCGTTAGGACGACAGTTGGAGACTCTAAATCTTTTCGGGTTAAAATTGGATTACATCAAGGATCTGCTTTAAGTCCGTTTTTATTTAATAATTATAGACACGATAACGAGGGACATTCAAAAACCATCGCCATGGTTGGTGTATGCTATATGCCGATGATATAGTACCATGCGAGGAAACAAGTGAGAAAGTATTCGTAGAAGTCGAAAGGTGGTCAAAGCGCTTAGCTGGATATGGTTTAAAGGTCAACGATCGAAAAACGGTATACATGAAAATAAACGGTACAGGCAGCCCATAGCTGGATGACCATCTGAAGTACCCAAAAGTAGACAAGTTTACATACCTCGACTCGATGCTACATCAAGAGGGAGGTTGCGCAACGGAAGTCAATGCCCGGACCAAAAAGGATGGCTTAAATGGCGAAGTATATCCAATGTGCGACAAGAAAATGCCAATATGGTTGAAGAGCAAAGCTTACAAATTCATCGTAAGACCAATGTTACTCTATGGAAGTGAAACATGGGCATTAAACACCACGGAAGGAGAGCTATTACAAGCCACAGAGATGAGAATGATACGGTTGAGCTTGGGATATACTAAGGACCATATGACGAATGACCTGCTCATAAATGGGTATTTAACCTATGGCGGACATGATTAACGAAAATCGGCTAAGGTGGTATGGGCATATACTAAGAAGGGACACGGATGACATAAATCGAAAAGTATTGGACATGGAAGTAGTGGGGAAGATAGGAAGAGGACGACCCACGTGAAAGGGGCAAGTCGATAAAGTTATGAAAACTAAAGCGATTACTCAAGACATGGCACTCACCCGGTCAAGATGGAAGAAACTTATCAAAACAAAACCCGCGAATGTGGGACCAAATAACTGATAAAGAAGAAGACTGTTAAAGGCATTCAGATATGAAGTTTATTAATTGTTTTATATTTGGTATAAAAATAAGATAATTTATTTATAATTGTAAATTGATCTTACATCTATTTTTAGGGATAAATTTGAAACATAAATTAACATTATTTCTATGAAATTACATTTTTAGTTTATACTGTTGTTTTTAAAATATTCTAATAAAATGCATTCAGATAAGAAAATTATTGTGTTAATATTTGGTATGCATTTATATTATTCATTTATAATTGTACAAGTATAATCAGGTGTTAACATTGAGATATAAGTAAGACGACAAACAAAATATTATTGTGTCTCCTTTATAACTTTTTTCTGTCTGTATAGATAACCATTGTACATGTGTAAGTCTTTGCCCATTTGTATTTTAACATAATATCTTGATTATCTAAAAAATAACCATAAAATTTATAAATATTAAAGTTTATCATCTGTGGATGTAATGTTTGAGTTAGAAGTATCCATTAAGATTGATGAAGCATCACAAATACCTAACTTAGAATAAAAAACCTTTGGTATCAAAAATACTTTGGTCCCTATTAAAAGTTGTTTGGTTATGATCAACATTAGCAATTTCATTGCATTTGTTTGCTAAGGTGTAATACCTGAGTAATATGTATATATATTAATTATTCATTTGCAAGGTTACTAGTGGAAGGCGAATGTTGGTATATCATAAATCTTTTCTTTAGTTATTGTAAACTTTTCATTGTAAAGGACTCCTTTTCCATTACATTTAGTTTTTCTACATCTATAATAGGTTTGTTTGTTTATTGCTACATTTGCTTTAATATATGAATATGAACGAAAATTGAGAACATATCCACTTCTTGTAGATTTTTAAATTCTATAAATATGCATTAAAATTTTTTTATGTTTACCTATTCGATCTTGGTTAAAAAATTGAAAAATTCCTGCATATGAGCCATTACAAGGAATTTGATTTTATGTAGTTAACGTTTCGTATTTTATCTCTAACCACGATTTGTGCTACTTTTTTTAATGTTGTTTTACTTTGAACCCTATTCGTTTTGTCTCGTCCGAAATCGAGATTTTCCCTAGATTTCACTAGTTATTTGTTACTATCTAAGAACTAAAACTAGTCCAGATTGATACCGTCAGTAGTTCTTTGTAATCGAGAAAGGTTTTAACACATAAGTTCAATCGGGGTTGAAATGAGATTTTTTAAATAAGGCTATAGAAGGTAATAGAATAGCAAAGATTTTTCCGCCCGTTCTCAAAAAGTTGATGAATAGAAATAGTTATTATTAGAAGGATTGTTTTATTTACTAGGAGGTTGTAGATAAGCAGGAGATTTTTTGTATTGAAGGTAAAATTCCACACATAAAATTAGGAATAGTTAAAGGTGACAAGAATCTGGCTTAAAGAAAAGTAGAAATCATTTTAATTCACTTTAATCTTCCATTCATATTTCACTACAACCTTTATGAGCCTTATCAAAAACGTTTTACCTTTTACCTTCCTTTTTACACATTGTAAGATTCTTTTCCTTCTCCTCCTATTTATCCAGTAGAAAACACTATTACCACTGCTTTAAAATTTTTATGCTATTGAAATGGTAAATAATAAAAGTTTGAATTTAAGCATAGTCGTATATCGAAATGCCTTATTATTCCCACGTCTTTATAAACAAATTTTCGCCAAGGTAAAGAAGCCTTTAACCTAGCATAAGGTCCCAGCAGATCCCAATGCAAAACCGACCCCAAAAAATAATAGGAGAACTTCTTAACAATAACACTCCCGAACTTAACAATATTTCACCCGAGTGAACGTAACAATCCATTTAACCCTCATGGTTGTTTTCTTGACTTTGTGATTAAACAAATTTTGTTTTGAATAGCTTAGGCATCCAATGCTCATCAGTGCTATTCGGATAAATCTGAAGATATTTTTTTACTAAATAATGATTTATATAATTGCCTTTTATAACATTATATAATAAAAATATAAAAAATTAGTTAGAAACTAATACTAAAATTCATATTACTGTCATGAATGAGCTTGTCGAAAGATTCCCCCTCCCCCTTTGCGTCGCACAATACTTTATGATTTACGTGCGCCTGTTGCAACATTCCCCCCCCCCTTTTGTTTAATACGATATTTTATGATTTATATTATATACTTTTGTAACTAGCTATGTTAAAAAACGTATTCATGATAAATATTGATTTTCATAAAGATAGAGATATTATATTATTTTTGGGAAATAAAATGAGTGAGTAAAAAAATTAAAGACAGGTAGTAAAGACAAGTACATTTCTTTATTAAACAAATTTAATTTTAATTAATTAATATCTCTTACCTTATTTTATTTACTGAATCTGAATACTCCAATCTATGTTCTTCGATTAACATAATTTATAATGAGCCGCGCGAAGGTAGCGAAAGTAATACAAAAAAGATATTATTTTCCCTTTTACATCTATCGGAAAAAAATTAGCTGTGTGTTAAAGTATACAAAAATCTCATGAATACACGCTTGACTTGCCAGCGCAGCTGGCATTACGCGGCGTTTAACAAAGCGAGGGGGATAGGGGGAAGACGCTCATAGAAAAATGCGCATAGAAGGCTGCGCATGGGATGATCATGATAGGCTGCGCATGGTAAGATGCGCATAGGAGGCTGCGCATGCGCAGCCACAACATTTACCTAAAATATTGCTCATTTAATAAATGATTCATTTTGTATATTGGTAAAAACAACTTAAATTCCACAATAGATTTTCATACCAGCAACGGCGATAATCATAAAATAAAAACCAAAAAAAAAATAATGCTTGTAATTCACATGTTTGTTATAATGTGCCCTAAAGAAACGCGTTATAAGTATCGTTAAAACCGTCCAGTAAGCAGTGCTCACCGGGTGTTTTGCCGATTTACATGCACTGTGTATCTTATTGAGCTCATGAGGCATTTGATGTATCAGATGCTCGAGAGGCGAAGTGGTTATTAGCAGTATACCTGAGCAACACGATAAGTTAATTGCCCGATTTGATATAAAAATGCTACGAGTAAGTTAATTTGTGAAATCTGCCTATAGCCTATCATATATTTATTAAAGTATATAAAAATTACGCGTATGCTATAGAATAAATAAATATTAGGCACGTTCATGCAATTACATATTATAAATATGGCCATTTGATTTTAAGTTTATATTTAGTGTTTCGATCTCGTCTAGTTCTCGAAAACAAAATCTCGTCTCGTCTCGGTCTAAAACAATCTCGATCTCTTCTCGACGAGAATTCTCGTCTCGACTTTTCAAAAAAATATATACGGAATAAAATTTCCCTGTTCTATCCAAATGGCAAACTTTATATTATTTGAAAAACTTTAATACGCCATTTTAACGATTAAGCGGGACACGACATCTCATTGACAATATAAAGATATGAATTAATTCATAAAGATAACATTTTCTATGGAAAGTGCAAACTGAAAATATATAAATAAATTTAAAGTATAGAAAATTAAATTTTATTTTTCAAGCAAATTAAAATATTTATATCAAATTAACTGTGTTTGTCAACTAAAAATCGACTTTGAAAATTATAAGTTCTCTTATAGTTGACTTAGTTGCATAATTGAGCAAATTGAGATCCTTAAGGTTATGACAAAAATCATTATAATCAAATTTTTATTCTAATTAATTACTTTCCAGTCTAACTAACTTGGCCATTAAATATTAATTTATCTAGTACAGTATAGGTTCGTGTATTTATATTGCACAATTATAGAAATTATAGTAATTTAAATGCACCTGCCCACCCAGCTTATAATGTGAAAAGTAATACATATGACAAAACTATGTATTATAATGCCATATTAAGGTTCAAAAATTTGGGAGATATACCATTAGTTGAATCATAAATCTTCTAGAAAACCCATAATTTAAGATTTAATTTATTACGGTGTCATTAAATAATGTACTTTTGAAATCTTTAGGCTGGTGCTCAAAAATCTCCAGCCAGCCTGGCTTAACTTGTTTAATTATTCAAACTGATTGACCACTAATTTATAATTGCCGTATCATTCAGGATATGTAACTGCGTAATTTAAATATGCTTTACTAGTATTTACTATTCCATCAGAACTCATTCTAAGCCTAAAATTTTGTAATATTGAATAATGCTATGGATACCAATATGTGATAAATATATTATAAAATTATTCACATACGCTAAAGATCAATTGGGTAAATGGTTGCCAAATTTTATATTTTTTGCAAAAACTTATAATATAATTTTTAAAATATCAAATATATTCCATACATATTGATCTACACTTGATACCTTAAATATCATGCAAATTAAAATACACAATAATTTAATAAAATCTAACGATCAATAAAAAGCCGAGATCTCACCGAAAGAATCTCGTATCTTCTCGTCTCGACATCAAAATTCTCGTCTCGATCTCGACTCCATTTTTCAAATTCTCACGAGATCGAGATTTTTCTCGGTTTTTCCGCATCTCTATTTATATTGTATAATATTTTTAAAATCCAAGTGATCATATAATAATTTTATTAGGGCGAAATATTTTTTTGAAATATCCGTAATATATGACTAAAATCTGTTTTGATTTTAAAATTTATATACATGACTTGCTGATATATAGTTTTAAAATATTTTGTGTTATCCGAGTGTTACATACTAGGTGCGTAATAAATTTTTGACATTTTCTTAATGGCTTTATGTTTTTGCCATTTATATTCACAATTTTTATAGTTCAGGTGACAATGTCAAAGTTTTATTAAAGGAACGAAACTTTTTTCCTATTTTCTTTAAACGACTAAAATATGTTTAATATTTTGAAAAATTAACGCCAATTGTCAAACCTTTATGAAAAATAAATTTTAAAATAATTAAATATATTACTGCCATTTGTAAATTAAAAGTTTAACGGTATTTGTTTTTAGAGATTATGACAGTTTTTTACCATTTTAATAGGACAGATATTTAACCTGCAAAAACTTTTATCAAGTCTTCAAAATAAAAGAATTAATTATTCAATGAAATATCAAATAAACTCTAATTTTCGTGTGGAACAAGTCCATCATATTCCAAGCATGTTTATATATGAAAGCATGCTTATATATAAATAATAGATGCTTTACGATATATGCTGAGAAAATTTAAATAATTTCTAGAAGTTACTTTTTTTAAATCTGCTAATTGCTAAAACATTTTTTTGTTGCTTCGACTTCGTCTTTCAAGCATTATTATTTGTGACATATATTGCCTCATGCACCCTGCGTGTAGTATACACAGCTCGTTATGTAAGCGTCTATTATGCAACGCAATGTGTACGCATCTAAACTGAAGAAAATTAGCAACTTAACATCACTACGCGTTATGACATCTGGGGCTAGAATTGAGTATATTAAAAATTTAATAAAACGCTGAGCTATATTAGGTATACTAATTAAATATCCACATTTTAAAAAATTTATATTATTTATTATGTATTAATTTAGGTTTTAAATAAAATATATGGCCAAAATATTAAGGAATTTGGAATGAACTTTTGTGGATTTAAGATAATTTAAGGTTAAAAGTTATTAACACCCTCCCCAATCTCTACTTTTACCTATCCGTTAAAAAGCAAATTAAAAATTTATTATCAGTCTATAAAATCAAAAATTTGTGGGTTTTATAACTCATATGCCATTCAACATAGAAATCCTTAGGTGCAAACATTCTATTGCAGTTCGAAAAAATCTTAGTATAATTTCCATCTTTACTGCTCATAATGAGGTCTGTTGTTTAACAATTTAAAAAAATTTTTGCCTTGTTTGTCACAAAGCTATCAATAGCGATCGGCAATTGACTATTCGTTGAAGCACGTAGTCATTGTGGTAGACGAAACCCTTTGGGGAACATAGAGTACATCAGGGATCTGAGCGAAGCCTAGAGCCCTGCACAGGCCACTTGAAAGAGCTCAGCTCGACGCTTACCAAAATCCAGTCAACTAACCATAAATAATAAGTCTTAAATAATTCAGACTATATATTCTTTTAGACTGTCTCTCCTTCTCCCTGTCTATAATCATTTCTTTATCCAATCTGCAAATTTTAGACGAATATTTTTATATATATGTCATATATAGGAGCTATATAACTTCAATAGATCAATAATTTACAAAGCTAATTTATATAAAACTCGAAAATAATTCATCTTTAAAGTTCAATTTTTACTTAGAATGTTTATTAAATTTTAGTAAAGAAACTTGAATTTTTTATTCATTATATTTATGATTGTTTTAAATTAACTAATAGAAAATTAATTATAATTTAAGTAGTTAACAATTTCAAATGCAAAATTTACCCAATGTTTGATAATAAAAATAATTGGGTAGGACTCGGGATGGGACAGGAATAAAAAATAAATATTGGGATCGTGTCGGACAGGTCTCGGATCTAAGAACTGTTTTGCAAGGCTTTAAGTTAGCCCCTTTATTTTTATTATAATTAAAATAGCAATTGCAACAGGCATCACTTGATAAGATTAAAGCCCGGCACAGGTCTCGCCCGATTAAGCCTGTAATTTGAAATTTAATTGAGGGTTAGATTTTTGACAAATATAAAAATTATTAAACAGTTAATACCTTTTTAAAATCTATTTTAAAAGAATTAGATGGGTGATAAAAACAATATTCTTAGAAATTGAATATATATTTTTGGCGCCACTATTGCTTTTATGTTAGACATATCTAGTTTTCTTTGCAAAGACTCGAGAATTTAAAAAAGTATCTATTGATTGATAATTCCAAGATTATGTAATGTAATTGACTGGAAAAATTGCAAAATTCATTTTGTCCCGCTAAAATATTATGTGTGCAGACAAATTCTAAAAACCCGAATCATTAACTTATACATTTAAAATTACCCCCTACCTTTTCACGGCTAAAAACTCCTGGAGACACTCCTAATAAGATTGCATTAAAATAAAAGAGCTAAAGAGAATCTCTTACTATCTTTTTTTTCTAATAATGAACATTGTTATAACAGTACTCAAATGGTTAATACAGCTAGAGTTGTTAAATTGCTAACTTTTCAACTCCAGCTACCATCTGCTTGGTTTTATGCTCGGCCATCGAGAATTTTTATATGTTACTTTTCTGCCTAGTGGACCGAACAGCGAGCACATATAACTTAGTGTGCGTGCTCGCGTCTTGAGTTTGAAGAAAGTTAGCAATTTAACTACTCTAAATACAGCATACATTTACTTACGCTTTTGTTAAAAATAAACAGTAAGTAAAATAAAATAATGTACAAAAATGTTTTGCCTTTTTTTTGATTTATTAATAAACAAACTAAAAATTGCATTATATATATATTAATAAGACTAAATATTTTCAAATTTACATGAAATTAGTAAGTTTATAAGTATATCAATATTACGAATTAATACAGTGCGCAATTTTTAGGAAATTTAATTTTCTTTGTAACACATGAAATAATAAATTTTTGATCCGATCGCGCTGTATAATGGAAACAAAAGTTAAAGCTCCGTCTGATAAGTTTAACAAATTGCAGGAATCAGTTAGAATTGGGGGAAAAGTACATGTTAATTTTGTTTTTATAATTCTTATAATATTAGGGTACAGCTAGGCGCAAGAAGAAGGTTATTCATCGAACTGCCCTAACGGATGACAAAAAGTTACAAACTTCTTTAAAAAAGCTTGCTGTAAATACCATCCCAGGTATTGAGGAGGTATATAAAGGAATGTTTTGTGATTATTCACATATAAATAGGTTAACATGATCAAAAATGATGGCACTGTGATTCATTTTAACAACCCTAAAGTTCAGGCGTCTTTGGCATCAAACACATTTGCGATTACAGGACATGGAGAAACTAAAAGTAATATTAAAACTAGTTATTTCTTTTATTAATTTTTCTTTTTATTTATTTAGATTTTACTGAGCTCATGCCAAATATTTTAAGTCATATGGGTAGTGGCCTCCTTATGCCTTTAAATGAACAACAAAAACAAAAATCTCATAACCATGACAAAGGAGATGCAGCTGACAAAGGTATATATATAATGACATTACTATTAATTATAATTTAGACGCCTTAAAACAGGATCAGGAAATTCCAGGTATAAAAATATTTGTGTTTTATTATTTTTCCTTAGAATTAGTTGAAAACTTTGACTCTTATTTGAAACAAGAAGCTGCACAAAACTAGTGAATGTAATGTTGATTTTGTGCTTTGTTTGAAATGATGTACATACTTATAAAATTTTATATTATGTTATGACTTCTTATTCTGTTTATAATCATTGATGTCATATTACTATGTTATCAAAACAAGTTATTGCAAAATAGTTTTATGCTTATTTCTTAATATTCAACATATAAAGTAGTTTTAAATTGAATATCTTGTTTTTTTGAATAATTGTGCAACAGCTTTGTCAAAGTTTTATTACCTTTGAACTTATTTATTTTTTTATTGTTTAAATATATATATAAAAATCTCAAAAACTTATTGATTTCTTGCAAAAACAAAGCCTTAAATTTTTGGTAAATATTTTAATGTTTTATGATTAAAAAGGTCCATATAGTTGAAAACATGGGCAGCCAAAGGGGAGGGGGGGGGCAGGGAGGGGTGGCCCCCCCTTTAAATCCCAAAATTAATCAAAAGTATGGCTAAAAATTTCAAAAATGACTATTTTGCCTCTCCCTTGATTATAATTACCCCCCTCTAATCCCAGTGCTGGCTACGCCCATTGTTAAAAATAATTTTAACTCAGTTTTTCATGGAGCCACAAAGGAGAAGATAGGATGAATGTTTTCACACATTTAAATTGGTGTGTGAGTATTGTGGGACTAAAACTAGCCATTTAAATTTAATTATAACCATTTAATATCATCAAAGTGTCTTTGCTAATCAGCTATGAATGAGTTGCTTGCTTCTTGATTTTGTTTAGAATAAACATACCAAAATACATAATTCTTGAGCTAGAAACATGATAATAAACTCCAAAAAATAAAATTTTTGATATGCACTAAAGAGGTTTTACAATATGTTATGTATATATTTTATTTTTTGATGGCATATTAGGTAGGTGTAATGTTTGTGTAAGAGTTTTTATTTGCTAACACAATTTACCTAAATAATTTGTACCTTAATCAATTTTTTCTGCCAACTGTTAGTAGTATAAACGTGCATCAAATATTTGCTTTTTGTTAGTGACCCACTTTGCCATTAATTAAATAAAACTTCGCTATAACTATGAGTTATAATTCTCAACCTTTTTATTTTTACCTGTTTTCTCACTTAGTAATAGCAATTAACTTTTTTGTATTCTATGAGATAAATTTAGATTCTAAATCTCTAATTTGTTTAATAATTAAAAGGGCTTAAAAACTTTATTTTTTGGACGGGCATAAACCCCAAGCTTGAATTGAGCTGAGCCCAATGAAAAACAATTTGCAGGACTCTAAATTCGCCTACGCCTGTGTTATTAATAACTAATTTGGAACCTTAAATGTTAATTTACACCTATCAAAGGCATTAAATGCTGTCAAGTTGAAAAGGGTAAACTACTGAAAAAATATTTTAGTGAGGAATTTAATGTTAGTTTTGAAAGTGGGTATTTTTTATCCAGATAAATTTTTTTTAATTATAACAAATAAAGGAGAATTACAAAGTGAGACTTCACAACATAATAATGTGTTGTGATAATTTTTAAATGCCAATCAGTTTTTTTTTCATTACACCAGCCTCAATAGAATTTAAAATCTAAATTTGGCTATACAAACTTAAATGGATGCGACATTATGACTATAGATCTTTAATCAAAATGCAATTATTTTTTGATATTTAAAGAAAAAAAGTGAAACCCCCCCCCCCCCCCCCAAAAAAAAAATAAAAAATAAAATCCTGCGTACGCCCCTGTATATAGTTTCAAGTTTTAGGTACACTTAATATAATTTTCAGTGGCGTTAGAGACCTGCACGGGCGGCCCGAGGCTCGGCCTGGAAAAGCCCGCCCGGGCCTTAAATTTTGAAACTTTAAAATTCCGGGCCGGGCCTAATTCATAAAATATAGGCCCGGCCCAGAATAATTTAGAAGTAAATAATTTAGAAGTCGTAGCCTAGGTAGTTCTTTGTTCTGTTTAAAACAATAATTACAAAAAATTAAAAAAGGAATTCGAAATCTTATTTATACTTGATAGTTATTTTAAATATACAAGACGAAAATAATTAAGCTGTTTTCATCTTTCAAATTAGTTTTTATCTCCGATCACTAAATTTAAATTTTTTAAGCATACCCAAAATAGAAAAATATCACTTTACATAGAGTATGGGGTTCAACTTCAAAAAAATTTTTCAAGCTAACATTTTAGGTCAACTATTATTTAATATTTATTTTCATTTTCTGTACTTATCCATTAAGCTTTAACATAAATAATTAAACTATAAATAATATATTTTCATATGCATTAACCTTATATATTTGCCGAGATTTTATTGCGTAAACATTCTAGATTTATAATGAAACAAGATAAACCCGTTATACGGTACCGAAACTAAATAATAGATAAACTCTAATTTATGCCATATAGGCGAACTTTTAATTAGAGACTATTATTTCAAATTATTTTGATACTGAAGAATAAAAATAAGTTAATGGTGTGGGACCATAATAAATCATCGAATTTGCAACCTGCAATCATCGTCCAAGTTTGCCTAACAAACAAAGACTTACTAAATATCGATATTTTATCATTTTCGCCTTTAATATTTTTATATTCAATCTTTGCATTTTTATGAATAAATTCATTTATAGCGATATTTAGGAATTAAAAACCTTTAAAAATAATCAAACGAATCTTTAAATTTTTTTCGAATCGAATTCGAATCATTATTTTAATATTGGACGACTCTCGAATCGAGCATTTTTTCAAATAAAAATATTGAACCCAAATGGAATACTAAAAATATTCGATTTGATTCGAAATCCAGAGGCATAGTGGAAAGATTAGAGTGGTCAATTTCTCGCGCGTAGCTCCCTTGTTTTAAGATTTTTTCGACACCTACTTCATCTGCTTCGAGTAAGAGATGTTTTTAGTTAGCGGGCCGGATTTATGAAGACCGGAGAACAAATTTAAACGCGGAAATTTTTGATGCCTGTGTTTTTTTTGCATCATAATAGTTCCATTATCGATTTATAATTTTTTATGTGCGTTTTATTTTTTTATTAAAAATTTTACCAAAATTGAACTTGATTAAATTCCTGGAATTATAAAAATTTCGGGCCGGGCCCGGGCCTTATTTAAAGATGCTAAAATTCGGGCCCGGGCCGGGCCTATTTTCCCATTTTAAATTCCGGGCCGGGCCTTAAAAAAATCGATTTTGCAGGTCTCTAAGTAGCGTAGGCAGATAGAGATCTGCAACGGGCCTGTTTAGGTTAGTGGGCTCGCCCGCTATAAAAATTTTCAAGCCCGGTGTAGGGTGTCAGCAGCCAACGTGTTTTTTCCAAACACCCCTATTGATTGGGTAAAGGGGTGATTAATGGTTTTTTCACACTCTCTCCCTCCAAAGGGATTGGGTAGAGGCGTGATTAATGAGATTTTTTGAGAGAATTTTAGCTTGTGTTAACACCCACCGTTCATTCATCGTGTTACTACTGAGACATTGTTCTTAAGGAGGCAATAAATCATTCCTCCCTTATACTAAACTTTAACTACCCAAAAAGCACATTATTAGTTTTTTGCATAATTGTTCTCATATATCCAATTCCTCTCTTAAACTATTAAATAATTTCTTTATAAATTAAACTTTAAATCCCCCAAAAAACTTTATTAATTTTTTTGTCGATTAAATTTTTTCTACCAAATTAAATGTCCAAACACGATTTCCAAACTATAATTGAATATTTAAAAAGTGGATGTTGTACTAAAATGTTGGGCCTTATATTCCCCACGTTTAAATAATACTTCGAAATTTGGTATTTACATTACGCATTATGCCAACCATTTTGATTACATTAATGATTGTCTTTTAGCATAATTTTAAATAAAACTTAAAATGATTAGTTTGTTTTTACAAATATTTATTTTTATGGGGAAGGGGAGAGAAACCAACCTAAATTAGATTCCAGCTTTATCAAAATTTAAGAATGTATATATTTTATTGGAGAAACCAACCTTAATTAGTTTTAGCTTAAAATTTACCAAAATATATATGATATTATTAAAAACAATAAACATAACACGTAAAAATAGCGAAAATGGACCTTTAGTAAAAAATATGTCAGTCAAAATGATTGATTGACAGCTCTTATAAAACACGGCTGGCTTCTGCCGTACCACACAGGTGTCAGATTAGTATATTCAAGCGTATGAAAAATCAAATGTCAATTTGACTTTGATTGATCTTTAAAATGAAAATGAAGAGTTTTCAAAAGGAGCATTAAGCCTAAATCATATATAAGTCGCGTCATAATCGACATGGGAACAAGAAGAGGGGGGCGGGGTGGCAGGGAGGGGTGGCTGCCCCCTCTAAATCTAAAAATTTGTTAAAATATATTAAAATGATGGGGCTAAAATTTCAAAAAATGATCATCCTATTCCTTCCTAAATCATTATTGCCCCTCTCAATTCAATGCTGGCTACGCCCATGGCTATTATATTACTCCCAAATTATAATTTGAAAAATTTATGTATCTTTGTATAGGAGAAAATGATTTGTTGTAGTTATTTATTGTTATTAATTAGAGCTATGATAAAGTTTAAATATATAATAGCTAATGCTGTAAGGGGTGCAATAATAATTTTGGGATGGGCAAAGTGATAATTATTTAAAATTTTAGCCATAATTATAATAAATTTCAACAAATTTTTGGATTTATAGGGGGGATCCCGCCGCTATCTGCCCCGCCCCCCTTGGCTACGCCCATGTTTGCACTTATTCGCAACAGGTTAGACCAAAAAAATGTTTTAAAGGAGCTATGAACATGTGACTTATAAAACATTCCAGATCAACTATTCATTAAAAAACAATAGTTGGTCGAGTTTGGATACAAGATAAAAACATTCTTATTTGTATTATAATCTTACCATAATATATAAAATAACTCCCATACTCCATAGGTCCTATAACGGGCACACATAGGGATTGCCTGGTAATATTTCAGGGGCAGCATAAGCGACGCTCCCGCAATAAGTTTTGCTTAGGTCGTTTCCTTTGTAGAAAATAAACCTCCTCTTACTTTAATATAATCAAAATGGTAAGTGATTCAAGTGAATGAATATTTTATTGTAACATATCGTGAAGGTTATTTGTGTGAATAATAATGTGAGATTTAAATTATAATGAGTGGTCAAATAAAGATTTATGAATAGTGAGGGTTGGGAATGCTCGAATAGTAAAGGTTAAATTCTTTCCTAGGTAACGATATACTTCTATATCGTCACCTAGGAAAGATAAATACCTTTACTATTCGAGCATTGAGAGCCCTCACTATTCTTAAATTCATTACTTGACCACTCATTATAATTTAATCTCATTATTATTCACACACAAGTAACCTTACTAGATGTATATAAACACATATGTTACAATAAAATATATCCTCACTTGAATCACCTACCTTATGGGTTATATTAAAGTAGTATGGCTAGTAACCATACCTTCGTAGTATCTAGCAAATCCAAAATCCTACGTATGAAATGCCGTTCGTCAGTTCTATAAACATGCGCCTGGCCCGTCTTTCATCGAGCGCACCTTTGAGTTTTATGTATTGTAATAAATCTCCGTGAGCCGCCAATTCCATTACAACATATATCTTTAAAATAAAAATGAAGAGTTTTCAAAGTAAGGAGCATTAAGCCTAAATCATATATAAGTCGCGTCATAATCGACATGGGAGTAGCCAAGAAGAGGGGGGCGGGGTGGCAGGGAGGGGTGGCTGCCCCCTCTAAATCTAAAAATTTGTTAAATATATTAAAATGATGGGGCTAAAATTTCAAAAAATGATCATCCTATTCCTTCCTAAATCATTATTGCCCCTCTCAATTCAATGCTGGCTACGCCCATGGCTATTATATTACTCCCAAATTATAATTTGAAAAATTTATGTATCTTTGTATAGGAGAAAATGATTTGTTGTAGTTATTTATTGTTATTAATTAGAGCTATGATAAAGTTTAAATATATAATAGCTAATGCAGTAAGGGGTGCAATAATAATTTTGGGATGGGCAAAGTGATAATTATTTAAAATTTTAGCCATAATTATAATAAATTTCAACAAATTTTTGGATTTATAGGGGGGATCCCGCCGCTATCTGCCCCGCCCCCCTTGGCTACGCCCATGTTTGCACTTATTCGCAACAGGTTAGACCAAAAAAATGTTTTAAAGGAGCTATGAACATGTGACTTATAAAACATTCCAGATCAACTATTCATTAAAAAACAATAGTTGGTCGAGTTTGGATACAAGATAAAAACATTCTTATTTGTATTATAATCTTACCATAATATATAAAATAACTCCCATACTCCATAGGTCCTATAACGGGCACACATAGGGATTGCCTTGTAATATTTCAGGGGCAGCATAAGCGACGCTCCCGCAATAAGTTTTGCTTAGGTCGTTTCCTTTGTAGAAAATAAACCTCCTCTTACTTTAATATAATCAAAATGGTAAGTGATTCAAGTGAATGAATATTTTATTGTAACATATCGTGATTATATACATCTAGTAAGGTTATTTGTGTGAATAATAATGAGATATTTAAATTATAATGAGTGGTCAAATAAAGATTTATGAATAGTGAGGGTTGGGAATGCTCGAATAGTAAATGTTAAATTCATTCCTAGGTAACGATATACTTCTATATCGTCACCTAGGAAAGATAAATACCTTTACTATTCGAGCATTGAGAGCCCTCACTATTCATAAATTCATTACTTGACCACTCATTATAATTTAATCTCATTATTATTCACACACAAGTAACCTTACTAGATGTATATAAACACATATGTTACAATAAAATATATCCTCACTTGAATCACCTACCTTATGGGTTATATTAAAGTAGTATGGCTAGTAACCATACCTTCGTAATATCTAGCAAATCCAAAATCCTAGGTATAAAATGCCGTTCGTCAGTTCTATAAACATGCGCCTGGCCCGTCTTTCATCGAGCGCACCTTTGAGTTTTATGTATTGTAATGTCCGTCAGCCGCCAATTCCATTACAACATATATCTTTAAAATGAAAATGAAGAGTTTTCAAAGTAAGGAGCATTAAGCCTAAATCATATATAAGTCGCGTCATAATCGACATGGGAGTAGCCAAGAAGAGGGGGGCGGGGTGGCAGGGAGGGGTGGCTGCCCCCTCTAAATCTAAAAATTTGTTAAAATTTATTAAAATGATGGGGCTAAAATTTCAAAAAATGATCATCACATTCCTTCCTAAATCATTATTGCCCCCCTCTAATTCAATGCTGGCTACGCCCATGGCTATTATATTACTCCCAAATTATAATTTAAAAAATTTATGTATCTTTGTATAGGAGAAAATGATTTGTTGTAGTTATTTATTGTTATTAATTAGAGCTATGATAAAGCTTAAATATATAATAGCTAATGCTGTAAGGGGTGCAATAATAATTTTGGGATGGGCAAAGTGATAATTATTTAAAATTTTAGCCATATATAATAAATTTCAACAAATTTTTGGATTTATAGGGGGGCAGCCGCCACTATCTGCCCCGCCCCCCTTGGCTACGCCCATGTTTGCACTTATTCGCAACAGGTTAGACCAAAAAAATGTTTTAAAGGAGCTATGAACATGTGACTTATAAAACATTCCAGATCAACTATTCATTAAAAAACAATAGTTGGTCGAGTTTGGATACAAGATAAAAACATTCTTATTTGTATTATAATCTTACCATAATATATAAAATAACTCCCATACTCCATAGGTCCTATAACGGGCACACATAGGGATTGCCTTGTAATATTTCAGGGGCAGCATAAGCGACGCTCCCGCAATAAGTTTTGCTTAGGTCGTTTCCTTTGTAGAAAATAAACCTCCTCTTACTTTAATATAATCAAAATGGTAAGTGATTCAAGTGAATGAATATTTTATTGTAACATATCGTGATTATATACATCTAGTAAGGTTATTTGTGTGAATAATAATGAGAGATTTATATTATAATGAGTGGTCAAATAAAGATTTATGAATAGTGAGGGTTGGGAATGCTCGAATAGTAAAGGTTAAATTCTTTCCTAGGTAACGATATACTTCTATATCGTCACCTAGGAAAGATAAATACCTTTATTATTCGAGCATTGAGAGCCCTCACTATTCATAAATTCATTATTTGACCACTCATTATAATTTAATCTCATTATTATTCACACACAAGTAACCTTACTAGATGTATATAAACACATATGTTACAATAAAATATATCCTCACTTGAATCACCTACCTTATGGGTTATATTAAAGTAGTATGGCTAGTAACCATACCTTCGTAGTATCTAGCAAATCCAAAATCCTACGTATGAAATGCCGTTCGTCAGTTCTATAAACATGCGCCTGGCCCGTCTTTCATCGAGCGCACCTTTGAGTTTTATGTATCGTAATAAATCTCCGTCAGCCGCCAATTCCATTACAACATATATCTTTAAAATGAAAATGAAGAGTTTTCAAAGTAAGGAGCATTAAGCCTAAATCATATATAAGTCGCGTCATAATCGACATGGGAGTAGCCAAGAAGAGGGGGGCGGGGTGGCAGGGAGAGGTGGCTGCCCCCTCTAAATCTAAAAATTTGTTAAAATCTATTATAATGATGGGGCCAAAATTTAAAAAAATGATCATCCTATTCCTTCCTAAATCATTATTGCCCCCCTCTAATTCAATGCTGGCTACGCCCATGGCTATTATATTACTCCCAAATTATAATTTGAAAAATTTATGTATCTTTGTATAGGAGAAAATGATTTGTTGTAGTTATTTATTGTTATTAATTAGAGCTATGATAAAGTTTAAATATATAATAGCTAATGCTGTAAGGGGTGCAATAATAATTTTGGGATGGGCAAAGTGATTTAAAATTTTAGCCATAATTATAATAAATTTCAACAAATTTTTGGATTTATAGGGGGGCAGCCGCCGCTATCTGCCTCGCCCCCCTTGGCTACGCCCATGTTTGCACTTATTCGCAACAGGTTAGACATAAAAATGTTTTAAAGGAGCTATGAACATAGGTATCATAAAAAGATAATCTTTACAGTGGAAATAGAAACCAACAAACAGTTACCATTTTTAGATGTAACCCTCCACAACCTAAATGACAAAATTATCACAACCGTTTATCGTAAACCAACTGACTCTTCTCAATTTATACCATGGCACAGCCACTCCCCCTCATCTTTTAAAATCAACACTTTTAGGATCGATGGTTAAAAGAGCTATAACTCATTGCTCTCTAGAATCTGATAGAGACATTGAAATGGATAATATAACACAAAGATTTTTAGAGCTAAATTATCCCCTTGATTTGCTCACAAACATTAAATAAATTTTTAATATTCCCTAAAATGTCAACTAATTTAGACTCCACTCCTAATACAGATCATTATATCTCTATTCCCTTTCACACTAATCTTAGTAATAATTTCCTAAAAGAAATCAAAAAGATTTTACGTGTTCACAAAATAGACAATTTCAAGTTTTCTCAGAAAACCACATCCAACCTATTCTCATTAATTAAGCCCATTAATAACATTATAGATAAAAATCTTGTTTCTAATTTAATTTATAAAATCTCCTGCGCCGATTGCGACCAATTTTACGTTGGAGAAACTAAAAGAACCTTAGCACAAAGAATCCAAAAACACAAGGCCCCGTTAACAAGATGCGCATCACGCTCCGCCGTGGCATAACACTCGCTATCCAATCAACATAGCATTGATTGGGACAACCCGACCGTTCTCTACAAAGCACGATTCAACAAAGAACTAAAATTCGTAGAAAGCGTCCTGATCGATCGCCTCAAGCCGAAAATCAACGACCAACCCGGCCAATTTCGAAGCTACAAGCACACCCATCCTCACCTACCTTTATTATATCATAACAGATAATACTCTTATTTTAATTTATATATTCTCCTGTGTCGATTACTATCAATTTTTAGACCTGGAGAAACAACAACAACGAAAAAGAACATTCACACAAAGCTGCCAAAATGCGCGACCTACTCCGCCTTAGCCTATCTATCGTTAAAGATTCAACATTGCAGATTTGGACAACCCGACTGCCACTCACAGAGTGCGATACAACAAAGGAAATTCGTAGAAAGCGTTTTAATCGACCGCGTCAAGCCTAAAAAACAGACAAAATCAACGACTAACCCATCCATTCTCATTACCACAAGCCCATACATCCACACATATTTTATATTATTCACTATGTCTACCTACCCGTTTCATTACTCAATACTATAATTTGTTAAGCACAGTTATTATATTTATATATCAAATAACTGTGTTTCCCCCCCCCCTTTCTCTTATTATTATTAGGTATTTATTTTTTTTTCGCACCTTTTTTCTCCCCATATGTATCTTTTTCATTCTTATAAAAACATCCATCCAAATATTTTTTATTTTGTTTTATACCCGCTCTTATATTTTTCCAATTTTAACACTAAATAAACAAATAATAAAATTTGAAAACAATTAAAGACTTTTAAAATAAGGCGAATATCAAATAAAAAAGTTAATTTAATCATTTACTATTGGATGGCTTTGGTTTTAGTTTACTAAACATCAACAAACCAAATGGAATCTATAAGAGCCAAGTTTTCTGGACTTTCCATTGCTTAATCTTGCTCTAACTTATAGATCGTTTCACATCAATGTTTGCTTGAAAATTAATGGATGGGTTTTGTGGCTTTAATAGGTATTAAGTCATTTTAGAATGGGGAGGTTAGGAGAGTGAGATTGCAGGGGAAAAATCATTAAGAAAGTGACGTAAAAAAGTAGAATATAAAGAATGTGACGAAGTTTCAATACCAACAATCACCAATTCATTACGTGTTTTATAAGAAACACGTATAACATGCGACATTGATTGTTATGTAATATTGCAAAACCAAATGCATCCCATTAATGGTTTTAGATAATTTTGTAGTAATAGTAGCGCTATGTGTCTTGCTCATTGTTAGCTTATTAAATTTTGCCGATTTAATAAATTCTTTAAGCATTCATAATCAATTAATTAACTCGCTAGAGATTTAATGGATTTAAAAAGTTAAACTTTTAATTAATAATTTCTCATAATTCAGACTTTCAAGACATTTATAAAAAGTGTATAAATTAAAATCTTTGTAAAGACTAGAGTTGTTATAACTTTCTTCAAACTCCAGACGCGAGCACGCACACTGAGTTGCTTAATATGCGCGTTAGCACAATGTGTGCTCGCTGTTTGGTGCACTAGGCAGAACAGTAGCATATAAAAATGCTCGAGGGCGGAGCAGAAACTCGAGCAGATGGTAGCTGGAGTTGAAGAAATTTAGCAATTTAACAACTCTAGTAAAGACATATAATTTTCAATTAAATTCAACAATACTTAAGTAATACACATTTGTTAGACTTTTTGATAAGTTATTATAATTGTGTTTTAGATAAACAATTTTCGCTCACATTAATATTTTTGGTACAAATATGGAATTTTTAGTAATATTTATCTGCGTAGCAAAATCCGATATTAATACACGCCCTTGAAATAATATTTAGAACATTTAAAATAATCGTTATATATATCTATAAATAAATATTGCCTATGAAGCAAGAATAAAAATCCCATATTGTATTTAGACTTGGCGGAGTATTTAGGAGGATTATTTCGAAAATAATATGCAATAAAATTAAACCGATTCTTTCCATCAACCTAAGTCCACACCAATTAGGTTTTGGAATAAAGGGAGGCTGCGAAGCTGCTAGTCATGCCGCTAGGCTAGCCCTCGAATTCATACCATCGGACCATTGCATGGTCAAATTAGACTTTGCTAACGCTTTCAATTGCATTCGTAGAGACGTCCTTATTAAAAATTTTCTCGAGGATTTTCCAGAGTTCCATAACTACATCCTATTAAGTTATGGCTCAACATCCTTTTTAAGATTTGGGGATTTTACAGTTAAATCAACTGAAGGTATCCAACAGGGTGACCCATTGGGTCCGCCATTATTTTGCTTAGGTATTCAAAGTTTAGTAGAAAAAATATCGCACGAATGCGACCTATCATTAAATATATGGTACTTGGACGATGCCACCCTTTGTGGCCATCCTCGCGAAGTTTTTAAAGCTATCAAAATTATAAAAGAATTCGAACCAATTTTAAAACTTAGACTAAATGAGACCAAATGTGAGATCTTTCAACCCCCTGACTACACATTATATCCCCACGTTACCCCTTTTTTAGCAATCAAGAAAGACGCTATGTGCCACCTTGGATCGCCCATAGGCGGTAGAGTTGGACTCGCTACTTATTTGGAGAAAAATCTCTCTATTTTAAAGTCAAAATTAGATCTCTTAAAGTGTCTGCCTTCACACCACGCTTTTTACATAATAAAAAACTATTTTAATATTTCAAAGATTCAGCACTGTTTTCGCTCTTCAAGTGCTTTTTTACACTCGGAAATTTTAAACCTCTTCGAACAAAATATTAAATCTATTTTACAATCTATTTTAAATATTAAATTCAATACTCATAGCTGGTTACAAGCTTCCCTACCAACCAAATCGGGTGGTTTAGGGATTCGCTCACCGGCCTCAATATCTCTAGTCTCCTTTATTTCATCTTATAAATCCGTACAAGATACCATTTTTAAGTTGTATCCGGTTAAAGAAGACCCGCTTCTACCCATTGCTTTAGCTACTTGGGAAAACAACACCAATCCCGAAACACCTTTGCCACAAACCTCACGACAAAGAGATTGGGATGCCGGACTTGTGTTGCACTCCGTTGATTATCTAATTTCGAGTAGCGATGCAAGTCAGTGTTCTAATTTAAGGTCGTTTTTGTTTTATGGCTCAGGTCACGAATGGCTAGAGGCCTACCCAAGCTGTCTCACCGGGATGATGCTGGAGGACTCGGAGCTTTCGTACTCCATAGCACTCCGGCTAGGGGTGAAATTTTCGAAGCCATTTACTTGCCGAAATTGCAGCATACTCGTAGACGAACAAGCCAGGCATCCCTTACACTGCCTGGCAAACAAATTCAAATATGCTAGACACAATAAGGCCAACGCCTTAATTCAAACTGCCCTGAAGAGAGCAAAGATTCCATCCACCTTGGAGCCATCGGACCCCGCCTTGGAGGGACGTATGCGTCCTGATGGATCTTCTTTAGTCCCATGGAGCAATGGTCTTCACCTTAAATGGGACTTCACATGTATTGACCTATTTGCCCCCTCTAACTGCAACAATGATTCTTTAGCTGTTGCAGAGGGGCGGAAAACCAATAAATACAAAGCCCTATTATCCTCAAATATTTTTATTCCATTGGTTGCTTCGTGTTCAGGCACTTTTGGCAAACAGGCCTTAGCTTTTTTTAAAGAGGTTGGAAGACGTTCTCCCCCGTCTAAACATTCGGTACCCTTTTTACTAAAACAAAGACTTGGTATTCTTATAGCCAAGTACAACTTTAAATCGTTCGCGGATTCTTGGCCAATTTTGGAAGATCCCCTCGATGATGATATATCCGAATAGTGTATTATTTTATTCGGCGCATTTTGCCTTTTATATTTCATGTATTTATATTATATTACTGTCAGTGGATTTTTAACAAATAAACTTTTTAAAAAATCAAAAAAAAAAAAAAAAAAAAAAATTATAAAATTATTTATTACACATAATATTATTGCACGATGAGTTAAATCCATTTGTCTAAGGGAATGTAAGCGTATTGCACATCAGGACTGAGCTTTAAAATAGAATGTGCATTGCCCTAGTTATAATAATAGTCAGGTTTATAATTTACGGAGTGGGTAAAATAATTCATTTTTGTATTTTTAAAACATAAATTTGTTAATTGTATAATAATTTCAAATTCTAGGTTTCTGCTCCAAATATTTGCTAAGATTTATCACTCTCTTGTTTAAAATCACTTTCAACCTCTGTCATTTTATCATTTAGGGGTGGTGGACTTGTCGTATCGTCTGAATTTAGGTAAGGAATTGTAAATGAATAAGATCCGTAACTTTGCTCAGTGTAATTGTAGCCTCTTAAACGGGGATCGAATGGTTTCACATACTTCTTTTGTCGCGCTCTGGAATTTTGAAACCATACCTGTATCAATTTTTTTATTAATATCCTATTGTTTCTACTCTTATTTTATTTCAAAAAATTTTTCATTGAGATACATAAAATTTTGGCTCTTCGAGAAGCAGATTTTGTGATTTAATTGTTTTTGTTACTAATTTTATAGGGTTTATCTTTAAAATCTTTTCTTTGCTTAATAAAGTATGTGCATGTATATAAAAACGCGGGCGAATTTTTGGAAAAAGGATAGAATTTAAGCAACAAGATTAGGGATTCAAGACTTAAATTGGAAAAATTGCTTAAAAATATCTTAATTTAATTTTAACTAAAAATATAAAACCAGATGAGTTAAATAATAAGTACATAGTTATTCATTACACTCGTTACTTTATGGTGGTCATATGTTAAATAAGATTTATGTTTTATACAATCAAATGCCTAAGCATAATTTTGATGAAACATTTAAAGTAGTGTTGTAAACAATGGCTGGGTCTTGTTTGATCAGCCTTCCGTTTTAGTCTACTAGACCTAAAAATACCAACGTTTTTTGGGGTCTATTTCTTATTAGTCAAAAATCGAAAAACAGACACCAGAGTCAGTCAATCGTTAGTCTGAGTAAAACCAAAGGCTGTCGACCAATAAAGTAATGCCTAACTTATCGCGCTTACTTGCACCACTCCTTTACTGAGGAGACCTGTTATTTGTTTGTGATAATCTTTCAAGATCAACTCCGTCGGGCGGGATTGCTGTCTACCAAAAAATTGGTTTGTAGTATCTAAATATAGTTTAAAAAGTTTTAAAAATATAAACAAAAATTTCATAATGAAGGATAATAATAGGCGCTCTTGTGTTGTAATGGCTGGGTTTTTTAATGATTTGGTCGACCTTGGGTTTAACTAAGACTAACGATTGAGTCTGGTCTAGTCAAAACCGTTTAATTGCAAAGCCTTGGGCCTGAATAAACATTCGCGATTAACCGATATTTCGCGATTAAACGCTGGCAAAGAAAAAATATTAAATATATAAAGACATGCGCTTCGCAATAAAACGATATTTTTTTATAATTGTATGGTTGATTTAAGGACACGAAAATGTTTCTGAATATCCGATATTGTACTATTAAGCGATTTGTCAATAAACGATGTTTTTGTTAATATTAACGTCTGAAAAAAAACAAAATGGCGGTTAACTTCGCGATTAAAAGATTTTCGCGATAATCCGATTTGCGATTAAGAATTTCGACTGTATTTTGCTTTGGCATATAGACTAGCTAATGACGCTGGCTGGGGTTGGCTTTATTTTTATCGAACTCGCCTGAGCTTAAATTCCATTATTGTTTATGTGCTTCTGGCAACTAATCTAGGTTGTTGCTTAATACCGGATAATTGCGAAACTGGCTAATAACACGGTTCAACAAGAAAAATTAACCGAGAGGTGCCCCACCCCTCATCTCTTATGCTTTAAGATCAGCCGCTGTGGAAAAAAATATTCACGTAAGTATTTAAAATACTAATTTATAATTACTATTTCAATCATTTATTTGTCAGAGTATATAATTCTATATTTTTGGTGATAAGAAAGGTAATTTAACCTTTTTTTGTTTAACTCTGATTAATTTTGCGAGAGAGAAACAAATATAAATGAGCTTAACAAAAGAGTGCAGTAAAGGATGAAAAATATCTTTATAAGAAGGCATAAGTTGTTTTTAACCCATTTATATTTGTAAATCGCTAAATATAATTGTCAAAATATTTAATATAAATAGTCAAAACGTTAACGATACTCTTCTTTGCACATGCCTTACTTCCGGAATTTAAAGTTTTTTTAAATAATTTCGTTTTTTGAAATATAACAAAATTCGTTCAAGTTGTTTTAATTTTATATGGCTTCTTAGCCCAGGTATTTTCCATATAATTACAATTTTCTACTAAGTCAATTTTATATTAGTTCAGCAGAGGCAAAACTAATTTAGAAAGTTTTAACATAAATTCGGCGAAGCCATATCAAGCCCTTGCTTACCTTATAATTATAAGAAATTTTAATGGATTTAGAGGGGGTAGGCTACCCCCATGATTCCAAATTTCAGTTTCAGTTAGATAATATTATTTTTAGTTATTAAGCCTAAAGTATTTAAACGTATATTTAATGTGGGTTCGAATCCCAGCGAGGGCAATTTATTTTTAATTAAATGGAAAATTTGTATAAATAATCAACTAATCATTTTGCATTTAATATCCCTCTATAGGCATTTTCGCCCCTTTCTAGCCCATATTTTTTATCTTTTAATGTTATTGATATTGTTTTAATGTTAATGATAATCATTTTATTATAATTATTCCATCTTGTTTACTTGCTATGCAATTTATTTCAATATCCATTAATAAAGTAAGTTTTAATTATTTTTATTATTAATAACTTGCTATTTTTATTATTAATTTTTATACTTGTACCTATAAATGAATTGAATTATTAATTTTTATTTAAAAGAAATTTTATCTTGTTCAGCTGTTACCTCCTACAATTTATATAATAACTTGTTATTTTTAATTTTATTATCAAATTTTATACTTGTACCTATAATAGAATTGAATTATTAATCTTTATTTCTCAATAAAATGCATTTATGATAAAATTCAATAATATTTGGGTAATTAACTTTTTATAACGATAACAAATATTAGATAACTCATCGCGATAATAATATCTATATGCGATCGCGATGGTAATAAAAAGCGAAGTGGTATTAACCATCTAGTGGTAACAATGATGTCTCATCAGCATAAAATAAGTTTGACATAATTAAAATCGATAACTATAAAAAACGTAGGGTATAAGTATAAGTGTGTGTGGGGGGGGGGGGGGGGGTTTGGGTGAACACCTAGAGCCCTCCAAAATGAATTTTTTTCTGCCCCAGCCCGGCCCGAGCCCGACGTCTAAGTTTTTATTTTACCCGAGCCCGGCCCGAGCTCGAACGACTTTTTTATTTTTGGCCCGACCCGAGCCCGAGCCTGACCCGATTTTTCAAATAGAAAATTTTTAAAAACTTATTTTAAAATTTTTGAAAATTATTTTACCATAAATACATAATGCATTAAATTGTCATTAATCGCAATTTACAACTAGAATAAGTTTGAAATAAAATTATTTTCACTCGCTACAATTTATTCAGCCAATAATTTAAAACTGGAAATCTAACTTTATAAAATATTTTTTATCTAACAGTTCCAAATAAAAAACTTTTTAAACAATTTCCTTATTTAATTTCTAAAGTTATAGCTACTATGAATTTATTTAAATACTAATTGCAATTTAGGTCAAAATATTATAGGCAGGGGGAAAAAGCTGAAGCTTGGAAGCTATATTGTGTATGGTGTGGTGTACGAAGATAATTATTTAATATCGAGTTGAGTTTGTTTAAATCATATTTTATAAAAGATTAGTTTGCTTTAGTCATACCGGGCCGGGCTCGGGCCTTAAGTCGGGCCGCCTCATCAGACCCGACCCGAGCCCGAGGCCCGATTGTCCGAAGCCCGATCGGGTCGGGTCGGGCTCGGGCCGGGTCGGGCTTCGGGCAGCCCGTGCAGGGCTCTATGAACACCACAATATTATATACTTTTATCCACTTGAGGGTGGGAAGAGGGGGGGGGGAAATAGACACTGCATAAAAATTGGGTTTAGAAAATAAGAGGTGCACCAATTTTATTTTTGTAAAATTATTATATTAAACCTTAGACATCATATCGCCTGATATTTTTTACCCTTAATTAAAAAAATTAAAATAATAAAACCCTTCCACTCCTCCCCTTCCCCTCTCCCCTTTCCCACGAGGACCCAAGGCCCGAGTTATAAAAACAAAAATAAAATTTAATATTGTTTTGGGCTAAACCTATATGTCAACAATTAAATATTTACAACAAATTAATAAAAATATTTTTTTGGCAATAACAATTTTTATTACATGTTTTTTACAATCTTTTATTAATTATGTTATTTTTGTAAATAAAACATTATACCAATAAATAAATTTGATTTTAAATCAATTTAATATCGTCCATCTTTTCAAAATAAATAATATTTTGTAAATTATATTAGGGGTTTATTTATAATATTATTATCTTATATCGCCTATAAAATTATAATTTTTATTTTAAATAGATAAATTGAAAAATTAATAAAAATTATTTTGAAGTATTTAAATAAATTGAAACTATATATAGATTACCATTATAACGTTAGAAACCCTCTCGTTGAAGTAGTTAAAAATGGCTACCAAAATTGGCATCATTTTTTTAAAGCGAATGAGCAGTCTATTTAGTCTATAGTTCTACCCACAAAACCGCTGTTTAAATTTAATTTGTTTCGGCCACAAGCCATAGTTCATTTTATTCCTTGGACGCACAGCTTGAACATTTTTGCATTTATGGCGCAAAGCAATTTTCATTAAAAAACCAAATTTTTTGGCTTAAAATATATGCTGACGGCCAAAGACCAACCAGGTTTTTATGTTTTTGGGCATCATTTAATCCTTAATTTTTTGTCCACTTTTTGTGTCTAGTTTGTTTGTGTGGGTGGCTAAATTATTATAATAAACAAATTTAAGAGGACAAAAAGTTATTTGGCAACATTGAAGATAATTTACAGTGGCGGACGCAAGGGGGTGGTTTTGGGGTTCAACCCCCCCCCCCCGCGGATTTCGGAAAAAATATTTTTTATTTTCTAATATCGCATTATATAATAAATATTATGAAATGAGTGTTACTTAATTAACTATGAGCTCTTAGATTCAACATCCATTAAGTATTTTTAGGCGTTAATATATTTTTCCAGAATTTTCCTTGTGGTTATAAAACGTAAGCATTTCTTATGAATTCCTCGAACAATTTGAATAAAAGAAAAGGCACAATATTTAAATTTTGTGTCAAAAAAGTTAATCATATAGAATAAGAACCTTCAACTGATAAGATTTTTAAATGATTATATAGTAATTTTAGATTTAGTTCATGTGGAACAAGGACCTGCTGTTTAAAATCTAAATTTGGCTGGACAAACTCACATGCATGCACATTATGTATATCCATGGGCGTAGCCAGGTTTTGGATCAGGGGGGGGGCGAAACGTTTAAAAGTTCAATTAGGGTCGGGGGCAAAACATAATTTTTTTTTTTAATTTATAAGGGTATTTGCATTGAGCATTTTTTGCATTGAACATTTTTTTTGTCATTTAGGGGGGGGGGTGGCCCCCCCCTGGTTACGCTCATGTATAGATCTAATCAAATTGCATAAAAAAACTTTCTTATAAATTTTTCGATATGCGAAGAAAAATTTAACTCCCCCCCCCCCCAAAAAAAAAATAAAATCCTGCGTACGCCCCTGTTAATAATTTAGATATATTAAATAAATGCCAAAAAGATGTAATGATACTATTTCTTTAACAGAAATAGGCTTAAAATATTAATATAAAGAATTGTAATAAAAATCATTTGTTTTTCTTTGAAAACGTTTTGTTACTAAATACTATGTTACGGCTACTTATGTTCCTGTCCCACATAATATTGAAGAAAGGATTGAGTCTTTTAATCTCATGGAATTAATCCCCTGTTACTCAATCTTTCGATTGTAATCAAAACAGTGATCTAGAGTTGCAACGCCTTTCTAGCTCAATCCTTTCCCTAAACCTAAACTATAAATAGTAGAGTTATACGAAGAGCACGCCCAGCCATGCCATAATTATTGATAATTCAAAAAAATTTTATTTCTTCCAATAATGGATTAAATTATCTAAGCATTTTAAAGCTGCAATTTTAAATTTAAATAATGGGTTATGCCATCCCATACCAATTAAACGAACATCAATCATAGACACACGCTAACAACAATAAAAAAGCTTAATATGACACCTGAGATATCAACTTTTTATAAATGTAATCCATTTATGTCATTAGATCTTGATAGTATATCTTGGTTTTTTATATAAGTCATATGTGATTAGAAAATTACATTTAAGTGTTTTTTAATTAATCTGTATGACCCATAACCCGAAATTATATCAAATTAATTCTTATAGAACACTGGGATGTTTTTTATGTCATAAGATCTTAATAGTCTATTTTTAAAGCAGTGGCGTAAATAAGGGGGGGGGGAACGAGAAATCCCCCCCCTTGGCAAAAATTAAAAAAAAATTTTATAGCTTCTCAACGCTGAGGAGGCTAACTTACATTAAAAATACCATGTCTAAGAATAGATTAAATGGATTGGCATTATTAACAATTCATCGGGAGTTAGCTCTTACTCCCGATGAAGTTCTTTGAAATAAAAATGCTATAATTTTTTTTTGACATTTCCCCCCCCCCTTGAGAAAATCCTGGCTACGCGCCTGCTTTAAAGTATCAGAAAGTGGAGAATGTATATAAGTCATATGTACAATTATATTTAAGCGCTTTTTAATTAATCTTTAATGCCCAAAACCCGACATTTTATCAAATTAATTTTTCTTGAAGACTGGGAAATGTTTTATGCCATTAGATTTTATTAAAAGTCTATCTTTAGATTTTATTAAAAGTCTATCTTTGTTAAAAATCTGGAAATTATAAAATAATACGAAATAAAAGATTTAAAACAAAAAGCGCGCAATAGTAAAAAAACCATATCAAAACATCGATAAGATCATATTGGCCATCAAAGTTTTTCCAAGCCCTAACCACGGTTTACTCTTATAAAACAACGAATTGCGCATCGCAATAGACCTAAGAAGATTCCGTTGCTATATAGTTGCTACACACTTGTTCCCTCCTATGCAATCATTCTGTGAAATCTAATGCCCTTCATTGCAATCGCTTCAAAGCCAGGTGTAATACCCATTTCCACGACGCTCAAAAAAATCGACATGCCAATCAAAAATTTTTCTTAAAATTTGAAATTAAATTTCTATGGGCTAAGACAAACGTCAATCAACAGATGTTTTTAGTTACTAACCTATAAAATTCACAAAAAATATTGATTATAATTCAACCATGGTTTACAAGATTAATTAAAATCATATTTGTAATTAAAATTTTTCATATTTAGCATTCTGCATTTACTTCTTTTGATATGTATTTTTGAGCTTGAGCTGATGATCATTGATCTATGTTTATAATTCCTTTTAAATGGCTGATATAATTTATAAAGTCAATATTGTATTTGGTACATTTAATAACCTAAAGGATATTTGAGTGAGTATTTAAATACATTAGCTAATGATCATTATATCTGATCTATGTTTATAAGCCTATCACTTTAATTGTAAAGCTAATTGATGAACTCAATAATGTATTTGGTACATTTTTAATAACCTAAGGGATATCTGTTGAACTTGAGCTAATGATCATTATATCTGATCTATGTTTATAAGCCTATCCTTTTAATTGTAATTTTGGTAGGGCTAATTGATGAACTCAATTTTGTATTTGGTATATTTATAATAACCTAAGGGATATCTGTTGAGTTTGAGCTAATGATCATTATATCTGATCTATGTTTATAAGCCTATCCTTTTAATTGTAATTTTGGTAGGGCTAATTGATGAACTCAATTTTGTATTTGGTACATTTATAATAACCTAAGGAATAGCTGAGTTAGTACCTGAATACATTGAGCTTGAGCTAGTGATCATTATATCTAATCTATGTTTATAAGCCTATCCTATTAATTATTTTTATTGTCTATAAGCTTAAAACTAAGGTAAAGTTTATAACTTAGACTAATAAAGTAAAAGATTTTTTAATAAGCTTCAAATGATTATGTGCATTTTTATACAAAACTAGAGATGAAAATACAAATGCTTGAGCCTGACTAAACTGATATTCATAATTTTCTTGATTTAACCTAAATTTATAAAATACATGTGAAAAAAAAGATTTGATAATATACTTAAATGGCTAAATTGATAGTTTGTTAGTAATTCTCTAAATTTTAATTTATAATTTAGATAATTATGCATAGTAATTATATGAAATATTTTGAAAGTCTTGTGTCGTCATTTTAGTGTCTTCAAAAAAAATACATGTTTTTGTGCCAAAACTAACCTATTGAGCTTTTAGGAAGATCACGTGATATAGCATATAACTCGTTATTATGCCATATTAACCAATAGGAATGTTCAACTGAGCGTCGTCGTTTTTTAAATGTCGACGTTTCAGATCATTACACCGGTACCTTCAACATATGTACTGTAATTACATTACTATTTTACCAAAGCAAATTTCACTTCCATCCATTCTAAAATCCAGAGGCCTCTGCCAAACTATAGGCGCTTGGGAAAAAGGAGTCTGTTTAGCCGTGGACTATACATCATGTGTCCACGTATTTGCCCCATTTTAATTGCTATGCACTTAATGCTAATTAAAATTCCTCTCTCTTAAGCCGAGGCATTAAAAAATGTTAAATCCACGGAACTTAACAATATTAATTATTTTTTGTCCCATTGCGACAACCACTCTCACAATCTTTGGCCCCCGAGCCTTACAAATTAATCAAAAAAAAAATAGAAACAATTTTCTTTACTATCCCATAATGATCGCAAATTTTTATAAGGCAGAAAATGGGCAATACTCTTTGTTAATATTTAATAAAAATATCAAAATATTTATAATTCCTATCTTCTTTATTTCTGTCTTTCATTTTCACAAAAGATGTATTTTTTTTTGAATATAATAAAAATTTTCAATAATGGCTTTTAAATGCAAATTTTTATCTCTTTTGAGTTTATATTTTAATTTAATTTTGTCTCGTGAAATTAAAAATTTAATCGTTACGTTTTTTTGTTATTAAAGTTTTAACAAAACATTTATCATTTCTAACAATGACGTGACATTTTTTTAAATTTCGGCCTCTCTCCAAGCAAAAAGGCTATGGCACTGTATATTGCGATACATAGACGTAGCCAGGGGGTGATAGGGAAGGGCGGCTACCCCTCTAAATCGAAAAATTCGTTAATATAATCATGAAATTACTAAAAAATTTGGCCCTCCCTAAATCATTATTGCTCCCCTCTAAATCCAATTCTGGCTACGCTACGCCCATGCTGGGTGATATAAAAAAATTCAAGTTTTAAAATTTTAGTAAATGACTAAGATCTAAGTGAATTAAATTAATTATTATATTGGAATGATGACCAAGAATTTAACGTTGAAATAGGAGCCTATTTTTGTGGTTGGTTTCATTGGCGTAGCCAGGGGGGGCAGTACGAAAAAACAATTTTTTCAATGCAAAAACTTTGAAAAATTAAAAAAAAATATGCTTTTCCCCCTTTTAAACGTTTCGCCCTCCCCCCTAATCCAAAGCCTGGCTACGCCCATGCTTGCTTTATACAACGCAGCGCCCTTGAGTACACTTTTATCGTTGATGATTGTCTATAGTGTTTCTCCTCACCGCGGTAAATATAGTATTTAAGACTTAATTAGAAAGTCGACAGTATTTTTTAAATAATTTTCGTGACGTTGAATATTGAGATGTACCGAATTTTTTTTTATAAAAACTGGTTCTGCCGAGCCGAGAGTTAATTATACTCGGGTTAATTTTAAACAATTTGCTCATATTTTTTTATTTCCCATTGAGGACTACACTTTTACATAACTTATTAAAGTGGCTTACCTATTTATAATTAATTAACCCGAAAGGTACCAATTTAACTTTTAGATTACACCTATTTAAATGATGTTTATTCAAAAAGTATTTATAGAAACTAAATTTTTTAAATAGAATTTTGCACACAATTGTTGCCCAATAACCTCACATAATGTTTATCTCCTCCGAAATCTATCGTTCTAGAAATATTTTATTCCATAGTTCATGATTTTTTCATTTTTTCAATTCTTAAAAACTATTCAATCTTATGGAAAAACAAATTTGAGTCATAAAATTTATTCTGCATGCTATGAAAGACTAATTTTTGCCTATATTTTTGATATACTATTTTTGTTTTAGTTAAATTTTTAACAACCTTTAAATTTAATGTCACCTGGAATTGAACATTTTTTGACTAAACGATGCCTGCTAACACCTAAACTGTTAAAAACTTAATTTAAGTTTTGGAAGCCATCTAACTATAAGTCTGTACTTCTTTCTATCCTTGATTTTTAAAGACGCAAAATCATCATTTCAAGCGGGATAGTTCGAATCGCTATAATCAATAAAAGTTTTAATCCCATATAAAAAGAAGCAAAATAAAAATTTGGATTCGGGAGTTGACTCGGGCATTGTGAAAAACTAGCGGGCCACATCTTTTATTGAATGGGCCTTAGCCAGGCCTATTTTTAGTTTTGTTATGGGCAGACCTATTGAGGCCCGCTGCCTTGCTTATGGTATAAGTTCAAAAGTAAATGAAACAGAGAAGATCTAAGATTTGGGAACATAACAATTATGGGTTTAAAAAGTTTAAAAGGGACTTACACAAATGAACAGCCAACTATTAAGTTTGTCAAATGGCTTAGAGGTAAAAAATGTTGATTACCCTTTACCCGTCCTAACTTGTAGGTAAATAGATTTTGCCACCACCCCTCAAGAAGAAAAAACTAGCTACGCCAGTGGGTCTGAGATCCTCGCAAGGTCCACTGATTTAACACAATCTATTAGCTCAAGCTTAGAATTAATTAGATAAGCTTTGTTTTCGTTAAAATAAACTTTTTAACCATAAACAAAATTAGATCAGCCTTTAATGCCTGATGTACGAATATTGCGTGCTGATCAAAAATTAAGCTTAAAAGTTAAAAATATAAATATATATTATTACTATAATTGAACAATGGAGGGCCGAAGGGTGGGGGTCTAGAAGGTCACTTCTTTCAACTTTATAAAATATATTAATATAAATACATAATATTTTGAATGGGCGTAGCCAGCATTGGAATTAGATAGGGACAATTAAGATTTAGGGAGGGGCAAAATGAAATTTTTTTTGAAATTTTAGCCATAATAATAAGAAAATTTCACAAATTTTTGAATTTTGAGGGGGCAGCCCCTCCTCCCTGCCTCACCCCTTGGCTACGCTCATGATATTTTGTCAATTAAAGTAAACCTATTTATTAATATTCAAAATCCTCCTTATTTAAGAGAAAAATGAAACGAACAAAAACCACTTAGGCGCAAAATGTGGAAAGCTGGAAATACGGAAAACTAATCAAATCCATATATTATATTATGAATATGTATTTATATCTATAATTATTCACATATATTGTCTTTATATAATTGTAAATGTATATATGTAGTGCATATATACTCTTTAATACATAGATGGGTTTAAATATATGTAATAACGATATACACAAGGAACGCCTAACAATATATTACATATTATAATGTATGTAATATACAGCACATATTTATATATATAATATATTATATATATTGTATATATTTATCTATGTAATTAACTCTTTTTAATTTGATATTTTAGATCATATATTTAGGGTTAGGGTTATTTTCGTTATTATTGGCTTTCTACATTATGCGTCAGATTCACAAAAACCCTATCTTAAAAAACTTAAAATTTCAAAAGTTGTAAACCAGTCATATTTGATATTAAAGAACCAATCAAAAATGAACAACACATTCTAATATCCATCTTATTGGGTAAAATAAATTTGTTCTAGAAGCCTCTTTCATAACAAAAGATTTATAACCTTTTGTCAGCCATTAATTTATTTTGCTCTCCAAAAATGGTAAAAATATAATATTATTATTTATATTTATTGTAGCACTTTAAATCTTTGATATTTTGGGATCGGAGTAAATGCAATGACTCAAGTCTCATGTTTTTGATACTATTGGTGTGGAAAAATATTCTAATATTCAAAAAGGACAAAGTAAGTTTACCAACAATTATTATTTTTATCTATAACTTATAATAATATAGCTGGATTCAATTCTTCACATGTTGACTCCATTATTTTTGGTCATGCCCGTTGTCTACATTAGATGGGGCTACGGAGATCGGGCATTTTTACGTCAATCGCCTTGTAAGTATTTTATTCTAATTTTATCTATTAAAGAATATAAGGTCAAATTCATACTTTTTATACATAAAATTTTAAATTCTTTTAGATTATAAAGTTTAAAATTGATTACAAAATTTTGCCTTCCCCTTTGCATGAAGTTATAACATTTTATTAAATAAAGCAGCGAATTTCAATTTAAAAATTATAACCATTGATTATTTAATATATTTTACTGCGCCATTGCTCTATGAAGTTTTAGGTTAGTATAAAGAATAATTTGCAATAAATGTAAATTTCGCATTGTTGAAAACATTAGTAGAGCGTGCTAAATATAAAAAACTCGATTGCAAAAGTATAAATTGTTAGTTAAAACCAATAAAAATAACTTTTATCAGAAAAACAAATATTTGTTGTAAAATAATTTGCAAATAAAAAATAGTCTTTAAACACATATTGTTTATTTGAAAGATTTTTTGCTCGTTATTAGCTAAATTAATTTTTCCCTTTTAGAATAATTTATTTATTAAGTTACATATAAGCGAGTAGATAAAGGATTGTTGGTGGGTAGAACATGGGTGGAACAAATATAAAAATAGAACGTCTGCGTTTTATAATCACGTGATTATTTTTTATAACAATCGTCTGCGTTTTATAATCACGTGATTTTTTATTATAACAAAAAAGTATTAAATCGCCTGCGTTTTATAATTACGTGACTTGTTTTTTTTTTTTATAAAACTTGTTTTTGTTAAATGAAACTATATACTACTATAAAAATTATATGCGAGGTAAACACTCAAAAATAGCGATCGCGTTGAAATGACAGATTATAATTCCGATTTTCTGTTTTAAGAAAAAAGTTTCCCTATTGTCAATTGTATTAAGAATTTTTAATACGCAACACATTTACCGCTCAACAACTAAACCACAGATAGCTAATCATTATATAAAACGCAATTAAGAAGTGATATGGTCATTAAAAAGTTTAATTTATAATTTTATCTAAAATAAAATTTAAATTAGCAAACATTTGATGACTTATAAATGTTAGCACCTCGCAAAAAACGTTTTCTTATGAAATATTTAACTTCTCAAAAAGTTTTTACTTAACCTTTGTAAAGATACATGTTTGATTATTTGATGTTAATAAAAATCTTATATGCTATAACTAAAATAAAAAGCCAATGAACTTTCTCTGCCAGATGCCTAGAGGCACTTGCTTATGTTTAGCACGATTAAAATGATAACTAGATTTTTAGTTAATAGCATGAATATTAAAGACAAATATATTATGGGCGCTTTCATCTTTGACATAATTTGCTACCATTCTTCTTTTTCTTTATCAGTTATTTGGTCCCACACGGAGTTTGTTTTAATAAGTTTCTTCCAAATTGACCGGGTGAGTGCCATGTCTTTACTAATCCCTTTTGTTTTCATAACTTACGTGACACGAAGTCGTCCTCTTCCTCTCTTCCCAGATACCTCCATGTCCAGTACTTTTCGATTTACGTAATATATATGCCCATACCACCTTAGCCTATTTTTGTTAATGATGTCCGCCATAGGTTTAATACAGGTCATTCGTCATATGGTCCAGCTTAGTATACCCCAAGCTCCACTGTGACATTTCATCTGTGTGGCTTGTAATAGCTTTCCTTCCGTGGTGTTTAATGCCCATGTTTCACTTCCATAGAGTAACTAACACCAGTAAAATTGTATCAAAAGTCAGAATTAAAGTAGAATTCTTTATTTTATTACTGAAAAAAGAATGATGTGTGGCTAGGGGTGTGCTTTTAATATTTATTAATGTTCATAGTAAAAGCACACAAGGTCAGTGCGCATCTTCATTAGAGTGTCTTACGATGGATTTGTTTCTAAATGAATCGTTCAAGGACAAGGTGGTGAAAGTCAGGCGTTGTTAGGACAGGTTAATGTAAGTGAAGATTAAAATCAAAAGGGTTCCTAAGCGTTTTGTGCGCCTATGCCCCCATTGGGTGTTAGAATCAGAGAAATACATATTCTTTGATTCACTGGAAAAGAAAATATAAATAGGATAGGGAGTGAGCTAATTATTTGGGGGGATTTTAACGCTTGTAGCTGCTAAAGATCGCCTCGGGTATAAACAAAATTATGGAGATTAGTGGCATGGTCTGAAGAGCAAAGAAGGGGAAAAAATTCTCCAAGTATCCCAAGCATACGACATGGCGATGTTAACACCTATTTTCAAAAATGAGGAAATCATATTGTGACTTATAGAAATGGGAAGCATTTTAGTCAAATTGACTATCTGCTCATACGGCGAAAGGACTTATGGAGTATCAAAGATTGCAAAGTAATACCGGAGAAGAAATCGCCAGGCAACATCGTCCCCTTGTTATGGATCTTGACAGAAGAGTATTTCCCGAAAGAAGAAAGGTCTATGAGCCTCGAATTCGATCCGAAAGGCTAAAGGATACGTCGACAAACGAAAAATACCATCAAAAAGCCGCCTCACTCTTGGGTGCAAGGAAGTTGCAAAGGGACGTAGACGACGATTGGGAGACGCTATCTAAGGACATATAGGAAACAGCGATTCGTGTTCTATGACAGACCAAAGGAGGCAAAGCTATAAATAGGGAACTATGGTGGTGGGATCAATCGGTTAGGGATTTCCTCGAAAGAAAGAAAAATCTATATAGACGGTGGCATAAATCAAAGAAGTCGGAGGATTATCAAGAGCACAGGGACGCAAAGAGGGCCGCAAAAAAGGCCGTTGCAAAAGCGAAGAATGCCGCGTACACCGAGATGGCAAACAAACTGGATCATAAAGGGGGCGATAGGCTTATGTACAAATTGGCCAAGATAAGGGAGAAGAAAAGTCGCGATGTTGGAGTTCTTAAAATAGTCAAAAGCGAGAAGGGTCAAACCTTATTCAAGCCGAACAAGGTGATGGAAAGGATATTTTAAGAAATTTCTGAATATTGCAAATGACAATATTGAGCGAAACAAATGTATGGTCGAACTCTTTCAGGAGGATGAAGTTAGGACACAAATGAACAAGATGCAAAAGGGAAAAACAAATGGCCCCGATGCAATACCTATGGAAGCTTTGCTCGGAGGTCGTGAAGAAGGAGTCGCCACCGTGACGAACCTTCTTAACAAGATATTGGTAGAAGAGCGAATTCCTAATCAATCGAGAACAAGCACGATTATACCCTTATTTAAAGGCAAAGGAGACCCTCAGGACTGTGGCAATTACAGAGGTATCAAGCTAACTTGCCACTCCTTAAAGCTTATGGAAAAAATCTTAGTAACAAAGCTGAAAAACGAGGTGGACATATCGGCTAACCAATTCGGATTTGAGGCCGGCAAATTCACAATTGACCCAATTTTCGCACTAAGACAAATGATAGATATGTATGGTGAAAAGAGGAAAGACATACATTTGGTTTTTATCGACTTGGAGAAAGCTTATGACACGGTCCCCCCGAGATTTAATATGGTGGTGCCTGAGGGAAAAAATATTCCTGACGCATATATACAGCCTATGAAAAATATTTATGAAGCCTCAAACTCTTGCGTTAGGATGACAATTGGAGGCTTTAAACCTTTTCGGGCTGAAATTGGATTCATCAAGGATCAGCTTTAAGTCCCTTGTTATTTAATATAATTATAGACACGATAACGAGGGACATTCAAAAGCCATCGCCATAGTTTATGCTATATGCCGATGATATAGTACTATGCGAGGAAACAAGGGAGAAAGTATTCGAAGAAGCCGAAAAGTGGTCAAAGCGCTTAGCTGGATATGGCTTAAGGTCAACGATGGAAAAACGGTATACAGGGAAATGAACGGTACAGGGAGCCCATCGCTGGATGACCATCTAAAGTACCCAAAAGTAGACAGGTTTACATACCTCGGCTCGATGCTACATCAAGAGGGAGGTTGCGCAACAGAAGTCAATGCCCGGATCCTAATGGATGGCTTAAATGGCGAAGTATATCCGGTGTAATGTGCGACAAGAAAATGCCAATATGGTTGAAGAGCAAAGCTTAAAATCCATCGTAAGACCGGTGTTACTCTATGGAAGTGAAACATGGGCATTCAACACCACGGAGGGAAAGCTATTACAAGCCACAGAGATGAGAATGATACGGTGGAGCTTGGGGTATACTAAGCTCGACCATATGACCAATAACTCTCTCATAACGAAATGGGTATTCAACATATGGCGGACATGATTAACAAAAATCAGCTAATGTGGTATGGGCATATACCTAGAAGGGACATGGATGACGTAAATCGAAAAGTACTGGACATGGAGTTACCGAGGAAGAAGACGACCTCGTTTCACGTAAAAGGGGGCACGTGGACAAAGTTATGAAAACAAAAAAGATTAGCCAAGACATGGCACTCACCCGGTTAAGATGGAAGAAACTCATTAAAACAAAGCCCACGACTGTGGGACCAAATACTCAATAATAAAAAGAGCTTAATAAAATGTATCCTTGAATGTCATCAAATTTTGGCATGTTTTTAATAAACACATTAAAGGATAGAAAATGTTTTAGGTACTTGGGGCCTTCCAATACCCCACCGCCATAATATGGAATAATTTTTTTTAATTTTTTAAAGACATTATTAAAAACTTTTATTCTAAGCATGTTTGTGAAAATATCACCCACCCATTTACTTATATTTGAGATATTTAAAAACTTTAATTTTCAAATAAATTTTTTCCGTGATATCTTAAAAGAACTCATCTACGTAAACTATTCTGCACAAAGTCTAACTGAAAAGTGAAATCTTAAATAATTCTTCACCTAAAGATGGTAACTTTGTGGGGGCCTAATGATTTGCATGTATAAAGCGAATTATATGCGGAATTTGTTTGGAATAATGGACGCGTGGTGAATAACGTGTGTTGTGTTAAAATAATAGTAAAGCATAAAAAGGAATTTGTACAAAACGATTGAATTGATATTACGATGCTACGACGCGTGGCACAGACAGAGAATATACAATCTATATAATAAATGAGGCGCATATAGATAGATATGTAAACGACACAGTTCACCACACAATTATAAAATTTTGTTTAGTGGTCACCAATAAATAAACATTAAAAAATTGTTTAAAGAGTTTTAACTTTATAGCTGATATTAAAAATAGGAATTTAATAAAATAAAAAATCATAATTTATATTACCAATATCTATTTATAAAGTAACTTAATTAAAATTTTCTATCTAAAACAATTGAATTTGACAATCAATAAATAAATATGTGTAAGGAATGTAATTTTTACACAAATTATATGATTTTATTGGCTCTATAAAATTAAAATTTCTGTTTAAAGAAATTTTAGATTTTTTTCATACTCTCAAATATAGCCTTAGAAATATTTCTATTTAAAAAATTAAAATAAAAAGCTGTAAAAGCTGGAATTAACAAAAATAGAAACTTTTCTCTCTTACAATTATTGGTCAAAACTCAATTAATTTATTTAGGGTTTTTTTCTGCCAAATCCTCTACATTTATAATTCCAACCTTATTTTAAATGATCTTATTAACTAAACCATAAAATGAAATAATTTATTTTTATTATGAGCCAAATTAATCACATAGCGGAGACTTTTTTGGGTCGTACTAATTATGGATATATAACCACTTGACCAAATAGCCAATATAATATTTTAACTTTAGGATATAAGTTAAAATATTAACCTTGCCAAATTTAAAAGTTTATATTATAATACTACAACCGAGTTATAGCTATTTAAATAAAGTTTGGGGTCTTTATGACCTGACCCCCCCCCCCTTTATCATCGGTGTCGTGTCAGCATTTTTGACCTGACCACCAATGCAACGTCTCATGCATATAATGGTTATTATAATCTATTTTGTAAACATTTGCCCGACTAAATCATTACCACTTATTTAAAATTAATATCACTATTTTTTTTATTTTTTTTTTTAAATCATTCGAAAACTTCAAAACACCGTGAGTATGTTACATGTTGCATAAGCAGGTTTTATTTGGGGGGGGGGGGGGGGGGTTTACATTTGCCTTTCAAATATTTGGTAAATTTCATATGTAATAAAAACTGTTAACATTATCGAGTCACATGCTATAAAAGATAAGGATATAGTCAAATTAATTTCTAATTACATCTGCCTACAGATGGCGCTAATTAGAGTATACTTTTAATTTGATTGCGGTACGCCACAACATATTCTATTGTTAACTTTAATTCTCAATTAATCATTTTCCTGCTTTGTTTTAAAAATCACCAAAACAATATTACATATGTCCCCAACGATTTACAACTTTTTAAGCTAACTAGAATTCCTTCAACAAAATAGTTTTCAGCAGTTTTACCTTTGCAATTCTAGAGTATCTGGACTGGATTTGATGCTACATAGGTTAGGTATAGGTTTATACATAAATAAGTTGTAAATTTGTTAATAACACCTGATTGTACAAATGTACAGCCTTGCGAATTGCATTTCAGTGGCTAGGCCCATGGGCGTAGCCAGGGGGGGGGGGTAGAGAGGGGCGGCTTCCCCCTCTAAAGCCAATAATTTGTTGAAATATGATTATTTTGCCCCTCCCTAAATCATTTTTGGCCCCCTCTAATCCCAATGCTGGCTACGTCCATGGCCAGTTACAGGTGTAACGTCTATTTTTTAGTTCGTTAAAATAGTCTCCACGTCAATCAAAATGTCAATCATATAAATTCATTTTTATAGCAAAATGAGTTCTTATTGGCTGATTTAACGTCAATCATTTATTTTGTATTACGTTTTTTAAACTATTATAAACAAATTCAATTAATTTATATAAATATAAGAATTGTTCATAAAATTCATTGGCTTAACCTCAATCAATTATTTTGTATTAATCAAACATTTTTATTCTGTTATAATATAAAATAAATTAATGATATTGATAACATTATTTTAATAAATGTATATTTTAGCCATTACATATCATCTTTATTGGAAAAAGACATAATAAACCATGTTTTGTCAAATATCATTTTTAGACATTGGAATAAGAATAAGATATTTTATTTAAAGTAACTATAGAGTAAAAACAGTATACATAAAACAAATTTAACAATTAAAAATATTTTATAAAAATAGTGTAAATTTTAACAATTAAAAATATTTTATAAACATATATCAAATATATAATTAAAGTGATTTATATTGTGATGAATATAAATCGCGTGACTATCTTTTGAATAAATAAGGGGGTATGATATCCATTGTTTTAATTCCACGGAAAATACATGTACAGGAATGTTAAATGCATAGGAAAATAATAAAATATCTATGTGGTTCGGCCACTTACCTAAAATATATAACTCTTTGACAGTCATATATTGTGGTAAGGTAAGAGGGCGTACCAAGGCTGTCACCACTTCGGGTGGATCAGCGGATATAAAATAATTATAAATATAATAGCGAATCAAAGGATGATTATCCTCTGTGTCATATATTGCTTTGCTTATGCAACGGTAAAAACAGTTAACGTCGCCAATAGTGATGTAAATTCCATAATTAGGTTTAAGCTCCTTGCTTGGCGATTCTATAGAAGCTATGGGGATATTATGACCCAATCTAGTATATCAATATATATATAATTTTATAATTATAATACTTATCCATGGCCCAAAATTTCCAAGCCATGTCTGGCAGCTTAAACCTGGAAATTTCTCGAACTTCTTCTGATACAAATACGATCTCATCTTTGGGTACAATAAAATAGTTTACAGTAAGTATTATAGAAATTGAACATAAATATGTTGAAAGTTATAAAGGTTCAACCAGCAACCTGTGGATTCCTTAGCGAGTATTTCCTTTGATTTAGATATGTATACCACTTCATCCCCATTTATTAACGCTTTATTATTCAAAAAAGGATTATTTTTGATCAAAGTTATTACCTGGTGAAGGACCGTTTGACATGAGATTCACGGGCAGTGCTGCCGCCTCACCATCTTTAATAACCCCTCTCTCTACTATTTAAAAATAAATTACAGTAAGTATTATAGAAATTAAACATAAAAGTTATAAAGGTTTAACCAGCAACCTGTGGCTTGTATCAGATCCGACTTGTTCCAACGGTCGCTAGGCAAACCTTAAATATTTAATCAACATATATTTAATTAATAAATACCCTCATCAAGATTTTCTTTAAATTTTTTTAGATTGCCCCCATGATATTTTTTCTTGAGCGTTTGCCCCGACATGTTGGCAAGTGTATACGTGCCTAAATAAAACGGAAAATTATAAAAACATAGCATAACGTACCTTTATAGTCATCTACTATTTTGTAAGGTCCCAACCACGAAGGAGCGGTTTTATCGCCCTTTCGATCGGCCCTTCTTAAGTTGTAGGCAAGTACAGCATCGCCCTTCTTAAACGTATAAGTGGTTTTATGTCTCCTCTCATACCACTTTTTCTGATATTTCTGTGCCTTTTTAATATTTTTACTGGCAAATTGGTAGGACAGACGAGTGGCAGAAACCACTTCGTCAAAATTGACAACAGAATAAGGCTCCATCTCTATCACAACCTCTTTAGGCTCGGCAGCTATCTCAATGTCAGTTTTCTGGACAGGCCTGGGGTGTCAAATAGATATCAAATAAAAAATGAGTGTAATGACATAGTTTGTATATACCAATTAAAAATCAGGTAGTAAGGTGTCAACTTTGTTGACGCTTGAACGGCGATGTTGACTGCATAGGTCACACCAGGCAACGCTGACTCCCACTGCTCGAAATGACCATCCAGGGCTTTATTAAGGCCAGCCAATAAAGTCCTGTTCATCCTTTCTACCAAGCCATTGGCTTGAGGATGGTATGCAGTGGTAATCCTTTGATGTACCCCTCCAAGAGTGTATAACTCTTGAGTAAAGGAGTTCACAAACTCCCTGCCTTGGTCATTTATAACATCCTATAAATAATGATTTAACAATGAGATTTAACTTACCTCAGGAAATCCCCATAAAGAGAAATTTTGTAGAAGATTTTGGGAAACCTCTAGGGCTGTATGGGATCTCATCGGGACAGCTATGGCAAACTTAGAGAAATAGTCAATTAATACTAGAATGCACTTAAATCCTTCAGCACTTTCGGGCAAATTACATATATTTATCCCCACAAGTCGTTATGGAAATGGAGGAACGGTTATAGGTTGCAGCTCTGGGGTGCATTTATCAATCTTGGAAGTATGTTTTTGACATATACTGCAGCCATTGATAAATGCTGCAGCATCCTCACTCAAACCAGGCCAATAATACCTATTTTTAATTTATTATTTAGTTTAAATAAAATTATAACCAGTACTTTTCAGTAATCTTGGTCCTTGTACGGTTTATACCAAGATGTGCCCCAAAGCTTTGACCTACAATAGTTCCTTCCATACCATTGTGATACAAAGCCAGGATCTGTTTCCTTTCGTCAGAATCCATAACTACCCTTAAATCCTTCTCTAACAAAATAAAAAAGTTTCACTTTAAGTACCTGTTTTCTGGTCGCAAAATTTTGCTGTTTTTTTACAAACAGAAAATTTCCCTTAACATAGTAACCTTTTGATTTCCTAACAAAATAAGTTCTCTGTTTGCGTGTAAAGATTTCAGGTATAGTTCCATTTACCAGGTACTCTTTTATGTCACTAAAACAATATTCTGCCATTCTATAAAATTAAAAAAACATATAGCAATCTATTCTTATAATATAACAACTATTTCCAATGCTAAGTGTAATATCAATAACTTACTAATAACTTGATATAGGATCAATTATTCAAAAGATAAACTACTATAATATTATAGAATAACCATATGATCTTATAGCTAAGTGCAACTTACTTTTGAATGATTATATCAATAACTTACTAATAACTTGATATAGGATCAATTATTCAAAAGATAAACTACTAAAATATTATAGAATAACCATATGATCTTATAGCTAAGTGCAACTTACTTTTAAGAATGATTATATCAATAACGTACTAATAATTTGATATAGGATCAATTATTCAAAAGATAAACTACTAAAATATTATAGAATAACCATATGATCTTATAGCTAAGTGCAACTTACTTTTAAGAATGATTATATCAATAACTTACTAATAACTTGATATAGGATCAATTATTCAAAAGATAAACTACTAAAATATTATAGAATAACCATATGATCTCATAGCTAAGTGCAACTTACTTTTAAGAATGATTATATCAATAACTTACTAATAACTTGATATAGGATCAATTATTCAAAAGATAAACTACTAAAATATTATAGAATAACCATATATTTCTTGATCTTATAGCTAAGTGCAACTTACTTTTAAGAATGATTATATCAATAACTTACTAATAACTTGATATGGGATCAATTATTTAAAAAATAAACTACTAAAATTTTATAAATTAACTATATATTTCTTGATCATATAAACATCAAACTAGTGAAAAAGTTTGTAAATACCTTATTTAACTTTATATTAATTGAAGTAGAATTGCTGGATACAATTTTGATGGAAATGGATACGAAAATAACAGTGATTCTGGCTAATTTTCGTTCAATCACGTTATTATAAAAAACACGTGACATGTCAAAAACATATCATTTCGTGGTTTTCAACCAATGAGAATGTGTAATTCACGTGGAGACGATTTTAACGGAGACAAAATCTTACGTTACACCGGCCCGAACCCATTGCTTTTATTTTTGTTTTGCTTAAGCCCGATAAATAATATAATTAAAGCCCTTGCAATTATTAATCATAATTTGAATTTAAAGTCTAATTATATAAAATTAAATTGAATTATTAAATGATGAAGAACCAGAAAAATTTCGATCAAAGATTAGCTCAAAATTGTAAAATATTTTGTAAAGATTACACCATCTATTATATTTTATGTTTTATTAGAATTCTTTATTTTGTTGTTTGAAATAATTAGGCTTTTTGTGCTAATTAGTTATATATATATTTACGCGGCGGCTATTCATTTCTTTAATTTCGTTCAAAAAACAATACCCGTCCCCTTGCATACGCCAATGCTACATTGCCTAAACGGCATAATGTGTTTATCATAAAAAGGGCGAACCATGTTAAAATCGTATCTTTATTACATCCTATAGAATATAAATATAATTGCTCAATCAATGTTGATAATCAACTGATTAAAGTTAGATGAGTTATAAGGAATTTTATATTTTGCCAATAGGTCATTACAGTCCCAAACCGTTATTATCAGCAGGTTTCCTCAATTTTTTCTATGGATACATCTGTAATTATAATAACACTTGCCATAACAAGCCAATGGATAACCAAAACTTTTTCGTTGACGGCAAATCTGAGTATGTCCCACTCATTTTGTGTATAATGGCTATAATCGGCTCTTGAAACACTTGTTGCCCTAATTACTCAAAGTCACAACGTCTGCCATCTTAATAATTAATTTTGTTTTGGCTGATTGAATAATTATATCATTATTATTAGATTTGCCACGGCTTTTATAGATATGGATAGATATCTTGGGAATCAAAGCGTGAAAAAAATTGCCAAACATATTACTAACTTACTCAAAGGTATTATAAATTCTATTTTTTAAACCTATATAATATGCATTTCCCTTATAGCACCGAACATCAAGGAGGTAAAAATAAGTTATAAATTTGTAACTCCTACTAGGTCTATTGGACAAGCTTGGATAACTTAGCGAATGTTGTCTCCAATATTTCAACGGTTAGCTCTTTTGTAACTTGAGCGAATGTTATTCTTATACAATTCTTATTGATAACTAACCGTCGTTGATTAATTAAGTGCCTTAAAAATAAAATAGGTGTATTAAATGTAGCAAAATGCTCTTTTTAAATTCACACTATTTCTTAATCTAAAGTATTTCCCAATATTTTTATACAGGGTAAGACACTTAATAATAATTACGCTCATTCGATAATTTATTTATAAAAATTTAAATTCTAAAGATCATTTCTTTTTCATGATTTTTTTAAAAAAATATATAGAAAGTATATGTCAAGAGATTTGTCCGACATTTGAAACCTTTATTTACGATGTTGATTGAATGGAGTAATAATAATCGGACCTATACACCTAAAGAATATTCTATTCCACTAATGTCTGGACTCAGATCCTTATGTGGCATGGATTATTCAGCCATACAAGACGAATATTTGAAGGAAATTAGTTTAACAGAATTTTTCCAAGATATTCTCTATAAATCCTTGTCAAATTTTGACAAAACTCCATACACATCAAGTAAAAAAATTTTACATTATCAGTACTTATTACCATAATATTAGGGTTAAAAAATATAAATTATAAAGATTTAAATTTTTTGTTAATTTATATACCTCCATTTTAGCTATCGATTATTGACCAATTCCATTTAAATAATTTAAGCTATAGCACATTTGGCTGATAATCTAATGTGACACCATAGCTTTTTTGCAATTATAATCCACTATTTTTAATATGATTGTTTTAAATACCCACCAATATTATCGAGACACGAGGATGTTTTTTATATAAAAATTTTAGGAAGGGGGAAGGAAGGGGGGTTATGTGCTGTGTTAAAGGAGAGTTTGTAGCGGAGGTGATGTCTGAAATTTGAAGTCTAAACAAAGGTAGAGTTTGGAAACAAAGCGTGTGAAGTGTATAATTAAGGTATAAATAACAACTTCAAAACTACTTAAAGGTGGGAGTTGGTGAGGTAGGGACGGTTTAGGGGAGCTAGTTGCGCATAAAAGTAGAGCGTGAAGAGGGGGGGGGGGGGTTCGTGTTACCTAGAAATGGGGCGGCAATTAAATTCAATCATTAAAGAATAGGCGATCTTGATTTACAAAGATGTCGGGCCAAAAATACGGCCTTGGGTAGAGGCCACATAAATTAAGTACAGCGGTTTTCCGGATTGTAGTTTGCCATTTTAAACCAACAAGCTGCACACTCACTACACAACAATTTAAGTCTAAAGTTAGCCCATAAGTTGCATGGCAATTAATATATTTATAACCAAAAAGGTCATATTATATTTGCAACAATTATTAGTGATAAAAAAATGAAAATCGGTTGTTTTATAAATATAATTACTGGCAAATATACCAGGAATTTATTGATGTCTATTTCTTAAAATCAATATTATCTGCGTTCATTTACGTTCTTCATTCCAAATTTAATCGTAAAAATATGTAGCTGGAGTTTTATGTTTGATATGTCTATTAACATAACACTATTGATCTTTTTACTACTTTCAATTTGTTACTTATTCATTTAAATTTTAAACGAGGCAAATAATAATTTAATAATAAAAATAGATTACTGCCAGAACGTATTTTATGAACTGGAGCAATCGAGACTATTGACAAAAACTTGGAAGACTCTAAAACCACTATTTGTCAACAAACTCTTATTTACGCCTGTTAATTCTGGTGAGATAAATTATTATATATTTATAAAAATGCATTAAGTTACTTGGAAAATTATGGTGAATGTGAATAGGACATTTGAAAGGTTTTCTTTCTATCATCATTTATTGAAAGATATAATCCATAATATTTTGATAAATATTGAAATTATGGAAAGCAAATCGGGAAACAAGACAACTCCTCAGCAAAAGAGATATTTACCAATTATAACCATTTTGGATAAATTAATTACAAAGATATCCCAGACGCTAGATTGCCTTTTGGTTGATAGAATAGAAGGGTTACCTAGCGAATTAGAGATGGAAAAATACAGTCAAACTTTAATGGACTCGGACAACTTTCTTGCTGGAATTGTATTTATAGATATGGTTAATGATAAGCATATGCACAAACCAATCGATGCATTGATTGAAGATTCGTCAAAATTTGTACGTTACAAAATACGTATGGATGCCGGAAAAATTGATTCTTCCAATACATTATACGATGAGCATTATATACATTCACCTTTAAGACATCCACTAACACACCACAAATACTACTATAACGGTTTTGTCATTCTTCAGGACCTTATCGACACTGCCATTATTGATGTCTTCACTAATAATACTCTTGAGAATGATTCTTATATACACAAACCAGGCTTGTACCTTCAGCAAACGCCATATCCCTGCTATAATCGTGACGAGTAAAATTTAAAGCGATTAATATTTTGATAATTTATGAAAATTTGCTGCAAATAGTAATTAATTATTCTAGGTTTCTAAGGTCGATCAAAACGCCTATGAGTCATCATTTAAACTTGTGTTGGTTACCATATGTAGCACTCATAATAATATCTATGATAGAAGAGAAAGAGAACAAACGTAAAATGTATTACAAAATGTTTGGAGTAAGCCACACGCTTTGGACAATCTCTTGGATTTTTACCTACTTATTTCCAGCCATAATAATTTCTACATTGATAACTTCCCTCCTATACTATGGGGGCATATTTACATACGCCGATAATTTGATCATATTCATCATAGTTTTTTTGCAAGGATTCGCCAGCATCTCATTTGGCACCTTCATTGCAAGCTTGTTCATTAAAGCTAGATCAGCCGTTGTCACCGGTTTTTTTACCTATCTTCTCACGAGCACATTCCTCAACTACTTATCCTTACATGAAATATATTTTTATGTAAAGCATATATAGAAAGCATATACCTACTCTTTTTAATTTTAGATATAACATAATAATTACTATAAAAGGGAAACACCCCAAGGTTTAAGTCCGTCTAATTGTTTAATGCTTTTCTCTAATGAGATTATCTCGAGTCAATGGTTTTAAAAAAGACGTTTTTTAATACAATGCCATATTTACAAAATATATTTATTTAGCATGCTAATTTATAAAAAAAAAATTACATTTAATTTGAACTATATTTAGGTTCCTTTACCTGTCGCCTGCTATACGCAATTGATGGAATTATTTATAAGCAAAGAAATTGAACAAGATGGTTTGCAGTGGAATAATTGGACGTCAAAAGATATTTTTAATGTCTTTATTTTGTTCTTATATGCAGAAGTCTACATAGCATTAGGATTGTGCGTTGAAGCAATATATAAAAAATCGATTTTTGAAAGATTTCGAAAAATATTTGCTATTACATTACAGTGCATTAAGCGTATAATGGGAATAAAGAAAATAACGAAACCTGACATGGAAATGACTGATAAACATGATTCAAATATTTTTGAACCAGAGATTCGCAATGAGTTTCAAAAATTACTTTCTTTCCAAAACGTGTATAAGGTTATTTAAAGAATTTATCATTTTAAACAAAATAGTAATTATCAACCATGACTCAGGCTTTTTCTTAACTATTCTAATAAACACTTTAGCCTTTAAGTCATAAATTCAATTAATTATTATTTATTCACTGCTAACTTCACTTTTTATAGAAGACAAAAAATAACAACACTATGTTGCTGGAGAATATGACCTGCTCATTTTATCAAAATGAAATCACCTATTTATATGCTGATTCACCTGCTACGATTGACACTATAGATGCTATTATTAAAGGCGAAGTAACACCTGATTTAGGTCAAATTTTATTTGAATGCGAAGACACAGCACCCACGAAAAGGTTACTTTATTATTAATTCATAATAATTATTATTGCAATACATGAAATAGGACTAATATTGGATACGCGTCGGAGACTGTTTGCTATTTTAGGGAATTAACTGTCGAGGAAAATTTATGGTTTTTTGTGAAACTCGCTAAAACCAAGAGTAACGTGCGCCACCAAGTAAAAGCAATAATTTGGATATTTTATTAATAATTACATGTTAAAATACCTATTTTATTAAAAATATTAGTATATGTTTATATTAAGCTTTTTAGATGATAAGAGGTTAATTTAGGTTTTAAATTATTTATATAATATAAAAGTTTAATGTAGGTGGAGCTATACAAATTCGAACTAACAATTTTTAAACTTCTTTTCTCTTCACATCCTTAATTATTAAGTGAATACAACTATTATTTAAGGTAAATGAAGCTAATACTACATTTAAAACAATGGTAAATATGCAATAATTTTCCAAAAATTGGCATAAAATTTAGGTTTAGCTAGTTATATTCAATTGTTTTAATAACGAATATGTCGCTTTATGCATTTTTTATTCCATTTTCGATAAAATTTAATTTGTACGAGCCATACGATCAGTTATCTATTGTTTAATCGATCGTTCTTTTATCTAATACGCTTATAACATGTTAAGGTTAAATGGGGATTTATAAAATTCATGTATAATTAATACATGTGGTTTTTCTCATTATAATTTGCAACCTGCTGAATTACTAAAATAAAATAAACTTTTAATTTAAAGTGACATTTTTATTATAGGACGTGCAAAAAATGTTAAAAGTTTGTCAACTATACGAATATCGACATTGCAAAATATACGAATTGGCTCGTAACAAGAGAATTTTGTTAAATTTGGCAATAGCATTTGCTGGAGACTGTCGGGTTGTACTATTAAAAGAAGCCTTGCAAAATTTGGAATTTGGGTTTTATAACGATTTATGCTCTTTGCTTATAGACCGAAAACAAAGTATAATAATTACCTATTTTTTAAGCCTTTATATTGATTAGACAAAAGCATCATTATACTCACCTCACAACTTGTACCCGTAGCCACAATATGTGATAGAATAGCCTTTGTCATGCAGGGAAAACTTCTTTGTTCAGGGTCAGAGACACAATTGAAATTGGCATTTACAAAAGGTTTGAAATTATACATCACTCCAAACGACATCATGGAATCTGAAAAGCTCGATGCCGTGGTAAATTAAAACTATTTATTGTGTTTATTATGTAAAATCACATCAAGAGAAATTAATTGAGATTTAATTTTTGTTATAAAATAGAACGAGACCCAAACTTTACCCGTTTTGCCTAAAGGTATTGTTACTTAGTTGTTTTTATATATTATGAAAAAAGATTTTAATTTTAAAATTGCATTTATATTATATTCCAGAATTTAAATACGATTACAAGCAATGATTTGGTAGACTTTTTTTTATATATTGTCGCCTAATTTGTAAAATAATTTCTCTTATTATATTTTAAAATAATTTTACCTTTTCAAATTCAACTAGTAAGAGGAGAAGATTTTATTCCTGAAATATAAAAAATATTTTACCATAAACATATAAGTACATTAAATTAAGAGCGCTTGTAAAAAGTAATAAAAAATTATAACTTACAGCGTTTTTCTTTACTTTCGCTCTTATTCACTCTCCGTCTCCTCCCCCACACTAGTGGCAAATAAAAGATTAATCTTAGCTTTTGAAAAGAACGCACTTTCCCTCTCCTTATTTAGCATGCACTTTACTCCTTCCCTTAATATGTGGTGTTTTCGCCACTCTTGCATTTGATCCTGCACAATTTATATGAGATGATTTTGGTATATTTTGTTCCCCTATATGTCAAGTTTTTGAAATCATTGCTGTCAAAGTTGTTGAAAACATCGATTTGGCATTTACCTCATTAACTGCAAATTAATCAGTAAAATTTTAGTTTAATAAATTGGATTCATCTATATTAATTTAATAAAGATCAAAAAATAATTGGAACAAACTTAAATCGTTGTATTTAAAAAAATAAAAATATAATTGTTTTGAAACTGGCTTTTAGCTGGCCTTTCGTATGTACAGGCCTGACCAGAGCGCGTTAGGTTATATTACGGTCAGTCCAGGGCCTTCTCGTTTTTTTAATCAGGAGCCCAGCCCCTGCCGAGATTGGGCGCCCGTCCACTGGTCGGGCCAGACCAAGGTCTCTAGTAATATTTGATTACAACAACACGCTATTCCTAGTATTAAAGGGAAGAGAGAACAATTTTAAGTCTGGGGCAATTCGTCAAATTTTGAATATACATCAAATTGTAATATATAATAGCTACGGTAAAATTTTCTTAACGGATTCTTATTTTAATGGCACTGATTTGATTATAATAACTGTTGAGAGGGTGATTTATAATATTGATACCTAGTAGTAAGATATAATTTTTTAAATAAATAATTTGTCAACTTAATTTGGTGACAATTGTCATAATTGTCGTTTATGAAGCATAATTAATTTTTTACAAAAATTGGTGGGTTCATAAAATTGTGCAAATATAGTATTTAAATCTGTTAACATATCTTGGTGATAAATGTTATAATTGTCGTTTGGAAATTAAAATAAATTTTTCAAACGAAAATAGATGGTTCAAAGTGTCACAAAATTACTTTAAACATCAAAAATATATTTGTCAACCTAACTTGGTGACAGTTGTCAAAATCGGCGTTTACAGAGCTAACCAAATCCTTTTAACAAAAATTAATGGGTAAGGGTCTCACAAAGTTAATATGAATATTAAACCAACGGGTCGGGTCTCGGACGGCCCATGCAGGGCTGTACCTACAGGTTACACTGGTACCCGTCGAAATTAAATATTTTAACTATTTAGTCCTACTTCTGTGCATTTAAGTATTAAAAAGTGAAAGGGATCTGAAAGAATTAGCATTTTACCTGCCCACTCATAGAACAAAGTGGAAATAGAAATGTCTTAAAAATTGGAGAATTTTAATAATTAGTGTATAATGATTTTTTTTTTTTATTTTACTAAATAACTTGCTTTAATGGCACCTATATCGATGTGCCGCCGTTGTAATAACTTTTTTTATTATCTCATAACTACGATAATTTTATGTATTTGTTATGTCTTTGATATTATTTAGATGATTATCCTCTTGAGACAATAAAGCAAATGGTGTCTAAATTTATAGGAGGGATCGAATTTATTGGCCAAAGAAACAAAGTTTATGAATTTACTTTACCCTATGACTCTAAAGATTGCAACTGTATATCGACTAGCAAAGCTGTACAAAAATTTGTGACCTATGTAGAAGAAAATCAAGATACTTTGGGGATACATAATATTGACCTTTATGATTCTTGTATTACAGATGTAAGTAGTATAGTCTAAACGTTAAATTATAATTACTTCGTCACAGGTTTTTGAAGTTTTAAAAGGCAGAAATATGGTACAAACTTCTCCAAGTAGTAGTGTGCAAAATAAGGAAACATACCTCGATCAAAGTTTATTTATATATATTTTATAACGTTAAAATTTATTGAAAAGATATTGTCAAAAGTCTGGCGAAAGGAGTTAAAAGCTTATGGATTCTTCAAAGCATTGACAGAGTTAAACATAAGTGTTTATATACACTGCGCAGCAAATATTTTTTATACCAAATTATCCTTTTCATTTCAGTATTGACCTTTTCAACACACTTGCATAAACTGCATAACAATGAGCAAGAGAATATATATCCAATACCTTTAACTACTTTGATGCATTCAACTCATCGGAGTGTTTTTCAAAAGTAAGTACTACAACATTCGAATCTTGCATTTAATTTTTAATTCTTATTGGCCACCGTTTTACATAAGGCGTAGCGATTTTAAATTGAGGAAAAAGGAGGGGAGGGGGGGGGGGAAGGTGGAGCAGGGCAAAAAGTTTCATATTAATTTAGGCCCTATTTCTTTTTAACTATTATAATGTTAAATGTATGAGATTAAATTATGAGATAGAAGCGGTAAGCTCATCACATAATTTGTTTTATATGATTTAAGTCAAAACCATCTACTAATAATGCCTTCTGAAAATTAATCCATCTTTTGTCATCTATCAAGATGGTTAAAGCTTATTATGCTTCTTATATCTGTTTCATATAAAAATATAAATAATTTATATTCTATAAAATTGAGCTTTTTAAACAAAAATATAGGGATAATAATAGAATAATTTATAAATTAAATCAACTTATAAAGCACATCTACACTTATATTTTAAATAATTTTTTCTAAATTTATTTCGTTTAAAGAACTCTTAAGATAAATTTTAATTGTTATATTGTTCATGATAATTGCTAAATACAATCCCTCGCTATATAAAGCTTAGTTAAATTTCAATACGGCGGTCAATTTTAGCAAAATTTTATATCTTGAATATATAATCCCGAGAAATCTATTAGTCTATAATTGAAATATTATCTTATTGTGCGACATCAAAACATATATATATTATGTTTTAAATGATTATTCAGAACTAGAGATTCCAATGATAACACGACCTCTACGGGCATTTTCGACGAGAGCAAAGAGTTTTTTGGAAAAAATACTATGGCAATACTTTATGATTATCCTGATACTTTATATATCAAGAAATTAAATGAGTGTATATATCGCATTCCTCATAAATACGATAGCCAATGTCACATAACTCTTTCTATCAAGTCTGAAATAAGGACTCATGGGTCCAAAATAAAATGTACCGACCTATTTGATCAAATTTGTTTTAATAAAGCAACGAAACCTAATCAGAAATATGGTAGTAAAAGTTCAAAGATTTTACCTAGTAAAAACAACAAGTGTATTTGCCTTGATAAAGATGGTCAAAATCAATGTTTTAAGAAACGTAGATCTCAAGCATCTATCAAATCTTGGTCCAATTTAATTACTGGAGTCGATATTAAAAAATTAAGTAAATTTTTTCTCAAGAATACAAAAGAAGGAATAAATACAATTGGAGGCTACGATAAAATATATCTACAAAATCTCACTTTATCTATAAAGGACAAATATAAAAGTGCATTCGTTATACAAGAGATTTCAAACAAAACTCTGTCCAATCTAAGAAAACAAGATACACTAAAGTTGCTGTTAACGAATACAGAGCATATACATTATTTGCAATATCTTGCACATGCTGATATCGACTATGTTAAAATTTGGTATGATAACAGACTAAAAATTGGAATGGCATCCTTCCTAACTTTATTCGACACATCCTACTACAGAACTCTCATTAAATTCAAAGCCATATCGACAAGCACCTTTAATAAAACTTCACCTTCAACGGAGAATTACAAATATACCGCAAATAAAAAGGTTTCTGATTACACAGACGAGATAAATATACATAATGGGGTTGATTACGGCATTCTTACAATAAATCATCCTATTTTTAACGAAAAGTCACACATAAGGTAATCTTTTTTAAAATTAAACAAAATAATTCCAACTTTATATTAAATTGTTTAAATTAATATTTTTATATTCTGTTAATATTTAAATTTCATTATAATAGGAGACTAATGATTACCTATGGAACTCATATAGCAATCATTCTTTTAACTTTAAACATTTTAAATGGGTTAATTAAAAGTAGCTCTTCCTACGAACTATTAGAAAGACTTGTGTTGGGATCTTATCGATTTGACTTTATTTAGAAATCTATTCCCTTTCCACTTTAACGCGCGCGACGAATATAAAATGATATTCAGGATAATCGAGTGATCGCTAACGAACAGAAAGAATAATACAGATCACAACGAGAATAATCGCGATAAAACTATAAATATCACGCGATAAGGAAATCACGCGATATCACGCGATAAGGAAGATAATGCCATCTGTTGCGTTGACTTTTACTCCACCAGTATGATAGAACTTAAGCGTAAGTTACATTTCGTCAATTATCCTCTACACTCCCCCCTTTTTCACAAAGATAGTGTTTTAGGTAGCTTGGGGCCTGCCGTACCCGGCGTGGGTATCTACCTTCAGGCGGGGCGTTGTTAAGCTCCGGGGCCATGGGTAGGGCATTGTGTTCCCCCGCTTCTGTAGTGGCATAGTCATTGGGAGTTATCGGCAGGGCACCTAGTCTGGACGTCGTTGGTAAGGGGCTTGAATCTATTGACTCGTTTACAATGGGACTCGATCGCGTGGGTGTGTTCCGGTCCGGCCACCCATTTTCATGTCCCACCATCCTCCAGTCCAATATTTTCCTTCGTCTCAACTGATCTAAATGTCGATGATGGCGCCTTCCTAGGGCCTTAACGTCAAACGAGCGCGCCCCTCGCTTGGCAATAATGGTGCCCTCCACCCACTTATCGGGCCCCAGGAACATGCGCACCCACACTGGGTCCCCGACGTCGAACGCTCGAACTTTTCCTGCATCTCTCCACTGAAGGGCGTTAGGTTCTCTTAATACTTCCCACTCGGTTCGGATCTTCCTCTTGAGCATACCCTCGGCCGGGCTCATACGCGTCGTTGGGTGCACCGTTGCTCTGTAATTCTCCAGGAACATGTTTAACCCTATATCGGACACGTTGCGGACTATTGCTTCCTTTGCTAACCGAACATACCTCTCGGCTAGTCCATTAGACGCCATGGTAGGGCGCTGACCACCCCTGACGTATTCCCCTTCGATTGCAAAATGTTCGCATTTCTTGACTCCTAAACTGGGGGCCATTATCCGATACTAGGCAGGGTGGGTTTCCAAACCTCGCGAACGCTTCGGATAGCTTATTGATTATCACTTCGGTTGATGTACCCTCTAGCTTGAAAACCTCGACCCACTTCGTCCCGCTGTCCACCATAACTAAATAGGATCTACCCCGCACCGGCCCAAACAAATCGACATGAACTTGGGTCCAAGGCTTAGCGTTCTCATCGCACTTAATCAAAGGCGCCCTTTTCGCTGCGGCGGCCGTGATGTTGCACCTCTTGCAACTCTTCGTTAGGTCTGAGATGTCCCGCGTTAAGGATGGCCACCAAACATATTGTGCCGCTACCTGCAGCATCCGTTTGACCCCCACGTGGCCCTGGTGTAATCTTTGTAACACCCTGCATCTTAGCCCCACTGGCACCACTACCCTTCGGCCCTTGTAAAAAATCACCTTGTGAGCCTCGAAGTGTTATAGTCTACACGACTTTATTTACCCAAACTCCACGATAATTCAACGCGCGCGACGAATATAAAATGATATAGAGAATAATCGCGATAAACCTATATATATATCACGCGATAAGAAAATCACGCGATATCACGCGATAAGGAAGATAATGCCATCTGTTGCGTTGACTTTTACTCCACCAGTATGATAGAACTTAAGCGTAAGTTACATTTCGTCAATTATCCTCCACACTTCCCCCCTTTTCACAAAGATAGTGCCTTAGGTAGCTCGGGGCCTGTCGTACCTGGCGTGGGTATCTAACTTCAGGCGGGGCGTTGTTAACTGTAAAACGATAGTCGATGCAAAGTCTGAGTTTCCCGTTATTCTTCCGAACTGGCACCAACGGGCTTGCCCAACGGGAATACTCGACTGGCGCGATCACGTCATCTTTCAACCACTTGTCCAACTCTTCTTCGACCTCCCTCCTCCATGCTAAGGGCACTCGCCGCGCGGGAATGAATACTGGCTTCACCCCGGTTTCTATCGGCACGTCCACTTCAATGTCCCGTACCGCCTGCGGAATTGTCCCCTCCTGCCCTGTCATCCGCCGCACCATCTCTTCGACGTGTCCCATGGTTACGCGCGGTTCTCTTGGCGCCTTCTCCTCGACGAAATTCACTACGTATTGCTCCATGACTGCTCGCGAACTCCATCGGGCTAGTTCCCATACGTCCTTTCCGAACTCCTTGATCCAGTTTGTCCCGAGTAATGGCGGGCCCTTTACGTCCGCTACTAACAGCGGCAGGTGCCTCCGGGTGGGACCTAGCCGGGCCTCGGCTATTACGTCCCCGATAATCTTTATCTCCTTGCCGCCGAACGCGTGTACGGAAGGTCTCGGGTTTGTTTGCACAGGTAAACGCTCCTTCCACAAGTTGGCCGGCACGATTGTAACGGTGGATCCCGTGTCCATAAGAAAAGTTATTAAGGTGTTATTAATATATACATCAATAGTCAATATATCTAAAGCATGGCCGAACCTGGTCATACTCGGGCCCGTCCTCGTCGCGTCGACCGCAAATGCCTCGTCCCCTGGCTGGTGCATAGTCCTTAGGCCTTCGCCGATTGCCTCCCGACCTAGGGCGATTTCCACGGCCTTGTCCCATTTGAGGTCCTTTTCGGCCATCAACGCGGCTTGCACCGTTGGGTCGTAGAGCCCTAAAATCAGCTGATCGAGCATTCTGGCCGATAATTCCCCGGGCTGAAAACCGCAGTCCTTTGATGCCTCTATTAGCCTTCGAATATAACGCATGAGTTCCTCCCCGGGCATTTGACGAATATTTCCAAACCTGAATCTCTGCGCCAGCGGGCAGGTATGCCCTTTAAATACTCTCCTTGCCCTCTTGGTCGCTTCCTCGAAAGTCCATTCAGTAGGGTTATCCGGGTACGCGTCGTCCGCGATAACCTTAAATGCCTCCGCCGATAACGAACTTAGGAATCTGCACGTTTTCTGGGTATCCGATAACGTCCCTGATTGCGCCTTTATATTGGCCTCGAATTGAATTAGGAATGTTTCAATAGCATCGGATAACCGGAATAAATCCATAATGTTCCGATCCATTCCCTCTTTTGATTTATTTCCCGGTAGGATCCTACTCACGACGCCAAATGTTGGGATCTTATCGATTTGACTTTATTTAGAAATCTATTCCCTTTCCACTTTAACGCGCGCGACGAATATAAAATGATATTCAGGATAATCGAGTGATCGCTAACGAACAGAAAGAATAATACAGATCACAACGAGAATAATCGCGATAAAACTATAAATATCACGCGATAAGGAAATCACGCGATATCACGCGATAAGGAAGATAATGCCATCTGTTGCGTTGACTTTTACTCCACCAGTATGATAGAACTTAAGCGTAAGTTACATTTCGTCAATTATCCTCTACAACTTGAACCCTATCACGCCATTGGCTATACGATTGCTCATTTAATAAGCAATTCTGTTATACAATTAGCATTATTGGCATTAGTCTTTATACTACAGACCATAATTGGGCAAGCATATGATCCATTTGTCATACTATTTTTTATTTCATTCAGGTATAAAACATATTAAGTATTATTTGGCTAAAACATTACAACAAACCACTTTTATTTACATAGCTTAGCGTATATTCCTTATATGGGTTTGCTCTGTCGTTTATTTAATTCCAATCGCCCCTCATTTATATGTAATGTTCTGATCACCGTGTTATGCGTCCTGGCTGACTTAACATTAAATATACTGCCAAGATATTTTGATAAATGGAGTGCAGTTACAATATTGTTTCCTCCTTTTAGTTTTTTCAAGGGTTTGCTATTAGTGCACAAACATCATTTTCCGAAAGTTGAGAGGTAGTTTATATATTTCATCTTAGAAAATGTGTTATAGTTTTTCATATAGACACGCGATTTACGATGAATCTCAAGAAGTTGTCAGACAATCCTATTCATTTTTATTCTTTGCAATAGTCTATAGTGTCATTGAAATCGCAATACGGGTTAAGGAGCCATGGCAATTAAATAAATTGTATTGGGGAAAAATCAAAACTAGGTTTGCAGCTTTAAAAAGTCTGATGAAAAAGCATTTACCTATGAAAAATAAAAGATCTGAAATAAAGTCCGAAGATCCACTTCAAAATTCAGATAACTTAAGGAAAGATAATAATTCAATGGAATTCAAAATTTGGATGAAGGATGTAACCACTACCGTTTTAAAAAATATTAACATTCAGATACATAATAAAAAATGTTTTGGAATTCTGGACCTCAATAAAGCCAATTCAAGTATATAATTTTTATAAACAACAACATTATATATGTATCAAAATTATGATAATTTTTTAGATTGCAGAATCTTCTATGAATTATTAAGTGGAAAAGTGAAAAACTTCAAAGGAGATGTATATGTGCATGGTTATAATGTTCGAAAATCAAGGTGTAGTAGTTTCAAATTTATTGGCTATTATCCAACCAGTCAAATTAATAAATATTTAACCCCTAGAGAAACGCTAGTGTCATATGCCCATATGTTGGGGTTGGATGATGTTCATCAGGTTAATTTATAACTTCACATAGGGCATAATTAGCCATGCGCACTTTATATTTTTAAATTATTACGTTGTTTGCGCCTTTAAAAAAATTAATAATAAGTGCAAGCTTTACCGAGAGAACAATCTAATACAGTTGAGATTATAAGATAAGATCAATGTGTAATGAGGGGAACTAGGAGGTAGTGTGATTTCTTTAAACATAAAAATTTAACCATCTCATATTTGTTAATTATTTTAGCTTTGATATTTAAATTGTCTCCCTTAAATTCAATAAAAAGCTTAAGAGTTGGCCCACAAAACCAAGTATTTATTCTATTTTATACTGGATAGCTCTATATATGATATAAAAGTTGATTTTAGATAATCTGTTAACTACAAGAGTTATGAACTTGTACTTTAATACAGAGAATTTTAATTGTAAAATAAACAATACACGACGTGTCGCATTTATAAACAATAGCATGATTTGGAACGTTGATAAAAAACCTAATTGATATTTAATTTTTTAAAGTAGAATAAGTTACTAAACTTATAAATATATTTATTATATATGATAAATTTACTTGAAGTCAAATATTTAGGTTTCCCGCCTCTAACACTTAGTATAGGATATAGGTTTTTCTCCCAAGTTAAATAACACTTTAATTGCTAGTTAAACTAAAATAAAAAAACACCTCCTAGCAAGATTATTTTTACCAAGACTAAGTTAGTTTGATGAATGACAATGCGCACCATCATGAGTAGGAAGGTATCTCAAGATTTATAAAAATAAGTAAGTTAAGGTAAACGATAAATCGGGTAATAACCATTTCCATAAAAACTGTAACATTGTTGTATTTAAAGGATTTAAAGTCAGAATTATTTTAATCCTTACAAAGATAACTAAATCGTTTTGAGAAGTGTAAATTAACAAAAATATCCTGCTAGGTTTATGCATGTTAACAATTTTTTAGCAGGTAGAAAAATACTTGAGGGATTTCGAGATTGTGGAAGATACATGGATACATCATTGTACCAACGAAACTCGTAGAAAAGTGTGTATCGCTCTAACACTCATGAGCAATTATAGGATAGTTCTATTGGAAGACCCTTTTGAAGGTTTGCCAATATTATTTTTTGTGTATATAACTTTTAGTAATCTTATTATTATTATTAAATTATTGTTAAGTATTATATTTTTAAAAGATTTTAGAATATTTAAAATTTTCAAAGTGTCTAATATGTATAAAAACATTAAAATCTATGACGTTAAACAAATAATCGCCCATTATGATTCATTTCCCAACCAATTTTACATATTTACCATATTTGCCCAAATTTTTAAACTATTTTAATAATATTATACAGGTTTAAACGGAAATATAAGAAATGTCTTACGAGATTATATACTTCAGAAGATCAATCAAGATCATATTGTGTTAATATTTACTAGTAGTCTGGAAAGCTATGATATATTTTCCGAAATTGCAGTGTTAGTTAATGGACAACTTAAATATAATGGATTGCACAAAGAATTACTATCAAGGTATTCGCCATATATCCGAATCGAAAATTACATCTCTACATGTATTTTCCCTTGTTACACCCCTGTTGTATCATAATATTTGTTAGGTATTTAAGCCCCAGCCTTCGCACTTTTAAGTGCAGCTTTGATATAGAGTATGGCTTTGATAAAGTAGAGAGACAGTGTTTAATCAATTAAAATATTTTTTATTTTGCTGTTAAAATTAAGTAAAGGTTCTATATTAAAATTGCCTATGTTGACATTTCTATATTCTTTAATTCCGGGTGCCTTTAAAATCTACAATATTTCTAAAAGAAAGATTAAGATTTATTTGGCTCAATTTTGTTGGTTAAAAGAGACGCGCTTATAGAATGATTGTCGAATAATATCTTACCTGTTATATGGCATATTATTGAGCTCTAAATTTCCCCAAAGTTTGTAATTGTCTCCTCGTTATCGTTAATCACCGCTGTAATTCTGTTGTTGTATGAACATTATAAGAATTTTACCCTTGTTGTGAATCAATATCTATCAGGAGGTGGTGATAAAATCTTAAATTGTTACATATAAATGATTGTCATTTATTATTTAACTCAGCTCAACAATTAGTCTTTGTTCCTTTTAGATTTTGGATTAAAGTATCCTCATATATGTAAATATGTTATGAACTTAAATGTCTGTAGTTTAAATTTTATGGTATGGAGCAGTCATGAAATATAAAAATTGCAAAAGAAACTGCCTCCAAAGTTGCAATTTTTCTTGTCAAAGAAGTTAAAAAATAGGTTTTCAAAATTTTTATGCCTTTCAAAAACACCTAAATTTATTAGAGATGTAACTTTTATTTAACAAAATAAAAATTTTACAATTAATCCACGTTACACCTATAATTTAATAAGTATACCTTCTTATTTCCATCTTTTTATTACATTTTTTACATACTACTTAATTGGTAAAATTTTAACCTAAATATATATACAAATTTCAATTAAAATACAAAATATATTTTTAATTGTTTGTAGTTATGAATTTGATTTGGGTATAAGCTGTTTATAAAATTGAATGCGAAGTCACAGAACAAGTTTCTTAACAAGATCCATGACTTATTGGCTCAAAGAATTACAGGATTTTATCCCTTAAGCAAATTCCTTATGGTGAACTCCTCGTATATTCTAGTAAGTTAATATTGCATTTAGATTATAAAGATATCAATTATGAAATTAACGTTTATTTTGAATTAGCAAATTTATTTTCAAATATTTTACTTTATATCTCTACGTTTTATTTATGATTTCACCTAAATTCGGGTAATTGTCTCTTCGGGTCTCTTTAGAGCTGGAAACTTTCTACTTTTTACCACCTCGTCATTTGCTTCTTTAGTCGCCTAGGTTCCTCTTTTATTCAATATTTATATTTTGATCATTTTAATTAACTTGATTAACTCTGCCATCCTTCTAAATTGTTTCGTGAACCAACCCCATTTAAAATATATTTTGGGCTTCATCGGGTTTGATTTTTTTATTCAAACATTTTGTAAATTTCATATGCGATAAAAATAAATTTATCGTGATATGTCGTGACCTTTTCCAACTAAACTTAGATAGTTTTACATTTAATTGACGCTAGCACTGATCTCGTCGAAAAAATTTCATTTCCTCTCGTTTCGCCATTAAAATTCTCGTCTCGATATTGAGTCAGTTTTTCAGAATCTTGTCTCGTCTCGAAACTCAGATTTTTACCTGTTATTTCCGCATCACTATATTTAAAATTTTCGGAAACAAAATCCTTTTATAATCATTGCGCTGATGTTATTTTTTATTCTCTATATTGATAATTAACGTTAGCACAATCTGTGCTCGCTGTTAGGTGCACTAGGCAGAACAATAGCATATAAAAATGCTCGAGCAGCGAGTCGAAACAGCAAATTTTTGAATGCAAAAATCCTTAAAAATTAAAAAAATAATATTTTGCCCCTCCCTACTTAATCCAAAACCTGGCTACGCCCATGGCTAAATCTGTTCAAGCATTGAGCAGATTTAGAAACTTTAAATATTTGCTCATATTATATATCATAAATAAATTAAAGAATTTCGCCCGCCCCCCTTATTTTGTTCCGGCTGTTTTACCCCCCACCCCTTTTAACCCTCTTTTTTACCCGGGGGGAGGGAAGGGCGGGGGTAATTTGCCCCGTTTTTTGCCCCGGGGCAAATTACCCCCATTCCCTGGGAAAGGGAGAGGGGAGTTAAAGGGTGGCGAAGGGGGGGGGGAGCGGTAGCGTTTAACAACTAATATAATGGCGTACACTTTCTCGAACAATATTAATATCTAGTGATATTTCGGAAGGGGGAAGGGTTTTTGGCGCCTTTGTATTTAACTTAGAAGTTATTAAAGACTAAGGAGTAATGAGAAATTTAACAGTAAAAAGGAATAAGAATAAAGCTTATTTTCTATTTGTATCACCAGAAATCCTAATTTACTTAAGATCTTTCCTTGGGCCTTATCTTTACTATTTTCGGTATACACAGAAATCCCCTGCTTATCTACAATCCCCTCTTACGTTAATAGAGCATAGGCGCTGATAATAATTTATAAGTAAGGGTGTATTTAATAGTAATCATTCCCATGCAATATCCATCGCATCCGTGAAAGGAATCGCCATGTTATTTTTTGCCGCTCTATTTTAATTCTGTGGTCTTATCCATCATTGTCATAGTATTCATTAAAAATATCTCATTCCAACACTAGTGATGATAATTGAGCGTAATAGTTTAAACCTCAGCTCTGAGTATAACCTATACTGAAAGAGACCACCGGGGCGGGGCACCATTTGGTCGTTGTGGATACGACATTTCGGAAATAGCCATTATTATAAAATCGTAAAAAAATTTGTTCTATAAATTATTTTGATTATAATTCAGTTATTGTATATAGGTATATCTCCCTGGCACAAACCTTTATAAGATTTTGCTCTTGATGGAACCAGTAAGAAAACTATACGAGTTTGAGGATTATTCTATTACAAAATCTACCTTGAAAGAAGTAAAGAAATTATATTACATTTATTTTATGTAGTCAAAAATATCCGTTTACATAAATGTCATTGTATAAAATCGGTGGATTAGGATTGATAGCGTAGGTAGAGGGAAAAGGAACACAATATTCGGACCTTTTTCCTATCTCTATGTGTATCTATTCTATTCTTATAAAAACATCCATCCCTACAATTGCTAATAACCAGTTTTTGTATTTTTTTTTATTATATCTATATCATCGTTGTTATAATCACTTTACTTCTATTTTATGTTTTGAGACTTCATCTTCCCTTTTTTTTCCCTGAAGATGGACCATAAGTGTTCGAAATATTGTGTTCCTTTTCCCTCTACCTACGCTATCAATCCTAATCCACCGATTTTATACAATGACATTTATACATTTATTTTACTTAGAAAATTATTTATATGCCTCCTTTACTTTTAAAACTTAAACTTATAATAACAAGGCGCTTACATATTGATTTATTGAGTTATATTATGTATTAGCTATTTTTATTCATTTCTATTTGCACGTGGGTCAACAGATTTAACATTGAAGAATCAAGTTATAGTTAAACAAAATTTAATTTATTTTTTCAAGGGGAACTAATTCAGTCTTCAAACTAAGCTAAATTTTAGTTTGATGAAACAAAAGATAAAGGACATTTAATGAAAATACTATTTAATTTATAAAAAACAAACTTTAGTAGGCATATCTAAAAGCAGATGGAATAAAATTGAACTAAAGCAAGAATGAATTTTTAAGATAAGTATCTTAAAGAGGGGCTGTGTAGTTATAGATCAAAAAAACAAAACCAACTAAATCTAATATATTGTATAATTAATTGCTATGCAATTTATGGGATCGTTTTTTGGTGTCCGTCGTCCGTCGTCCGTCGTCCGTTACCCTATCTATTTGCATTGGGTATATTAGGTTATCGCTTTTTTAAATTAATGGATGAGAAAGAGGTGCCCCACCCCTCATCTCTATCTCCCTCGCTGTGTTATTTTTTAAATTAATGCATAAGAGGTGCCCCACCCCTCATCTCTATCTCCCTCGGTGTGTTATATATAAGATTTGTTAAATTATCTATTATATAATAAACATAGATAAAAGTTGTGCTATGCAATTTAACTAGTTATATAATAAACATAAATAAAAGTTGTTTACTTTTAATTGCTATGCAATTTAACTAGTTTTGGTTATATAATAAATATAGATAAAAGTTGTTTACTTTTAATGCTATGCAATTTAACTAGTTATAAATAAACATAAATAAAAGTTGTTTACTTTTTAATTGCTATGCAATTTAACTAGTTTTGGGGTTGGAATCCCGGAGTTTTTTTTGACTCTTATGATTGTTCTTGTTACTATCATTGATAATAAGAATTTTTGGCCGTCCGCTGGCTGCTGACCAATGAAAAAAATGACCATTGGCCAAAATGTGAATCGAAATTATTTTTTTCGTTTTTTTTGACTACTATAATTGTTCCTGTTTCTACCATTGCTATTATGACTTTTTGGCCGTCCGCTGGCTGCTGACCAATGTTATATAATAAACATAAATAAAAGTTGTTTACTTTTAATTGCTATGCAATTTAACTAGTTTTTGGGTTAGAATCCCGGAGTTTTTTTTTGACTTTTATGATTGTTCTTGTTACTATCATTGATAATAAGACTTTTTGGCCGTCCGTTGGCTGCTGACCAATGAAAAAAATGACCATTGGCCAAAATGTGAATCCGAGTTTATTTTTTCGTTTTTTTTGACTATTATGATTGTTCCTGTTACTACCATTGCTATTATGACTTTTTGGCCGTCCGCTGGCTCCTGACCGATGGAAAAAATGACCATTGGCCAAAATGTGAATCGAAATTATTTTTTTCGTTTTTTTTGACTATTATGATTGTTCCTGTTCCTACCATTGCTATTATGACTTTTTGGCCGTCCGCTGGCTGCTGACCAATGGAATAAAATGACCATTGGCCAAAATGTGATTCGAAAACTTTTATTTCGTTTTTTTTGACTATTATGAATTTATATCCACTTTTATTGTGTCCTGGCTGCTGACCAATGGAAAAAAATGACCATTGGCCAAAATGTGATTCGAAAATTTTTTTTTCGTTTTTTTTACTCTTGTGAATTTATATCCACTTTTACCGTGTGCTGGCTGCTGACCAATGGAAAAAAATGACCATTGGCCAAAATGTGAATCCGAGTTTATTTTTTCGTTTTTTTTGACTATTATGATTGTTCCTGTTACTACCATTGCTATTATGACTTTTTGGCCGTCCGCTGGCTCCTGACCGATGGAAAAAATGACCATTGGCCAAAATGTGATTCGAAATTTTTTTTTTCGTTTTTTTTTGACTTATGAATTTATATCCACTTTTACCGTGTCCTGGCTGCTTACCAATGAAAAAAATGACCATTGCCCAAATTTTATATATAACCTAAAAATTTATTATAGATGGTCTAACAGACAGCCAACTATGTAATATATATTTTTAACCTTATAAATGCATATATATTTTTTTATTGGGTTAATATATTTCATTTAATTAGATTGTGATTTCATAGAAAACCTAAAAAGTAATATTTAAAAAAATAATATAGGTATTAGATTCTAATTTACGATAAAATATATCGATAGAAACTAACACAAAATTCGAAACCTCCTTCAAAGGTATAAGCATAGCCCGTTATTTCTAATTAAATTGAATCTACTATTAAACTCAGACACGAATTGTACTTTATTAGATGGCGCGCGTAAGTTTATATAATTAGTAAAATTTTTCTACGTGTCATAGATATTACACCGCACGTGTGGCAGGGAAATGTCCGATATTTTTAAAATGAAAAGGTATTTTAGGAATCTGAAAAGGTTATTTTACCCCCGGCCGCCCTGGGCACCTACGGGTAAAGTTTCGAGCGAATCGGGCTGGTAGTTTAAGAATTTAGCCCTTTTTTAAAACTAAAAAAAACTTTTTTTTTAATTTTTTTTTTACATTAAATTAATATTTTGTTTTTGTTAATACCATTGATAATATGACTTTTTGACCGTCCGCTGGCTACTGACCGACGAAATATATTGATTTTCTAAACATAAAACACAACTTTATTATTTCATCATCTATATAAATAACATAATAACTTCTACTATTTTAAAGCCAGCATGGTATAGTGGTTATAGCGCCGGCTTGTAAACTGGAGGTGTGGGGTTCAAGTCAGGGAGTGGACAAATTTTTTTTTAAATTTTTTTAAATTAAATTAATATTTGTTCATGTTAATACCAATGATAATATGAATTTTTGACCGTCCGCTGGCTACTGACCAATAAAAAAATGACCATTGGCCAAATAAATCGAAATTTTTTTTCGTTTTTGAATTGGTTAACATTGATAATTACCCTATGTCCTCCCCTACAAGGGCCTATAACTAATTAACTAAATTATTTTGCATCTAATACCCCCTATAGGCATTCTCGCCCCTTCCCACCTTTCTCGCCCATAAATTGCATAGCAAATATGCTACGTTTATACGGAGTATAGAAGAGTTCCCCCTTCCCCTCTTCCCTTCCCCTCTTCCCTTCCCCTACTCCCCTTCCCTTCTCCCCCTTCCCACGAGGGCCGAAGGCCCGAGTTTTATTACTTTGTTTCATTTCTTTTTAAAACATAATTAATACTTGAAGATCCAAAATTTAAAACAACAAAACAAAGATATAGCTCGCTTGACTAATTATATTTAGTCGTATTGCTGATGGGCATGGGCGTAGCCAGAGGGCCGCCCCCCCCCCCTAAATGGCGAAAACAAAAATTTCCACGCAAAAAGACTTAAAAATTAAAAAAAAGTTAAGTTGTGCCCCCCCCCTAATCGAACTTTTGAACGTTTCGCCCCCCCCCCCCCAATGATGGGCCTGGTAAAAAATGTTTGTAAAAAATCCTTGTCACTAAGGAAAGTGGCTGAAACTCAGGGCTGGAGTAAAATGTTTCTCCCTTAACTTTATTGAGATTATATATTACAAATAACATTGATTATTATAAGAAATAAGCAATATGTTTATGTATATTAAGAGCATACTCTATTCTCTATTTGTTGAAAAGCATACTAGATCTATTTGCGATTTAGACATGTTATGTAGATTAGCTAACCTACTTTCTTTTTGGCCTAACTTATTGCTTCCGCTTTGCACGTCTCAAATTTTTGTTAATTTTTTCGGTTATATCATGTGTTAAATGATTTAAAATAGCTAATATAAAAGCTTGAATAAGTCGAAAATTTATATGAATTAGAATAGTGCTTTAGCCGAATAAAAGAATAAGATATGCATAAGAGCGTATGAGATCTAAAAGGATAAACATCCTTCTGTTTTATTATAATGTGCAACACAAATTTACGAAATGCAAAATATAAACTACTACTTTTAGATTGGTCCCATAATTTGGAAACCAGAAGGAAATGTTTTTATACCACAAATTCTTTGCCAATCTGACGTGCCATACTCGAATGAAACATAAAGCACATTGTCCGTTTAAACATCATTATATATTTGAAAACTTGAAAACTTTTGCATCAATTAATAATAATACATATCGAATGTTTTTTGTAGCTTTTAATAAATAAATTCTTATACATCCATTAGTAGTATTATAAGTGGCTAAATACCTGGCATGGGCTGAGAATATATTTGGATTAATAATACAGAAGCGAATCCGCAAATTGTTTGGACATTAAAAATATTCGGCCTTATATTATTTGTGTAAGTATATCAGTGCCTTATTATAATTTCCATAAACCTAAATTTCTGTATTTTAAAGCTGTTTTATTATTTGGAGCATTTGAAATTCAAAATATTGCCATTAAATGACAATGTACAGGTCTTGCATATTTCTTTGACTATTTTACGGCGATGGAAGCCCGCAATCGTAAGTTTTTATTCGAATCGCTTTCCATTCACTTATGGTAGTTATATTGTAGCATTCTTAAAAGTCTATAGAATGAGGCTATGGGGGAGAAGATTGTGGTTTAGTTGTTTAGATTTATTAATTTAAAATTTTTCCCGTAATCGCACTAGTTTTTGAGTTACCAGGCGAGAAAATAATAAAAATAGTGCAGGTCAAGTAACACATGAGGCGTGTCTTATTTTTAAGGAAGAATTGTCTGATCAACAAGACATTTGTTGTATTTTGCAAACAGACCAACAGGTTCACACACTAAAAGGTAACCCACATCTTTATTGACTTATGATTAAGATGGTTGACCGCAGTGTGTAGCATTCTAGCCTTTTCTTGTAACAATGCAGGCCTGACAGAGGTTACATAGAAACTATTAGTTAAAATTAGAATGCATTTTATCATGATTTCACAAAAGATACAGTGGTAATCTATTACGATAAACGTTGTTTCAGTATACGCTCCTCAAAGTGTTTGCTCCGAGATGGAAAAAGATTGTTTTAAGAATAAAGCGTAAAGATACCTTATCCCTATTTGATAAAGATGGGCCTATAGTTATTGACGGGCACCCCAATGGACACGTTGATAAATCTAGAGGAGGATATGAAAGAAATCAAGGTTGTCGGGGTTACGGCTTAAGAAGAGTAAGTACTAAAATTCTAGAAATTGCTCAAGCTCTTTGCCCTAGCTATAGGCAATACTTACTTCAAAAAGAGACAGGACATCTTATAATGTACAAAAGCGATAGCACCATGCAGTTAGATTTCTTATTCAACAGAAAACACTTAAAAATGGTTAAAATGTAAAGGTAATATCTAGTGAAATATTGGCTTGCCAACGCAAGCTGCTGGTGCTGAGTTATATATTAAAGAGCAAGGTAAAAAGAGTAGCGGATACTTTAAAATGGAGGAGACTAAAGGATAATACACAGCAATTTTGGGAAGAAGAAATGAACATGCGGAATTTAAGGAAAATACTTCGTATGAGAATCAATGGAATATTGTAGCCGACACAATGCTGAAAACAAAACCTCAAATATTAGGTAAAAGCAAGCCCACTAAAAAATTCTTAAGGAGTCATGGTTATGGAATGAAGAAGTACAAAACTGTATTAAAGAAAAGAAGAGACTGTACAAAGTTGGGTATAAAAGCAATGATAGTAATGATAAGCAAGCTTACCAAGTAGCTAAAAGATCGGCTAAAAAATAAGTAGCAAAAGCTAAAAACAAGGTGTAGGACGATATAAATGTAAAACTAAACTTTAAGGAAGAAGAAAGATTTATATACAAAATCCCAAAATCAAGGGCCCGAAATTCTAAAGATTACGTAGAATGCCTGCTAATCAAGGGACGAAAGGGAGAAACACTAACACAAGACAGTCATATACTATAAAGATAGTACGACTATTATAGGGGTTTATCAATTCAAAAGGGGTCTGTAGTCGAAGACATTAACCAGGAAAATACAATAGGACAATTAAACACAGCGGACTGGATCACGGAAACGGATGTCAAAGTTGCTATGGGTAAACTAAAGTCAAGAAAAGCTCTTGGACCAGACAATATACCAATAGAGGGTTTTAAAGCGTTAGGCAATACTGGTGCACAATTCCTCGCCAACCTTTTCAACAATATCTTGAAAACGGGTAAAATGCCTAATGAGTGGAGGGATAGTACATGATCCATACAAGATAAAAGGGGACATTCAGGATTGCAACAATTACAGAGGTATAAAGCTTAAGAATCACATTTTCAAGGTGGGAAAAAATTGATCGAAAAACGGCTTCGGAGTTTGGTCCTAATTCGAGATAACCAATTCGGATTCATGCCGGATAGGTCTACAGCAGACGCCCTAAATAATGTTAGAAGATTAATGGAACGGTTTAAAGAAAGGGAAGATGATTTGCACATGTGTTTCATCGATCTAGAAAAAGCGTTCGATAAAGTTCCTTGTACTTAAGTGTGGAACTGGAAATGTCTTAAAGAAAAGAATGTGCCAGTGCTATACGTAAGAGCAACAAATAGAATATACGTTAGAGCCCCGGTGGGGACTACAAAGGGCTTTGCCTTTAACACTGGAGTCCATCATTCAGCTCTTAGTCTCTTCCTATTCATAATGATAATGGATATTATTACCAGATTTGGACGAGGAAGCTCCTTGGACAATTATCTTTGCAGACGATACAATCCTCTGTGCCAAAAGTCAACAAGAATTGGCCAATACTGTTAATAGATGGAGAAATGCAATAGAAGAAAGTGGTCTCAGGGTAAATCGAAAGAAAACAGAATACATGTAGACAAAGTTCAAATCGGATAAAAATCAGCTATGCGAATCCCTTACTTTAGGCGATTGGCAACTTACAAGCGTGGATTCCTTAGATATTTGGGATCAACACTTCAATCGGATACAATGGATAAAGAAACCCAAGCAAGGATAAATTTCGGATGGCTCAAACGGAGAGACTTGACAGGCATTCTGTGTGACAAAAACATCCCACGATCCATCATACAGCCCAGTCATCTATAGCTCGGAATCATGGGCTATACCTAAAAGGGAAAAGCAGCGTCTTGCGCCCATGGAGATGAGAATGCTAAGATGGGTGCTAGGAGTAAACAAAAAGGAAAATAAGCGAAATGAAAAAATAAGAAGACAAAGCTCCTAACAAACAAGATGGTATGGCCATGTCGAGAGAAGGGGCGATAGCTGCGTGGGAAATAAAATTGAGAAGATACATTTCGCAGGAAAAAAAGGAGAGTAAGACCCAAGATACTTGGATCCATAAAATAGGGCACGATATGATAATCCATAAGATAAAGAAATATCTATGTAAATATAGAGACAAATGGAAACGAATGCTGAAAGAACTGACCACCAGCCTAGGTCACAAACAGTTATTGAAAGAAGAAGTAGTGTTAGGCAAGATTACCAAATAGCTAATACATTAGCTAAAAAACATGCAGCAAAATCAGCAAGGTGTACTAGATATAAATGATAAACTAAAGCCGAAGGAGGGAGAAAGATTGACCTACAAAATCGCACCTAAAATGCCGGCTAGTATTTTATCCATTGAAAAGGGCCTTTAGTCGAAGATCAAATCCAATAAAGCATAATCGACTTAGCGATTGGATTTCGGAAACGAAGGTGAAGTTGCTTGGTAAACTAAAATCGGGAAAAACTCTTGGTTTGGACACATACCAATATAATGTCTTAAAACAAACGGGTAAAATGCCAAACGAGTGGAGAGATCTATGATACCGTACCGATACAAGCTAAAAGGTAGTATTCAGGATCGTAACAACTAGAGGGATTGCTTATGAGTCACACTTTCAAGGTGTGGAAAATAGTGACCGCAAAACGGCTTCGGAGTTTAAAGAGAGGTCTACAGCAGATGCCCTTAACAGTGTTTAAAGATTAATAAAATGGTTTAGATAAATGGAAGAGATGTGCACATGTGTTTTATTTATGGATCTAGAAAAGGCGTTTGATCTTGTTTTTAGGAACATTGGTTTAAAGGTGTCTTAAAGAAATTAAGGTGCCTGAATTATACGTCAGAGCCATATAAGATATGTACAAGGATATTAGAGCTTTAGTTATAACTAAGGTGGGAACTTAAAAGGGCTTTGCCAACCACACTGAAGTCTTTTAGTTGAGCTCTTAGTCCCATCTCATAATGATAATAGGTATCATTACATAGAATTTGACGAGGAAGCTCCCCAGCCAATGATCTAAAGATAATATAATCCTCTGTCCCAAAAGTGAATAAGAATTGGCTAGTATTTTAAATAGATGGGTATATGCTATAGAAGAAAGTTATCTCAAAATAAATCGAAAGATAACAGAATACATGAAGACAAAGTTTAAATCAGATGAAAATCAGCAATGTACACCCCTTGCTTTAGGCAAATGGAAATTAAAAGCTTTGATACCTTCAAATATTTAAGATCAACTCATCAAGCGGATGGTAATATGGATAAAGAAATACAAGCAAGGATAATTTCTGGATGACGTGAATGGAGAGATTTCATAAGCTTTATACGTCACAAAAAAATCGCAACCAGACTTAAAGGTACACTGTATAGGTCCATCATACGGCCAATAGTCCTGTATAGCTCGGAATTATAGGCTCTACGGAAGAGGAAAGAGCAACGTTTAGCGTCCATGAGAATGATAAGATGGATGTTAAAAGTGAGCAAAAAAACATAAGAGCGATGAAGAAATAAAAAGAAATTTGGGTAAAACATTTATGAGGACAACGCTCTTAACAAAGAGACTAGGGGTATGGCCATGTTGAGAGAAGGGACGATATCTAGGTCAGAAAGAAAACAGAGTAGATAACTTTATCAGAAAAACGAAAGAGGGAAGACCCAAGCCTACATGAAATCATAAAATGAGGCACGACGTCGACAAATGAAAATTAATGTTAAAAAGAGTGACTACCACTTTAGGTGATAAAGATTCATAGACAGAAGAAGCGCAAGGTACTTGTTTAACGATGATCAACTCGTTTAAATAAAACTAAAATGACGATTGATATAATCAACTCGTCTAAAATGGAAAGAAAGTGTGGAAAACCAATGAGATATTTAATCAACGCGAATGTGAAAAAATCAAGGAGATAGTTAAATAGTGCGAGTGTGGGAAAGGGTGAGCACCAGAAATAAATATAGAATTAGAACTAAAAATTGAAAACTCTATGGAGGAACAACGGTTTTTTTGGGCGCGGAGCTGGCATAATAAAAAAATCCGAGTATTTCAAGCTTAGTGGTTTGATTTATTTTACTTTCGTTATTATATATTATAGGTACCATTTCTTCCTTTTTAAACACATTATCTATTAATCGTAATTCCTATCAAAGCTAATAGTCCAGATGCTATTTCTATGGAAGCAGGGGTAAGATGCAAAGAGGGAGTAATGACCTTGACAAACCTTTAAAAATTTATTGAGGAAAAGCGAATGTAAAAAAATTGAGATCAAGCAATACCTTTATTCATAGGCAAACTAAAAGGCATATTTTTCATGTACGCCATATGACTGGAGAGACACCGGAGAATGTACTCAAATAACCCGAAAGGTGGTCAAAACGCTTAGCTGGATATGGTTTAACGGTCAATCGAGTATACATGGAGATGAACGTTACATGCAGTCCATCGTTGAATGACCAATCAAAGTACTCCTAGTTATATAGGTATACATACATCGGCTCAATGCTACGTTAAGAGGGAGAATGTGCAAAAGAAGTCAATGCGATCCTAAGATGGTTTAAATGGCGAAATATATCAGATGTCATGTGCATCAAGAAGATGACAATATGGTTAAAAAGGAAAGCCTACAAAGTACAAACCATCGTAATACAGATGTTACTCCATAAAAGTGATACATGGGCATCAATGCTAGATAAGATTAGTTATTAAACTGACCTGAAAATGAAACAGTGGAGGAGGTATACTACTAACCAGACAAATGACTGTCTCCGGGCAAACGTGGGTATGATATTGTTGTGGTTTAGTCTCTAGCTCCTCTTCTTCCCCCTCTCCCCCTCGCTTTGTTAAACGCCGCGTGCTAATGCCAGCTGGCTGGCAAGTCAAGCGTGCATTAAGTAGAATGTTGTACTGAAAAAAACAACATATTTTTAATCTCCCCTTCTTGTAATCGCGTTCGCGTATCGAGGGATTCTCCGCATATTATTAGAATGAATTTTGTGGATTATTTTTATCATTATGAAACCTTACCTTCGCGCGATTTAGGACATTATGAATTTATGATAATAAAGAAGGTAAGAATAAAACTATTTTTTCAAAAACAAAGTTGATTAATTAATAAAATGAAATTCGTTAGAACCAATAAAATTAAACTTTTCAGAGTCATATATCAAGAAATGAGACGAAGGATTTAAATAGAAAAGTATTGACCATGGATGTGCCACGAAAGAGATGAAGAGGACGATCTCGTGTTGGAAAAGGTATGTAAACAAAGTTAGGTACCAGTGTAATCTATAGGTGACGCACCTTTAGAACCACTTTTCATAAAAACTCTAAAGGTAAAAACATTTTTTATAAAAGTAAAAGATTGGATTGGGATAAATCATCTGATACAATTTTATTGCTTCTTCTTTATTGGTTTTTGAATTATACTTGTTCAAAAATCGTAAAAATCGCAATTCCTACATGCCTTCTTTTATTCAATATTTATGTATACTCAAGCTCAACAATAAGTTTTTCCAACTAAATTTACATATTTAAAATATGTATAATTTTTCCAACATTTATATACATAGTAATTTCAAAGTCATATGAATACTTAAAAGGCCTTAGAATTTGCCTTAAAGTTCAAACACACCAACAGGTTTCAGTGGGCAGAGCTTATGTACCTAGCGGACTCTTTTTAACGATTTAATTATAACACTATGAATCTATTGATGAATCTTTAAATATTTTTATTTGCAAAAGTTGATGGTATAAAGTGAGAGGGGTAGAATATTCTATTTTTTCTTATTTTTTAATAGGAAATATGGCGGATACATGATATTTATTGAGAAAATTGTACCTTCTAATATGCCAATTACGGCAAAAATTGGTTCCATCAATAATTTTAATGCAGCCTAAGATAGTGGTCTACGTTCTTAAAATTCATTCTGATTTTTGTAGAATTTAAACCACAATCTTATTGATAGATGGCAGACTTTTTAGAACTTGTTCCCATTTTCAGGATTATATCAATAGTTTACCTTATAAAAAAAGAGATAGAAAATTGAATTTTAATTGTCGCTCCTCTCCTTAAAATATGAAAATTTTTTATTTTGCTTTAGATCTTTAATTTATACTCAAAAAAACACACCAATAATTAAAAATTAACCATCAAAGAATTTGCAATTCTATTACTATTTTATAATTGGTAATTAGTCCCCGAAAAATGTCAAAATGTTTTGAAAACTTAAGAAGTCCTATTCTTCATCAAAATAATATATAATAAATAGTAAGCGTATAAATAGGTTTCAAGACATAGTTAGACAACTCTAAACAGTCCAAAAACCCAAATTCTCCCAGGTTTGAGGTAGATGATAGTTTTAAAAGAAAATTAAAATGCTGCAGCCCATATTTCAATAATGAATTTATAGTGCCTTTTCTGGTCATCGCACAGCAAGGCAATTCATAGATGGCAAGCCTTTAAAATTTGGTTTTAGGATGTGGTGTGAGGCTGAGGCCCCTGAAACCGGCTATCTTGTTACTTTGGAACAGTATCAAGAGGTCACGTTATCGTCGTTCATACAAAATGAAATAGGATTCGAAGGAGCTATCCTAAATGACTTTTAATTTTGTATCTTTTAATGTATATTCTAAGAATATCTTTACAAACGCTTAATTAATAAATTGCCTTTCAAAAGTGAATATCGGAGCTACGAAACCAGTGCGTCTAAATAGTCTCAAGTGCCTATTGATCGTTATAAAATCCATAAAATAGAAATGATTTATTCAGCCAAGGAATATTTTTAACATCACAGTATATTGGCGCGATAATAATAACGAGATTTTTTAATTGTTAAACCTATTACATATTAATTGCTATGCAATTTATGGGCTCGTTTATTGTTGTCCGTTGATGTCCGTTGATGTCTACCAAGTTATTGGCGCCAGCTTTATGACCCGGAAGTTGGAGTTCGAGCCCAGGAGAGGACGAATTTTTTTTTAAATTAAATTAATATTCTGTTCTTGTTAATACCATTAATAATATGACTTTTTGACCGTCCGCTGGCTACTGACCAATGAAAAAAATGACCATTGGCCAAATAAATGGAAATTTTTTATGAAACTGGCCGGGAAATGTCCGATATTTTTAAAATGAAAAGGTATTTTAGGAATCTGAAAAAGCTATTTTACCCCTGACCGCCCTGGGAACCTACGGGTAAAATTTCGAGCGAATCGGACCGGTAGTTTCAGAATATAGCCCTTTTTTAAAACTAAAAAGAATTTTAGGATTCTGCAAGAGGTATTACTTTAAATTTTATTTATTTAATTTAAATAGTTTGTTAAACCACAATAATTTTGACCGTATACTGTAACATTGATAATATGACTTTTTGGCCGTCCGCTGGCTACTGACCAATGAAAAAAATGACCATTGGCCAAATAAATCGAAATTTTTTTTTCGTTTTTGAATTGGGTATATTAAATTAACATTGATAATTACCCTATATCCTTTCCTACAAGGGCCTATAACTCTACTGATATGGGTCCCTGTGCCCCTACAAAAGCCTATGCCTCTACTTATGTGGGTTCAAATCCCGGAGAGGGCAAAATCTTTATTTTTTTAAATTAAATTAATATATTGTTCTTGTTAATACCATTTATAATGTGACTTTTTGGCTGTCCGCTGGCTACTGACCAATGAAAAAAATGACCATTAGCTAAAGTATAAATCAAAATTTTTTTTTTGTTTTTGAATTGGTTAACATTGATAATTACCCTGTGCCCTCCCCTAGAAGGGCCTATGCCTCTACTGATATGGCTCCCTGTGCCCCCACAAAAACCTATGCCTCTACTGATGTGGGTTCAAATCCCGGAGAGGGCAAAATTTTTATTTTTTTAAAAATTAAATTAATATATTGTTCTTGTTAATACCCTTGATAATACGACTTTTTGGCCGTCCGCTGGCTACAATGAAAAAAATCACCATTGGCCAAATTGTGATTCGAAATTTTTTTTCGTTTTTTTTCTTCAAATTAATATATTGTATTTGTTAATACCATCAATAATATGGCTTTTTGGCCGTCCGCTGGCTACTGACCAATGGAAAAAAATCACCATTGGCCAAAGTGTGAATCGAAATTTTTTTTATGTTTTTTTCCACTCGTATGTATTTATAAACCGTCTCTTGGTACTAACCAATAAAAAAAGGACCACTGGCCAAAGTGTAGCAATTTTTTTTCTATATTTTAAATATAGGCTAGTTGGCCGTTTGCTGGCTACTGATCAATTAAAAAAATGACCACTGGCTAAACTGAGATTTTATTAATTTAATAAGTTTTTGTTTAATCGAACTTTGACACAAAATTTACCCCCCCCCCCCCCTCCCTGTAATTAGATATTTATTTTGGGGTAATCTTTCCTGATGACCCGACAAAAAAAGGCGGATTTTGGGGTAAAAGTTAGATAAATTCGCTCCTGGTTTGGGTTTATATTTTGTATTTGCTATCCTTTGGAAATAATTTTGAAATTGTTAAAACTAAAAAAAAATATTGAGGATATCTAAATGTGCCACTTAAATATTATTATGGTCCAAATACAAAATTCGAGAGTATTCAATGAAGGAATTCCGAGAATTCTAATGGCAATTTTTATGGAGGGTATGTAACCACTAGAAATAAATTATTTAAATAGAAGCCTAAATTATTATTGTACTACTTAAATATTATTATGGTTATTAAACAATGTTAAACCGAACCCCCCCCTTCCCATTTATTCGAATATTATTTGGAGATTTTATGACGAGGGAAAAGGACAATTTTTGTAAAGTGAATTATATTAATATTAGGAAGGAAGGAAACGTCAGAAAATTCTTTGAAGGAAGGAATTGACGGAGATTTTTTGGTTAGCAATTAGACTACTAGACCGACTCATAGAGTCAACCTCGGGTTTATAAGGCTCTGAACTCATTGAGTCATCCTTGGTTTTTGGGGCACTGAACTCAGTCAATGAGTCATCCTCGGTTATGAGGAACAAGATTCTTGAGTGTCGGGAAGTAGTGTCTATCGTTATCAATATTAAGGTCAATATCAATAGATCAATATCGGTGTCAATGTTAATGTCGGTATCAATGTCAATGTCTAGGTCAATATCGATGTCAATATCAAGGTCAATATCAATGTCAATAGCAAGGTCAATGTTAATGTCAAGATCAATGTCGATGTCAGAAAGCATGAATTTGGATATTACAAAATTGCAGTATGCCGTGGTCATCTCGTTAAAGGGGTAGGTGACGTATATCGAATTATATTGATTTATTCTAACCCCCCCCCCCCCCCCCTCTACACATACTTACACTTATACACTACGATTTTTATAGTTATCCATTTTAATTATGGTAGATGTATTTTATAACTGATGAGTCATCATTGTTACCACTAGATGGTAGCACTTCGCTTTTTATTACCTATCTCGAGCGAGCGAATTTAATTACTTCGCGTTAGTTAGTGTTATTGCACAATCATCATTATTAATTAATTTTAATTCATTGATTCTCACTTTTTAATTTTGTGTTTTGTGTAGTTGAATAAAAAATATACTTTTGGAAGACTAATTAATTTAGAAAGGTAATTGTCCTCCCTTTTTGGGGGAGGACTAATTCTATATAAATGTTAAGTTACGAGGGTTCCAATATTATTATAATTCCAATTAACTTCAATATTATTATTAACTCCAATCAACTTCAATTTATTATAACTTCCAAAATTTATTTCTAAAGAATTTCTACTCTTTCTACTGACTATTCTAATAATAATGAGGTATATATATAGGATGGTAGCGCACAACAATAATGCATAGATAACAACAATAATGCATAGATAACAACAATAATGCATAGATAACAACAATAATGCATAGATAAAGAGATTATATTTGAGGGGTGTAAATAAGATGACGCAAATTAATATGGCGCACAGTAAACATAAACAACGCCGCTAACAACTAACAATCATCATCGGGAGGGAGGGGGAATTGAAGACGTAAATATGTAAACAATAGTAGTGTACCCCGCGTTGATAATGATAAGGTGGTAATACCATGGGGGAGGGGAACTTTTAGAAAAATCCAACTAACACTGACCTTGGCAGGGGTATATTTTACGACCCTTTATTAAATCTAATTTTAGCTCTCCCTAATAGAAAGAAGGGTAATTAAAACTAGAAATGGAGGGAATTTAGAACAAAGCGCCTTCAACTGGATTAAACTAAATTTAAAATGAGAAAGGGGGGAGAAACAGGGAGTAGTGACACCACACCTACCCCTTTTCCTAAAATTAACTCTACCCCTGTGGACCACCCGACAGGGTTAAATTTTCTATTCTATACCCGGAAGGTATAGAAAATAAGGGTGATAGCGGTGGGATAGGTGAGTTATTTTCCAACTATTACAAAAATCTTTAAAATCCGTACTCGTAAAAGCTTTCCCATTGTCCGTAACAATAAACTTAGGAAAACCATACGCACTTATTAAATCTTTTAAAAATAATATGGTAATATTTGTAGAGATATTATGTACTAATTTAAATTCAGTCCAACCTGAATATGCATCTACAACCAAAATATACCTTTTTTTTTTAAACTCAAAAAAATCAATGTGAATTCTAAACCAGGGAGTATTCGGACGAGGCCAACGAGCCTTTTTATCCCTACGGGGCAAGGCCGCATTTAATTTACACAGCGCACATTGCCTAACATAATTATCAATATCCCTTGTGATCTTGGGCCACCAGACATACTGTCTAGCGAGGTCCTTCATTTTAACCATACCAGCATGACCCTCATGCAAAATTTCTAAAATATTATTTCGCAATTCTACTGGAATCACCAACTTATTATTGCGTTTGACCAAATCATCTTCAATGTATAACTCCTTTATAACATGTTTAAATTCAAAAGGGACATCGAGAATATTTTTAATTCCTACAATAATTTGTTTAACAACTGTTAATTCAACACTATCATCTGTACCTTTAATAATATCCTTAAGATCGATAGCCTTTAATACAATAACAGGAACCTTATCTATAACAGCACAACTATCAGTTACAGTATCTGCACTCCTCGATAACACATCGGCTAGGTGATTACTTTTACCCTCTCGATACTTTAAAGTTAATGAAAAATTTTCGAGAGTTAATAACCATCTCTGAAGTCGAGGAGACATCAAAAAGTCGGTATTAATCTTGTTGAATAAAGCTACCAACGGCTTATGATCAGTATATAATATAAAAGCTTTACCAATTAAATACTCTCGACAACGCTTTAAACCATAAACCATCGCAAGCGCCTCTTTTTCTATGACGGAATAATTTAACTCAGCCTTAGTCAGCTTGCGCGAAAAAAATATGACAGGGTGCTCTACTCCATCCTCAATCTGGCATAGAGCGCCGCCGATACCAATATTAGAAGCATCGACCTTTAAAACATGCTCTTTATCAGTATTAAAGCACTTAAGAATTGGTCCTGTTAATAAAACATTCTTTAAAAAGTTAAAACAACGATCCAAATCACTATTCCATTTAAACACTACGTCCTCTTTAGTTAATTCATACAAAGGACCAGAATAATTTGTATAATCTTTAATAAACTTACTATAATAATTCATTAAACCTAAGAAAGATGCGAGTTCCTTTTTATTTAAAGGTGTTCTAATATTTTTAATATCCTGCACCTTCTTCAAATTAGGCTTAACATGACCAGCCACTATTATATGACCCAGGTACATAACCTGATCGGTGCCTAACGTACATTTACTAGGGGAAACCCTCAACCCTTTAATTTTAATTACATTTAACACTTTCTCTAGACGTAAATCATGTTCGTCCTGAGTTGAACCAGTAACTAATATATCGTCCAAATAAAAAAATACACCATCTATATTATTAAATATAGATGCCATAGCTCTCTAAAAAATCGGATACGCTTAAACCAAAAGGCAATCTCTTAAAAGAATAAAGACCTCTATCTGTATTAATAGTTAACAACTTAGCTGATTCATCATCTACGCGAAGTTGAAGATAGGCATTAGCTAAATCAAGCTTTGAAAAGTACTTATTACCCTTCAGGTTAGCTAAAACCATTTCTAACCTAGGCAAAGGATATTTAACATCAATTACCCATTTATTAATCGTTACGCGATAGTCCGCACAGACCCTAATTGTACCATTACTCTTTTTTACCGGTACGAGAGGAGTAGCCCACTCCGAAAATTCAATTGGTTCTATTACGTCATTTTTAAGCCAATTATCTAAAACTTGGTGCACTTCATCTTTCCACATTAATGGAATGCGTCTAGCAGGACAAAAACGAGGTGTTGCATTAGAATTAACCCTTACCGAAAACAAAATATCACTTAAACAACCTAATTCATCTCGAAAAATTTCAACATATTTCCCTTTGATCCTTTCAATTCTATCATGCCACAATTTAAAATTATCATTAACGCTACTCAGCAAACCCGAAGATACGGATTTAAACCGAGGGTGACTCAAAGAGTTCAGAGCCTCAAAACTCAAGGATTTAGGTTCCTTGTGGGTTCAAATCCCACTTCTGACACCAATATTCTATACCCGGAAGGTATAGAAAATAAGGGCTGGTCCTCCCTCCGTGAGGGAGGAGAATTTAGTTATAATTCAATACCAAAACAAATCTTTTATTAATTTCGAATCAACAATTTTTAAAACTCAATTATATTTTTTCGTAACAATTTCGCCTTTTTAACTACGCGAAAAGATAATAATAATAATGATAATGGTTTACGTAAATAGATAAACAATACAATATAGATCGGGGGTTGATTGAAGATGAAAATATGTAAACAATACCATCACGATCGGGGAGGGGGATTATAACAAACAAACGCGATCACCGTATAACGCCCTAGTAACAATAATAAAGATGGGGGGGATAAGGACTGCGTGACAATAAATTTGAAGAGTCATACAACTAGCAAGGGGAGGGTAATAAAACTAAAAGGGAAATTGACAAGTGCCAAGAAGAGTAATTAAAACACGAAAAAGAACTAAGCAACCAAAACTGGATAAAACCAAAATTAAGAGGGGATTGGCGTTATGCCACATGCTGTCAGAGTAAATTTCGCATTTTGTCGCGTTTAATGATAGGTTTAGTTTTATGAAGTATTCATTAATGATGTTAAGAGCTTTGATTAGCTCTTCCGTGGTGCCTGATAGGGTGGCATCGTCGAGATACCATACGTTTAAGTTGAGGTTACATTCATTGTTGATACGCTCTATATCGCTGGGCAAATGATTTATTATAATGTTCCTCACTCTATACACAGAATTAATACCCTTATCATTTATCATATTTGTCTAAAATTTTCTCCTAACCCATCACGGTGCCCGACCAGGCTTATTTGAGAATCTTAATTTATACCGGGTGCCTGTCCGGCCCTTTGCCGAGTGGGTCCAGCAGCGTGCCCGACTTTTTGGTTGTTTAATTTTTATTTTTAATTACAAATAAAATGCTTAAAATTTTTTTTAGCCAACTTTCCCCCTCCCCTTGAGAAAATCCTGGCTATGCGCCTGAGATCGGAGAACAAATTTATACGCGGAAATTTTAGATGCCTGTGTTTTTTGGATCAAAATAGTTCCATTATCGATTTGTAATTTTATTATGTGTGTTTAATTTTTAATGGAAAATTTTACCAAAATTAAGTTGATTGAATTTTTGCAATTATTAAAATTTCGCGGGCCCGGGCCAGGCCTGATATTTTTGTGATTTTAATTTCGGGCTCGGGCCGGACCTTAAAAAAATGATTTTGCAGGTCTTTAATGATAGTAGAAGCTCCAAGCCGATGCTGGAATCTTTTTATTTTCGATTCAAACTCGAAAGTGATTAAATTCTTAAACTCTAACTTTGTAATACAATAGTTAATTTATTAATAATGTTTTTTCGGATGTTAAAAGGTTATTAAGGTAGTCTCTTCTTCTTCTTTATCAGTTATTTGCTTCCACAGTCGTGGGGTTTGTTTTGATGAGTTTTCCATCTTGCCCGGGTGAGTGCCATATCTTGACTAATCTCTTTTGTTTTCATTACTTTATCGACTTGCCCTTTCCAAGTGAAAAGGGTTCGCCCTATTCCTCTCTTGCCCGGTACTTCCATGTCTAGTACTTTTCGATTTACGTCATTCGTGTCCCTTCTTAGTATATGCCCATACCACCTTAGCCGATTTTCTTAATCATGTCCGACATGGGTTGAATACCCATTTTTGTCATGAGCAGGTCATTCGTCATATGGTCGAGTTTAGTATATCTCAAGCTCCACCGTATCATTCTCATCTCTGTGCCTTGTTATAGCTTTCCTCCCTGTTGTAGTTGGGCCAATTAAGATTTGACAGTTGTTAAAGTTGGCTAATTAAGATTTGACAGTTGGCCAATTAAGATTTTACAGTAATTTAAATAAGCGTGAGAAACTAATAATAGTCTGCGCGAAATTCATAATTAGGCGTGAGAGACTAATTTTTGTCTGCGATTAATGGTTTGTTTAAGGCACTAATTAGAAGCAGACGAATTCGTAAAGGGCATTTTCTCATTGAGATGTGCAGTACATTGAATTGTTGGCATCTCTCATGCAAATTGAGAAGCGCATCGACAGTGTATATAAGGATGAATTTTTACTATAAATTTAATCGTTATATTTTTATTTTTGTATCTAGTAATCGTGGAAAAAGTCCCCTAAGCCCATACCTTAATTTACCCATAGACGCCACCAGTTCTAGTCAATTGATTGCCCGAATATTCTCCCTTCGCCATCGTCCTACATCGACATTTAACTTAAATACTGAAGATCATTATACGATCGATATTTTGTTTATTTGATTTATAATCCAAATTCGGCCAATGTTGATTTATATTAATTGTGTACAAATAAAAGGAGTTCTATCAAAATCTACTTAAAATCTCTAATTAAAATATCACACTGGTAACGCGGACATATCTGTGATAGTACTTACAAAATACAAACCTCACAAATAAAACAATTGGTAGCACGAGGAAATTATCATGGTATTATAAATCAAATAATTGGTAGCACGATAGATAGACCCACGCATAGAGGCGGATAACTGAATTTCTTTTAAAGATCTCAACCTTCAATCCCGATACACAGGACTCAAGGCATTAGACCTTTGATTGTTCGTACAAAACAAAAGAAAAAGGACAACGTAAGTTCTTAATTTTTTTATTTTTAATAATGGAAAAATCTTTATTAGTTATGATAATATTAATTTTAATTTTCATTATTAGTCTATATAGTACCTCCTTTAGATGGACTTTAATTAAGTTATTGGTGTCAACGCTATAAATTGATTTTCTTTATTTTTGATCGAATAATTATCTTATTTTGATTATCGTGTTTGATATAGTCCATCGTGTGGTTGGACATTAATAAAATTGTTGAGGTCAACGCTATAAATTTAATTTCTTTCGCTGATCTTATTCTTATTATCATGTTTGGGCCGAAAGCTTCTTTTAATTTTATCAATTTTGTAGTAAATGAAAAGATGTTTTTTATAATTGTAGTACTAATTATAATATTTTTGATAATTAAATTGCAGCGCGTTGAACAGGTTTACAGAGTTAAGTACTCGGTCCCGCGTTGTTTCAATTGCAACAGATTAGGACACATCAGGCGCAACTGTAATGTAGGCCGTAACTTTGAAAATAACAGGGCGCATTTTAGATATAGATCGCAGTCGCGAGAACCCCATAGAAGGTTTTGAGGACGAAAACATTATTGAACGAGTGGACCCATCTTTAAGTGAAGTTAAATGGATCACACCAACGGTAAATGTTGTTAAAGGGAATGGTTCTATTCGAATCTGTGGGGATTTCAGAGTTACTTTGAACCCCTACCTTAGTACCAATGATCATATGCTGCCAACATTTGATGATCTAATTACAAAAATAGCTGGTGGTGAGAAATATACAGTGATAGATCTACGCGACGCGTATTTACAAATGATGGTAGATGAAGAGAGTAGACAATTGTTAACAATTGCTACGCATGTTGGTCATTTTAGGTACAAACGTTTGCCATTTGGTTTAGCGACGGCACCAAATCTTTTTCAACGATATATGGAAAACTTATTAAATGGAATTCCGCACACTGGGGTACTGTTAGATGATATTATAGTCACGGGGTTATATCAAGATGACCATTTGAAAAATCTAAACGAGGTCCTAACAAGAATACAAAATGCTGGGCTGAAAGCTAAAAAGGAAAAAGTCAAATTTTTCCAAAACTCAGTTATCTATCTAGGACATAAAATTGATTCGACAGGTATCCACCCTACAGAAGAACGCATTGAGTCAATTAAGAATTTCAAGATACCAGAAAATAAAAAGGAGCTACGCTCATTTTTAGGTCTTGTAAATTATCAGGAACGATTTATTCCTCGATTACACGAAAAATGTGCTCCACTACATGCCTTAACTGGTTCTACCATAATGTGGAGATGGACAATTCAGGAAAAAATTTTTTTTGATGAAGTTAAGTTGATGCTTTCATCTACTGACACCTTAGTACCGTATAGTACAACGTTACCAGTTAATCTTGCAGTTGATGCGTCCGAGACAGGTGTAGGCGCCGTGATATCTCATGTTTTTCCTGAAAAATCTGAAAGACCCATAGCTTATGCTTCTAGAACGTTGAGCCAATCAGAAAAACATTATTCGACGATTGACCGTGAAGCTAGAGCCATAATTTTTGGAGTTGAGAAATTTAATCAGTATCTCAGAGGACGAAAATTTACGTTAACAACGGACCACAAACCGTTAGAAAGAATTTTCGGTTGTAAAAGGGATCTACCCAAAATCGTTAATAACAGGCTGGTACGGTGGGCTTTACTATTAAATTCATATCAATATGAAATTAAATATCGTATGGGTAAAAACAACAAATGTGCAGATGCTCTGTCTAGATTGACTACTCACGAAGATGGTGACGATGCAAATATAAACAATATTGGGTTATTAATGATCGAGGACTTAACACTGAATAGAGAAATGATTAAAAATGAAATAAAGACAGATCGTAGTTGTCTAGAATTAATTCGTGCTATTGAGCGCAATTGGCGCATTGACATGTCCAAATTTCAGTTAGATATAAAAGGATATTTCAATAAACGTGAAGAGATTTCATACGAAAGTGGACTACTATTTCTAGGAAATAGGTTGATCATTCCGAAATCTTTACAGAATTTGGTTCTCCGGATTTTACATCAAGGACATCCTGGAATTACTGGGATGCGAAATGTTTGTCGCTATTATGTTTATTGGCCGAGAATGGATGAAGACATTGACAGACATGTAAAATCATGCGAAGGATGTCAAGAAGTGCGACCTCCAGAAAAGCAGGTACCGCTCTATCCATGGAATTTACCTGATCGTGTGTGGGACCGTGTGCACATTGATATAGCTGGTCCAATAGAAGGAAAATGGTGGTTAGTATTAGTAGACTCATTCTCAAAATGGATTGAGGTAGCAACGGTAACTTCGACAACAACATCGGCCGTAATCAATCATCTACGGAATTGGTTCTGTAGATTTGGAATTCCGACGCAGATTGTGTCAGACAATGGACCACAATTTGCTGGACAAGAATTTTTCAAATTCTGTGTTTCAAATAATATTACTCACATAAAATCGACTCCATATCATCCTAAAACCAATGGGCAGGCCGAAAGGATGATAAGGACGTTAAAAACAAGATATTATGCGGCGAGAAAACAGACTTGGAACAAAGAACTTTGTCTCCAACAGGTCTTGATAAGTTACAGAAACTCTCCTCAAGCGACGACGGGAAAAACCCCATCCGAATTATTTTTAGGAAGGAGATTACAAACCGCACTAGATTTAATAAAGCCGGATTTAAGAAACGTAATAAGGGAGAAGATATGGAAGCAGAAAACATATCACGATCAAAATGTACGTTTTAGGGAATTTGATGTTGGAGATCCAGTATGGATTCGCAACGAAATCAAGCCGGGATGGTACAAAGGTATTATTGTAGAACGGAAGGGCCACTATTCGTATAATGTCCGGACAGACGGTGGAATCAAAAGAAAACATGCTGATCAAATGAAGTTTAGGCTGCGATCACAGTTTATGCCAAGTTTAGAGACTGCGACAACAGGTTTGGAACAAAACATAGAAGGAGTTGAAAGTCCCCCTATATTGCGACGTTCAACAAGAATATCAAAACCACCGGTACGATTCCACGATGAATTTAACTTTTAAAATAGGGAGAAATGTAATATCATAGATTTATACTTTGTATTTATATATACGTTTAAGTTCGTTGTTCCTAGTGTAATATATACACGTTTTTTGGATCATCACATGTTTTAGTTGATTTTGCATATTAATAAAAAGCTTCAGCGATTTCTGAGTAGTTGATATACTACATTGTAGTTAAGAATACTACAAGTTTTATAATGATAACCAGGCTATTCCGAGTAATTTTGAAAATAGAGCTACGCAAAAAAATTCTGTTAATCCAGGGCCGCGTAATTTTAATTGACTCTCGATTGGCGCAGACAACACTAGTATTGTTTATATTAATTTTTTTAATTCTTCACAAACTCCGGTGGTTAATTTAAATATTGAAGGTATGCAAATAAATTTTTAGTAGATTCTGGAGCCTCTATTTCTGTTATAAGTAAATGTAATTTTTTAAGATTTTTGCCTTTTAAAAACATCAATAAAAGTCATGTTTCAGTAAAACAGTTAGACGGGTCGAATATTAAAATGTTAGGGAGTACTAAGGTTCGAGTATGTGCAGGCGAGGAAGTTTTGGAATTAGAGTTATTCGTTATCGATGAGAAAATAGATAAGATTATGGGGTGGAATTGGATTAAATTAATTGGGCCTCTAGTTAATTGGTGGGGCATTTGTAAAGATTCCACATATAATAGAAAGATCAATTGTTTAATCAATAATGCTGATGACCATGCGACACCCGGTTTCAAGGTAGCTTTTTTAAACGAGCATAAATCCTTGGTTGTTATTAATGAGGCAATGGATGATCCAACCTCGGTGTCAGAGGCAAGGGTTTTCGATGATAAGCCTACGACCTCTGGATGGGTTGATTGTGATGGTCAGTACGTCGGGAGACTGTGGCATTTTAACATTGATGAGATTAAAACGGAATTTTTGGAAATTTTTCGAGATGAATTAGGATGTTTAAACAATAACGTGTTTTCAATTAAGGTTCACTCAGATGCAGTGCCTCGTTTTTGTCCTGCCCGTCGAATACCGTTCATGTGGATTGATAAGGTCAATAAAGTTATTGATAGTTGGTTAAAGGATAAGGTTGTTGAACCAATAGAGTATTCGGAGTGGGCCACCCCTTTGGTTCCCGTTAAGAAAAATGACGGTAACATAAGGGTTTGCGCCGACTACAAAATAACTATTAATAAACATGTGATAGAGGTTAAATACCCCCTACCCAGAATAGAGATGGTGTTAGCTAATTTAAAAGGTTCTAAATTCTTTTCAAAGATAGACCTTAGGAATGCATATCTTCAGTTACGTGTAGATAATAAGACGTCTAAAATTTTAACAATAAACACCGATAGAGGTTTGTTTGCTTTTAAACGATTACCTTTTGGTTTAAGTGTGTCGGCGCCAATTTTTCAACGAGCAATGGCTTCTATTTTTAATAATTTAGATGGCATATTTTTCTATTTAGATGACATTTTAGTAACGGGTTCAACGCAGGCCGAGCATGACTCTCGACTAATAAATGTTTTATCTTTAATTAAAAGTAAAAATTTACGTGTATCAGCGAATAAATGCATTTTTTGCGCAACAGAAATAACTTATCTGGGTCATATAATAACCGATGGCTGGGTAAAACCTAATTTAATTAAAGTCGAAGCTATAAAAAATATGCAGAGGCCTAATAATAAAAAGGAGTTATCCTCATTTTTAGGGCTTATGAATTATTATAGCAGATTTATTGATAACTACGAGGATGGAATTGAACATCCTGTAATTTATTTTTCGCGTAAACTTAATAGAGCGGAACGCAATTATTTTGTGATTGAAAAAGAAGCGCTTGCTATAACTTTTGGTTTAAAACGATGTAGAGAATATTTAATAGGCAAGACCTTTACCGTTTTTACTGATCACAAGCCGTTAATTAGTTTATACCAAAAGATTAATACGGAATACTTGATGTCCCCACGTTTGCAAAGGTGGTTATTAATACTTGGTAATTTTTCATTAACATTAAAATATCGTAAAGGTAAAAATAATTGTTTAGCAGACGTTTTGTCGCGTATGAGTGGTAATAACGAGAAAGCTGACAACGATATTGGGACCACGCAAACTAGTGACCATTACATTAATGTATTAAAAATTGTTGAGTTTAACACCATAGTAAAAAGCTCAGAGACTGACCCCGATTTTATTAAAAAAGAGATTTTATTGGGCAATGAGAATAGTCTGTCGGTACCTTTGGCTTTTAAACATGTGCTTAACGAGTTTTATTTAGAGGATAACGTAATTAAACGAAACGAAAGAATTGTCATACCTACCGAGCTACGTGAGGATGTTTTAAAGGTACTTCACGAGGGGCATACCGGTATTACAAAGATGAAAGACATAGCTAGAAGGTATGTCTGGTGGCCTAAGATGACTAAAGATATTGAAAGACAAGTTCGACAATGTGAATGGTGCAAGGCAAAGACTGCCATGCCTCGCAGAGACAAAGCGGCGAGATGGACACGTCCTAGAGAACCTTGGGATCGCATACACATTGATTTTTGCGAACTTGATAAAAAACGCTATATTTTAATTGTAGATGCTTTTTCGGGTTGGACTGAATTTAGAAAGGTTTTTAATATGTCTACCCTGGTAACGATTAATTTTTCAAAAGATTTAATTAGTTCGTATGGTTTTCCAAGGTGCGTGGTAACCGATAATGGCAGAGCATTTACTAGCGCCGATTTTAATAAATTTTGTGAACAGTGGAAAATAAGACATGTATTTACACCACCATATCATCCAAGTTCTAATTGACAGGTTGAGAGATATGTGGGTATAGTTAAAAAATGGATTAGATTATCACAGACTGGTAAGGACGGTACCTGGCTCTCTAGATTATATCATAACATGTCTCCCAGGTATCCGGATCGTTTACCGGTAGGCGAAGAGTTTCTTAAACGTAAATTAAGATATCCGCCTGATTTTTTATTGGAATTAGATAATAATAATAATAATTTAAATACTACACCTCGCTTTAAGATAGATCAACTAGTATGGTCACGTAACTATGCAGGTAAACCCATGTGGGTTTTGGCACGTATTATTGATCATATTGGTAATAAGATTTATAAAGTAAGACTTTTAGAAAGTCAGAAAGAGGAAGTAAGACATTTGGAGCAATTACTAATGCACGATGTCTAATTTTTTTATATTCAGATGCAAGTGCAATTGTCCTGGTGCTCTATAGAGGTGGTGGTGAGGAGGACAGTGGCAATTCGTCCGCCGGGGCCCATTCATTTGACGATGTTAATCGGTATAGATGGTTTACCAAGGGTTAGCTATGTTTGTGCCACCACCATCGGGTGGACCAGGTTTATATGGGGGTCCGCGGCAAGGCAGGCCCGTGAGCAGGCCTCGAAGGAGGTGCAATGGGTGCCGCCGTTGGCACGTTATGCCGATGTGTGCAGGTAGAAGCACAGACACGTCACAAGTAGGTGACGTACCGCAGGCTACTGCTGAGCTAACGCCGAGGGCTAGCGAGGCAGTGCCACCAAGTAGTGATGGGTCGTCGCGGAGTGCGGCGGATGCCATGCAGCAGCTTTCCCTGGGCCCTAAATAGGAGGTGCCAGAAAGGTAAAAGGGGAAGGTGTTGTAGTTGGGCCAATTAAGATTTGACAGTTGTTAAAGTTGGCTAATTAAGATTTGACAGCTGTTAAAGTTGGCTAATTAAGATTTGACAGTTGGCCAATTAAGATTTTACAATAATTTAAATAAGCGTGAGAAGCTAATAATAGTATGCGCGAAATTCATAATTAGGCGTGAGAGACTAATTTTTGTCTGCGATTAATGGTTTGTTTAAGGCACTAATTAGAAGCAGACGAATTCGTAAAGGGCATTTTCTCATTGAGATGTGCAGTACATTGAACTGTTGGCATCTCTCATGCAAATTGAGAAGCGCATCGACAGTGTATATAAGGATGAATTTTTACTATAAATTTAATCGTTATATTTTTATTTTTGTATCTATTAATCGTTGAAAAAGTCCCCTAAGCCCATACCTTAATTTACCCATAGACGCCACCAGTTCTAGTCAATTGATTGCCCGAATATTCTCCCTTCGCCATCGTCCTACATCGACATTTAACTTAAATACTGAAGATCGTTATACGATCGATATTTTGTTTATTTGATTTATAATCCAAATTCGGCCAATATTGATTTATATTAATTGTGTACAAATAAAAGGAGTTCTATCAAAATCTACTTACAATCTCTAATTAAAATATCACACTGGTAACGCGGACATATCTGTGATAGTACTTACAAAATACAAACCTTACAAATAAAACACTTCCGTGGTGTTTAATGCCCATGTTTCACTTCCATAGAGTAACATCGGTCTTACGATGGATTTGTAAGCTTTGCTCTTCAACCATATTGGCATTTTCTTGTCGCACATTACACCGGATATACTTCGCCATTTAAGCCATCTTTTTTGGATCCGGGCATTGTGCGCAACCTCTTGATGTAGCATCAAACTGAGGTATGTAAACCTGTCTACTTTTGGGTACCCTACATGGTCATCCAGCGATGGGCTGCTTGTACGTTTATTTCCACGTATACCGTTTTTGGATCATTAACCTTTAAACCATATCCAGCTAAGCGCTTTGGGCTTCTTCGAATACTTTCTCCCTTGTTTCCTCGCATAGTACTATATCATCGGCATATAGCATACACCATGGCGATGACTTTTGAATGTCCCTCGTTATCGTGTAATTATAGTAATAAGAAGGGACTTAAAGCAGATCCTTTATGTAATCCAACTTTAACCAGAAAAGATATAGTCTCCAACTGTCGTCCTAACGTAAGAGTTTGTCATAAGCCGTATTTATGCGTCAGGGATATTTTGTTTCCTCAGGCACCACCATATTAAATCGCGGGGGACCGTGTCATAAGCTTTCTCTAAGTCGATAAAAACCATATGAAGGTCTTTCCTCTTTTCACTATACTTATCCATCATTTGTCTTAGGGCGAAGATGAGGTCGATTGTGGATTTGCCGGCCACGAATCCGAATTGATTAGCCGATATTTCCACCTCATTTTCAGCCTTGTTACTAAGATCCTTTCCATAAGCTTCAAGGAGTGGCAAAGCCACAGTCTTGAGGGTCTCCTTTGCCTTTAAATAAGGGTATAATCGTGCTTGCTCGCCATTGATTAGAAATTCGCCCTTCTACCAATATCTTGTTAAGAAGGTTCGTCATGGTGGTGACTCCTTCTTCACGACATCCGAGCAATGCTTCCATAGGTATTCCATCTGGGCCATTTGCTTTTCCTTTTTGCATCTTGTTCATTTGTATCCTAACTTTATCCTCCTGAAAGAGTTCGACCATACTTATATTTGGCTCAATTTCGGGAAGGAAATCCTTGTCATTTGCAATATTCATAAGGTTCTTAAAATATACTTTCCATCACTTCCTTCGGCTTGAACAAGGCTTGACCCTTCTCGTCTTTGACTATTTTAAGAACTCCGACATCGTGGCTTTTCTTCTCCCTTATCTTGGCCAATTGTACATAAGCCTATCGCCCCCTTTATGATCCAGTTTGTTTGCCATCTCGGTGTTCGCTTTTACAATGGCCTTTTTTGCGGAACTCTTTGCGTCCATACACTCTTGATAATCCTCCGATTTTTTTGATTTATGCCACCGTCTATATAAGTTTTTCTTTCTTTCGATGAAATCCCTAACCGATTGATTCCACCACCCTAGTTTCCTATTCATAGCTTTGCTTCCTTTGGTCTGTCCTAGAACACAAATCGCTGTTTCCTTTATGTCTTTAGATAGCGTCTCCCAATCGTCGTCTACGCCCCTTTGCAACTTCCTTGCACCTAAGAGTGAGGAGGCTTTTTGATGGTATTTTTCGTTTGTCGACGGATCCTTTGGCCTTTCGTATCGAATTCGAGGCTCATACACTACACCTTTCTTCTTTCGGGAAATACTCTTCTGTCAAGATCCATAACAAGGGGACGATGTTGCCTGGCGATTTCTTCTCTCGGTATTACTTTGCAATCCTTGATACTCCATAAGTTCTTTCGCCGTATAAGCAAATAGTCAATTTGACTAAAATGCTTCCCACTTCTATAGGTCACAATATGTATGTCATATGCTTGGGATACTAGGAGAAGTTTTTCCCCTTCTTTGTTCTTCAGACCATACCCATAGCCTCCATGATTGCGTTCATACCCGAGGCGATCTTTCCCTAAGTGAGCGTTGAAATCTGCCCCAGTAATAAGCCTTTCTTCCTGTCGGATTCCTTGTATTTCCTTTTCCAATGAATCGAAGAATATGTCTTTCTCTGATTCCGAACACCCAATTTGGGGAGCATACGCGGACATAACGGTTAGGAGGCTCCCTTGATCTGCAATCTTCACCCACATTAGCCTATCGGAACAACGCTTGACTTCCCACACCTTGTCCTTGAACGATTCGCTTCGTCTCTACGATTTGGTGACCTACTGCTTGTATCCTTCTCCTAATTCCCGAGCTTTCGTTCCGTTTCACCTCGTCTCTTGTAGGCAAGCAATGTAAACCTTTCTTCCTTTTAGCATTTGTACGACTTCGATGCTCTACCCCGTCAACGTTCCCCCATTCCAGCACGTTATTCGAATTCTTTCAACAACTAATTTCCTTTATCGCCTTTGTTATGAGTTGGGCAGTAACCGGAGTGTATTTTTTACATTGCTCGGGCGGGGTATGAGTGCGTGTCGTTTGTGGAGGACGCTCTAGCTTTTTCTTGTAAAATCTTGTTTGAAACTATCATAATTTTGGAGTTGGTTTTTATAGCCGGTTTCCGACCTGACGCCAACCATTCACCTTTTGCACATGAACTTGGTACCGTCGTGTAGTATACCACTCTAATTTAAATTCATCAGGTTAAGTTTTAACCAATTATTAAAAATACATAAGCAAACCCCCGCTCCTCCAATACACTCCTCCCATTTAATCCATAAAAAATAAACTGCTTAGTCTAGGATTAAGAATTTACAGATTTAATAAATCCCTATCTCAGTAAAAAAAATTTACACACCCCCCTCCTCCCATTTAAACAAAATCCTGCCTACCAAGAATGTCATATAACATTTTGAAATTAGTTTCTTACGAAAAAACAAATTTATGACAAAGTTATTTATAATTAACAAGGATTTATTTACTTGAGAATGCCCAATAATAATATTAGGTTTTCAATATTTAAGTTGAATTCCAAAAATGGTAATATCCAAAGTGATAATCCTTTCATATATAAAATGGGAGAATAAAAAATTGCGCGAAGCACACACGAAATTTACGACTAATTTATACCAATGTTCGCTTGTTGGATCATTCTAATCCCCATATGGTTTTCGTTCACACTTACAATTAATTAACCCAAGTGGAAGAGTGTAAGGGATGGAACATTTATGTTGAGTGTGAGGAATTAATTACAATCAAAGGGGAGGGAAGAGCGTAAGCTTGATGATGCCGACCCCGACACTTACATTGGTCGATAAAAGTGATTATGAGAAATAATAGGATTCAACTTTAATTAATCCAAACAAAAGGAAATCTCTTTGGCGATCTCTAAATCACTCACAGACACTTTACATTTTTGTTTTTTCGTCTCATGTTTTTATTCTTAGTTATAGCCCCTGATTATTTTTTCATATTTTCCACTTCTTCTTCTTTATCAGTTATTTGGTCCCACATTGGTGGGGTTTGTTTTGATGAGTCTCTTCCATCTTGACCGGGTGAGTGCCATGTCTTGACTAATCTCTTTAGTTTTCATAACTTTATCGACTTGCCCTTTCCACGTGCACGGGGTCGTCCTCTTCCTCTCTTTCCCGGTATTTCCATGTCTAGCACTTTTCGATTTACGTCATCCGTGTTCCTTCTTAGTATATGCCCATACCACCTTTCCCGACTTTCGTTAATCATGTCCGCCATAGGTTGAATACCCATTTTTGTCATGAGAAAGTCATTCGTCATATGATCGAGCTTAGTATACCCCAAGCTCCACCGTATCATTCTCATCTCTGTGGCTTGCAATAGCTTTCCTTCCGTGGTGTTTAATGCCCATGTTTCACTTCCATACTGTAACACCGGTCTTACGATGGATTTGTAAGCTTTGCTCTTCAACCATATTGGCATTTTCTTGTCGCACATTACACCGGATATACTTCGCCATTTAAGCCATCCTTTTTTAATCCGGGCATTGACTTCCGTTGCGCAACCTCCCTCTTGATGTAGCATCGAGCCGAGGTATGTAAACCTGTCTACTTTTGGGTACTTTAGATGGTCATCCAGGGATGGGGTGCTTGTAGCGTTCGTTTCCATGTATACCGTTTTTCGATCGTTGACCTTTAAACCATATCCAGCTAAGCGCTTTGACCACTTTTCGGCTACTTCGAATACTTTCTCCCTTGTTTCCTCGCATAGTAATATATCATCGGCATATAGCATACACCATGGCGATGGCTTTTGAATGTCCCTCGTTATCGTGTCTATAATTATATTAAATAAAAAGGGACTTAAAGCAGAGCCTTGATGTAATCCAATATTAACCCGAAAAGATTTAGAGTCTCCAACTGTCGTCCTAACGCAAGAGTTTGAGGCTTCATAGATATTTTTCATAAGCCGTATATATGCGTCAGGGATATTTTGTTTCCTCAGGCACCACCATATTAAATCGCGGGGGACCGTGTCATAAGCTTTCTCCAAGTCGATAAAAACCATATGTAGGTCTTTCCTCTTTTCACCATACTTATCCATCATTTGTCTTAGGGCGAAGATTGGGTCGATTGTGGATTTGTTGGCCACGAATCCGAATTGATTAGCCGATATTTCCACCTCGTTTTTCAGCCTTGTTACTAAGATCCTTTCCATAAGCTTCAAGGAGTGGCAAGTTAGCTTGATACCTCTGTAATTGCCACAGTGTTGAGGGTCTCATTTGCCTTTAAATAAGGGTATAATCGTGCTTGCTCTCCATTGATTAGGGATTCGCTCTTCTACCAATATCTTGTTAAGAAAGTTCGTCATGGTGGTGACTCCTTCTTCACGACATCCGAGCAATGCTTCCATAGGTATTCCATCTGGGCCATTTGCTTTTCCTTTTTGCATCTTCTTCATTTGTGTCCTAACTTCATCCTTCTGAAAGAGTTCGACCATACTTATATTTGGCTCAATTTCGGGAAGAGAATCCGTGTCATTTGCAATATTCATAAGTTTCTTAAAATATCCTTTCCACCTTTCCATCACTTCCTTCGGCATGAATAAGGTTTGACCCATCTCGCTTTTCACTATTTTAAGAACTCCGACATCGCGACTTTTCTTCTCCCTTATCTTGGCCAATTTGTACATAAGCCTATCGCCCCCTTTATGATCCAGTTTGTTTGCCATCTCGGTGTACGCGGCATTCTTCACTTTTGCAACGGCCTTTTTTGCGGCCCTCTTTGCGTCCCTGTACTCTTGATAATCCTCCGACTTTTTTGATTTATGCCACCGTCTATATAGATTTTTCTTTATTTCGATGAAATCTTTAACCGATTGATCCCACCACCATAGTTCCCTATTCATAGCTTTGCCTCCTTTGGTCCGTCCTAGAACACGAATCGCTGTTTCCTTAATATCCTTAGATAGCGCCTCCCAATCGTCGTCTACGTCCCTTTGCAACTTCCTTGCACCCAAGAGTGAGGAGGCTTTTTGATGGTATTCTTCGTTCGTCGACGTATCTTTTAGCCTTTCGTATCGAATTCGAGGTTCATATACCTTTCTTCTTTCGGGAAATACTCTTCTGTCAAAATCCATAACAAGGGGACGATGTTGCCTGGCGATTTCTTCTCCCGGTATTACTTTGCAATCCTTGATGCTCCATAAGTCCTTTCGCCGTATAAGCAAATAGTCGATTTGACTAAAATGCTTCCCACTTCTATAGGTCACAATATGATCTTCGCGCTTTTGAAAATAGGTGTTAACGATCGCCATGTCATATGCTTGGGATACTTGGAGAAGTTTTTCCCCTTCTTTTTTCTTCAGACCATGCCCATAGCCTCCATGATTGCGTTCATACCAGAGGCGATCTTTCCCTACGTGAGCGTTGAAATCGGCCCCAATAATTAGCCTTTCTTCCTGTCGGATTCCTTGTATTTCCTTTTCCAATGAATCGAAGAATATGTCTTTCTCTGATTAAGAACACCCGCTTTAGGGAGCATACGCGCACATAACGGTTGGGAGGCCACCTTGATCCGCAATCTTCACCCACATTAGCCTGTCGGAACAACGCTTGACTTCCACCACCTTGTCCTTGAACGATTCGCTTAGAACGATACCGACTCCGTTTCTACGATTTGGTGACCCACTGTAGAAAAGCTTGTATCCTTCTCCTAATTCCCGAGCTTTCGTTCCGTTCCACCTCGTCTCTTGTAGGCAGGCGATATGTACCTTTTTTCTTTTTAGCATCTGTGCGACCTCGATGCTCTTTCCCGTCAACGTTCCCACATTCCAGCACGTAATTCACATTCTTTCCACAACTAGTTTCCTTTACCCGCCTTCGTTGTGAGTTAGGCAGTAACCCTAGTGTATTTTTCACATTGCACGGGCGGGGTATGCAGTGCGCGTCGTTTGTGGAGGACGCCCTAGCCTTTTCTTGTAAAATCTCGTTTGAAACTATCATAAATTTTAGAGTTGATTTTTATAGCCGGTTTCCGACCTGACGCCAACCCTCCACTTTTTGCACACGGACTTGGGACCGTCGTAGGTAGTGTTTCATATTTTCCACTTATTAATTTTAAATTTCATATATCTATGCAATAATATTTTTTTATTCAAAATTAATATAAACACTTATTAAAAGCTGTGCATCTTCTCTGTGTTGGGTTTTTGGTGGACCAATGCTCCATGTCATCGTATTTCACCTGGTCGTGCACGTTGTATAGGTAGGCAGGATTTATAACCCTAACTCGTGATATTTTTAAATCGTGAGTAAGGGGATTGCTATCCTTTGGGTAAAGTTTAATAAAAAAAATCTTTTTCTCTATTCTGATGGTAAGCGTTTAAACAATAACCCATTATCAACCAGATATTTATAAACGCATATTTTTTCGATAGACTCCATGGAGTTGATCGAAAAGATCAACACCCAATTTCTTAGCCATTATAATAAAGGTAAAGAATGGAATTTATTGTCAATTAACATTGGGCTATCGACAAAACTTAAGATATTGCTTTGAAAACAGCAGGTGGCACCATTTTTTTGATCTTCATTTATTTCACACACTTCGAAACTGCAACAATAGTTGTTCGGCTGGTTCAGGCAAAAAAACGTAAACCCAAATTTAATGGGCTTACCTTTAGGGCGTCCTCCACAAACGACGCGCACTGCATACCCCGCCCGTGCAATGTGAAAAATACACTAGGGTTACTGCCTAACTCACAACGAAGGCTGTTAAGGAAACTAGGTGTGGAAAGAATGCGCATTACGTGCTGGAATGTGGGAACGTTGACGGGGAAGAGCATCGAGGTTGCACAGATGTTAAAAAGAAGAAAGGTACACATCGCCTGTCTACAAGAAACGAGGTGGAACGGAATAAAAGCTCGGGAATCAGGAGAAGGATATAAGCTTTTCTACAGTGGGTCACCAAATCATAGAAACGGGGTCGGTATCGTTCTAAGCGAATCGTTCAAGGACAAGGTGGTCGAAGCCAAGCGTTGTTCCGACAGGCAAATGTGGGTGAAGATTGCAGATCAAGGGAGCCTCCTAACCGTTCCGTCCGCGTATGCTCCCCAAATTGGGTGTTCGGAATCAGAGAAAGACATATTCTTCGATTCATTGGAAAAGGAAATACAATGAATCCGACAGGAAGAAAGGCTTATTACTGGGGCAGATTTCAGCGCTCACGTAGGGAAAGATCGCCTCTGGTATGAACGCAATCATGGAGGCTATGGGCATGGTCTGAAGAACAAAGAAGGGGAAAAACTTCTCCAAATATCCCAAGCATATGACATGGCGATCGTAAACACCTATTTTCAAAAGTGCGAAGATCATATTGTGACTCATAGAAGTGGGAAGCATTTTAGTCAAACTGACTATTTGCTTATACGGCGAAAGGACTTATGGAGTATTAAGGATCGCAAAGTAATACCGGGGGAAGAAATCGCCAGGCAACATCGTCCCCTTGTTATGGATCTTGACAGAAGAGTATTTCCCGAGAGAAAAAGGTCTATGAACCTCGAATTCGATACAAAAGGCTAAAGGATACGTCGACGATCAAAGAATACCATCAAAAAGCCTCCTCACTCTTGAGTGCAAGGAAGTTGCAAAGGGACGTAGACGACGATTGGGAGACGCTAGCTAAGGACATTAAGGAAACAGCGATTCGTGTTCTAGGACAGACCAAAGGAGGCAAAGCTATGAATAGGGAACTATGGTGGTGGGATCAATCGGTAGGAATTTCATCGAAAGAAAGAAAAATCTATATAGACGGTGGCATAAATCAAAAAAATCGGAGGATTATCAAGAGTACAGGGAGGCAAAGAGGGCCGCAAAAAAGGCTGTTGCAAAAGCGAAGAATGCCGCATACACCGAGATGGCAAACAAACTGGATCATGAAGGGGGCGATAGGCTTATGTACAAATTGGCCAAGTTAAGGGAGAAGAAAAGTCGCGATGTCGGAGTTCTTAAAATCGTCAAAAGCGAGAAGGGTCAAACCTTATTCAAGCCGAAAAAAGTGATGGAAAGGTGGAAAGGATATTTTAAGAAACTTATGAATATTGCAAATGACAAGGATTCCCTTTCCGAAATTGAGCCAAATATAAGTATGGTCGAACTCTTTCAGGAGGATGAAGTTAGGACACAAATAAACAAGATGCAAAAAGGAAAAGCAAATGGCCCAGATGGAATACCTATGTAAGCATTGCTCGGATGTCGTGAAGAAGGAGTCACCACCATGACGAACCTCCTTAACAAGATATTTGTAGAAGAGCGAATCCTTAATCAATGGAGAGCAAGCACGATTATACCCTTATTTAAAGGCAAAGGAGATCCTCAGGATTGCGGCAATTACAGAGGTATCAAGCTAACTTGCCACTCCCTGAAGCTTATGGAAAGGATCTTAGTAACAAGGCTGAAAAACGAGGTGGAAATATCGGCTAATCAATTCGAATTCGTGGCCGGCAAATCCACAATCGACCCAATCTTTGCCCTGAGACAAATGATGGTTAAGTATGGTGAAAAGAGGAAAGACCTACATATGGTTTTAATCGACTTGGAAAAAGCTTATGACACGGTCCCCCGCGATTTAATATGGTGGTGCCTGAGAAAACAAAATATCCCTGACGCATATATACGGCTTATGAAAAATATCTATGAAGCCTCAAACTCTTGCGTTAGGACGACAGTTGGAGACTCCAAACCTTTTCGGGTTGATATTGGATTACATCAAGGCTCTGCTTTAAGTCCCTTTTTATCTATATATATAAAAATCACGTGAAACGGTGTGGGTTATTAAACTCCTCCAAAACGGCTGGACCGATTTGTATGAAAATTTCTGCGAATATTTGGTAGTTCTGAGCCTAGGTTTTAGATTTTATTTCAAATTTCTAAGTCATAAGACGGTCCAGTTATTTAGTTTTATACGTTTTGACGTTTACTAAAATGTCAATCAAACGCCACCTCATGACGTATACTGCGTATCTATCGTGTTGTGAATGTATTCTTCCGCAAATCCAACATCTTCCAATACTCCAAACAATTCATAGGATCTCAACAACCTTTTGATTAATATCAGGTATCAATAAATTGTTAATCTTATTGTTATCCAAACAATTCATAGGATCTCAACAACCTCCAAACAATTCATAGGATCTCAACAACCTTTTTGTTTCTTATTGAAAATACATTTTATTTATAATGATATATGAGACAGTCATCCAACGTAGATTATTCTGAGTAAATGCTATTTAGTATTGCAATATATATAAATGTCATGATTTATCTATTATTAATTTTTTAGGACAGACTTAATTGAAAATACATTTTATAATGATATGAGACAGTCATCCAACGTAGATTATTCTGAGTAAATGCTATTTAGTATTGCAATATATATAAATGCCATGATTTATCTATTATTAATTTTTTAGTACAGACTTAATTGAAAATACATTTTATAATGATATGAGACAGTCATTTAACGTAGATTATTCTGAGTAAATGCTATTTAGTATTGCAATATATATAAATGTCATATCTATTATTAATTTTTTAGTACAGATTAGTTGCAAATTTTATCACTTATTAATAGCAATTAACTTTATTGTATGCTATGAGATAAATTTAGATTTTGATTACAATTGATAATAGAATTGGACTAAAATATTATTTTCAAAATTATCATCCAACGTAGATTCTTCTTCTTCTTTATCGTTTTAAGGCCGTTTTCCAGGATCTCCTGGGTAGAGGTCTGCATGGGCTGGGCCAGCCCACGGCCCGCAGGCCCAAGCCCGGCTCGCGGGCCGGGCCGGACCTAAAATAGAGGAATAAAAAAAGTGCGGGCCGGGCTTGGGTTTTAAAAAGTAAAAAAATTTGAATTTATTTAATTTTATACTTTAATTATAATACAGAAACAAAAAAATGCACTTATTAGCTTAATGATTAAAAAATATATTTTTCCAAACTACAATCTGGTGGAACTCAAAAAGCATTATGTTAAAAAGTTTGCATGAGATATATGATGAAATAGTCTTTTTATATCTAGCAAAGATTTAATGGAAAAACTTTGAGGTATTTCCATAAAATATATCATGCTATTAATTAATATACTTTCACCTTATGAAAGGCAAGCATCGAATTAGAGCGGATAAGACACCAACGCTATATAAAATATTACCCTTTTATATATCATTAAAAAGCATCCCCAATTTGTTTCCATCTCCTACGTGTAATGATGATTCTGTTGACTTAAAGATCTACAAACTATGCTAATTTCAAAGTTTAATATCAATATCATAAAATAACAAACTTTCTTGTTTCTTAGTTTGGCACGTTAAAAATGGTACCCGAATATGAAAGAAGCTTCTTAAAAACTACGGTAACATAATTTTTAAACAAATTTAAGCAAGAAGATCCTTGCTCTTCCTGCATAGATCCTTGCATAAGTCGTCCAACTATGAGTAATCCAGCTCAAGTGTGCAACACTAAGCAATTATCTATTTTCTATTTGGGACGATGATGAAACGGAAAAGATTTATACATCTTAAATTAAATCCAAACCTGAAGATGCTCAGCTAGATGTAATTTTATGGTGGAAAAAACACCAACTTATGCTACCAAACTTAACAAAATTAGCTATTCAGTTTTTGTCAATTCCAGCCAACAGTGCTACCTGTGAAAGCACATTCAGTAAGGCAAGTCGCCTTATAGAGCAGAGAAGAACGAAATTATTGCCTGATTGAATAGATAGTTTTTTCGTTTTAAATGACAATATTAAATTGTAATTTTTAATTAAAACCGATTTTATTGCTATAGCAAAATATTTCATGAACACTACAAAATAGTTTTCATACAAATAAATAATTTTGAAACATCGTAGACATGTTTTTACTCGTGCGGGCCTGATGCGGCGCAATTTTTGGGATTTTTTTGCGGGCCGGGTGCGGGCTAAAAAAATAAAATTTGTGCGGGTATATCCGGGCCTGAACCTAAAATTTCGGCCCATGCAGACCTCTACTCCTGGGTTAGCCTGTTTTCCCCTAATGCATTTCCTCCATTTTATCCGATCATGCGAATCCTGTTTTGTCAGACCCATTGCTTCCATGTCGGTAGCTAGAACAGAGGCCCATGTTGATTTCGGCCTCCCGCGCGGTTTCTTTCCAGATACCTCCAGGGAAGTACATCTCTTCACCCAGTCGTCGTCGTTCTTCCGCTCCACATGTCCAAACCATCTTAGCCTGTTTTTCCGGATGACCTCGTTGATTGGCTCGATCCCGGTTCTTTCTCTGAGTCTATTGCTTGTTATTCTTTCCCGTAGAGACACGTTTGACATCCATCTTATCATGCGCATTTCTGTGCTTTCCAATTTGGCTTTATGTATCGACATTAATGGCCATGTTTCGCTTCCATATACAAGACAACTTCTAATACATGCCGCGTAGACTTTACCCTTTAAAGTGAGTGAAACACCTTTTCCGGTCAAAAGAGGAGCCATCTCTCTAAACTTCTTCCAGGCTTGTCGGATCCTTGCTGTAACTGCCGAGTCAACATTCCCATCTGCACTTAAAGAGTCCCCGAGATAGGTAAAGGTGTTAACTTTTCCTAGCGTCTCCCCATTACCGATGTTAAAGTCGGTTATGGCATTATCCGGTAGAGGTCCTGTCACGCAGGGCTTGCAGCTAAAAGTACGGCTTGCCAATAAAAGATTTCCTTTCACACCGCTACATTTTTTGTGGACCCATTAGGCATTTTGTACATTGTATAGAGTTGCTAGCAACTCCTTTGAAACATACGCTACAGGGCCAGGCGCAAGTTGTTTCGGCGCTCTTCATACTTTTCCCACCAAACATCACCTTTGTTTTTCCCATGTTAACTTTTAAGCCCTTTTTCTCCATTCCGTTTTTCCATTTTTGTATCTTTGTTAAGAGATCAGCCTCACTCTCAGCCATTATCAAGAGATCATCGGCGTATAAAAGTTCCCATGGGAGTCCATCTCGCAGTTCTTTTGTCACCACCTCAATTACGAGTATGAAAAGTAGGGGGCTTAGAACGGAACTTTGGTGTAGCCCAACCTTCACTTCAAAGCTTTCGCTATCGCCATCATGGGTCCTCACTGCCGTTTGAGATTCGTCATACATAACCATCACAGCCGTAACCAACCATTCTTCCACACCTGTTTTCCTAAGAGCCCATTTTACAACTTCCCGCGGCACCCGATCGAACGCTTTCTCTAGGTCTACGAAGGCGTAGTATAGTCTTTTCCCCTTTGCTTGGTGTTTTTCTTGCATCTGTCGTACTATAAAGATGGCATCGGTGGTCCCTTTCCCTGGTTTAAATCCGAACTGGATTGCGTCGATGTTCGTTTGTTCCCGAATTCTTTTCTCGAGCACCCTCTCGATAACTTTCATAGTTTGTTCGAGGAGCTTAATAGCCCGATATGATCCGCAGTCAAGTGGGTCACCTTTTCCTTTGTAGATTGGTAAAAGAACGCTCTTTTTCCAGTCGCTAGGTATAGTCCCTTCCTGAATTATGGCATTACACAGCTGTGTAAGCCAAACGACTCCCAAATGTCCAGAAGCTTTTACCATCTCCGCCACTATTCCAGTTGGGCCTGCCGCTTTACCTTGTTTCGTTTTCTTTATGGCACGCTGAATTTCGTCAGTCCCAATCCAGCAGCAGGGTCCCTCCACTTTATCACAAGCAACGTCATTGTCCCAGGTATTCTCTTCGTTTAAGAGTCGTTTCATGTAGTCTTTCCAAACTTTTTTGATTCCATCGCCATGGGAGATGATGTTACCCGCCGGCGTTTTAACGCATTTAGTCGCCACAACATCGAGTCTTTCTTTCGCCATTTGTTTGCCTACACGAAACATGTTTTTCTTCCCTTCCTCTGAGTCAAGGCGTATAGCAAACTCGCATCTTTTTGTTTCCTTTATTCTGGCGACGGTCCTTCTTGCAATTCTTTTAGCCTCTTGATACATAACCTTATCGCACCTTTGTTGAGATTCATGCCAGACTTTATAGCAACGCCTTTTATCTTCGATAGCTTTCGCCGCCTCAGAGTTCCACCACCAAGTTTCCTTATGTCTTGGGGGCCCCTTTGTTCAACCACACGCGCGATGTTGTGTCAAGCCAAGCATTCTTCATAGCCGTCCATTTGTCGTTTACGTTCTTCGCCATCTCCACTGAGGTTCCATCAAGTGCTTCGGCAAAATCCCTCTTTTGAGTATCATCTTTCAAACACCACACCTTGAGTCTCGGGATATAGCGTTTCTTTGATTTATAAGCCCCTTCATTACGAGATCCCCAACAATAAGACGGTGTTGTGTTACGCATTCTTCCCCAGGGACAACCTTGACGTTTTTCACCATACATCTGTCCGATTTTTTGACCATCATATAATCGACAGTACTTTTGAGGGTACCCGATTCATAGGTTATAAGCTTCCTGTCTTCTTTCTTGAAGAAAGTATTGCATATAACCATCTGAGTAGCGTCCCCAAAATCCAGAATGCGTTCCCCCTCCGTGTTCCTGGTTCCGTAGCTGTGACCACCATGGACACCTTCATAACCATCGATATTCGCGCCAACATGTCCGTTTAGGTCCCCGACTAAAATAATAGACTCTTGAAGGTGGGAAGTAATTTCCAACAGACGATCCCAGAAAATGTCTTTCTCTTCATCGCTTCTTCCTACTTGGGGGGCGTAGGCCGATATAACGTTGTATAGCCTTTCTCCCATCACCATCTTTATAACTATGATCAGGTCATTCCATCGCTTGACATCGATAACTTTGCCCACCCATTTCTCAGCGACAAGTATTCCTATACCAGCTTTTCCATCCTTGTGCCCTTGCCAGTAGAATTTATACCGCGCACCAATGGCTCCCATCATCCTAGCACCCTCTCCTTTCCACCTTGTCTCCTGTATGCAGCATATATCTATCCTTCTCCGATTGAGTGCTTCCACTACCTCGCCCGCTCTTCCCGTCATACTCCCTATGTTCCAGGTAGCAACCCTTATCGTGTCGCCTTTAGACCGGCCTCCTCGAATATTTTCAAGTCGATGACCATCATGAGGAGGGAATCCTTGCGGAGTTCCCAAAACGATTTGGCCAGGATCTTCATCTTTCTTTTTGACGTAGGTCGATGAGTTAACCCACGGGGTACTTAGGGCTGTACCCCGTCCATTCGCCTTTGTATTCATAGGTGGGATTGGAGCAGGTTTTACAGCCGGATGCCCTTCCTGGCGCCAACCTCTTCGTCGATTTGTACGATTCGCGAGGAGCGGAGATCCTATTCTGACCCCAGATCACAGGGGTTATCCAACGTAGATTATTCTGAGTAAATGCTATTTAGTATTGCAATATATATAAATGTCATGATTTATCTATTATTAATTTTTTAGTACAGATTAGTTGCAAATTTTATCACTTATTAATAGCAATTAACTTTATTGTATGCTATGAGATAAATTTAGATTTTGATTACAATTGATAATAGAATTGGACTAAAATATTATTTTCAAAATTATCATCCAACGTAGATTATTCTGAGTAAATGCTATTTAGTATAGCAATATATATAAATGTCATGATTTATCTATTAATAATTTTTTAGTACAGATTAGTTGCAAATTTTATCACTTATTAATAGCAATTAACTTTATTGTATGCTATGAGATAAATTTAAATTTTGAATTTTTAATTTGTTTAATAATTAAAAGGGCTTTGTGAGGTGGTAGTTTATTATTAATTTAAACTACATACATATATATTCATAAAACAAATAAGATTATGTTTAAATTTAATAAATGATTCATTTGCAAAACTCTATATTTCAAATTGAATGTGACCTGATACTGTATGCTATCATATATATAGATGGATCTATAATAAATTATGAAAATTAATTTAGTAATCAGAATATGTGGAATTAATTAGTTTCATCAATCCCACTTTAATTTGTTAATTAAATTTTAAACACCCTCATGGGAGTAGCCAGGAAATTGAAATTAGAGGGGGCAATAATGATTAAGGGAGTGGCAAAATGACCATTTTTTTAATTTTAGCTATAATTTGATAAAATATCTAAGATTTTTTAAATTTAGAGAGGGGCAGCCGCCCCTCTCTGCCACCCCCTGGCTACGCCCATGCACACCGCAATTTTTCTTACTTTCGCGTTGGATAACAAAATTTGAAACACGTTCGGAAGGGATTCGGTTAAATTTTTTTAAACTTTCGGGTCGGGTTCGGGTTGTAAATTTTAAAATGCTTTCGGGTCAGGTTCGAGTTAAAAATTTTAAAGTACTTTCGGGTTCGGGTTAAAAAAATAACTTTGCAGTTCTCTATTTCAAAGTGAAGAAATTTGTATTTTTTAAAAATATCATATATTTTGTAATATTTTACTTATTTATGAAATCAATACCATTTTTCTTTACCTCTCCTGTTCGAACAAAACGGCACAGCGCAAAACGCCATTATGTGATATAGGACGGTAGTGTTATTCAAAATGGAGGCAAATTTCACACACAATTTGCCATATGGAACATATGACATGGGCAGTCTATGTAGTCTATGGTTACAACTTGGGAAAGCTTCGAGCCATTCGTGAATTGAGCGTGGAGCTAAGCTCCTAAGCGCTGGAAGTTCCTGTGCCCAAGCGCCATTAATAAGAGACTTTCCAACACTTTTGAGTGTTTACTTTAGGGGTTTGATAGATTGTAAACGACTTCATTAAACCAAATTTGAAGGCGCTTTTCTACTATCTCTTCATTTTATTACTCTAGATTTTAGGCTATGACGATACACTACTATACACGCTGTACTAAAATTTATCTCTGCATTGTCAAACATTATCATTGACTTTTGTATATTAGTGGTTTATACACACTTCTGTCACTCAACTATGCATGTTATTGCTAAACATCGCTACCTAATATGTATTTAAAACTGTTATAAATCTATTTAATTAATAATAAATATGCATTTTTATTAAGTTAATATTTATTTGCATAATATAAAAACATATTTTTTCACATCACAAACTCTCTTTCAGCTGACCCAAATTCTTTCATATATTTCCTATTCATAGGTACCAATTATTTAGCCAAATAAGTACTAAGCCAAAGCAACGCTTGGCCGCGGCACCAGGTACCTTTCGCGTTATATTTTTTGCTGCATCGAAATGCATATTCCCAGAGTCCCGTATTGGAAACTACCATCAGTATTTATCTCTCCAATCCACTTAAATATTTTTACTCAGCTTCCACTTAAACGGCCCTCCGGAAAAAACTGTCCCTAGCGTAGGCCACGTTTTACCTCCTCGCCTTCCCATCCCTGTCAATAATTTTTTGCCAGTTTTATTAGTTGAGTTTTTAAATTTTTTTTTGGTAGTTTTAAATTTTATTATTTAAATTTTTTAATTTTTTTAAAATTATTTTTAATATTTTTATAGTATGTACAGATGGCGCTAAAGCTGAAATTTATCCACCCTAATTTTGTCTTAATTTTTTCATATATAACAAAGTGATGCGAACGATAAAAAAGGTATTATTTAAGAGTGGTTAAGAAAATATAACCTGTAGACCAACAACCCCCCAGGAAAAAATAAATAAAAAATTTTCTCTCCCCTGCATTCCTCGAGAAACTCCTTGCCTGCAATTAGTTATTTACGTTTACTTTCCATCGATTGTAAAATTAACAATACAATTTAAATAAAACTTCAGAAAAAAATATCCCCACACACTTATAGTAAAATTTAGTTAATTTGCCAGACTTAATGTATATGGCAAAACAACGTTTGCCGGGTCAGCTAGTTTAATATAATTATAAACACGATAACGAGCGACATTCAAAAGCCATCGCCATGGTGTATGCTATATGCCGACGATATAGTACTATGCGGGGAAACAAGGGAGAAAGTATTCGAAGAAGCCGAAAAGTGATCAAAGCGCTTAGCTGGATATGGTTTAAAGGTCAATGATCGAAAAACAGTATACATGGAAATGAACGGTACGAGTACCCCATCGCTGGACGACCATCTAAAGTACCCAAAAGTAGACAGGTTTACATACCTTGGCTCGATGCTACATCAAGAGGGAGGTTGCGCAACCGAAGTCAAAGCCCGGATTCAAAAAGGATGGCTTAAATGGCGAAGTATATCCGGTGTAATGTGCGACAAGAAAATGCCAATATGGTTGAAGAGCAAAGCTTACAAATCCATCGTAAGACCGGTGTTACTCTATGGAAGTGAAACATGGGCATTAAACACCACGGAAGGAAAGCTATTACAAGCCACAGAGATGAGAATGATACGGTGGAGCTTGAGGTATACTAAGCTCGACCATATGACGAATGACTTTCTCATGACAAAAATGGGTATTCAATCTATGGCGGACATGATAAACGAAAATCGGCTAAGGTGGTATGGGCATATACTAAGAAGGGACACGGATGACGTAAATCAAAAAGTGTTAGACATGGAGGTACCGGGGAAGAGAGGAAGAGGACGACCCCGTGTCACGTGGAAAGGGCAAGTCGATAAAGTTATGGAAATTAAAGAGATTAGTCAAGACATGGCACTCACCCGGTCAAGATGGAAGAGACTCATCTAAACAAACCCCACCAATGTGGGACCAAATAATTGATAAAGAAGAAGACCTTATATTATCCAACATATTTTCAACTTTTTCTTCGTATATCAAATTATGTGTCCAATGAAACTAAAAAAGACTCGCAAGGACCTTAGAGATGATTCAATAGAAGAGGGAGGATAAAAATTTAATTGTAGGGGGGCGGCAATATGATAATATTGTGAAATTTTTAACAATTTTTAATAATTAGGGGTAGGTCAAGCACACCCACTCCTCCTAGCTACTCCTAAACAAAAGGGTAAAATTAAATTCAATTTTTTAGTATTTAGCTTATTTATCTATTGGATTCTCAAAATACGCCTATTTCTGCAATGGTACAAAATACCATTTGCCCATCGTATGATTTATCTTAAGTTAACATTTAAAAAAATGTATGAATATGAAAATTTGGCATATGTTATATGAAAATAAATTATATATATCATCTTAAAGATAAATTCCTATGGACTAACTAAGAATATAACAAATATAATTGATAAGGTTAATTATATAGATTTAACAAATAGTTAAAGAGGGTCCTATTTTTTCCGATGTACAAAAGTGATACTTCTTTAACGAGAAACGGAAGTAATCGTTTTATATCAACTTTGTTCGATATGATACTACGGTTTATTTTAATTTGTATTTACAAGTATAGTGGCCTACACTTTCTCGAGCAATATTGGTGTTTACGGGGCAGAATAGGTTTTTGGGACCACGTTGTTTGTTTTTAATGTAGAAGTGCGTAAACACTATAGGAGTAATGAGAAACTCAACAATAAAAAGGGATTAAGTGGTTAATAAAGCTTATTTTCTATTTTTATGATCAGGAACCCTTGTACTACTTAAGATCATTCCTTGGCCTCTTTGAGTTTTTTTTATCACCTTTACTATTTATCGCATCTTTGAGCCCGGTTATTATAATAATAATGCGGTATATATAGGATGGTAGCGCACAACAATAATGCATAGATAACAACAATAATGCATAGATAAAGAGATCATATTTGAGGGGTGTAAATAAGATGACGCAAATTAATATGGCGCACAGTAAACATAAACAACGCCGCTAACAACTAACAATCATCATCGGGAGGGAGGGGGAATTGAAGACGTAAATATGTAAACAATACCATCACGACCGGGGAGGGGGATTATAACAAACAAACGCGATCACCGTATAGCGCACTAGTAACAATAATAAAGATGGGGGGATTAGGACTGCGTGACAATAAATTTGAAGCATACAACTAGCAAGGGGAGGGTAATAAAACTAAAAGGGAAATTGAACAAGTGCCAAGAAAAGTAATTAAAACACGAAAAAGAACTAAGCAACCAAAACTGGATAAAACCAAAATTAAGAGGGGATTGGCGTTATGCCACACTATTTTAGGTATACACGGAAATCCCCTGCTTATCTAAAATCCCCTCTTACGTAACTAGCGCGTTCCCTTTAATAGTAATCTTTCCCATATCGATCGCCTCCTTATAAGGAATGGCCATAAAATTTTTTGCCGCCCTATTTTGCTTCCGTGGTATTCTCCATCATTGTCATAGTGTTCATAAAGATCTCATTTTAACCCTAGTGACGGTAATTAAGCTTAATAGTTTTGAACCTCAGCTCTAAGTGGAACACAAATTGAAAGAAACGTTGTAAATACGACATTTAAAAAAATGGCCACTATTATAAAATCGTAAAAGGAATTTTATAAATTATTTTGATTATAATTAACTTATATATAAGTATATCCCCCTGGCACAAAACTTTCTAAGATTTTGCTCTTGATGGAACCAGTAAGAAAACTATATGAGTTTGATTATTCTATCATAAAATCTACCTTAAAAGAAGGAAACAAAATATTTAATAATTTTTTTGTTTAACCATTTATATGTCATGTTGCTTCATTATTTTTAAAAGTACTTTATATATACATGAATTATTTCAAAAAAAATATCCTACATTTCTTATATATTTATTTAAAGGCCTTTTACTGTTAAAATATATTATAACGAGGCGCTCGCATATTGATATATTGAGATGTTTAATGTATTATCTATTTTTTATTCGTTTTTATTTGCACGGGGGTCAATAGATTTAAATTGAAGATATCATGTTTTTTTACTAAGTAAGTCTTTATTAAATGGTATACAAACATTACATTCTGGCTAAAAACATAACTATGGCATTGATCCGTGTATGGAAATTGTGTTGGATTTAACGATTTCCATTGTAATCTTTTGCCTGATAAAACAGTACTCTTTCAAATCTAAAGAGGCCCTGGAGATCGCTTTTCCTATTTGTTTCAGGAGAGCGAGAGCTTCAACGCCTAAATTTCCAATTGTGGTTGCCACTATGGGAATGAATATTGTGTTCGCGAGGGAAGAATATTTGGCTGTCTTTCTAGTCTCTGCACTGACTATAAGGTCGGGAGAGGAGTTGGATGGGGCAAATATGTCGACCTTGGTGAAGTCCCAAGTGAGATTCAGTCCACGGGACCATGAGATAAGTGTAACCCCGTCTGGTCTTTTCTCATCGGTGGTGCTAAGGCCGGCGGGCTCCAAGGTGTTTGGGTAGCCAGTCTTCCTTAGGTACTGGCCGATAATTTTGTTGATCGCCGTGCGCCTGGGGTTGCGGCCTTTGCTGTATTTGCAATGGAGGGGATGATGACCATTGGGTTGGACCTGCTGTTTGCAGAGCGCATACGAAAGGGGACACTATGTCACATCCGAGACGGAGGCCTATAGCTATGCGTAACTCCTCCCCAGACATATGGAGTCCCAAATTCCTGCTCGGGATAGCTTCGAGCCATTCGTAACCGCTCGAGGCCCAATTGAAAAGGAGTTTTCCCTGAGATAATTCGTTTGAAGAAGAAAAGCCACGGAACGTGCTATAAGGGGAAGATCCCATTCCTTTTGGGTCACACCGAGTGGTCGTTCGGCTGACTCGAGCTTGTCCGCGTCGCACCTGTAGAGAGCCTCCTGGAGGTGCGGGTCTGGGAGGGATGTCATGGCAGAGATAAGGGGGTCGGTACTCATGCGCGAAGATATAAAACCGCTAATGCTATCTGTTGTGGATATCGAATACCAATTCCCCCACTCTTAGAAGGGATGGATGCTTGAAGCCATTGGATTGGAGTAAGCTTTATATTTAAGCAGTTTTCAAAAAGAGTCTAAATGTTTCGTTCGATTAAATTTAATTGCTCTGGGGAGCCAAAGATAGGTGAAACACGCAAGGCGTGATTTATTTTCGGGATTAGCAGAAAATTTTTAGCCAAAAAAATGCATGGTGTGGGGTTAGTTTCTGCAGGGTAGGTTTGACAGCCGCTATAAAAGTTAAAAATTTGGCCAGAAAGCGTTGGGAAGATATGGGCCTACCCAGCGGTGCGCCTAGGTGGCTGAACTGATCGAAAGTGAGGACAGGAAAGGGGAGTGTTGAGGGATCTATTGAAGGATCCCTACTGTTCACATTTTAAGTGGTTGAGTTCGAGGTTAATTGAATCTGAAAGGGAATCAATAATGGGCGGTATTATACGTATTTCACTCGCGGGGCCCACCAAAAATCCGTCGTCCATGTACCATAGGTTACAAGAAAAGCTTCCTCTGTTAGACAGTTTCTGGGTGATCCCCTGTATAGCTAGGCAGAAAAGCGCTGGGTCTAGGGGATCGCCTTGCTGTATCCCATTAGAGGAGTGTATTATCTTGTCCCCAAACAGTAGAAAGGATGGGGCTCCATAATTTTTGAGGGTCTATTAGTAAAATCGGGGGTATGCATTCTGAAAGGGTGCGAGAAACGCCGCCTTACTGACGCTGTTAAAGGCGTTTTTAAAGTCTAGTTTTACTAAAAGACCTTTCTGGGGTGACGAAAAGAATTCGGGCCGTATAGGCGGTTGCTTCGCAACCTCCTTTGATTCCGAAACCTAATTGGTTGGGGAATAGGGAACACGCCAAAGATCGCTAATTTTTATTGTGATTAATTTGGAAGCAATTCTTCGTAAAATTGACCCAATAGCGATGGGACGAATTGAACCGTCAGGTTTATTAAAGGCCAACAGTTTTCCTCCAAAAAGAATTGGGATATTTCTGGAGGAAATTGGCCTATTATAATGTTGCTGAGGTGTGTTAGATTCGTGAGTAAGCTTTGTGAGCCGCTTATGTAGAGCTTAATTAAGTCCTGCAGAAAAACGAGGCGGATTCCATCAAGACCTGCTGCTGAATATTTTTTAAACGAATTTATTGCATTTGTAACTTCTAAAATAGTGAAGTCGATGATTAGGGTTGGTGGTGTTTCCTTCAGTGGGGGGGGGGGGTTAAAGCTTCATCCTCAGGGTGTTTGGTGAGAAGGAGATCGTAAATAGCATTGGTGGGGGGTGCGATCAAATCGGAAGAACCCAGAATACGGAGAGCTGAGTTAATATTCAACGCACTAATTTTGTTTGCTATTGCCTTAGCTCTTAAATCTAATAAAGGCTTAGGCTTATGCGGCTCCTTTGAGAGCAGAAAGGGCTTATTTGGGTCAAAACTTTGGATTGATTCTTTAATAACCTTAGATAATTGGGCGACCTTAGGTTGTGGTATTGATAGGCTGTGATAAAAAATAGTGAAAAGATTTCTCCACTCTTCTATATTATCTGGGTTTTTGATGATATCTATCAGGATTCTATTCAGAAGGCCGATGAATGCTTCTCTTGCTCCCCTAGGAATCCTATTAAATGTGTTAGGTTTTGGAAGGGATATGAAATCTTTTGCCTAAGTACTGCTTGGATGATTGTTGGTGTCTACACATGGTTGGTATTCAACAGTTGGATTGTCATGGAAATAACTGTTAGGAGGTATTGTTAGGGGTGTTGTGGGGTTAGGTAAATGGAAGGTCTTTGATGCTGGGCAACGGTTGTTGCGGGGGCCATGGACAACATACTTTCCATTTTGTTATTACAAGTATCTTATAGCATAATGGACATGGTGAGGTTGTCATGTTTAAAAGGAAAAATAAAAAGATGGTGCCTTAAAGCTTCTATGACTCTTTTTTTTTGTATTTAATTATTTTTCTTGCCATAATCTTAAGAAGGTTTCTGGATATTTTGGGGTTAGAGATTGTTAATGTTATAGTTAAGATAAATTTAATTTATTGTTTCACAGAAATTAATTCCGTTTTTAAGCCAAATTTTAGTTTGATAAAACAAAAAAGAAAGCCGTTTCAGGACATTTGATGAGATCACTAGTTAATTAATTTAAACTAGAACTTTAGTCCGCACTTACTTAGATGCAGATGGGAAAAAATTAAATTTTTTAAGACAAGTTAGCTAAAAAAATAAAACCAACGAAATCTTATATATTTTGTAAATTTTACTTTATTTTATATTTTTTGGGGAAAATTAATAAGTGAAGATATAAAATTAAAAAAACAAAACAAAATTATAGAAAATTAAACTGCAAATCAATGCTTGACTAATTAATTTGTCGTATTATCGATAAGCCTGGTAAATAATCTTTGTAAAAAATCCTTAGAAAATTGGCCAAAACCCACGGGTGAAGGCAACAAAATATCTCTTCCTAAACTATATATTAAGATAATATATTGCAAATAACATTGATTAAATTTTAAGTAAATAAGCAATATGTGTTGTATTAAAAGCATAATGTCTTCTCTATTTATTGAAAGCATATTAGATCCATTTGCATTTTAGACATGTAATGTAGATTAGGTAACTTACTTTTGTTTTGTAATTGCTTTTGCTCAACAGTTCTCAGATTTTTGTTCATTTTTTCGCTTGTAGTAGTTTAAGTCGAAAATCCAACATATTAAGGGTTAGACTAATTAGAAAGATATAGTTATGCTAAAAATCGTGAAAATTAAGACAGCTTGCAAAAATTATTGCATCAAATAATTTTTTATTTATTCATTATGTAATCATGAATGTTAATTTATAAAAAAGCTTGCACACCAACACTACATAAAGAAAACTTCATAATCTATAAACCTCAATAAAAGCGGTTTTTTTATTAAAATTTAGAATAAGCAATACTTTATGAATGAGAATAGTGCTTTAGCTTAATAAAAGAATAAGGTATGCATAAGAGCGTATGAGACCTATAATCTGTTTCATTATATTATGTAAACTTAAGAAATGCAAAACAAATTAATCTTTATAAATTATTTTTAGATTGGTCCTATAATTTAGAAACCAGAAGAAAATGTTTTCAAACAACAAATCCTTTGCCAGTCTGACGTGCCCTATTCTAATGAAATATAAAGCATATTTTCTATTAAAACGTCACGTCATTAAATATTAAAAAACTTCAAAATATGCATTAATTAATAATATATATAATTTTTTTTAACTTTTAATAAATTAATTCCAAGTCCGTGTGAAAAAAGTGGAGGGTTGGCGTCAGGTCGGAAGCCGGCTGTAAAAAACCAACTCCAAACAACATGGCAGTTTCAAATACGAACTTATACCAGAATGCTAGGGCGTCCTCCCCAAACGACGCGCATTGCATCATCCGCCCGTGCAATGTGAAAAGTATACAAGGGTTACCGCCTTACTCACAACGAAGGCGGTTAAGGAATCTAGTTGTCGAACGGACAAGAGTGGCCAGCTGGAATGTGGGCACGCTGACGGGGAAGAGCATCGAGGTTGCGCAGATGCTAAAAAGGCGAAGGATACACATAGCGTGTCTACAAGAAACGCGGTGGCATGGAACAAAAGCCAGGGAGCTAGGAGATGGTTACAAGCTATACTACTCAGGTTCCCCATCACGGAAGAACGGGGTCGGTATAGTGCTTAACGATTCCTTTAAGGACAAGGTAGTCGAAGTCAAACGATGCTCGGATAGATTGATGTGCATAAAGCTGGCGGATCAAGGCGGCCTTGTCAATGTTATTTGTGCGTATGCGCCCCAGGTTGGATGTTCCGAAAATGAGAAGGACGAATTCTATGAGAAGCTCGAAAAAGAAATACGCTACGTAAAGCCTGACGAGAATCTCATCATCGGAGCAGACTTTAATGGGCACGTTGGGAAAGAAAGGGGCGTTTACGAACGAAATCACGGCGGGCATGGCTACGGGGGGAAGAATAAAGAGGGAGAGAAGTTACTACAGATGGCGCAAGCTTACGATATGGCCATTGTGAATACCTTCTTTCAGAAGCGTACCGAACATTTAGCGACGTACAGCAGTGGGGATCACCTTACACAGGTCGACTACATCCTAGTGAAGCGCAAAAATTTGTGGCAAGTTAAAGATTGCAAGGTTATACCGGGGGAAGAAATCGCCAAACAACATCGGCCAGTTGTCCTCGATATAGCAAGAAAGATTTTTCCCGAAAGGAGAAAAGTCTACACACCAAGGACAAAGTACGAAAAGCTTAAGGATGATCGTGCAAATGAAATGTTTCACGCTCGAGCAACTCCGCTCTTGAAGGTTGCAGGCTTGGGGGGCGACATTAACAAAAGGTGGGACACCGTTGCAAATATTCTAAAGGAAACGGCCTCTCAAATCTTGGGACGAACTAAGGGCGGCAAAGCTCACAAGCGTGAACTATGGTGGTGGAATGACTCGGTCAAAGAGGCTATAGAAGAAAAGAAGGCGTTGTACCTACGATGGTACAAAACGAAGAAACGAGAAGACTACGTGGCATATCGTGAAGCGAAACGCAAACTAAGATAGCGGTTGCGATAGCGAAGAACGAGGCTTACACCGAGATGGCAAACAAGCTCGATACCAAGGGCGGCGACATAGTCATTTATAAACTCGCAAAGATTAGGGAGAAAAAAAGTCGAGATGTCGGGACACTGAAAGTCATTAAAAGCGAAGAGGGACGAACGTTGTGCAAACCGAAGGAAGTCATCAAAAGATGGAAAGATTATTTCCAAAATATGATGAACAAAACGAATGATAGAAGACCGCTAGAGAGGGTGGAACCGAACTCGAACTTGGTTTTACCATTTCAGGCTTATGAAGTAGGAGCGCAACTAACGAAGATGCGGAAAGGGAAAGCGCTAGGTCCCGATGATTTACCGATCGAAGCTTGGCTTGGGTGCAAAGGAGAAGGAATCGACATAATGACAGGCCTATTTAACGCTATGCTGTATGAGAGTCGTATCCCTGATCAATGGAGGGAAAGTACGATCATACCCATATACAAAGGCAAAGGAGACGCGCAGGAATGTGGCAACTTTAGAGGTATCAAGTTGACCTGCCACTCACTAAAACTACTAGAAAGGGTGCTAGTGAAAAGGCTCAATGACGAAGTTTGTCTCTCTCCCAATCAGTTTGGATTCGTGGCCGGTAAATCAACGATGGATCCAATCTTTGCGTTGAAGCAGACGATGGAAAAATATGGCGACATCAGAAAGAACTTACACATGGTCTTCATCGATTTAGAAAAGGCCTACGATACGGTTCCGAGAGACTTAATATGGTGGTCCCTTAGAGCCAGAAATATACCCGAAGGATATGTTCGACTTATCAAGGAAATGTATAATGGCGCGGTTGCATCTGTTAGGACTACCGTAGGAGAAACGAAACCCTTCCGAATAATGATTGGACTACATCAAGGGTCAGCGTTAAGCCCATTCTTGTTTAATCTTATTATGGATACAATAACAAAGGATTTGCACAAGCCAGCCCCTTGGACTATGCTATATGCCGATGATATTGTCCTATGCGATGAAACAAGAGAAGGGGTTTTTCATCAGGCGAAAAAATGGTCAGAACGTTTTTCGGAATTCGGGTTAAAGGTCAGCGAGAAGAAAACGGTTTACATGCAAACGATGGGCGGTAGTCCGCAAATGCACAAAAATGATGATCCAATGTACACGGAGGTTGATAAGTTCACATATCTTGGCTCGCTATTACATCAAGAGAGAGGATGTACCGCCGAAGTCCATTCTCGGATCAAGAAAGCATGGCTCAAGTGGCGCAGCATCTCCGGTGTCATGTGTGACAAAAAGATACCAATTTGGTTGAAAAGCAAGGCGTACAAAACCATCGTGCGACCGGTCTTGCTTTACGGGAGCGAAACATGGGCTGTAACCACCGCGGAGGAGAAACTCTTGCAAGTCACGGAAATGAGAATGGTGCGATGGAGCTTAGGCTACACCAAGCTGGATCGCATGACGAACGAATCCTTGATGACAAAGATGGGTATACAAGCGACGAAGGACTTCTTAAGAGAAAATCGACTGCGGTGGTACGGCCATGTATTACGAAGAGACGAGGACGATGTCACACGGCGAACGCTGGAGATGGACGTGCCTGGAAGAAGAGGAAGGGGCAGACCACGTACGACCTGGAAACGACTGGTCGAAAAGGATATGGACGTCAAACAGATGGAAATTGGCATGGCATTTACGCGACTCGGATGGAAGAGGCTGCTGAAAACTTACCCCACGTCTGTGGGATTTTCAACACGATAAAGAAGAAGAAGAATTCATATACAATCATCAGTAGTATTCTAAGTGACTAAATACCTGGCTGAGTTTGAGTAATGAATTATAAAAAAGATAGTTGGGTTAATAGTATTTGAAGCGAATTCTCATATTAAAAAAGTTTTAAATATATCATGAAATGAATAAAAGGATACAAGTATATTTATAAATAAAATTATTAAAAGGCATTATCCGTTTCTTCGTCTTTTTCAAGAATGGGCGTTGAATCCATCAAGGAATAAAAATTGTTAGCGATGGTGATGGCGATTGATTGTCTTAGTAGAAAACTGTTCGATATTTTTGAGGGAGGCGAGCGTTTATTAAATTCCTTAAAAAATTTAAAGCACTTTTCCCAAAATGGAGAATTCTGATAAAGCTGAATATTTTACGGATTTACGATGCTCTGTGGATCCTAGGGGGTCTTGATCGTTGAAAGGGCTAACAGGTCAATAATACAAGTGTAGCATTAAAAAAAGGCCTTTGTCCCATGGGACAAGTGAAGTACCGTCAGAACGCATCCGCCCTTCATGAGAGGGATCTGTCTTTTTAATGGTGGAAATTTGGCCCGTTTGAGGGGAGCTTGTAACAGTGTGTTTATTTTTTGGTGCCTACTATACCTGTTTTTGTTAAATTTACAATGCAGAGGGTGACGCTCTTTCTCATCTACAAGTGAATTACAAAGCCGGCAGGGGTATGGGAAATGTATTTAAAGCCAATGACCAAAGATTGCAATGCTGTTTGGTGTCACATGTAGAAAAAAGGTAAGCAACGGACCGCGACACCATACTGCATCCATTAGGGCATATGATTGTGGTATATCAACTTATAAATTGACATTCTCATTCCATAGAGATAAGGCTTTTTTGATGGAGGGATTGAGTGAGAATGGGAAATTTAAATTGGCTCCACCCATGGGATCACGTGTATAAAAAATCTTCAACATTTATAATGCGGGTTGAGATATTGATGAATTAATGAACTAGGATGGAAATAAAATTTATATTTCTTTGTTAATTTAATATACATAAAATAACACAGGTCTACAAAAAAACACCCCGCAATCCGACCAATAACACAGGTCTACAAAAAAATATACTGCAATCTGATCAATAATTCTGATAGAAAATTTTGCGCTAAAAAATAATATGTTTTTAGTTTTTTTCTACGATTACCAGCTTTTAAGATATATGAGTTTGAAAGTGCCAAAAATGCCCTTTTTAAGGCTAAATTGCCATGGTATTTTTAATATTTAGCGAAAAATAGTAATATATTCATGTAGATTAAAGTTTCATCTATAGGTCCATTTTTTTTATTTTTTTATATCACCCTTATACTCAAATTTATACGCATTTGCGTAAACCCCTTCTCCTTATCAAAATTCGTCCCACTATGTGTGGAAAAAGGAGTTCATTAGAGTTCATAATACTACACACGCGCTGTTTACTAACACATATATCTCTCCCTTTACCTACTCTCCTCTCTTTCTCCTCCACTCCTGCCCCCTCCAGGTGTGCTTGGATATTTGTCGAATAAATATAAAATGGTAATTTGTGGACATAATATAATATGGCTTTACACTATAATAGAATGGTTTACTTTTCAATGTAAAGGTATTTTTATGAATATTATAGGTGAAATTCATTGAAATCTCAAAATTTGTATATTATTAATTTATAACAATGCCACTTTTATTATTTTTATTACAACTGTAATGTGTACAGCTAATTAAGTTATAAATAATAACTAAAAGTATCCACACGCACCTTTTTGGTTTCAATAACAATATAATAATAATCAAAATGCAATAAATTCTTGAGAAACAAATCTATAAGAGCTATATCAAATGATTTAAACATAGATATAGCAATTAAGTCAAATATAAATAAACCCTTAATTTGATTTGATGTGTCTAAAATTTATAAACAGTTTATTAATTGAACTATATTTACATGTCGTGGCAGACAGGTTAACTTTACAAATTTAATAATTTTTTTAATCTGCCCATACTACAGAAACTGCTATTCGAATTAATTGTTAAATAAATCTTTATAACTTTACAACGTAGTGTACAAGCTTAATAACATGTTTTTATGTGATTAATGGTAAAGTAGCACAAGCGATATAAAACACCTACATAAAATTTTAAATAAAAAAATCGTTAGCCATCTTAATTTTTGAAATTTTCTCTATATATATTTTAATTTTAAAAAAATTAAGGGAAAAATCTATATAGTACTAGCTGACCCATCAAACGTTGTTTTGCTATATACATTATTTCTAGAAAATATTATAAGTGATGTGCATGCTCATCGTTATGCCTCGATCATATAATGAGCGACTAAAATATAATTGTCATATGGGAAATAAGTCACGAATTTAATATAGGAAGAATTAACACGCTAAATACAAAATATAAACACATAAAGCAAAGTACTTAACATCAAATGTTTTATTGCTTTGCTATACACATTTTGCCTATAAATTAATACCATGCCTAAAGAATTATTTAATTTGTAAATAGCCACAGGTTTGTTTTTTTTATTAAAGGTGCTAAAAACTTTTTTTGGTCCTACCGCAAAATCACGATTCTGGCAAATGGCCGTTTTCGAACTTCAATCTAAACCCCAACCCGCCTGAAAATCGGTTTTATTTTTGCGCCTGAACATATTTAAGCGCGTCCAGCTTTTCACTTATTTGGGCAAACTACAATTCTGCTTACATCAGCTTAGAAACTTTAGGTATATCATTGGCTGCCAACCGAGCTTTATTGCAATAGGGTCTCATTGTTATCATGTTTTGCTGATATATTGTGTAGTTTAAGCCAACAGGTACCGTTATAGACGTAGCCGACCCTCTACCCTCAATTTGCCCTCCGTTAATTTTTACTATTGCTTAAATTGAATAGCAAATGAATACATACGAATTTAGAAGAGCCCAATAAGGCCACACAAAGACAGCAAGTAGACAGGGGTTTAAGGGGCGGAGCACCTTGAGTAAGGTTTAGAGGGGCAGCCCCAGCCGGGGTACAGGGGTGAAGCCCTTTGTTTGAATCTTCTTCTTCTTTATCAGTTATTTGGTCCCACGGTCGTGGGGTTTGTTTTGATAAGTTTCTTGCATCTTGACCGGGTGAGTGCTATTCATAACTACTCTTTAGTTTTCATAACTTTATCGCCTTGCCCGTTCCATGTGACACGGGGTCCTCCTCTTTCTCTATTCTCCGACACCTCCATGTCCAGTACTTTTCGATTTAGGTCATTCGTGTACCACTTACTTCATACCACCTTAACCGATTTTCGTTAATCCTGTTTGCCATAGGTTGAATATTCATTTTTGTCATCGGAAAGTCATTCGTCGGTCGAGCTTAGTTTACCCCAAGCTCCACCGTAGAATTCTCATCTCTGTGGCTTTTATAAGCTTTCCTTCTCTGGTGTTTAATGCCGATGCTTATTAATCAATTTTTAATTCCATAATTAATTTATTATTATAATGTCAAGTTCGACAAAAAAAAAGATTTTTTAAACTCACTTTGTTGTTCATATATGTATTCTATTTTTATTTAATTATTTTAATAATCCACAGTCCAGGTTTAAAATGCTCCATAAAATGACCACCGTTTTACGTTAATTTGTATTAGTAGTCCTGCCCGAAGCGAAAAGCCATTTTTATTTTTGCACCCCAATCGAGCCCGGAGCAACATCATTAATCTCGGTTATTTCCGAAACATGCGAATATCCCCTAGCTTCCTAAGCAAATCCTTCTTTTTGTTTAACCCTCGAGAGTATTCGTGGGGTATTTCTATACCCCGCGCAAATTATAAATTAAAATATAAAACGCAATTTAAGTCTAATGAATTTGGTCTTTTCAGTAGCTTAATATTTTATCAAGAACTAGGTTAGGTGAAAATTTCATAGGTTTTGGCTTAATACTTTTTAAGATATAGACTCGTGGGGTATGATTATACCCCACGAATGCTCTCGCGTAAGTTTTTTTCTATTGGAGAAAATGCATGTATTTTTTTTAATTTGATGATATCTTTTACAATTTGTGTTTTTAATACACTTTGAACATTCTTTTAATAAAAAATCACGTTTATTTTGATTTATTTTAAGGTATATGTTGTCAAGAGATAAAATGAGGGGAAGCTCTAAAATAACTTTAAAAAAAATGGGGGTTCAGAAAATTGTTAATAAGTTTTGTAATATTGATTAGATTTATATCAAAATTTATACCATCAATCTTAACACCTTTATAAACATATGTTTAAAATTTTAAAGGTTTTAAAGGAATACTTTAAAAATTATAAGAAATTTAGTAGTGGGGTAGAGTTATACCCCACGAATACTCTCGCGTTCGGGGATTTGAGGAATACTCTCGAGGGTTAAAATATGCCTAGATATACAGCATTAAAAACTGAGATATAATGAGGGGTCGTAAAAAAGCATTGCCCACAAACCTTACTTTGGTCATAAGCTATCAGTGTACTCAGATAATTCATAAAAACTTAAAGCATGGACGTAGCCAAGCCCTCAAACATTAAGGTCCGTTTTCCTCCCCTGCTTAAATTTCACAGCAAATGAAATGTTTTTCAACGAAGTGTAGAAGAGCTTAGGCTAAAGGCTCAAAAAATGTATATTCATATTTTCAAAGAACAAGATAGATACGCAGTACGTCATGAGGTTGCGTTTGAGTGACATTTTATTAAACGTCAAAACATATAAAACTAAATAACTTGACCGTCTTATGACTTAGAGATTTGGAATATAGTTTAAAATCTAGGCTCAGACCTATCAAATATTCGCAGAAATTTCCATCTAAATCGGTCTAGTAGTTTCGGAGGAGTTGAATAACAAACACCGTGACACGAAAATTTTATATATATAGATAAAAAACTTTAAAGTCGAGATATGTCGAGAATTTTCGTCAAGACAAGACCGATTTTACTCCGAGATGAGATCGATATCAGAGGTCAGATTTGTTTAAATTTTTTTGTCCGAACCCGGCCGGTTTGATTTTATAATTAAACTGCCCACCCGGCCCGCCCGAATCCTTCTAAGTGTCCGCCCTGCCCGAAGCGCAATAACTGCCCGAAATGCCCGCCCAAAATATTACATGTGTCCGTTAAGCCCGAACCTTTTATTTCGATCTAAAAAATTACTCGATAAAAACTAGCCAAATTTTGGATAGATATTTAAGGGTAAATTCTGTAGGGCAATAAAATCAAAACATTCACTAACTTATATTGTACAGCATTTTTAAACGGGGGACCCAAGAAATTTTATCTTTAAATTCGTTTAGTTGATTAAATCAAGTTTTAAATTAGCTTTAGCTTAAACTAATGTGATTCCTTCATTTTAAATAGATTAGAGAATAAGAAAAACTTATTTGAACTTAAGATAATTTAGTCTTTCAATAATAATGTGTTAATGATTTGTTTCAAAAATAAACAATTTATAAATATAAATTACTTGAATATAATAAATAATGAAAATTTTTGTTAGAATGAATCTGAATATGAAACTTAAATAATATTTTACACTTAAATAATATTCTAACGTGGTGCTTTGATGCACCGATCGTAAGATTTTAAGAGGGAAAACACTTTTCTCGTAAATCATTCCTTATTTAATATTTTATAATCTCTCTCTAATCTACTTTTTAACTCCTAACAAAATTAGATGTTTGTCTAGACTGCACGCACATGCGTTGCGTTAGTTAGCAATAAAAAAATGACGTAAAAGTAAATATTCAAATTCATTAAATTCTTTTAAAAACCAACGTAGTTAGCGAGAGGATTTACCCTCGAGAGCATTCGTGGGACACCACAAACCCCACGATAGTTATAAACATACATATAAAACGCGTTTAAAGGCGAATTCTGGCCTTTTCAGTAGTCTAATATTTTACCAAGAACAAAATTTGGGGAATTTTATAACTTTTGGCCCACTACTTTTTAAAATATAGCATCATTTTGGTCACAGGGGTCCTGTGTGTGTATCCCACGAATAAATGTTTAGTTATAAAAAGTTAAAAAATGGGGCCAATCGGGATTTTCAGGATACTCTCGAGGGTTAAATAAAGGGAAGGGGGTGCTAAACTAAGCTTTCTCGATTAAATAAAAAAAATAACAAATTTTTTAATTTACACTAATTATAGTTTTTTAATTTCAATAATAAAGCACACTAAAAATACAATTTTAAATACCATTTCTAATCAAATTCTGTTGAACCCACGGGAAGGATAAAAAATGTGCAGCTTTTCCTATTACTATAAGTGTGGTTAAAGGTGAAGCTCTAACCTTAAGGCAATTCAATCTAGAAATTTTCAAAAATAATCCATTATATATAAAAAGTCACACCCTAATATAATTTAATTATGCCCGAATTGCCCGAATCTTATCAAAGCGTGCCCGCCCGGGCCCGTTAAGACAGTTGCCCGTGGCCGGGGCGGGCATTCTGATTCCTGATCGATATTCTGATAATCACACTCGAGACGAGACGAGATTTTGCTTTCGAGACCGAGAAGAGACGATATCGAAACACTAGTGGTGTGAGGTTCCTTAAACCGGCTATCTTGTTACCTTGGAACAGTATCAAGAGGCCACGTTATCAATGTTATGCAAAATGAAATAAGATTAGAAGGAGCTGTCACTCTTTAGAAGTCCAGGATATATTTTAGTTCAATGTCCAAAAACATTTATTAAATTTATGGGCAGAGTAAAATGCTCTGATTAAATGTTGATGCCACAAACGTACCTTTTCGAGGCAGAAATTTGTGCTTCCCATTATTTGTATTGTATGTCGCTTACCACAATGCCTACCAGCTTTATTGTCTTAACAAAGAAATAATAAGACTCAGCAGTTTTAAAAAGTGAATTGTCCAAAATTATTGTTAAAAATACGGCCGACTTCCTAAATGAACACTAAATCTATCTTAGATTTTTAAACGTCAGAGACGCGATAGACGGTCATCAACGAAAATTGCAAGCAATCCAAAATTATTGTTTAAATACGACCTACTTTACTTCCTAAATGAACTTTAATTCTTAGATTTTTGAACGTCACAGACGCGATAGACGGTCATCAACGAAAAATGCAAGCAACCATAATTTTTTGCCCATAATCCAATGTCAGACCTCACATTCATTGTTGATCATCGTACCAATCTAATCAACTAATTTATTTCATTTATCTTAGTCATTTAATAAAATTCGAAAATTATCGTATTTTTTGTCTCACAGTGTAACCTGTAGGCGACTCCCCTTTATATTCGGAACTAGGCAATTTTTCCAGAATTTTTAAATTGTTTACTCTTATAGAACATATTAAAACGCCCCATAATATTTTATAGAAATTCCTTCAGCCGAACCAGTGGTACGTCGGGTTCTGCTATTAACAACTCTACTATTGTGGGTCTAAATATGGTTGTACGATGTCAAATGAATAAAAAAGCATGTAACCTGATATTCTAGATTAGCGTGTTTTTTTATATACAACTAACTTCTATAACTATCGAGAAGAATTTTCAGAAGCAGATAGAATATTTTCTGCAATACTATTGGGAAAGTTCAATGACATCTTCATCTACCTGCACAATATTTAATATTTTAGTAATGTGTTTCTTAGTCCATTGTTAAAGTTGAGCTAACATTGCTTGTAATGCGCGACGCGAACAATTTAATTTTACATAGGAACTATTAAGATATTATTATAATCTCTGACTCTGAGGAGAGGAAAATGAAGGCTTGAACTGAGTAATTTCTTTCTACTGGAAGGCTAGTATGACAGTTTGTAATTATTATAGGATTCAACATAGGAAACAAATTCTCTTTTAATTGCTATGCAATTTATAGGCTCACTTTCCATTTTCCGATGTCACGCCGAACGCGCACCGAACGTGTCACGCACCGTCATGTCCGCGTCCGCATCTCACACAGGCTTATGCCTCTCCAGATGTGGGGTTCGAATCCCGGAGAGGCCAAATTTTTTTTTATTTTTTTTTAAATTTAATATATTGTTCCTGTTAATACCATTGATAATATGCCTTTTTGGCTGTCCGCTGGCTGCTGACCAATGAAAAAAATGACCATTGGCCAAAGTGTGAATCGAAATTTTTTTTTCATTTTTTTTGGCTTTTATGATTTTTCCTGTTAATACTATTGATAATATGGCTTTTTGACCGTCCGCTGGCTGCTTTTTGGCCGTCCACTGGCTGCTGACCAATGAAAAATGACCATTGGCCAAAGTGTCAATCGAAAATTTTTTTTTCTCGTTTTTTTTTGACTTCTTCTTTATCAATTCGTAGGTCCCACATTCGTGGGGTTTTTTATCAGTTTCTTCCATCTAGATCGTGTTAGAGCCATATTGGGATCGATCTTCTTATTGAGCATAACTTTGTCCACTTACCCTTTCCAGGTACCACAAGGTCGACCTCTTCCTCTTTTTCCCGGCACTTCCATGTCTAGTACTATTCGATTGACGTCACTCGCATTTCTTCTCAAGATATGCCCATACCATCTTAGGCGATTTTCGTTAATATAGTCGGCTAATGGCTGAATACCCATTTTTTCTCTAAGACTTTCATTTGTCATATGGTCCAACTTTGTGTATCCCAAGCTCCAGCGTATCATTCTCATTTCCGTCGCTTGTAATAGTTTTTCTTGGGTCGCGTTCAAGGCCCATGTTTCACTTCCGTAGAGTAACACCGGGCTTACGATAGATTTGTAAGCTTTACTCTTCAACCATATTGGCATCTTCTTGTCACACATTACACCGGATACGCTACGCCATTTTAACCATCCCTTCTGAATTCTTGCATTAACTTCTTTCGCACAACCTCCCTCTTGATGTAGCATCGAGCCGAGGTACGTAAACTTGTCAACTCTTGAAAATTTCAATTGTTCATTCATCGATTGTGTGCCTTCTGCGTTCATCTCCATGTATACCGTCTTTCGGTCATTGACTTTGAGCCCATATCTAGCCAAACGTTTCGACCACTTATCGGCTTCTTCAAATACGATATCCTTCTTTTCCTCGCATAATACTATATCATCGGCATATAGCATACACCAAGGGGATGGCTTCTGTAAGTCCCTCGTTATCGTGTCTATAATAACGTTAAATAGAAACGGACTTAGGGCAGAACCTTGGTATAAACCAATATTGACCTGAAAGAGCTTAGACTCTCCAACTGTCGTTCGAACGCACGATGTTGAAGCTTCATAGATGTTTTTGATTAGCCGTACATATGCATCCGAGATGCTCTGTCTTCTCAAGCACCACCAAATATATTCGCGGGGAACCGTGTCATATGCTTTCTCCAAGTCTATGAAGACCATGTGTAGATTCCTTCTTTTCCCTCCATACTTGTCCATAACTTGTCTTAGTGCGAAGATCGGGTCGATTGTGGATTTACCGGCCACAAAACCAAATTGGTTAGTCGATATGTCCACCTCCGTCTTCAACCTTGCTACTAAGATTCTTTCCATCAGTTTCAAGGAGTGGCATGTCAGCTTGGTGCCTCTGTAATTACCACAATCTTGAGGGTCTCCTTTCCCTTTGAATATGGGTATGATCGTGCTTTGTCTCCATTGGTCAGGGATGCGTTCTTCGGCCAATATCTTGTTGAATAGCTTCGTCATAGTCGTGATTCCTTCTTCCCTGCACCCTACCAACGCTTCCAACGGAATTCCGTCTGGTCCATTAGCTTTTCCTTTTTGCATCTTTTTCATTTGTACCCTAACTTCTTCTTCCTGAAATAGTTCGACCATATTCATGTTAGGCTCTATATCGGGAAGGGGTTCTTTCTCATTTGCAACATTCATGAGCTCGTTGAAATATCCTTTCCACCCTTCCAACACCTCCTTTGGCTTAAATAATGTGTGACCTTCTGAATTTTTGATTACTTTAAGTACCCCGACGTCACGACCTTCCTTCTCCCTTATCTTGGCCAATTTGTACATAAGCTTGTCACCCCCTCTTTGATCGAGTTTGTTGGCCATCTCTGTGTAAGCCGTATTTTTCGCTATGGCAACCGCCTTCTTCGCAGATCTTTTTGCCTCCTTATAATCTTGATAATCCTCCGACTTTTTTGATATATGCCACCGCTTATATAGCGCTTTCTTGGTTTCGATGATGTTTCTAACGGATTGGTCCCACCACCATAGTTCTCTATTCAGAGCTTTGCCCCCTTTGGTCTGCCCTAACACCTGTATGGCCGTTTCTTTTAGATGAGCGGTGATCATTGTCCAATTGTCGTTCACGTTCCGTTCCAGAGTCTTGGCATTAAACAGCGTAGAGGCTCTCTGATGGTATTTTTCGTTTGTTGTCGTATCCTTAAGCCTTTCGTACCTAATTCGGGGCTCATAAACTTTTCTCCTTTCGGGGAATATTCTTCTTTCAAGATTCATGACCAGTGACCGATGTTGCCTGGCGATCTCTTCTCTCGGTATTACTTTGCAGTCCTTAATCGTCCATAAATCTCTTCGTCGTATAAGCAGATAATTAATTTGACTATAATGCTTCCCACTTCTGTACGTCACGCTATGTTCTTCACGTTTCTGAAAATAAGTGTTAACGATCGCCATGTCATATGCTTGGGAAACTTGTAGAAGTCTATCCCCTTCCTTGTTCTTCATGCCATGCCCATGCCCTCCATGATTTCTTTTGTAATTTTGACGATCTTTTCCCACGTGGGCGTTGAAGTCTGCCCCAATAATTAGCCTTTCCTCCTGTCGTATTCCTTGCATTTCTTTTTCCAATTATTCGAAGAAGGTGTCTTTTTCGGATTCCAAACACCCAATTTGTGGTACGTAGCCACAAATAACGGTTAAGAGGCCACCTTGATCTGCGATCTTAACCCACCTCAACCTATCTGAGCATCTTTTGACTTCAAAAACCTTGTCCTTGAAGGATTCGCTGAGAACGATACCGACCCCGCTTCGACCTATTGGTGACCCGCTGTAAAATAGCTTGTAACCCTCTCCTAGCTCTCGTGCCTTGGTTACGTTTCATCTCGTTTACTGTAGGCAAGCGATGTGTATCTTTCTTCTTTTGAGCATCTGTGCGACCTCAATGCTTTTTCCCGTCAGCGTGCCCACGTTCCAGCTTGCTACCCGTAATTTGTCCACAACTAGATTCCTTAACCGCCTTCGTTGTGAGTCAGGCGGTAACCCTTGTAAATTTTTCGCATTGCACGGGCGGATGATGCACTGCGCGTCGTTTGAAGAGGACGCCCTAGCTTTCTTTTGTTGCACTATATTAGAAACTGTCATAATTTGGAAAAGGTTTTTTAAAGCCGGTTTCCCACCTGACGCCAACCCTCCATTTTTTGCACACGGACTTGGGACCGTCGTTGGAACATTGATAATTACCCTATGCCCTCCCCTAGAAGGGCCTATGCCTCTACTGATATGGGTCCCAGTGCCCCCCCCCAACAAAGGCTTATGCCTCTCCAGATGTGGGGTTCGAACCCCAGAGAGGCCAATTTTTTTTTTAATTTAATATATTGTTCCTGTTAATACCATTGATAATATGACTTTTAGGCCGTCCGCTGGCTGCTGACCAATGAAAAAATGACGATTGGCCAAAGTGTGAATCGAATTTTTTTTTCGTTTTTTTTGACTCTTATGAATTTATATCCACTTTTACCGTGTCCTGGCTGCTGACCAATGAAAAATATGACCATTGGCCAAAGTGTGATTCGAACTTCTTTTTTTTTGGCTCGTATATATTTATAGACCGTCTCTTGGTACTGACCAATGAAAAAAATGACCATTGGCAAAAGTGTGAATCGAATTTTTTTTTTCGTTTTATTGACTCTTATGTATTTATAGACCGTCTTTTGGTACTAAACAATGGAACAATTTAGCACATGTAAATTTTTTGATATATACTTATGATACCTGTGACATTTTTAGATGCGCGGTAGTAACAGGCAATAGCGGAGCTATTGCATGTCGCTGTTTTTATTTTATAGATTGATAGCTGAGGCATCTTGTTTCAAATTCTATAACATCAAAGTCAGGTTGCGGAATAAACTCTTTAAAATTAAATTGAACAACGTAAAAACAATTTTTTGGATTTATTTAAAAAAAATTACGAATGTCATAATGTTCTGAAATGTATAATATGTTTACCTTGCAATTTTATAAATGACGTTCTATTTCTGTTAAAGCATAATTTAACCTGAAATAAAGTTTTCTCTTTGTACTATACAAAAACACTAATTAAGTGACACATTAGTATCTCTTTTATTTTGATTTAACAGTCATAGATAGCCTATTAATGAGGTTGAAATCTGATTTCCCCAATAAAAAAATATAAAGGGTTAATATTTAAAACGGTCAAAACAAAGTTATCTTGCCTATAATACAGTCATAAGCAGCGACTCTTGCCCGCTTTGTAATTCACTTGTAGAGAAGGAGGCGTCTTCTCTGCATTGTAAATTTAACAAGATGCACCAAAAATAAACACATTGTCTCCATATCCTTGAACTCTCAAATCCCTCTCTTAAAGGGCGGATGCGTCCTGACAATACATCACTTATCCCGTTTGATAAAGACCTTTTAAAATAGGACTATACTTGTTATTTTTGCACCCTCTAACAAGACTCAGATTCACAAAAAGGCAGAGAATCGTAAATGCTTCAAATATTCAGCCTTATGGAGATCCTCCATTTTTATTCTTAACGTTTTGTCATGCTCAGGGATGTTTGGTAAGAGGCTTTAAAAATTTTCAACGAATTTAATCCCTCACCTCCCTCAAAAATTTTGAATAGTTACACTAGGACAATCAATCGCCATTGCCAAATTTAATTTTTATACCCCGATGGATTCAATGCCCATTCTTAAAGTCGAAAAAATGGATAATGCCTTTGAATTATTTATTTATAATAATTTTCATCCTTGTTTCCTTTTATTTATTTTCATTATATATTTTTTTTTTAACAAAGCATTTTAACACTTAAAAAATGTGGCAAGACTTCGAATAGTTTTTATAAGAGTCAAATAAGCTTAATTGGGAATCTCACAAATTATTTACTTAAAATTATGACTACTAGCATGTTTTTTTCGCATATAACATGGGGAATTATGTCTGAATTTATAGCCGACCTTTCAAACTCAGTAGGCAGAGGACCTCATGGATGTAGGCTAAACTTTAATAATTGGATGTGTCTGCATAGAAGCACAAGAATAAAAACAAAAAATCGAAAGATTCCTTTGTTGGAGTTACTTTCAGATTTCTAATATTTAACAACCTTGTCCAACACATTTATTTGCAAAAGGGATGTATGGCTGAAAAATTTGGAATATGTGTCTCGATTTATCAGGACAGGTTGTAATATTGCAAATTAAGTCATATAATACAGCAAATGTATAAATGTCTATACATAATCATACTCATCATAGCTCTTAGTGTATGACTCCGTGTCCGTGTCATTCCTTTCAAGGTCTATGAACTCATCGATATAATCCTCATCATTGCCTGGGAGAGCTTGATATACATAACTCATATCATAATCATAATTATAGTCAAAGTCATAATAGATGAGATAATAGTAGTTGAGATATATCTCCTTTAAGGTCATAGGCTTTAGTGCATCAACATCATCGATATTCTGAAGCAATTTCATATCACTCAGTCTTTGAATTGTTTCTACTAAGACATCTATAGGTGGTATGTACACACTTTTAAATTTGAAATGTTTCCACGGCACCAATTTAGTTATTAATCGTTCTATAAATAAAAATACTTTAAAAATAAACTATCCAGTTATCTAGCAATTTTTAAATTATTAGTTAATGGTAAAAGAAAAACTATAAATATAACTAACTATAACTTTTAAATACATAAATTGGAAAAGTGCAAAGAATGTGTAAAAGTGGTAATACTATTATTATAGTCTAGTTATAATTGTTAAATAAATAGGCAAGAGAAAACGTTATCCAATACGATGAATTGCAAATATTTTAGGGGTAGCGGTTAACGGATTTAAAAGAGTTTTTTGGGGTGAGCACAAATATGTTATTCACAAATGAGTTCAATGCTGCGTAAATAAGCGTTTTCGCCCATTTGGAAAGATGTATTTATAAAATGGAATTGATGACTATTAAATTTCAATAATGGCTATGGAGGATAAAAGTTTGTATGTTAAATTAAAATAAAGCCGTTCTTCTCCAATGGGAAAAAGCTTGCTATGTCATTTAAAACAATGCATTTGAAAACTTAACACCTGCTGGTGAAATACTTTAAAAAAAGACTGAGAGGCACTAGGGGAGACAGGATCTATAGGTTTACCGGGGTCATACACGTCCTCTTAAATAATATTGCCCTCTATCTATATTTTGCCTTTAAATTTTAATCATAAATACACTAAATAAAAGCATATATTTGACACAAAAAATGTGGGTTAACTCTTATTAAAATTATATACAAAAAATAAGATTTTTCGGGGCAAAAGCAACCATTTTTAAATTTTTAACTTACTGAATAATGTGTTACTTTAATTTTCAACAAGTTTAATAAAAAGAATGGACTATGTATGATAGATGTGTAAATGTATAGTTTTAAAAAATTAATCATCTTTAGACACAACTTAAAGTGCTAAGATCACTTTGGGGCTATCGTGTCCGGATCAATTACTTTTCACCAATTTATTAATTAAGCATGATGCTCAATTAGAATCGAAAAACTAACATTTTATCTTATGAACAAAAAATATAACGTATGTATAACAAAAAATTCAAAAACTGAGAAACTTTGTAAAAGAAAAAAATACAAGAGTCATTTTCAACAAAAAACAAAACAAATATTGGTTAATTACCTAATAAAAGGTGCAAAACTTTATTTACGTCAATGTCTTAAATAAGTATATTATGTTAGGATAAGCGACATATCTAGCTTATCAATTGGCAAAAAACCTAAGTGGCAAAATCTCAACAGAAAAATATTCAAAAAACAATAAAAAAAATTATTGCATTATTTGTGATAAGACTACAAAAATAATTATTGAGAAAAATTGAAGTCAACAAGCATGCATGCATACTTACATATAGTGGTGGGGAAAACCTTAGGGACTTCAGGTTAGGTTTGATTAGGTTTTGGAAAAACCTCAAGGTTATCAAACAATCTTCACCTGCCCTATAAGGTAAGGTTTAAGTTAAGGTTTATAACGACCCGAGTTATTTTGGAACTTATTAAGGGCAGAGCGATTACAATTTGGTAAAGGCCGGTTGGTACTGAATAGGTATAAGGTCTTGTTGAACCTTAGGACCAACCATAAGAGTTTCATTCAAAGAAACTCCCGAAGAAGATTTAGCCGAGCCATCAAAGACTACTCTCAATTTAGTGGTGAGGCTATCTAGTTTGAAAACTGCATGATGGGGTAAATAAAACACAGGGAGTGCAGAGTCTTTATTACAATTTGTGGGAATGAGATGGCCTAGGTTTTTGTATTCATGAATAAATTTGATGTATTCTTCATATAACACTTTGTTTTTTGTTAATTTTCTTTCAAGGGAAAGGGTACTTCCAATTTGATTGACATTAGCCCTAAGTGGAAGGTGCACAAAAATCTTCCATTTGTGTCACGTACATAAGTCGTTTCAAATTCAAACTTGCCTCCATCCCCGATAACTTCACTCTTGCAGATCCAAGTTTTAATAAATCAAGTACATTGGATATTCTTATTGGTGCCGAGTTATTTTGGGACTTACTAAGGGCAGAGCAATTACAATTTGGTAAAGGCCGGTTGGTACTACAAAACACAAAACTTGGTTGGGTAGATTCGGGCCCCTGGCCTCCTTACAACATAAGTGTCCCAATCGAAACGAAGCTATGTAACATATCCACACACTCATTGCAAAATCAATTTGTTTATTAAAATGTTTTAGATTGAATTTATGTGAATGAATTAAAAACGTATAACATGTGAGATTGCGAATGTGAACACTTGCTTAATATGTATTGTTATGGAATGCGAATGAATGTGATTGATTATTAAATGTATGGTGATGATGCAATTGTTGAATGGAGTTTAGGGATTGCTGATATATGAATAAAAAATGGCGTGCGAATGAATGAATGGTCGAGTGCTTCTTGTCATATGCTCTTTTCATGTTAACATTTTGTTAACATTCTGCCCCCCCCCCCGCGAAAGTTGTGGAGTCCTTTAAATCGGGCAAGTCATTAATGTTGCCATCAATTGGTAAGACGTGAAGTCTGGCAACTGGTCTTTTGATAAGACCTCCAATAGTTTTGATAGTAGCTACCCTTACAATTCCATCTGCACCAGGGTGAATAATTTGGATACGTCCTAGAGGCCACTTTACTGGAGGCATGTTATCATCTTTGATTATGACAAGTTGGCCGACCCTAACTCCAACCGATGACTTATTCCATTTTCTGCGCATTTGTAGCTGGTTTAAGTGTTCTCTTGACCATCGGCGCCAAAATTGTTGCCTAAGCAACTCAATGTGTTGCCATCTTGATAACGTATTAACCTTTGCATTGGTCCAATCCCTTTCAGGAATTGAAGCAAATGATGTTCCGATTAAAAAATGGGCGGGAGTGAGACATGCTAAGTCATTTGGGTCGTCAGACAATGGGGTAAGAGGTCTCGAGTTTATAATAGCCTTAATTTGGATCAATAGGGTTGTAGCTTCTTCGTATGTTAAATGGGCGGTCCCAATAATCCTTCTTGAATGGTGTTTTGTTGATTTAACTGCTGCCTCCCACAACCCGCCAAAATGAGGAGGTCTAGGCGGAATAAAGGTACAGGTTATACCTTCTTCAGCGCATTTAGATTCTATTATTTCTTGGTTTTTGCCTGTAAGCAAAGTTTGTAGATGAAACAATTCCTTGTTGGCCCCTATAAATGTAGTCGCATTATCCGAATATAAGTAGGCTGGTTTGCCTCTTCTGGCAACAAACCACTTAAGTGCGTTTAAAAAGGCATTTGTTGTAAGATCTGATACTAATTCAATATGAACTGCTTTGGTGTTAAAACATATGAATATAGCAGCATACGATTTGCTGACCTTACTATTCCGTCGTCTTCCTTCCCGCAATAAAAGAGGCCCAAAATAGTCTAACCCTGTGTGGTAAAACGGCTTGGTTGGTAAAACTCGGCCTTTTGGAAGATTACCCATTAAGTATTTTTCACCTCTTGGATTGGTTTTAAAACATGTAACACATTTTCGTATTACGTTCTTAACAATCGAGAGCATTGACAGGCCAGTACACAGTACGTATATTAGCTAAAGTGTTTTGTATCCCAGTATGAAAAAAATCTTCATGATACATTTTGATTATTAGATAGGTGACAAGGTGGTTTCTAGGAAGAAGAATTGGGTGTTTTTGCAAAAAGGGGATGTTTGCATTTTCAAGTCTACCGCCTACTCTAATTAACCCTTCGTGGTAGAAGGGGTTTAAACACAATAATTTGCTATTATCAACAACCTTATTTGATTTGCGTAATGAAATTATATCTGATGGAAATTTATTCTCTTGCACAATTTTTAATATTGTTAGCCTTGCATTATCAAGCTCGTTGGTAGACAATGATTTGTTGTACGATTGGCCGCTGTTGCGGGCCTTATGTTTTGTATTAGTGTAAAATCTTAAACAATATGAAACAATCCGTGTGAGTTTGCGAAAGCTTGAATATTGATTAAAAATTGAGTCGGGCTCTACTGTAGTTGTTAAGCTGACAATTTTGCGCTCGGGAATGTTCGATGTTTCACTTAGGGAATTTGGTTTAACCGTATAATTAGTAGAAAGCCATGCAGGTCCTACCCACCATCTACTATTATTAATTAGTTCAGCTGGTGAGCAACCTCTTGATAATACATCAGCTGGATTCTCGCAGGTTCTGATGTGACTCCATTGGTAATTTTTAAATTCCTGTATTTTTGACACTCTGTTACCCACGAACGTGTTCCAATCACATGAAGAGCCTTTCAACCATGCTAGAACTATTGTAGAATCAGTCCAACATATTGTCGCAGACACCGATAGCTGTAGAGATAAGAGCACTCTATTTAGTAATTTTGTTAATAACAAAGCACCACATAGTTCGAGTTTTGGAATTGAAATGCTTCTTATTGGCGCTACTCGAGACTTGGAACATAACAATCTGCTTGCCCATTTTCCATCCTCACCCGATCGAATGTAGATGCATGCCCCATAAGCAATTTTACTAGCATCACAAAAGCCATGAATTTCAATAGTTGCGGGGTTACAATGTGTGATAACACGACGAGGAATTTCGAGTGCGCTAAGTGATGTGAATTGATTTTCAAAAGAATCCCATTTTTTTACAAACTGTTCCGGCAATGTTTCGTCCCATGACATTCCAAGCTTATAAAGTTGTTGCATGAATAACTTTGCTCTTGTTAGAACTGGACCTATTAATCCAAGCGGATCAAAGATTTGCGCTATTTTTGATAAGATCTTTCGTTTTGACATTCCCTTGTCCTCGACTTCCGACGTTAGGTTGAATCTGATATTGTCAGTGAGTGGATTCCAAAATACTCTTAAAGTTTTGGTGTTGTTGTGTTTGTCTAATGATATAATGTCATCACTGGATATTGTCGACAAATGATCGAATAAGGAATTTGAGTTTGTGGCCAACTTCCTTAACTTAAAACCGCCCTTAATTAACAGTGTTTGAATTTGAAGGATAATTTCCTTGGCCTCAGGAATATTAGAAGCTCCGGTTAGTAAATCATCCACATAGAAATCCTCCTTAGCCTTGGAAGATCCAATGGGAAACCTTATGGATTCATCTTCTGCCAATTGTTGAAGAGTCTTGGTTGCTAAATAGGGAGCCGCCGAGGTTCCATAGGTGACAGTCAAGAGATCATATGACTTAATTGGATGTGACTTGTCATCTCGCCATAATATTCTTTGTAATTGGGTATGTTTCGGGGTTATCAGAATCTGTCGGTACATCTTTTCTATATCCGCAGTAATTGCAATATTGTGTTTGCGAAATCTCAAGAGAATAGGTATAAGGTCTTGTTGAACCTTAGGACCAACCATAAGAGTTTCATTCAAAGAAACTCCCGAAGAAGATTTAGCCGAGCCATCAAAGACTACTCTCAATTTAGTGGTGAGGCTATCTAGTTTTAAAACTGCATGATGGGGTAAATAAAACACAGGGAGTTCAGAGTGTTTATTACAATTTGTGGGAATGAGATGGCCTAGGTTTTTGTATTCATAAAAATTTGGTGTATTCTTCATATAACACTTTGTTTTTTGTTAATTTTCTTTCAAGGGAAAGAAATCTGTGTAGGGCTAATTGGTAGGTACTTCCAATTTGATTGACATTAGCCCTAAGTGGAAGGTGCACAATAAATCTTCCAATTGTGTCACGTACATAAGTCGTTTCAAATATTTTTTCACATTCAGCCTCCTCCTCACTTATCGGTAATTTTTGATTAATTTCTTCTATGTCCCAAAATTTAGTTAATTGATTTTGCAATGAGTGTGTGGATATGTTACATAGCTTCGTTTCGATGGGACACTTATGTTGTAAGGAGGGCAGGGGCCCGAAACTACCCAACCAAGTTTTGTGTTTTGTAGTACCAACCGGCCTTTACCAAATTGTAATTGCTCTGCCCTTAATAAGTTCCAAAATAACTCGGCACCAATAAGAATATATAATGTACTTGATTTATTAAAACTTGGATTTGCAAGAGTGATGTTATCGGGGATGGATACATTTGATTTAGGAAAAGAGAGTAAAGGCAAGTTTGATGTTATCTTGTCGATTACCAAAAACTTTGTTGATTCGTTGAATTGGCTAGATTTAGATTTTAGGCAAGTAAAAATGTATGAGTTGATTGGGGCGTGAATTTGATTGATGCCACCTATAGATACTGATGTGGGATGTTGCTTGTTTTGTAATGAATTGGCCAAGTTCGTGGTGATAAAGTTTGATTGTGAGCCTGAGTCTAACAATGCCCGGCACGAATGAAATACACCTTTGAATCTTGTATTTCCACAATGGCCGTTGGCAGAAGAATTTGCGAATTTTGACCATAGCATGTATTGTTTGCCGACTCATGCAAATTGCCATAAGTCAAGTCTGACCTATGCAGTAAGGTATTATGCCTTTTCTGGCAAATCTTACAAGTTCCGGCCCTGCATTGATAGGCATTATGGTTTTGCCTAAGACAGTTCAGGCACAAACCCCTTTTCTTGACCCATTCATATTTTTCATTAATTGAACTATTTAAAAATATTTCACACTGGTATACAAAATGTGACTGATTGCATATTACACATGAAGGATTAGAAGTAGCAAGGTTGATTGAGGATCTGTAAGCAGGGAATTTGGTGATAGGTTCGACTTGGTCCATTTTATTAGTAATTTCTAGAACAAGGCACCTTTGTGATAAAAATTCGTAAAGGTTGTAAAGGTTGGAGTTTCATCCATTTTTATTGAGTTTTCCCTAACCTTAACAGTGATTGAGTCTAACTTGTTGGTTAAAAGAAATATAAGCAGGTCGTCCCAATGGTCAACTGGGCAATTTAGTGATTTCAGGGCACGGGGATGTTTTAAAATGTTGTCAAGTAGATGGCGAAGCTCTTGGCCTGATTCTCTTTTAATAGTACCCAACTGAAATAAGGCCTTGATGTGTTGATTAATGATCAGACGTTTATTGTTATATCTTTTTGAAGTAAATCCCAGGCCACTTCATAATTTTGGGATGTAATTTCTAATGATTCAATGATATTTGCTGCAGGGCCCTTAATTGATAATTTTAAATAGTTTAATTTTTCAATATTACTGACATTGTTGTTTTCATGGATCAAAGTCTTGAATAGACCAGAAAAATTGATCCAGTCCTCATATTTGCCACCAAACTGTGGAAAATCTATAGATGGAAGTTTAGGTTTAGACAAAGCAGCTGAATTACTCTGGTTAAGATTATTGATTTTTGCTTGTACTTTAGCTACAGCCTCATAGTACCTATCCTCAAACTCCAAAATCTGTTGGCAATCACCTCCTTCCTTTGAAATACCTTCACTTAAATTCACAAATTTGTTGTAAGATAATTTTAAATCATCCAGTCTGCAGATTAAATTAAGGGAATCATCTGTTTCTGAGCAAAACTGGAGAAGACGAGTTATGGTGTGCAGAATATCTGTTCTTTTGGAATTTACCTTAGGTTTCATATTTAATAATCCAAGTGCTGGATCCGGCTCGAAGGACCAAATGTTGAAGATTTTGTTTATTTAAATGTTTTAGATTGAATTTATGTGAATGAATTAAAAACGTATAACATGTGAGATTGCGAATGTGAACACTTGCTTAATATGTATTGTTATGGAATGCGAATGAATGTGATTGATTATTAAATGTATGGTGATGATGCAATTGTTGAATGGAGTTTAGGGATTGCTGATATATGAATAAAAAATGGCGTGCGAATGAATGAATGGTCGAGTGCTTCTTGTCATATGCTCTTTTCATGTTAACATTTTGTTAACAGTTAGGATAAGCGACATATCTAGCTTATCAATTCGCAAAAAACCTAAGTGGCAAAATCTCAACAGAAAAATATTCAAAAAACAATAAAAAAAATTATTGCATTATTTGTGATAAGACTACAAAAATAATTATTGAGAAAAATTGAAGTCAACAAGCATGCATACATACTTACATATAGTGGTGGGAAAAACCTTAGGGACTTCAGGTTAGGTTTGATTAGGTTTTGGAAAAACCTCAAGGTTATCAAACAATCTTCACCTGCCCTATAAGGTAAGGTTTAAGTTAAGGTTTATAACGACCTTAATGTTTTAAACACCTAACCTTAAAACATCAGGTCGAGGTTAGGTCACCCCTGATTAATTTTTATATCCAAATTTTAAGACTTAAATAAAGTCACTATTAAAAATATTTTATTTTGTATATATATATATCTCTTAAAGAAAGTTCAAAAAATATTTTTTACTAGCTAATTATGTATATATTCTATACATTTTTATTTTCTTCATTTATTATTTTAGTTTAATATTATAAATGCATGTAAATTATAAATATGCTGCCATCTGTATTGTGTTATATATATTACTAGATGACCCGGCAAACGTTGTTTTGCCATTTACCCGGGTGTATTAGCAGATTATATATCATCTTATAGATAAATTTCAATAGATTAAGAATATATCAAATATAATTGGTAAGTGTTTATTATGCAAAATTTTTTAAACAAATTGTTAAGGGTCCAAGGCCCAGGCCCACCCAAGAGAGAAAACCTGCCCCCCAAGGGATAAATCTTTGGCCCCCTGGCCCTTCAAGCAATTTTTTTTAAAATTTTTTTGTAATTAAGAAACAATATCATAATTATAATTATTTGTTTCTAAATAAAACTTTTAATTCTGAACTTAATAATGTCCGAAGAACTGAGATGTATCAACATTTATTGGCACTTTGTTAAAAGTATTTTCATTTCTCTCCTATTTAACGCGCAAAAAACGACAAAATTAGATTTTTTAATTTATTTAGCCACGCAGGAGGGCACACGACCGTCCTATAATAATAATAATTGACGTGAAAAATAAGCAAGTTTCACATCGTAAAAAGTTTCCATTTTTCGCAGCACATGCCTACATTTATCACACGACACTACCTACACGCATCGATAGATAAGCAGTACGTCATGAGGATGCGTTTGATTGACATTTTATTAAACGTCAAAACGTATAAAACAAACTCGATCGAAAACTACTGGACCGATTTGGCTCGAACAAATCTTAAAACATGCTCCGGAGTGTCAGGAATAAACTGTGAAATTTTGAGCCAAATCGGTTTGGTAGTTTTCCAAAGTTGGTGGCGGCATACACACATACACATATATATACAGAGTTTCATTTTTATATATAAGATAACATATTCACCCATTCTCAGCGCATTAATGGTATGCGATATACAGTAGAGGTTTCCATGGGCCGAAATTTTAGGGTTAGGCCCGGCCCATACCCGCACAAATATTATTTTTATGGCCCGCAAAAAAATCCCAAAAATTGCGCCGCATCACGCCCGCACGAGTAAAAACAAGTATACGTTGTATCAAAATTATTTATTTGTATAACACGCACGAAAAAATGCAGCATATGACATACCATTCATTGTAAAAAGAATGAAGTGTTTAATTGCGTGGTGTGTATATCACAGGATACCACCAATGCGTGGGGAAGGGGGAAAATGTTTTAATATATAACACAATGCAGATTGCAGTATAGTTTACATGCATTAATTATAATAAAATAAAATAATAAATGATTGGAAAATAAAAATTTATAGATATATATATATTAGTAAACATTTTTATTAGTGATTACAATTAGCCTTAAAATTTAGATAAAAAAAATGAATCATATGTGTTGAAACCTTGAGATGACCTAATCTCGACCTGAGGTTTTAAGGTTAGGTATTTAAAACCTTGAGGTCGTTAAAATCTCAAACCTAACCTCAGAGGTTATAAGGTTGTTTGAAAACCTGGAGGTTTTCTGACAACCTAACCAAAAGTCTTAGGATAAGGTTTATAAAACCTCAGGTTTCGTCACCACTAGTCCTACAACAAGTGTCGAGTGTAAATCGAATTCTTCGCCCTTTCTTTAATGCGGTCATTTTTAATTAATATCCGGATACAACTAGAAATAGATTCAAATTCGCATAAACCTATTAATATCTCTGTATTTATAGGAGCCGTTTTATTATTGTGAGCGTTTTTTATTGCGGCATTATCTTATTCGAAATATTAACAAAACCGCAATTTATTCATTAATTTCAAATATATTTAACAAATGTATTAGCGCTCTCTAATTATTTGTAGTCTATAAATGTAAAAGAACTCTGGCCGTAAATAGCCTGTTAGGCTGTATTTTTTTACCCACCGATTTTATACAAAGAAATACACGATAATGGATATAATATTCAATATATTGTGGCCTGTTAAGATACTATTCTATGCCCGGAAGGTATAGAAAAATCAGGGCTGGTCCTCCCTCCGTGAGGGAGGAGAATTTAGTTATAATTCAATACCAAAACAAATCTTTTATTAATTTCGAATCAACAATTTTTAAAACTCAATTATATTTTTTCGTAACAATTTCGCCTTTTTAACTACGCGAAAAGATAACAATAATAATGATAATGGTTTACGTAAATAGATAAACAATACAATAAAGATCGGGGGTTGATTGAAGATGAAAATATGTAAACAATACCATCACGATCGGGGAGGGGGATTATAACAAACAAACGCGATCACCGTATAACGCCCTAGTAACAATAATAAAGATGGGGGGATAAGGACTGCGTGACAATAAATTTGAAGAGTCATACAACTAGCAAGGGGAGGGTAATAAAACTAAAAGGGAAATTGACAAGTGCCAAGAAGAGTAATTAAAACACGAAAAAGAACTAAGCAATTAAAACTGGATAAAACCAAAATTAAGAGGGGATTGGCGTTATGCCACAGATACTTAAGGGTTTTTATTCATATGTTCACTAGTCTATTGCATTATTAATTTAAGGGTATATCATGCAATAAAACCGAAAATTAACTATATAAAAAATTAATGTGTAAAAATATAACAAGTTATTCCCAAAAGTCAACATTATTCCTTAAAAACATCAAAAATTTTAGTTACCTTTAAAGCGAATGTAAAGCGTTCCAACTATAATACATACTATCACAATAATGAAAAGCATAGAGAGAGAGAAGTTTAAATTGTTATAATTTTTCTTAAATTTGACGCAAATTCCTATTCAACATAAAGTTATAACATAATAATAGTACCTTGGATGGCCTCAATTTTAACCTGGTCAGGCTCAAATTGCATGATTATGGGAGTCAGAATATTGAGTTTGTCAATCAAATAATTTGTTAATTGTAAGGAGACATCTTCAAAAATATCACGAAGATATATATGACCTTGCAATACTCCTTCATAAGGACTTTCAAATATTACAACCGATATAAAATCATCCGCAAATTTCTTCTTGTATATTTGATCAACCTTGCAAAAAGAACACAGATTTTTATAATAATTTAATACTTTTTAATCGTTAATTACGAAAAGTTTCGATAATTGTCAAAATATTATCTTCCTTATTATTCTTCATTACCTTATAACTTACTCTTTTTAGTATGCTATATCTGTTGAGGAGATTGAGCTTACCAGCCTATAAGCACTTGTTAATGCGAAAATAGTTTAAAAATATTATGCAATTATATGGTCTGCGCACTTTTCCTGTGATTCTTTTTTACAAAAGGATATTTTAGGACAGTATGAGGTTAAGGGTCATATGTTGTTGCAAAGAGGGCCCGAATCACGACTGGTGGTAACCGCCAATCAAATAATAATAACTCTAATTTATATGCCATCTAGGAAAATCTTTAAATTAGAGACTAATTTGGCTAAATTTATCGCTATCCCTTTTAGCATGTGACTCGAAAATAATAACAGATATAACGTTTTCGCTCTTATCAGAAGTAGAGTATGCCAAACTTTATTTTCTAGTCACCTACCAATCGAGATAGGTATATATATAAGATCAAATTAGATTGAGTTCACTTTTATGGTGGTTAGGTATAAAACAATCCCCATATTGTAGAGTAAATATTGATTGTTTTGATCAGCTCCAATAAAAAATTATTTGCAACGCCATTTATCCAATAAAAAAATCAGGGGCAATATTAAAAATGCGATGTTAAACAAATCATATTCCGTTACAAATATCGAATCCCACCAACACTATTAAAAATAGTCAGGGGTTCATTTACCAATTTCTATATTTTTATTAAATCTCATATTGCATTCCCAAGCCGCGGGAACACGATTTAAAATGACTTGAAGGAGAATCAGGAATATAGTGGGAGAATTGAGGACCTCCCCAAAAGGGGAGACTAGATTTACTTTTATACGCTACATGTTTATTATACTAAAAAACTAAGTAAAAATCACAGAATTAAATTAATGATCGAAACGCGTTACAAAATGCAATGATGCGTATTGATAGAAATAACAAACACGTATGAGCGCGTGGGGGGCGGGAGGTCACACACGCGTAAGTAAAATTAAATGTAAAGGAAAAGGAAAAGGAAAAGGAAAAGACGTGTATAGAGTTCTAGGAGTTGAGTGTTGTTGAGTGCAACTTTCTTTACTCTAGGGGTCGAGGCGGCGTCTATTTAATCTTTTATAGACAAAGTCTTAACATTTTATACGCACGATTAAAATCATAAATTTCAAACATCTGGCATCCGTATATTTGATATATACGACACTCACCTCAACCTTGCTTAGAAGAAAAAAGACTATCCTTTTATTAGTTTATCAAGGCAAATTTAATAGGTGATAAATATCTTTGCTGAGTATTAATAGGTCTTTAGTTTGTTTAACAAAATCTTCAAATTTATGGATAAACTTAAAGTTAAAGGTGCAAAAATGGCCATTTTACCTTTATTAAAACTATATTACCATAACATTTTTATTTATATTGAAAAATATAAAGTCTTCTGTAGATTAAAATTTCATCTATAGGCCCATTAATTTTTTTAACCTGTTTAAATTGATTCACTTTTACGTGAACCCCTTCCGCTCATAAAAATGATTCAACTATGTCTCTAAAATGGAGTATATTTGAGTACATACTACATAGGTAGTGTTTATTAACATATCACTCTCTCCCTTTTTCATTATTTTCCACTCGCTCCCAAATCTAGCCAAGCACATGAAGGGAACAATAGAGGAGGAAAAATAAAGAAAGGATCACTTAAACTGGACAATGATTGAAGAGGAAAGTGGCTGGCCACACTGGGAACATAATGATAACCTAACTTTATTAAAATAAATCGAGGGCTAAAGGTCAATACTAATTGACGAAATTAACAGAAACTGTAGCAAGAAAAACGCGGCCTTACCTTCATCTCTTTTTTTTTTATCAAGTATTACCCTCGGTGGTGATGTTTTTTGATGAATTTCTTCCATCTTGATCCGGTAAGTGCCATGTCTTGATTAATCTTCTTAGTTTGCATAACTTTGTCAGTTTCCCCTTGTCAAATTTGTTTGGAATTTTCTGCCCGAACCCGGCCCGATTGAATTTTTTAACTTCATTGCCCGCCTGAACCCTTCTAAGTGTCCACCCGGGCCCGCCCAAATTGTTAAAGCTGCCTGAATTGTCCGGCCCAAATATTAAATTTTCCCTTTAGACCCGAAATTATGCGATCATAAACATAGGTCAAATTTGTTGAAATTTTTTTGCCCGAACCCGGTCCGGTCCCAATTTTTTATTAAATTTCCCGCCTGAACCCTTCTAAGTGTCCGCTCGGCCATGCCCGAATCATTAGAACCGCCTCAACTGCCATTACGATTAATAGGTCACAAAATTGTAATAGATTAATTGCTAATGCATTTAGGTTAATAAAAAATTATTTCAATTTGTAATACTTAATTTTTTATAAAAAAACTATATTTAATCAAAAAATTACTTTATTGCTATAGAATATAATGGAGAAAATTTTTATCTGAAGCAAAAAAAGAACGGTATAGGGTTTCATTCTAAGCATAACATATTGTAATATTCCATCATTCTATGGATATAAATATGTGATAAATATATTATAGGATTATTCACATACGCTAAGGATCAACCATGCTTGGGTAAATGATTGCCAAATTTTAAATTTTTTGCAAAAATATATTACATTTATTACACTTAGAAATTTTTTAAATATCAAATATATTCCATACATATTTATCCTCAGTTAATACCTTAAATGTTAATCATGAATACTCAATAATTTAATAAAATCTAACGGTCAATAAAAAGTCGAGATCTCGCCGAAAAAATTTCGTCTCGTCTCCTCTTGGTTTTTCTAAACGAGACGAGACCGAGATTTTTCTCGGTTTTTCCGCATCACTAATTGGCAAAAAAGAATTACCAAATTATGCACAGAGGATATTAATTTTACCAAATGAGGATATACAAGTCTAAGACCCGATTGTGGAAGAAGAGGGCGAAGAAACCGTTAGAAATAGAAGAAATTAAAAGAAGTTGATCGAAATGTAGAGAGTTCATCGTAGAATGATTTTCTGAATATACCAGGAGTGATTCAAACACCGCCGAAAAGAAAAAGCAGATTGGGCCGGGCACCGCTTAGATTAATTGAGGAAATGTAATATCTGTCAACGAAAGGGAGAAAAATGTACTAACAATATAGTCATGTATTGTAACGCATATATACATACATACTAGTGTTGGAGCGCGTCATTTAAGACCAGCACTATAAAATAAGTAAACTGACTTAGTACCATCACCGTTATAAGGGTCCATCATGAGATGCGCTTCCCTAGTGTAAGGTCTCTATTTTTTCTAATTCCCTCTTCCATGGTCCTAAACTTTAGATAAAATTTCAATGGGGCGAGCCTCTTGTTTTTATAGAACCGCCACATGTGCCACATTTTCTGGTTGCATTAAACTATCACATTTATGAAACAAATAAAGCATGAAGAGATAGGGGGTACTTTGTACTACTTACTTTTTTTAACATAAAATAGCAACACTATGGATAAAAAATGTTTATTTTATTTTATAATTATATATTGCCTAACCTATGGCTTAAATACCTCGCTACGAGTTGTAATGTAAGCATTATTATAACTAGCATACAGTTCGGTCGTTAGTTTTACAATGATAGTTTTATAAAATTATTTAAATTTTGAGTTAAAATTGGGATACTGGAGCACGTGGGATAAATTCCAATTTTTAATCATTTAAAAAATTAAATAAAAATTGAAGTGTACGTTTAAGCCGTGAAATATAAGTTAAAAAATATTAGACAACACATTTTTATAAAAAAATAGGGGCTGGCAGGCACTTTAAGGAGATAGGAAAATTAAAAATATAGAGCTTATTGGTTATTTCAAAATAATATGTATTCGTTTAATTAATAACACTTACAATTATTTTATCGGAAAAGAAACAAGTATAATTTGGCGTTAAAAATGTAAGAGTCCCCAATCGGGCTCGAGAGGATTCCTGCATCTTGGGTTAAAAATAATCGAGCTTTTCAAATTATATTTTAAATAGTTTTTTTTAACTGTAACGGAATTAATTTTAATGTTGAATTGAATAATATGATGATTCCATCGTTGCAAAATAATTTAATTTTTAACAAATCATTTATCGAAATTTATAGCAATAACATTATTGTATGCTACGAGATAATTTAGATACTGAATTCATAATTTGTTTAAAAATTACATGGGCTTAATAACTTAATTTTTTTGGACGGGCATTACAAAAATACCAAGCTTAGATTGAGCTCAGCCCATTAAAAAACAATAGATTTCTAAATCGCCTAAACAGATGTTATTAATAACAAATTTAGAATATTAAATATTAATCTACACCTATCACAGGTATTAAATGATGTCAAGTTGAAAAGGGGAAACAACTGAAAAAGAATTTTATAGAGAAAGTTCATGTTAGTTTTAAAATGGGTATTTTCATCAAATAAATTTGTTTTTTTAAATAGACGGTTCAACAAGAAAAATTAACTGGCAAACTGTTTGCAGATCCTGGTAGAGTTTTTCACGATAAACACAAATATGTTTTTTCTCTCTATACGTCAAGTTTTTTAAATATTCGCTGGTCGCCAAAAACAGCGATTTTAACGTTTTTCAAACGTGAATCTTGAAAATTAATTGGTAAAAATTTTATTTATCCTCTCCCCTCTATCTACGAATTAAATCTATAAAATAAAATTTTTACCAATTAATATGCAAGTTATGGCGGTTTGTCATACCTCATAGCAACCCCGCCTCTATTAAACTTTTGGTCAGCCTTTATACTAGCCTCTTACCCATACCAAAAAATTGGACAAATTCAAAAAAAAGTCACAAAAAATTATAAATCAAGTGATGCAATAAAAGGTTGGTTTTGGGCCTTCAAACGGTTACTAATTTAAGACAAGTAAGGCACAAAAAACATGGTTGGTCATTGGCCGGGGACCCGTCAGCATTTATTTTTAGCCAAATAATTTATTTTTTGATGGGAAATTATATTTGCAACAGACGCTCTAAAAGGTTTGAAAGCTGCGAGCCAAAAATAAAAAAAGGATTTTAGCATCGACCGGGATCAGATGAATTAAGTTAAAAAGTCATTGTTTTTTGGGAAAAAAATATAAAGGTAGAAGCGTAGGTCGATTTCCGGCTGGGGTCAGACAAATTGGGACGAGTTATGAGATTCACAACCGTAAGCAGTATAAATAAATTTAAAAAAATTAGCCTTAACCCAGGGTCGGAAAAATCAGATGTAAGCATCATAGGTCATCATCCGTTTTTAGGCAATATAGCCAATTTCGCAAGTATCCGTCATAAAGCAGTTGCAAAAAAATGATAATGGTAATTAGACGCAGCACAAAAGTAATAATAGAATTTAAGCTCGGCGAGGTAAGAAAAATTAAAGCCAATTAGGGGTCAATAGGTAGTCAGTATGCGTGAGCAAAATGCCTTATCCAGTAGCATAAATTATCATTATAATCAACACAAAGTGGACGGGGCGTGACGTAACTGTATATTTTTCACCTAAAGCGAGCCCATAAATTTCATAACAATTAAAAACAAATAAATCATCAAATCAAAGCTTAATTCAATAGGAATATATAAATGTTTAACTAGAACACTAAATAAATCTACGTACTTGATTTTCAACATTTTTTGAAACGTCATACCAAGTGATTAGTTCTTGCTTCGTATACGAGATCAGTTCATTCAAGTAAAGCTGAACACTGAAAACGCAAGTCGTATTATATCCCATAACTTGAGGATATAGATCACAAAAACATAAAAATATATATATTAAATATCTATAATTGTTATATTCACGAGAATATAAATTTTATTTATGCAAATTTATTATTTATTTGATTAATGCTTGTATTGTTAAAGTAGCTATTCTAGCTGGAACTTGAAACTTTAAAAAAAACTTAATTGGTTACTTTTTAAAATGAGAAACTATACACTAAAACTAATACTTATTTGGCTGAAATAGACCATCTGATCTGTAGGTCAAGACATCTAAAAATCGTCAAAAACTTTCATGTAATTTTGGACCCTCTCATTGATGACGCTGAACATTGTGCAATAGCCGCTGAACTAGTGCTTAAAGCAGCTACCCTACGGGTTCCTTCGACACGGAAATCCCCTAAAATAAGGCCCCAAGGTATGTCCCAAACCACTGAATTTAGGGACCGCCTACACCTAAAAATCTAAAACAACAACCTTTCCGACCTGTCGATAAACGATCACAGCATGAAAATATCAGAAAATTCCCTTGAAGGACCAGAGTCGAATTAGAACAAAGACATGGTTTTCAGAAAAAACACTTGGGCTCCTCAAGACAAAATCTAACATCTACTTTGATAGAAATGAGTTTCCTTTCAAAAACGCATGCTTATGTAGGGAAATTATGGTTACCTTGGAACACCCTTCTTACTCGATTTGAATACACACTATTCATACTCCACCGTATTCTATTCACAATCATTATAATTTGAATAACCCCCAACTAACGTAGGAGTTATGCATATTACCCTCGATAGTATGATATATAAACTAATGCGCGGTATCGAATAGTATCTATTATTATATTATATCTTTTGGTATTAATAAAGTTCCTTTAGTTAGCTAAAACTAGTGTAGAAAACCTACAATTGGTGACCCCGACGTGATGGGGGGAGCCGAAGGTATTTAATTCCTCCCCCCCCAAAAGATTTATAACCCCAACTCATTTTTGTTTTTATCCCCCCCCCCCCCCATAACAGTACCTTTGATTATTTTTGGGCACTAGGTTCTAAAACCATCACCAAATACGAGACTGACAAAGAGATCGAAAGACAAAACAATCAATCCTTCAACTATCAAACAATCCCTCTCCCAATATGTGGAACGAACCTAACTACAATCCCAAGGTAAATGTGTCCCAATATGTGGAACGAACCTTACTACAATCCCCAAGGTAAATGTGTCCCAATTTGTGGAACGAACCTAACTACAATCCCAAGGTAAAGGTGTCCCAATATGTGGAACGAACCTAACTAGCTGGGGCGATTACGATGACAATCTAAACGCCTTACTACACTAAACAATGTCTTTTGCAACGTCTGCCGAAATTGAAATTGTCCACTACTCAACACGGCCATCACAAACAACACAACACAAACCTTCACGGCCTTTAAGAGCAAGGACTACAAGTTCGGCGAAACAATGAAAATTAGTGTTTTTGGATTGCTATGCAATTTTTTAAGAAGGGGGTATCTGTAGGGAAATTATGGTTACCTTGGAACACCTTTTTACTCGATTTGAATACACACTATTCATACGCCACCGTATTCTATTCACAATCATTATAATTTGAATAGCCCCCCCCCCAACTAACGTACGAATTATGCATATTAACCTCGATAGTATGATATATAAACTAATGCGTGCCATCGAATAAGAGCTATTATTAATTGCTATGCAATTTATGGGCTCGTTTTTTGTTGTCCGTCCGTCCGTTGTCCGTTGTCCGTCTACCCTCCCTATCTATTTGCATTGGGTATATTAGGTTATCGATTTTTTAAATTAATGCATGAGAAAGAGGTGCCCCACCCCTCATCTCTATCTCCCTCGCTGTGTTATTTTTTAAATTAATGCATAAGAGGTGCCCCACCCCTCATCTCTATGTCCCTCGCTTTCGGGCGGGGTCGGGTTTTAATTGCTACGTTAAATTAATGCATAAGTATTAATTGCTATGCAATTTATGGGCTCGTTTTTTGTTGTCCGTTGTCCGTTGTCCGTTGTCCGTCCGTTGTCCGTCTACCCTCCCTATCTATTTGCATTGGGTATATTAGGTTATCGATTTTTTAAATTAATGCATGAGAAAGAGGTGCCCCACCCCTCATCTCTATCTCCCTCGCTGTGTTATTTATTAAATTAATGCATAAGTGGTGCCCCACCCCTCATCTCTATCTCCCTCGCTTTCGGGGTCGGGTTTTAATTGCTACGTTAAATTAATGCATAAGTATATCCATTCGTTTTTGAATTGGGTAACATTGATATTAATTGCTATAATTACCCTATGCCCTCCACTACAAGGGCCTATGCCTCTACTGATATGGGTCCCTGTGTCCCTACAAAAGCCTATGCCTCTATTAATGTGGGTTCGAACCCCGGCGAACGTTCTGAATTGCTAGTTCGCTTCCCGGAGAGGGCAAATTTTTTTTTTATTTTTTAAATTAAATTAATATATTTTTCCTGTTACTACCATTGATAATATGACTTTTTGGCCGTCCGCTTGTTCTATTATTGTTTCATTTTATTAATTTTATATAATAAACATAAATAAAAGTTGTTTACTTTTAATTGCTATGCAATTTAACTAGTTTTGGGGTTAGAATCCCGGAGTTTTTTTTGACTCTTATGATTGTTCTTGTTACTATCATTGATAATAAGACTTTTTGGCCGTCCGCTGGCTGCTGACCAATGAAAAAAATGACCATTGGCCAAAATGTGAATCCGAGTTTATTTTTTCGTTTTTTTTTGACTATTATGATTGTTCCTGTTACTACCATTGATAATAAGACTTTTTGGCCATCCGTTGGGTGCTGACCAATGAAAAAAATGACCATTGGCCTAAATGTGAATCCAATTTTTTTTTCTTCGTTTTTTTTTGACTATTATGATTGTTCCTGTTACTACCATTGCTATTATGACTTTTTGGTCGCCCGTTGGCTGCTGACCAATGGAATAAAATGACCATTGGCCAAAATGTGCTTCAAAAAATTTTTTTTCGTTTTTTTTTTTTGACTATTTGGAATTTATATCCACTTTTATCGTGTCCTGGCTGCTGACCAATGGAAAAAAATGACCATTGGCCAAAATGTGAATCGAAATTTTTTTTTTTCGTTTTTTTTTGACTATTATGATTGTTCCTGTTCCTACCATTGCTATCATTACTTTTAGGCCGTCCGCTGGCTGCTGACCAATGAAAAAAATGACCATTTGCCAAAATGTGAATCCGAGTTTATTTTTTCGTTTTTTTTTGACTATTATGATTGTTCCTGTTACTACCATTGCTATTATGACTTTTTGGCCGTCCGCTGGCTGCTGCCCAATGGAATAAAATGACCATTGGCCAAAATGTGATTCGAAAACTTTTTTTTCGTTTTTTTTTGACTATTATGAATTTATATCCACTTTTACCGTGTCCTGGCTGCTGACCAATGGAAAAAATGACCATTGGCCAAAATGTGAAACGAAAATTTTTTTTTCGTTTTTTTTACTCTTATGAATTTATATCCACTTTTACCGTGTGCTGGCTGCTGACCAATGGAAAAAAATGACCATTGGCCAAAGTGAGCATCAAAATTTTTTTTCCCCCGTTTTTTTGGTTATCATTGACTTATAGAGTATCTGTTGGTACTGACCAATAGAGAAAAAATGACCATTGGCCAAATTTTTGATTTTTTCAATTAAAAATTGTTCAAATTCAACAAAAAATTTCTCCCAACAATTCTGCAAATTCTTAACATTGTGATGTTTTATAATATAATGTTTGTTAGACCCATAATCACTAAAGGCCATAAAAACTAATGTAATACGCAACTAGATGCAAACACTAAATCTAACCCTAACCCTTGCCTATATTACATTTTGCCTATATTACATTTTGCCTATAAATGGAAAATTTGTATAAATAATTAATTAATAATTAGGCATTGAATACCCCCCTATAGGCATTCTCGCCCCTTCCTACCTTTCTCGCCCATAAAGTGCATAGCAAATATGATACATTTATACGAAGTATAGATGAGTCGTCCCCCCTTCCCTTCCCCCCTTCCCTTCTCCCCTCCCCCTTCCCACGAGGGCCGAAGGCCCGAGTTTATCTATTCGTTTTTGAATTGGGTAACATTGATATTAATTGCTATAATTACCCTATGCCCTCCACTACAAGGGCCTATGCCTCTACTGTTGTTCTTGTTAATACCATTGATAATATGACTTTTTGACCGTCCGCAAACTACTGACCATTGAAAAAAATGACCATTGGCCAAAATGTGAATCCGAGTTTATTTTTTCGTTTTTTTTTTGACTATTATGATTGTTCTTGTTACTATCATTGATAATAAGACTTTTTGGCCGTCCGCTGGCTCCTGACCGATGGAAAAAATGACCATTGGCCAAAATGTGAATCGAAATTATTTTTTTCGTTTTTTTTTGACTATTATGATTGTTCCTGTTCCTACCATTGCTATTATGACTTTTTGGCCGTCCGCTGGCTGCTGACCAATGGAATAAAATGACCATTGGCCAAAATGTGATTCGAAAATTTTTTTTTCGTTTTTTTTGACTATTATGAATTTATATCCACTTTTACCGTGTGCTGGCTGCTGACCAATGGAAAAAAATGTCCATTGGCCAAAATGTGATTCGAAAATTTTTTTTTCGTTTTTTTTACTCTTATGAATATATATCCGCTTTTACCGTGGGCTGGCTGCTGACCAATGGAAAAAAATGACCTTTGCCCAAAGTGAGCATCAAAATTTTTTTTTCCGTTTTTTTGGCTATCATTGACTTATAGAGTATCTGTTGGTACTGACCAATGGAGAAAAAATGACCATTGGCCAAATTTTTGATTTTTTTAATTAAAAATTGTTCAAATTCAACAAAAAATTTCTTCCAACAATTCTGCAAATTCTTAACATTGTGATGTTTTATAATATAATGTTTGTTAGACCCATAATCACTAAAGGCCATAAAAACTAATGTAATGCGCAACTAGATGCAAACACTAAATCTATATTACATTTTGCCTATATTACTTTTTGCCTATAAATGAAAAATTTGTATAAATAATTAATTAATCATTAGGCATTTAATACCCCCCTATAGGCATTCTCGCCCCTTCCCACCTTTCTTGCCCATAAATTGCATAGCAAATATGATACATTTATACGAAGTATAGATGAGTCGTCCCCCCTTCCCTTCCCCCCTTCCCTTCTCCCCTCCCCCTTTATTACTTTTGGTATTAATAAAGTTTCTTTAGTTAGCTAAAAGTAGGCTAAAAAACCTACAAGTGGTGATCCCGACGTGATGGGGGGAGCCGAAAGTATTTAATTCCTCCCCCCCCCCCAAATATTTATAACCCCAACTCTACATTTTTGTTTTTACCCCCCCCCCCCCCCCCCATAACAGTACCTTTTAGTTAGCTAAAAGTAGGCTAGAAAACCTACACTTATCCGCTCTTAGCAAGCGTATTAAATCCAGCATTAGACAAGATAAAATTGCGTTTATTAACGCTAAAACCACAGAGGCCGAAGCGGCAGCACGCTCTAATAACAATCGCCAGCTTTTTACCATTCTAGACAGCCTTAACTATAACACAATCTCCAAACGAGCCTACAACAGCATAAACACAGTTGGCGGCTCCAACGACTCATTGGCCCAAACTAAAGCTTGGGAAGACCATTTTCGATCAATTTTGTCGCCCCAGCTCTTATTTCCTGTAGTGGATATATACAGAGGATTTATCGTTAACTTCAAAGGCCCACCACCCCTCCACATCGATACGGAGCCCCCCTCTTTATCCGAAATTGACAGAGCTATCAAGTCACTCAAATCCCACAAAGCGGCCGACCCGTCAGGTCTAACCTCAGAAGCATTCAAAGCTGACTCCCATATTTCTAGGTCTCTTTTGCACCACTTGTTTCGGAAAGTTTGGACGAAAGAGGTTATACCGAACTCCTGGACAATAGGTCACTTGATCAAACTTTTCAAAAAAGGAGATCCATCCAATCCCAACAACTACCGGGGCGTGACTATCATTAACCTTGAATCAAAAATATTCATCAAGGTTATATACAATCGAATTTACAGCGAGGTGGATGAAATAATTAAAAACAATCAAACAGGGTTTAGGAAGTGCCGTACGACGAAAGAGCACATAATAACATTAAGGAATATAATGGATATCTCACGGACAGGCGGTGCCCCCTGATTCTCATCGCTAAAGCTTTTGACTCGCTGTGCCATCTATACATTTGGGAAGCGCTATGCCTATAAGGCTTGCCTAAGAAAATAACTCTCATGATCTTTCTACTCTACGAAAACATGAAACTAGTTATCTCCTAACTCCACCATAAATCGGAGCCCATACCAGTAACATCGGGTGTCAGGCACGGTTGCCCTCTGTCCCCTCTCCTCTTTATAATTGCGATGGATCTAATAATGAAGAGATCCACACTTCCGACCGATGGTATAAAAACTAAACGGCACTACTCTATCATCCCTGCTGTTCGCAGACAACATATGTCTAGTGGCTTCTTCTATTTCCAAAGCACAACTTATGTTAGACAGGTTCAGCATCCAAGCCAAGCAAGCAGGACTGTTTATAAACCCCGACGCTCAATGATTCGTATAAACGATTCTTCGAACTCTACTCTGGTAATCAAAACAACGTAATAAATGCATCTCAAAAAGTCCGTTATTTGGGAGTGGACCTTACTCCAGATACCTACGCCGAAGCGGATGTCGAATCGAAGCTCCGTCGGACCATGGTTAAATTCTACTCATGCTCGGCGATTTCGCGCTCACGTTAACTGACGCTCTATACGCGTCTGAGGATTTTCAAAGTCACTATCCTACCAATTCTCCTATACGGTTGCGAATCTTGGTCACTGAAGGCTCCCAGCTTAAAGAAACTGCAAGTCAGTCTCAATAAAATGCTACGTATCGTTTGCCGGATATTTTATCCTACGAGAATAACCAACAAGGATCTATGGGTGCCCTGCAAAATCGCTCCAATTAAAAACATTCTACTCGCGAGATGAGGTTTTCTGGCTCATCAAGTACGAAGGAAGGGAACCAACTACTGCCTATCTTCCCTGTTCTGGGGTCCACCCCAGCTAAAAGGTCGCAAATGCAATGGCAGTTGGCTCTACAAGGTGTTTCGCGATGTCCAAACACTAGGCCTGATTGGAATTTATTACTGACCATCATGCAAGACAAAAAACTTTGGAAAGACTTCTCAAAGAACCATTTATTGCGGCTCTCTCATTAAGGATCTTCACACGCATTATTCATTTACGACATTATTAAAAGGCTTTACATTACTCTCAAGTCAATAGGTATTACATATTTACATGTCATAAATACATTGCATATTAACCATTTTGTTACAGCATACTTACACACGTTATCACTAACGTGGCCTGATGCGCCATTTGGCGTTAAAAGGGGCTCAACCTTAGATTGCACTAACTAAGCCCTTGGGCGTCTTCGCGGCAAACATACATACATACATACTTATTTGGCTGAAGTACTACTAAAATATCCTGTCCTTTGTTGGTTTTGAAAACCAATAGATTTGTATAAAGATTTAATTTTGTACATCAAACTTATTAATTACCTTCTAAAGCAACTCGTTAAATTTGGTCCTATGCGTTAAAGATGGCTATAATATGATTTCTGAAAAATCAATTAATTAATTTTAAAAATTAATGCGTCTTGTAAAATGTTAGGAATTTATGAATAGTAAAGAATGGACAGTTTTAACTTCGCAGTCACTAATATTAAGAATTCAACAAAAGCTACGCTGATAAATTAAGTTGATTGAGGGATGGTTAAATATAGGTATATAACAAATAATATATAAATAAAATTTAAAGCTTTAAAACCTTTTAAAAATGGATGACAATTTCACAAAAAACACATTGTTCAAGATTGATAATTTTTGAGGGTCTAAATTCTCTGCCTTAACTAAATGCTGTCATTTTTAATTGCTATGCAATTTATGGGCTCGTTTTTTGGTGTCCGTCCGTTGTCCGTCCGTTACCCTCCAATGTATTTGCCCCAGCTTTCTGCCCCGGAAGTTCGAGTTCAAGCCCAGGAGGGGACAAATTTTTTTTTAAAATTAAATTAATATTTTGTTCGTGTTAATACCATTGATAATATGACTTTTTGGCCGTTCGCTGGCTTCTGACTAATGAAAAAATGACCATTGGCCAAATAAATCGAATTTTTTTGTTTCGTTTCTGAATTGGTATATTAGGTTAACATTGATAATTACCCTATGCCTTCCCCTAGAAGGGCCTATGCCTCTACTGATATGGGTCCATGTGCCCCAACAAAAGCCTATGCCTCTACTGATGTGGGTTCTAATCCCGGCGAGAGCAAATTCTAAATTGCTGGTTCAAATCCCGGAGAGGGCAAAATTTTTATTTTTTTTTAATTCCATTAATATATTGTTCTTGTTAATACCATTGATAATATGACTTTTTGATGTTCCGCTGACTACTGACCAATGAAAAAAAATGACCATTGGCCAAAGTATAAATCGAATTTTTTTTTTCGTTTTTGAATAGTTATATTAGGTTAACATTGATAATTACCCTGTGCCCTCCCCTAGAAGAGCCTATGCCTCTACTGATATGGGTCCCTGTGCCCCTACAAAAGCCTATGCCTCTACTAATGTGGGTTCGAATCCCTGAGAGGGCAAAATTTTTATTTTTTTTAAATTAAATTAATATATTGTTCTTGTTAATACCCTTGATAATACGACATTTTAACCGTGTCCTGGCTACTGACCAATGAAAAAAATCACCATTGGCCAAATTGTGATTCGAAATTTTTTTTCGTTTTTTTTTCAAATTAATATATTGTTTTTGTTAATACCATTGATAATATGGCTTTTTGGCCGTCCGCTGGCTGCTGACCAATGGAAAAAAAATCACCATTGGCCAAAGTGTGAATCGAAATTTTTTGTTTTTGTTTTTTTTGACTCGTATGTATTTATAACCCGTCTCTTGGTACTGACCACTGGAAAAAAATGACCATTGGCTAAATTGTGATTTGAAATTTTTTTTCGTTTTTTTTCGGCTCTTATGTATTTTGTTCTTGTTAATACCATTGATAAAATTTATTTATTTAATTTAGAATAATTTTGACCGTATACTGTAACATTTTTATTATACTTTTAAATATTTAATTCGAGAAAACTTCAATGACGTCATTATTGTATATGATGCTATAAATGAAACTGGCCGGGAAATGTCCAATATTTTTAAAACGAAAAGGTATTTTAGGAATCTGAAAAAGTTATTTTACCCCTGGCCGCCCTGGGGATCTACGGCTAAATTTTCGCGCGAATCGGGCGGGTAGTTTCACAGTTTAGAGATTTTATATCGGAAAATATTCATCATTTTATTATATAATAAACATATTCATTATAAATTATGGCAGCAAAAAAGTTTAGTTTTTCTCTACACATTTTATACCTAGACCTACTACGATACCCCTCTAACTCTACTATTCCTCTCCAGCTCCACAACTTCCTTTTTGTTGCCACACTTTGTGACTCCTTCGAGATTTTATATCGAAAAATATTCATATCGCCCCTTTTAAGATTCATCAGTTAAGTTACTTGTGCAACTAACTTTCCCCTTCCCACTCTATCAAATAAAATTAATAATATAAGTTATATATTTCGTGGGGGTATTCGTTTTCCCTACCCATGTGACGTAATCAATTGAGGGGTAAAGACGTAGTTTGTTTAACAAATATTGATAAAATTTACAACATAATTATCATGTTATTGATCCACATTTTATTCCTCACCGCAACTATGGGTGCAAGAGTAATAACAATTAATGTCCGTGCTTGTTAGTAGATTTATAAGTTTTAGTAAGGAATGATAGTTACTATTGTAGGGGGAGGCATATTATAAATAACTTTCTAATCAAATTAATTTATTTCGCACCAAAAATCTAATTTACTGCTGCTTACCGTCAATGCATGATTTATGGACAAAGTTGGGATTTAAATAGTGCCTTAAAAACTCATTAAAATCAACTTTAAAATTTTTGGCATGCTATGTAAACCAGTTATCTATAATAAAACGATGCATCTTTTAATTTTTGTTATTGTTTTATTTTTACAATTTAAAATTTGACCTTGAATGATCGTGATTAAATAGGATGACCAAAATATCGTTCTAACCATATAGAATTACTAATCATATACAAAAATATTTCATGTCTAATCTAAGATATAATGCATTTTTTTTTTAATTTACTAAAATGTCAAACATTTTGCCCCTCTTTAATTTATTATTGCCCCCTCTAATTCCAATGCCAGCTACGCCCATGGCTATTTTCCTTAGTCGCATAAACAGCAGACCAAAGAGTTTTTGGTCAAACCTTTTGTCTGTTTATCTTTAATCGACCAAAACCAATGGTCGACCAAACAAAACCCAGTCGTTTTTATAGCATTACTTATTTCATAAACTATAATTCCAAAATGCACGAGTGCTATGCAATTTATGGGCTCGTTTTTTGTTGTCCGTCCGTCCGTTGTCCGTCCACCAAGTTATTGGCGCCAGCTTTATGACCTGGAGGTTCGAGTTCAAGCCCAGGAGAGGACGAATTTTTTTTAAATTAAATTAATATATTGTTCTTGTTAATACTATTAACTTTTTAAATATTTGTATAAATTAATAATAACTAATAATTTTGCATTTTATACCCCCCTATAGGCATTCTCGCCTCTTCCCACCTTTCTCGCCCATAAATTGCATAGCAAATATGCTACGTTTATACGGAGTATAGATGAGTCGTCCCCCCTTCCCTTCTTCCCCTTCCCACGAGGGCCGAAGGCCTGAGTTTATATATATTATTAATTTTTAACGCTATTGGTTATTAGACATCTGGTCCCATGTTGATTTAAAAAATCACTAAATATGTAATTAGATTATCGTGCCTAATATTTAAGATTTTTTGCAGTGTTGTGAATGAACGCGTTCAAATTATAAAAAATTGATGAACGGCGTTCCTTTTTTTGGGGGTGAACTTTGAACGTAAACGTGTTCCTTTTTTATGAACGCGTCCAAATTTAACGTTCGTTTAATTTTAAAAAACCTTTTTTTATTTTTATTTATTTGAAAAATAATGTTAACCCGAATTTTGTAACAAAAAAGTCTTATATTTTTTAATCAGCTGTCTTTCCTATTACCTTTTCTGGAATACTTTTAACATACCATAACGTGCAAAAGAAAATAGGATTAAAATATATTAATTTGATATTATAAATTATATTTTAATTTATAGGTTAATATGGACAATCATATTATTATATCGTCGCCATCTTAAGATTCTGAATATTCAAAATAAGCAGATGAATTGAATATGAGAATCACCCATTTCATATAAAGGACCGAATTCAATAATTACTAAATGTAAAAAATAATAAACTTTTAATTTTATTGAAAAAAGGGTTTGAAACCCCTAGAAATGATAATGAAAGAATTTTCAATTGAAATATCATTTTTTGACGAGGAAGAAAAGGGCGGATTGGAGGATGATATCTTATCGCAATCTTTTGAAGCGAAGGACAAAACATTAAATGTTTTTCAAAATTTCCTGCTTTAAAAGATTTGTTTATTTAGTATAATACTCAAATTTCCTCATCTGCCCTGTGGAGCGGGGTTTTAGTATAGCTAATGCTGTATTAACTGCCAAGCGTTCCGGTTATCCGACAAAAATTTTGAAAAACAATTATTAGTAAAATATAAATAAAAAATCTTTATATTCGCTCTATTATATTATATTTATGTTATCGAAATAAACCTGTTATTTTTTATCATGGGTAATATATTGTAAAAAATTTAAGACATTTATTTATATTTAAAAAAAATCATCATAAAATTTTGAACGAACGTGAACGCGTTCCTTTTTTTTGAAAACGAACGTGAACGTGAACGCGTTCGATTTTTTTAAAAGTGTTTATAGCACTAATTTTTTGTGATCTTATTCAGAAGAAATACGTCTTGCTGTTAAAAGTTTTAAGACACAAAAAAGTCCAGATCCTTACTTGATTTAAACTCTCTTATAAGTATATATCAACACATGTAATTTTTCTTGATATATTGTAAGGTTTAATACCTAATTATTTGTCTGACTGTTTTAAAACGGTTAGTTTGATTGCACAAGGGGGGGGGGCAAAACATAAATTTTTAAAGATTATCAAAAAAAATTTTGTTCCCCCCCCCCCCACTTCCGCCCATGGTTTGACCCCGCTCAGCCCCCCCCCCTCCCCCAAAGCAAAAAAGCGAGCTACGCCACTGAAAATTTCTCAGCCTCTTGAACCCTGTCATCCGTAAGGAGCCCCGCCATTTAAATGTCGTTACACAGCAGTGATGTTTGCGTTAAGCCATAACTTTTGGATATGCTCTGGCAGCAGTTAATTTTCATGCATTATAATCAAAGGTGGACCCCCCTTCTTAAAAAACTAGTTTATTTAGCGGTCCGTCAAGCCTCATTTGCACTCCCGAGTCTCTCGTTGTTGTTGTTTAGCCTAAACCCCAAGCTTTTCTACACTTCGGAATGAAGGTTCATTTGCCGAGCAATTTAAATAAGAGTGAAAAAAATGGACCCTAAATGGAGGTTAGTGTGCTTGGTTAAGTCATGCTGGTACTTAAAAAAGTTAAAATAAGAGCCTTTTGTCTAACTGTAAATTTGTGACCAATGATTTACGTATGGTTTTAGCCTAAACTGTAGACAGAATTGTACTTGATCATATAGGCGAAAAGGATTTTGGCTTCATGTCTTGGTCCAACAAGCTATTAATAAATCGAAATAAATGTTGCCGGGTATGTATCTCATTAAATATTATGTCCTCAAGCCGTGCAAATTAAATGTAAACAACAGTCTTCATTAGGCAAAAATATAGTCAGATTAATTTTCCATTTAAAAGAAACAAGTTGGACAAGTTGCAAAAAATTTCAGTAAGGATTTTGATCTCGAGCCGGTGTTAGAAGAATTAGACGCACACATCAGCTGTCAATAAACATTTTGGGGTATATATATAGCCAGATTTCAAGTTATAAACCAGCAACTTGAATAATCTTAGAAAACGGTTCAGATTTACAAATCCGTCTAGGGCGGAAGAAAAATTAAGATAAACCAGGTGTCATCATTGATTTTTTATTCGGAGACAAAATTTTGTTTCCAAAATTGTAGTTTTCTTTGGTAAACCAAGTGGATAGGTTTGGACACGACGTAACATTCTTCACCGAAATTTAGCCCATGTAGCACTTAAAATAGTCTCCTTTTAATATTTGAAATTTGACGGAAAAACTTAAAAGCATTTAATAATTTTATTTAATTATTGCATATTGACTATGAGATATACTTTACCGTGATAAAATAACCAAATGGTAAATTTTGATATAATAATGTACCCCAGGAATAGAGATGTTAAAATTACTTTTCCACAATAGCTAATTAAGTTACAGTTACTTTAAAAAAATGTAACCAATTACATTTTTTTCAAAAGTAACTGAATACAGTTCCACTTACTTCACTGATGGAACTAGTTACATTAAAAGTTACTCGGGTACATTAAAAAACAATATTTTTAAATATAATTTGTTCACATATTAGAAGAAAAATCACAAGGTATATGGTGATTCGACTTCAATAAAACGTTATATTCTATATTGTCGTCTATTGTTTTTTTTTAAATAAACATGCTTTATTATAAAAAAGTATTAAATATATAATGAAATTAATAAAATGATACAAGAACAAAAATATATATAAATAAAATGTTTAAAAGGCAGTATTTACTCCCTCATCATCTTTAAGAATGGGCATTGAGTCCAGCAAGGAATAAAAATTTAATCTGATCGCAATGGCGAATGAGCTAGTGGGACATATTTAAGGAATTTTAATAATTATAATAATGTGATGAGTACTAGATTTAATGAAAATTACAATAGTAAGATGGTTTCTTATAATACCAGTAAAGGGGTATCAGTGGGTAGAGTCTCGAAAGATAGAGTCTATAATGAAACCTGTAGACTTTTTTTTATGTTTATTTAAAAAAAAGTATTAAACATAAAGTGAAATTAATAAAAAGATACAAGAACGAAAACATTTATAAAAAAATGATTAAAACACATTATCCGTTTCTTCATCTTCCTTAAGAATGGGCATTTGAATCCATCAAAGAATAAAAAATCGCAATAGCAATTGATTGTCTTAGTAAAAAACTATTCGATATTTTAGAAAGGGGGCGAGCGTTTATTGAATTCTTTCAAAAAATTTAATGCACTCTTCCCAAACGTCCCTGAGCACGACGAGACGATAGGAATAAAAATGGAGGTATCCGATAAAGCTAAGTATTTTAAGGTTTTACGATGCTCTGCCGATCCTAGGGGGTCGTGAGTATCGTTGGAGGAGGCAAACAGGTCAATACAGGTGTAGTCCCATTTTAAGAAAAGGCCTTTGTCCCATGGGATAAGTGACGAACCGACAAGACGCATCTGCCCTACGAGAGAGGGATCTGACGGTTCAAGGATGGAAGGAACTTTTGCCCGTTTGAGGGCAGCTTGAAGCAGTGTATCTATTTTTTGGTACCTACTATACCGGCTTTTGTTAAATTTACAATGCAGAGGGTGACGCGCTTCCTCATCTACAAGTGAATTACAAAGCCGGCAGGGATATGGGGATGTGAATTTACAGCCCAAGCGGAGGGCTATGTTGAAGGACAGGGTAGGGTTCTCTAAAAACATTCCCGAAAACTTACTAGAGTAAGCTTCAAGCCATTCATGACAGGGTTGGTCGAAAGCCAATGACCTAAGATTGCAATGCTGTTTGGTGTCGCATGTCGAGAGAAGGTAAGCAACGAACCGCGACACCAAACTTGCATCCAAATCTTTTTGGGCATATGATTGTGGAATGTCAACTCCTAAATTGACATTCTCATTCCATAGAGATAAGGCTTGATTGATAGAGTGAGAAAGGGACAAGGTCGTTAATAGATTGTTTAAAAGAAAGGGAGGAGGAAATAAAGGCGGCTAAGGAAATCGCAGTTGGGGAGCGAATACCTAGACCGCCGGACTTTGTGGGAAGAGTGGCTTGAAGCCAAGTATTCGTGTTAAGAGAAATATTTAAAATTAATTCAAGTGTGGATTTAAAAAAGTGTTCATAATTGTGTAAAACATCTTTAAATAAAAAGGCTTGCGTGGAGCGAAAGGAGAATAAAATTTTGCTATTATAATAATTTTTTATAATGTAAAAGGAATGATGAGAGGGCATAGATTTAAAAATGTCTAATTTGGTTTTTAAAGAAGATAGGTTTTTGTCTAAAATGTTTTTGAGACACTCAGGGCCCCCGATAAGTGCGCCTAAACATACATATTGTCTTTTTTAATTTTGGCAAAGTCAAAAAACTTTGGGTGAATATTATCCAAGTCAGAATATATTTCACTTTTAGAGGCGTTTAAACATAAGTTTAAATGGGGAAAAAGCATGTATTACATCTAGTGCTTGGATTAGGTTGTCAGGGGTGCCAACAAAAGTGGCGCCATCTAGATACCAGACATTAAGGGTGAGGTTACAATGTTTGTTAATTTCGTTAATTAGGTGATTTATAGCCAAGCAGAATAAAGGGGAATCTAGGGGGTCACCTTGTGGATCCCTTCTGCGGATTCAAGGAAGAATTCTCTAAATTTCAAAATCGAAGGACATCCGTAACTTAAAATGAAGTAGTTGGTGTATTGGGGAAATAGCTTGATAAAATCGTTAATGAAGGCTGTGCGGCGAATGTTATTGAAAGCGTTTTTAAAATCCGGTTTTATAAAGGAGTCACCCAAAGGGAGGTGTTCCAGGGCTAAGCGTGCGGCATGGGTAGCTATCTCGCACCCTCCTTTGACCCCAAAGCCTAGTTGATGCGGAATTAAAGTAGGGGTCAATATGGGTTTGATCGCCGAACAAATTAATTTAGAAATAATTCTTCGAAAGACACCGCCGATAGCGATAGGCCTGGCTGAATTGTCGGCCTTCCTTATAGCTAAAAGCTTAGCTCCAAAGACTATGGGCGTTATTTCTTTAGGTATGCTCTCATTGACTAAAAGGTTACAAAATTTGGTGAGTAAGTCTAGTAAGATGGAGTAGTTATTATTATCAATTGTTATAAGATCTTTTAAAAAAATTGGTTTTATGCCGTCGAGATCACCTGAAGAAACCATAGGAAAGGATAAGATGGCATCTCGAATGTCTGATGACTTAAAAGCAATATCTGAAGGTTGCGAGGGCGATAGGTAAGTAGACGATAGACTCTGGGCATGCCTGAGAACCATTTCTTCATATGATTTTTGTGAAGGACTCAAAAATGAATTGTCTTCTTCAAGGTATCTCATTGCACTTTTGATGTTGAATGAGTGAATTTTTCTAGAGATTATATTCGCTTTTTGTTTGGGGGTTAATATTTTGGATTCCTTTCTATCCATGTTATATGCTGGAGGGCTGTTTTGACTGTCAAAATTTAAAACTGATTGTTTAATATTATGAGAGATATTTGCTTCTTTGTCTTGAGGAATGGATAAAATGTAAAAAGAGAATTAAATAATTTCTCTCAATAAGATAAGTTCTGAGGGAGAGAAATAATATGGTTAAGTAAGTTTATTAAAAACTGTTGCATGCACGCCCGGGCTCCCCTTGGAATTCTGGATATGGCTGGTGGGAATGCTTGAGATAAAAAGGCTCTGCTCCATGTCATGTCATTTTTTTCATTTGTGGTATAGTAGGTTTGATGAGGTATTAGATTAGGAATATCTGCACCAGAAGGGCTGAAATTAATGTTATCATCTAATATTAAGGTAGATGGTGGACATATAGAGTGTTTGGGGGAGCGAGCTTTCCTGAGGAAGGGCATTTATTTTTAACAGGGCCATGTTGTAAAAAACAATTCTTTTTGTTTAATGAGATATTTCTGGAACACAAGGGGCATAGGGCTTTTAAAAGGACCATTTAATATGTATTAGAATTTTATCACAGACAAAAAAATCTATTCAGGTCTACACTGATGATTTATTGTAAGATTCTAAGTTATTGAGTATGTTGGAAAGATGGTTTGTAGTAAGGAATAATTAGTGATATCTAATAAATACCCAAAAATATCGAAATAGAGGGATTTATTGAATTAGTGCAAATTAAAGAATGTGTTCGAGGCTTCAAATTTATTTATATATTTATTCGCGCGAATTTATCTATTATTTATCATTTTTAAAATACCGAATAAGCAGGCTTCACTATTTATTTATTTAAGCGTTTGCAATGAAAATGTATATCCGCGAATATTTTACATTTTCTTATTTCAGATCTATTACACCAATAATATAATTAATTAATAATCGACGAATCATGGTGATACCATATAATGAGAAGATAAAAATAAAGGTTAACTCATCGTAATAATAATATCTATATGCGATGGTAATAAAAAGCGAAGTGGTATTAACAATCTATTTTTATCCTAGTGGTAACACTCATGACTCATCAGTCATCCTAACTACGCGTAAAGTAAATTGGATCATATGTGTGTGGGGGGGGGTGAATGATCATATATATTTTTTAAAGGGAAACACCACAGGTAATAGTAATAATCGTAGCGTATAAGTATACGTGTGTGGGGGGGGGGAATAAACAAAAACACATAAGCTAGTTTTTCCAGGGGTGAACACCACAATATCATTAGTAAAATTGCTTTAATTATGTGTGTAGATATATAAATTAGGGATAAAAGTATGTGTTGCTGAATTTGTATAGAACATTGTTTATTATAAACATGATTATTGGTTTTACTTTAATTATGGGTACAAGTAAAGAAAAAGTAATTGTAAATAAGTATTTAATAAGAATAATAGTATGCAAACTTTTGCCATACAAATTTAAGTTTCTGGAATCATCTGAACGTATAGGTGTGGGTGAATTTGCAATGAGGTGATATTTGTATGCACAAAATATAAGAAATATCCACCTTTAGATTTTTGGCTAATTATAAAAGAATGTCTTTCCAAAAGAATAGTTAGGTGTCTTTCTTGGTTATTCCACAAACTTGATTAAAAAGAATGCACGAAAAATTATATTAGACTGATCTCTCAATTTCATGGCTGTGTAAGGTTTTGTAATTGTGAATATGTAAATTGCAAGAGATATAGAAATATAAAATAGTGTCTTAAATTCTCGCATTGCTTCTGTATATGCTTCTATATTAGTCTTGGTGGGCTAAATTGTGCAGAGTTTTTCGAGTATACATAATTTTGTATTGGTTATATTGATTTCATTTGGCAGAGCAGCTGATAAAATTTAAGGTTAATATGTTTTTTGATGGGCAATTGTATAATTAGTAAAATTAAATCAAAAAATATGATTGGACCAAATTAAGTCATCTATGGGTAGAGTCTCGAAAGATAGAGTCTATAATGAAACCTGTAGATTGGATTTGTCGCTCGATTGAACAGTCCTATTGTAGCGTGGGGCTGACTAGACGTTGCCCTAATTACCAGACAACTATTTTAGCTTAATTTGACGAGTTTCTGCCCTCGATTATTTTTGGTACTAGTCCAACGACAAAAAACTCGGGTCGACGCTAGGTTTATTAATTTTATATTTGATTCGAGAGCTTGTATTTTTCTAATTTCCGTAAAACAATTTAGCCCAATAAAAATTTTCCGCACATTTATAAATGCTCATGAATTAGATGCTGCGGCAATGGCGTAGTAGAAAAATCTGACGTGGAGGTGGTGGCACATGATAAGTGTTAACACTATATATCATGACGGTTGATATTGACCTCATATTGAGTTGGGATTGGTTGAAGGTCATAAGTCCAAACGTAAAATGGTTCGGTCTTTATAAAAATGTAACCAAAATCTCTGATTGTTTTTGTTAAAAATCCGTTGACAGTAATATAATATAAATACATGAAATATAAAAGACAAAATGCGCCAAATAAAATGATTGATAAACTATTCGGATAAAGCACTATCGAGAGGATCTTCCAAAATTGGCAAAGAATCCGCGAACGATTAAAAATTGTATTTGGCTATAAGAAAACCAAGTCTATGTTTCAGTAAAAAGGATACCGAATGTTTAGACGGGGGGAACGTCTTCCTACTGTTTAAAAAAAGCTAAGGCCTGTTTGCCAAAGGTGACCCTAATGATAATTCTCCCCCAAGAAAAAACCGTAGTATTTTGCATTGAACCTTTTTATAAACAACAAATTTAAAGTCCGGACACCATGTTCTGGATTAAATAAATCCGGAGGCCTAGGTAGATGGCAATCTAATTTTATTTAAGAGCTATAAAATGGATGTCGCTGATTAGGGTGCTTATAGGGTTACAGGTATAACGGGTTAGTTAAAATTGGAGCTTGTACTAGATTTCGCCCGAGTATACGCACTCCGTTTGTCTGCGAGAGGAGGTGGACTCCGTTCTTCTCGTATGGGAGCACCAGGGAATAATTACACTGTTTAATTATAGCGAATGGGCAACGCCTCTAATGCCAATGAATAATCCCGATGGAACGTTGGGTCTATATATTGATTAACGGATAACGTTAAATCCGTAGTTGGTGGAGGTTAAGCACCCAATTCTTCGTGTGGAATAGATTTTAGCCAATTTCACTTTTTTATAAAATAAATTTAGGGTCAGCCTATCTTCAAATCAAGTTAAATGCTTGCTTGGGGTCGATGGCGATTAGCACGCCTTTGAGTTTAGCTCATTACTGTTTGGGTTGATTTTCGCGGCCGTTTTCCAGAAAGCAATGGCCTATGTTTTTCAGGATTTTACAGGATATTCCTTCAACGGGATAATGTGCTGATTCTAGACAGTACATCGCATGAGCACGATATAAATTTAGAATCAGTACTTATACGCATGTAAAGGGAATTACGTTTTACCTAGAAAAATGCATGATAGGGTTGACAGAAGTTTTTACCTTTTTAGAGTATCTTATTGCATTTGAAAATTAGCCTTGTGGGTTGTAGTAGGCCCCACCAAATAGGTATAATAGCGAAAGATATTAGATCCAAGTAAATAAGGAGGATGGAGCATCAAAAAAAGATTAATATAGATGGTAACAAACTTAGAAATATACAGGCCCCACTCGCAAAAGTTTTGTAATGGGGTCAATTTATTAAATTGCAAGTAGAGACCTGCAACAGGCCTGTTTAGGTCAGTCGGCCCGCCCGTAATAAAAATTTAAAAGTCCGGCCCGGGCCCGCCAAAATATTAAATTATAAGCCCGGACCTGGCCAGCTAATTTTATACAAAGCCCGGCCCGGGCCTTTAAAATTTTTATATTTTTATTCTTTTGGTTTAATTTTTTTTATTGATATGGCAAACAATATGTTTGTGTTAAAAATGCCAATAAAAATAGTTTAAAAAGAAAAAATTGGTAATTCCAGGTCACTCGAGTTCTTCTATCTTTTAAGAAACGACCTACATGGAAATTTTTTTTTACAAGAGGCACTTCAGGATACATAAAACCATATAACCCAAATAAACTTTTAAAACCCTTATTTAAGGTTATAATGTTTTAATAAAACTACTTAGCTTCTTTGCTTTTCCACCATTTTAAATAATTATGTTATTGATGATAAAATTAACTTGAGAAAATAAATTTTAGAATTTGTTTTTAAATTTGTTAATGATAATGAGTATAAAATTTTAGCATTTGGCCGGGGTCAGATAAAGTGGAAGTTAGCAACGGTCAACATTAATTTCAGGGAATTATTTAGCCAGTTTCGCATTCTTCGGTTATAAATTAGCAACCTAGACAAATGCCAAAATAAACTTATTAATAAAGGTAATCAGTCAGGCACAAAAACAATAATGAAATTTGAGTTTAGGCGAGGTCGAAAAAAGTAAAGCCAATCAGCGGTCAGCTAAATAAAAGTCTTTCACAGAAGCATAAGTCAACAGCCATTAAAAACCCGTTTAAGTTTCCACGGCAATTATTGAAAAATTACAAGTTGGACAGGACAGGACGGATAACCAAAAAAGAGCCCATAAATTGCATAGCAATTTAAATAAAAAATAATTTTAAATAATATTAAATTAATTTATATTGCTAGAGGGTATAAATCTGGAGGCAAATATGGGCAGCTGCACCCCTCCAAATCCAAAAATTCCTAATGAAAAAAAGCTCGTTATGTTGTGACCCGATATTGTTTGCATTCATTGTGACCTGCCAGTGGAATTGGCGGTCGATGTGTCAAGTCAGGGCATAGGTGGCGTATTTTTTCAGTTAGTTAAGGAGGTGTAGCCGCCGATTTTATAATTTTCACGTAAATTAACAGTTACCGATTATAAGACACTGGTGCTATTGTTTGCTAAATGTAACAGCAATTTATTTTTAAGCCCTGAGTTACGAAATGATTATTGTTCAAGTATAAAAGGGGCGCCATTTTGCTTACCGAATACTTATTTGCGCTTAGGGAAGGACAGTGGAGGACCTGAAGAGTAATTAAAAGAATAAAACTTTCTGGTAAAGGTGGTAATCCAAGCCTGTCCGTCAATGAAACTTAAGTAGATGGGGATAAAAACAACGAGTTGCCTGAGGTTACCAGATATTTGACGGTAAGGCAGCGCTTGAGGAGGTGGTTGTGTGTTATCGTGACGTGGTAAACGTACTCATATTGAGGATGTCACATCCTACGTTGATACAAGCGTTTCGGTCGTAAGTATTAAAATTTTGCATGCGGGACACAGTGGAACTGCCAAAATGAAAGCTATGGCGCTTAATTATGCTTGGTGGCCGAAGCCTAGACATAAGCATGTATGGATGCAAATTCGTAGCGTGTAACAATACGAATATGTCCTATTATGATAAAAAAGCGAGATGGCCGAGTGCTTGGAACGTCAGGAATTGTGTACACCTTGATTTTTTTATTTCGATTTTAAAAAGTAATTGTTGTTGGTGGACGCTACGTCAAGTTTGGAATTCAAACGAGTTCCTAGTTTATTAACAAAAGTTGTTATCGAATTTCCCTAAAGTGTTGTTAAAATGCCAAAATGCTACTACCATAACCTATGGTAAGCATACATCTCGCCCATTACCATCATCATAACCAGCACCATGCTGCTTAATAACCCGGTTGCTATCACTGGCAACCATGGTTGCTTGGTTGAGAGAGATGTAAGTAACCGGGCATTTGGCAGATAGGATTGATATAACCGTGGTATTGAGCAGGCTCGTTTTAAACTGAACATGGTTTTTAGCAAATTAAATTTTAGCTTACTATTAGAGTTGGTAGCTGCCATATAATGCTAATCAATATTTTTCAATCATATATTAATACAAAAATGGTGTTAAAAAATTAAAATGTTTTGCCCCCCCCCCTTATTTTTTATCCTCTTTCTAACCAGGGGGTAGGGAGGGTGTTTTGCCCCCCCCCCTTATTTTTTATCCTCTTTCTGAACAGAGGGGAGGGCGGGGGGGGGGGGGGGTGTTTTGCCCCCCCCCCTTATTTTTTCTCCTCTTTTTCACCAGGGGGGAGGGGGGGGGGTGTTTTGCCCCCCCCCTTATTTTTTCTCCTCTTTTTCACCAGGGGGGAGGGGGGGGGGGTGTTTTGCCCCCCCCCCCTTATTTTTTATCCTCTTTCTGACCAGAGGGGAGGGGGTCCTTATTTTTTACGCTCTTTGTCACCTCTTTCTCAGCAGGGTGGGCGGGGGGGGGGGGGTGTTTTGCCCCCTCCCCTTATTTTTTACGCTCTTTCTCACCAGGGGCCCCCCTCTTATTTTTTACGCTCTTTCTTACCAGGGGGGGGGGTCACAAATTATATTTTGTCAAGATTTTTTAACGCAATTTTATTTTTAAGAAACATATAATTTTGTCAGCTTATATTAGTGACAATTGTCATGTCCAAACAATGTTGTTTAAAATACCCATATTTAAAATAAGATGTTTATATTTAAAGATCGAAGGCTTTTATCGCGATCGCGTTGAGAATTTATGTTAAAACTGAAAATATAAAATTTTTGCAATAAAGTAGAGCTAGAGGGAGAGATCACGTGAAATGAGAGCATGGGTAGTATTTATTAAATTACTTCCAATTCCATTTCTCAGCAACAGCATGTTGCCATCATGTGCAGTGCATGGTATGAGATGAAGTAGGGGAGGGGGGAAGGAGTTTTTAGAATAGAAACAATAGGAAAAAATATAACTAGTCGTAGTCTAGCTAGCTACTAGTTTGTCTCATTCTCACTCTCATGTAATGTATGAGATAAAGGAAGGAGGGGGGATGAGTTTTTAAAAACAATAGAAAATGATTTAAGATTGCCACTTTTGAAATATCAAAATAAAGTTTTAGCCAAAGTGGTTGAAAATATTTAAAGGGATAGACAGTTGCTTCTATATGATAAAATTATTTTTTAATTATTTTAAGTCAATTATAAATAATTAATTGCAAGTTCCTGTAATTTTCTAAAACCATTATAACAAGCATTTTAGCATTTATTGAAATATAAATTTTAAAATCCCTCCCCCCTGGTGAGAAAGAGGATAAAAAATAAGGGGGGGGGGGGGCAAAACACTCCCCCTCCCCTTCCCCCTCCCCTCTGGCCAGAAAGAGGATAAAAAATAAGGGGGGGGGGCAAAACACCCTCCCTACCCCCTGGTTAGAAAGAGGATAAAAAATAAGGGGGGGGGCAAAACATTTTAATTTTTTAACACCATTTTTGTATTAATATATGATTGAAAAATATTGATTAGCATTATATGGCAGCTACCAACTCTAATAGTAAGCTAAAATTAATTTGCTAAAAACCATGTTAATAAAACAAGCCTGCTCGATACCGCGGTTTATATCAATCCAATCTGCCAAATGCCCGGTTACTTACATCTCTCTCAACCAAGCAACCATGGCAACTTTAATCTGCCATGCTAGTAACCGGGTTATTAAGCAGCATGTGCTGCTTAATAACGATGGTAATGGTAGGAGATATGTGCCTATTACCAGGTTTAGCACTATACCAGCACAACCAATTCCAGCAGATTAACAACACTCCTAAAATACATGATCGGTGCTTATGGAAATACCAGATGCGTGGTAGCTGACGCCGGTACGGCATCTACGATTACTGAATTTAGGCATTTTGTAGTAAGTAGGGTTTATTAAATGTTTTGGCGCCTCTAAATCACCCAGCATTAATAAATTAGCCGAATGAGGCGTCGCGATCGTTAAACGATGGTTAAAAAACAAGAAAGTGGAAAAGGATGTTTTTTTATATAGTAGATTGTTACACAATAATACTGCCTGTTATTCGTGTTGATTAGGATGCCACCTAAACTGATGGTTGTTTGGGTGGACGATGAGTTATTCATTAGGACTCTAGGAACAAGCGGTTTGCCGATCCGATTTGGGACATTGTATCGCTTAATTCTCTCCCCCCCCCATATCACCTCCATATTTGTTTGAGGATATTTTATACCTTAGATTCCAACCCTTTATCCGAGAAGGGACATAGTATCTCTAATCTTTCCACATTAAACTTTGGGGGATTTTACCCTGATCCTACTCATATCCAACGTGTATTGGGGACACTTGTGTCTGTAATGCAGCTGAATTACACCATCACGCATTGAAGGTGTTGTAACAACTTCCCTCATCCCCCCACTTTTCATATATTGCTTTGTTCTATTAAAGCTTTGATGTTTTTATAACCTTTATAAGAAGTCGAACCTACCTACACACTACAAGGTTTACTTAGACGATATTATAATATATGGTAGTCTCTAAATTATGGAATGATTGATGCCAAGCGATTTAAGAAATTAGCTGGATTGAAACCCAACATCGACTTATCAAAAACCTCTTTGGCAGAACCCATAGTTATTAAAGAAATACAGTGAGACAAAATTTTCCCCACTTTAAACTTATGTTTAAACGCCTCTAAAAGTGAAATATATTCTGACTTGGATAATATTCACCCAAAGTTTTTTGACTTTGCCAAAATTAAAAAAGACAATATGTATGTTTTAGGCGCACCTATCGGGGGCCTGAGTGTCTCAAAAACTTTTTAGACAAAAACCTCTCTTCTTTAAAAACCAAATTAGACATTTTTAAATCTATGCCCTCTCATCATTCCTTTTACATTATAAAAAATTATTACAACATTAGCAAAATTTTATTCTCCTTCCGCTCCACGCAAGCCTTTTTATTTAAAGATGTTTTACACAATTATGAACACCTTTTTAAATCCACACTTGAATTAATTTTAAATATTTCTTTTAACACGAATACTTGGCTTCAAGCCACTCTTCCCACAAAATCCGGCGATCAGGTATTCGCTCCTCAACTGCGATTTCCTTAGCCGCCTTTATTTCCTCCTTCCTTTCTTTTAAACAATCTATTAACGACCTTGTCCCTTTCTCACTCAACCCCTCTATCAATCAAGCCTTATCTCTATGGAATGAGAATGTCAATTAAGGGGTTGACATTCCACAATCATATGCCCAAAAAGATTTGGATGCAAGTTTGGTGTCGCGGCTCGTTGCTTACCTTCTCTCGACATGCGACACCAAACAGCATTGCAATCTTAGGTCATTGGCTTTCGACCAATCCGGTCATGAATGGCTTGAAGCTTACCCTAGTAAGTTTTTGGGAATGTTTTTAGAGAACCCTACCCTGTCCTTCAACATAGACCTCCGCTTGGGCTGTAAATTCACGTCCCCATACCCCTGCCGGCTTTGTAATTCACTTGTAAATGAGGAAGCGCGTCACCCTCTGCATTGTAAATTTAACAAAAGCCGGTATAGTAGGCACCAAAAAATAAATACACTGCTTCAAGCTGCCCTCAAACGGGCAAAAGTTCCTTCCATCCTTGAACCGTCAGATCCTTGTCTCGTAGGGCGGATGCGTCCTGACGGTTCATCACTTATCCCATGGGACAAAGGCCTTTTCTTAAAATGGGACTACACTTGTATTGACCTGTTTGCCCCCTCCAACGATACTCACGACCCCCTAGGATCGGCAGAGCATCGTAAAATCTTAAAATACTGAGCTTTATCGGAAACCTCCATTTTTATTCCTATCGTCTCGTCGTGCTCAGGGACGTTTGGGAAGAGCGCATTAAATTTTTTTAGAGAACTCAATAAACGCTCGCTTCTTCTAAAATATCGAATAATTTTTTACTAAGACAATCAATTGCCATTGCGATTGTTAAATCCAATTTTTATTCTTTGATGGATTTAATGCTCATTCTTAAAGAAACGGATAATGTGTTTTAATCATTTTTTTTATAAATGTTTTCGTTCTTGTATCTTTTTATTAATTTCACTTTATGTTTAATACTTTTTTTTAATAGAGCATGTCAATTCAAAAAAAAATTATAACATCTTAAATGGCTGTCAAATCTTATCTAAAACATTCCTGAGTCTACCTCTACTTATGGTATTACTGTGTGTCCAAGTTATTTTTCCCGCAGTATAGCATTGTCTATGTAAAAATTCTTCTATGCTTCAACTTAAAGAAAGTGAATAAACTTACAACTTTATAGAGCCCCTCTTAATTTCGTTAAAGGTGAAAACCCAATGACTATAGCTACCTTAAACCTACACATTGGCCTATACCACAGGAGGAATATAACGATAAGAATATAGCGCTAATTTACAAGAGATGTCCTAAGAGGGCTGTATTACTGTATCCAATCGAAATAGTCATATAAAATTAAATATATATTTTGTTACTCAAGAATTATAAGTAATAGTTGGATAACAAAAATTTCCAATGTTACGTTAAATTAGGCAGTACATGAATTCCGACTGTCAATAAGCATGATATTTATAAATAACTCTTATTTAATATTTTTAAGAGCCATTTTAACATTATTTCTTCAAATTAAAAGATAAAATTTTATGTGTCGTAATAAATTTGAAAAGTCCAAATAAATTTATTTTTAGTATGGAGAGTAGAGAGTTCCTCGGGTGACCCGAAATTTGACTCGATATCGAGTGGGGTCGAGTTCGGGTTGAAAATTTTGAAATGTCATTGGGTTCGGGTTAAAAATTCTAACATGCTTTCGGGTCGGGTTGGATTTAAAGTGTCGGATTTAAGGTTATGAATTTTACATTGCAAAATACACGGGACATATCTTTTAAATTAATGATATTACGTATCATATTTTTTAATTAATATTGAAATGTATAATGGAAGATCATTTATTCAGTTAATTAAATTCCTTTTGTTTTTTTAATATCTGATTGTTTTAATTTGGAGGCAAATCTAAATTCGACTCGTGAAAGTAAAAATATATCAACAAATTAATATTTTTAAATTGTATTTAAAAAGTGTGAAGTGGTAGCTCATTATAAAAATGAAAGTAAGTTTAAATTTATTAATTGATTCATTTGCAAAACTATATATTTCAAATTAAATATTACCCGATATTGTAGATGCTATCATATTTATATATCTCTATAATAAATACTTCAAAAAAACTTGACGAATAGGAAAACAACGAAAAACATATTTGTGTTCACCACAAAAAACTCTATCAGAATATGTTAACCGTTTCCCGGTTGATTACACAAGACCTTTATTTGTTGACTAGTGTTATCAAAAGATTTTTACGCAGGCTATCCTATGATTTTTTTACTGGTCATTGTTTTTTTGCCTACGTTAGGAAAAGAACCTCTTATCTATAAATTCTAAATATAAATACACTATCTTTTCCTCCACAGCGCATAATCAATCATTACATCCTCAATCATATAATCTATAGTTGGTATATCTTTCATTGATGCTTGCAAGGGATATTCAATTATTTTATACTTTATCAAAATGTACAAAAATCTACTAATTAAAAATTTTAATAAGCTCTTATAATTTTTAATAAATTAATATAGATATAGCGACAAAAATTTTAAAAATTATATGAGCGTTGTGCTCATATTAGGAAATGTATAAGAACTGCGCACGTTCAATTATAGTTGCGCTAGATGTATACTCATCCACCTATAATATTTGAATATTATTATGAATTATAATATTAAAGCGCATTGAATCTTGTAGAATTAATTTTAACGCAAGTATTAGTAATTGAAAAGTGCTAATCAGTTATTTTAACATGATACCTGGAACGCAAAAGCTTTTCTTCTCAAGGTGGAACATTGGACTACACTGACAGAGAAAATTAACGCAGGAACTATGTTTTGTGAAACTTTGACATTCATCATCTTTGGAGCATACAGATCCAGGTTTTTTTCCTTAACAATCACTTTAAAATAGTTTTATAAGCCAAACAATACCAACTAAACATCGATCATTTTCAAAGTAGTGACCAAGTCTGCATCGACATCTATTTCCATCACAAAAATCGTACTTGCACTCATAGCTTTCATTGCAATTAGCACCTAATTTCTTTTCTAATAATTATTTAATAAAAATTATAGCATTCTTTGTTATCCATTACCTAGTTATATATTGAAAGATTTAATTGTGTTTATTCAAATAACTTTTATCCTATAAGATGATTTATGTTAATCTTATAAAGTCGTTAAATTAACTTTTTAAACAGATTAACTTTAATTAAGAGAAAATTAATTATAATTATACACAATCAAATTCTACAGGGGTCGGGGGGGGGGCATTATGTTTGTACTTACAAACTTATTAACATTTATTTATTTATATTTACCCAGTTCCGCATATTGTACTACTTCCAAAGACGCAATTTGTTAAGAGCTCCTTTCAATTTGTCTGAATATGTCAACCAGGGCCGTTGTAATTTGCCAAAAATATGAAAGCAAAAACTAGGTTTCGTTCCGGCATTTTAAGATGGAATAATACTTGCCGAGCCCGCTAATATTTTGCAAAGCTCGGACCCAGCCTGGACCCTCACAAAAATCTTTTATATTTTGGTGCTTCTTATTGCAAGTTTAAGTCGGGCCTTAATATTTTTCGACAAATAGTATATAGTCTATGCCCCGTGTAACGAGTGAGAATGAGGTACGTTTCAATTTGAGACGCGTACTCTAAATCGTTGAAATCACGAAAAATACATTTTATTCTGAACACATATCTTGTGTTGCGTCGATAGATAATAATTACTTAATTTATTTGAGATAAGATTCTAGATTAAAACTATTAATTCTTTAACTTAGAAATATTTTGTCCCTAGCGCGTTATAAATGGAAATAAAGAAATTTTTATTTAAAATACTACAATATCTTAGCTTCAAAATTAAAAGAAGAAGATGCTAAAACGAGAAAGATCCTAATTCGAGCTAAATTTTAGTGTTACATATAAATAAATTTTAGTTTTTCTAAGCATTGAACATGCTTCGATTTCCTGTTTAAAGAAATTCAGTTTGTGAATATTCCTAAGGTAATACTAAGGCTAAAATTATAGAAATTCCTGCATGCGGATGGCCTATAAATTTGCCTAACTGGATGATCTATTTGTTAAAAAAATTACCTACCGGGCTTCAGGTTTTACGGTAATTAAACAGGCTCGGGCGGGGCCTAGCTATACGTAGGCCAATTGGCCAGCAATAACTCTTTTATTTTTGTATTTAGATGTATAGAATTGTGTTTTTGTAAACATTTATCTAATTTAATAATTATTTAATTTATTAAAATATTAATTTTATATTCATCATTTTTTTAAAATGCTTTTATTATGTAAAATTGATACATAAAATAAACAATAAACGGGCATAAAATAATATTATAAATAAAAATTTATTCATCACATTCGTCAATAGCCAACATGGGGGGCCATGTGTCAGATAAAGATTTGTAATTATATTTAGCTATCAAAATGCCAATTTTTTAGCGTAAAATAAAGCTGGGTGAGTATTTAGCTTTGGGGGATCTGTTTCCTATCGATTTAAAGAACGCTAATGCTTTCTTGCCAAAAGTAGCGGAACAGGAAGCTACTATTGGAATAAAAATTTTAGATTGAGCAATTAGTGTTTCGATCTCGTCTCGTCTCGGTCTCGAAAACAAAATCTCGTCTCGTCTCGGGAGCGATTATGAAAATCTCGATCTCGTCTCGTCTCGGTCTATAAAAATCTCGGTCTCGTCTCGACGAGAATTCTCGTCTCGTCTCGACTTTTAAAAAATATATATACGGAATAAAAATTTCTCCTGTTTAATTAAAAATATTAAATCAGTGTTAAAAAATCCAAATGGCAAACTTTTATATTTTTTGAAAAACTTTAATACACAAACTTCTTAAAGATTTAGCGGGACACGACTCTCATCGACAATATAAAGATATGAATCAATTCATAAAGATAACATTTTCTATGGAAATTACAGGTTCGGATATTTATTTTATATTGCACAATTATAGAAATTATAGTAAATTTGAATGCACCTGCCCACCCTGTTTATAATATTAACAGTAATGCATATGTCAAAACTATGTATTCACATAATGTCTTATTAAGGTTCAAAAATGTGGGAGGTATACTATTAGTTGAAGCACAAAAACTTTTAAAAAACTAATGATTCAAGATTTAATCTATTACTATGTCATTTAATACTTTATTGTACTTTTGAAATCGTTAGGCGGGTGCTCAAAAACCTCGAGCCACCTTAGTTCAACTTGTATAATTGTTCAAACGGATTGAACACAAATTTATAATAAACGCATCATGCAGGATGAGTAACTGCGAAATTCAAATATGCTTTAGTAATATTTACTATTCCACCAGAACTCATTCTAAGCCTAAAATTTTTATTATAAAATTATTTACATACCCTAAGGGTCAACCATACTTAGATAAATGATTGCCAAATTTTAATTTTTGCAAAGATATATAATATTACCACACTTAAAATTTTTTTAATATCAAATATATTCCATACATATTGATTTACACTTATTACCTTAAATGTAAATCATGCAAATCAAAAGACACAATAATTTACTAAAATCTAACGATCAATAAAAAGTCGAGATCTCGCCGAAAAAATCTCGTATCGTCTCGACATCAAAACTCTCGTCTCGAAGTTTTTCCGCATCACTATGAGCAATGGATCGGTATTTGTGTGTTTTACGGTCTTCCGCACAAGAAAGTGGGTTAAAATTATTATTAGTTGGCACGAAGATATCGATGCACGTAAAATCTCATGCTAAGAACTTGCCATCCTCCCAGGGGATCATAGAAGCTCCGTCGAGACGCATTCTACCTTCTAAAGAAGGATCGGATGGTTCGAGGATGGAAGGAGTGCCGGCCCTTTTTAAAGCCGATTGTATCAAAAGGTTTATCTTTTAATGACGGATAAAGCGATATTTGTTTAAATTGCAATGGGGTGATGAGCCCAGATATCTATTTCTTTATTGCAATTTTTGCAGGGATAACCGATGGTAACTTTAATACCTAGGCGGAGAGCTATTGCATACAAAATTTCTGGATTTGAAAGCAGGAGTCCTGAGTGTTTACTTGGGATACATTCAAGCCATCCGTGACCAGAGTCGGTCTTAGGTGACCTGAGATTGAAATGCTGCACAGTATCACAACTCGAAAGTAGGTAAGCGACGGAGCGCGATACTATACTGGCATCCCAAAATCGTTGTTTGGCCGACTCTGGAAGGCTGGTTCCTGCTATGACATTCTCATGCCAAGACAACATGGCCAATTCCGTTAAAAAATCATTTGTTTGAGAGGTTAAATCAAAAACAAGGTCCTTCACAGGTTTAAAGGATGAGAGAAAAGCCACAAGGGAAATAGAAAGTGGGGACCATTCCTAAGCCCCCAAATTTGGTTGGAAGGGTGGCCTGCAGCCAGCTGGTATTATCAAAAGGTAGATTCAAAATTTTTTCAAGGAGATCCTTAATTGTAGATTCATATACTCTTAAAATATCTGTATGTAAAAAAGCGGCAGCTGATCTAAAACAGTGCTGAATTTTGGAGATGTTTAAAAAGTTTTTTATCATAAAAAAAACTTGATGTATTGGTAGTAGTTTTAAAAGATTAAAATTTGAGGCCAAAAGGGTTAAATTCTTGTTTAAAAAGCCTTGTAAACAGGGAGATCCACCTATAGGCGAGCCGAGCGTTGATAAATTTTCTTTATTCACAATAGAATATGTTTTAAATATGGAATTTTGATCAAAGTTAGGGGGTTGTAAAACTTCGCATTTAGCATCATTAAGTGTTAGATTTAGGGACGTGCAAAAGTCTTTAATTATATTAATTGCTTTGGTTACTTCTGCATGGCTGCTTGCCAAAGTTGCATCCTCGAGATACCATACATGTAATGAAAGGTTACACTGGTTATTGATTTGCTTTATTAGTTTTTGTATGCCACAACAAAATAATGGGGGTCCTAATGGATCACCTTGTTAAAGGCCTTCTGCGGATTTGATTACAAAGGAGCCATATTTCAAAAGGGATGGGCATCCATAACTTATCAGAATATAGTTGGAGTATTGCGGAAAGTCTTTTAAAAAATTCTCCATAAAAACAGTTCTATTAAGTTGGTTAAAAGCATTAGTGAAGTTTAGTTTGAATAGTCAGTGGTCGGGGGGTAAATTTTGTCAACTTGTAAGTGGATTCCGAGAGTTTTGATTTTTAAAAAAAATTGATGAAAACTAAGTATTTTTTGTTAAATTAGCCTTCTCTAGAATTGCCTCTTTTTTTTACATAATGCTACTAGTAAAATTTAAGAACGGCGGGTATTCTATAACATGATTTTATATGGACACATATAAATAAATAATTATTTAAAAAATCGGTATTCAAAAAGCAACAAAATTAGTAAAATTTTGTTCGTGACGGTCCAGGGACCCATGCTTTGCGAAAAAATCGCACGCCGAGTTCGTGCCTATAATTTGATTTTAAGTGCCCGGGCCGGGTCCGGTTAGTAAATTTGTTGGGCAGGTGAACCTCTTGAGCTTAAAGGCCCGTGCGTTTCGCTGGCAACAATAGCCTTGGTTGGCAGATGTAGAAAAATGATAGGAACCCTTCGAAAATCGCGTCTTTGGAAGAGACCACAGGCGGAATTAGGCCACAAAATTTAAATTATTTAATTTTAAATGCCCTTTCTGATTACAAACTTAATATGGATATAACTATTGAATTTTTTACCAAGAACGCTTTAAAACAAACGTTTTTTGGGCACAAAATTAAACTTCTCTTGCCCTTTAAGCACCCTGCCTAAGCCAATGATTTATAAAATCTTAATAAATCTTTGTTTTATAGTGATACTTGTGAAATATTTGTAACCCCTCGCCCCCCCCCCCCCAATAAAAGAATGGACCTATAGATGAAACTTTAATCTACATGAATATATTACTATTTTTTACTAAATACTAAAAATGCCGTGGCAATATAGCCTCAAAAAAGGCATTTTTGGCGCTTTCAACCTCGAATATCTAAAAAACTGGTATTTGTAGAAAAAAACTAAAAATATATTATTTTTCAGCGCAAAATTCTCTATCAGAATTATTGGTCTTATTGGTGGATGTTTTTTTTGTAGACCTGTGCTATTAATAATAATAACCTTTATTACAACAACATTAACATCTACCTATTCTATTTTATTGAGATAGATTTTGAAAGAAATGATTAATAATTAAATTTTTTATATTTTTAAATCACGCATTTTGGACGAAAATTTATGTATGAATAGGATAAAATTAGTAGATTCTCATCTAATAAATTCATAAATTACACTAGTCAACAAATAAGGTCTTGTGTAATCAACCGGGAAACGGTTAACATATTCTGATAGAGTTTTTTGTGGTGAGCACAAATATGTTTTACGTTGTTTTCCTATACGTCAAGTTTTTTAGATATTTCGATTCAAAGTTTGACCGTTTTCGACCCTTTTCGACGCTCAATAGAGCGATATTGAATGGCTAAAAAAATCTTAAACCTCTAAGTGGTAGACCCAACTTAGAATAAAACATTGAAAAATGATTTTTTCCCCTATTGTTTTTACTTTTTCTAATATATCAAAAATGCAATCAGTCCCTATGCGAAATCGCGGCATCCTTTGAGCCTCCCTCCCTCTCTATTTAATTGGCTTATATGCTTATATAACACTATACCCTTAGTGCATGTAAGTGATTGATGAGTGTGGTGGGTGCAAGAGTAGTGGGTTAATACGAACTCCCTCTCTACTAGAGGAATAGCACGTATTACCCCACTACTTTTACATACCCCCACCCCCACATCATCCATCAATCACTTACATGCACCAAGAGTATAGTGTTATAAACCCAATTAGATAGAGAGGGAGGGAGGGAGGCTCAAAGGATGCCGCTATCATAGGGACTAATTGAATATTCGATATATTGGAAAAAGTAAAAACAATAGGGGAAAAAATCATTTTTCAATGTTTTATACTAAGTTGGTTCTACCACTTAGAGGTTTAAAAACTTTTTTTTATCTACTGAATATCGCTCTATAGAGCGTCAAAAAGGGTCAAAAACGGTCATTTTCGCAACTTTGAATCGAAATATCTAAAAAAAACTTGACGTTTAGGAAAAAAACGAAAAACATATTTGTGTTCACCACAAAAAACTCTATCAGAATATGTTGACCGTTTCCCGGTTGATTTTTCTTGTTGACTAGTGTTATTTAAGGAAACGTATTTTATCTATAAGCACAATTTAGTATAATGTGGAAAAAATTACATTTTTTAATCAATGGGATTTTTTGATCCATTTTACACATAACCAGTGGTAGATAAAAATATGACGAGAAATACGAATGAATCTAACAAAGTTATTAACTTTCATTTAACAAATTTTTCTTCCTATAGCTGTTTGTCACATTTAGTTGTCAGCTTCTTCAAGTAGTTTTTCGAGGTATTCCTGCACCTATACCAGCTTCGCCTTGGCTCGTACCTTCTCAAGTCCATATCTATTTTATATTTCCATGTCAGCCATCTCTTTCGCTTACCTTCTACTTGCACCTTCTTGATACGTTTTACCAGGTAACTTTCCTCCCGTCTCTCTAAATGACCATACCATCTCAATCAACCAACTTTCCTAGAGGCGGAACTAAATTTAGTTTATTCCTTATATCTTAATTCTTTATATGGTCCATCTTGCCTATTCTTAAAATCCATCTTAGCAATCACATCTCCGTGCCTTTATTTCCCATGTCTTCGCTCCATACAATACCATGGGTACAATATCGGTGTTATATAATAGTCCTTTCAATTTTAGTGGTATGTGTTTTTCACATATTACTCCCTGAATTTTAGCCAGCCGGCGTTTATTCTTTCCTTAATTTCGCTGTCTACACCCCCCAAATTGTACCTTAACACCAAGATTGAATTTCTTTTTACTGCTTAACCACCAGTCATCTATTAGTAATAGCAAATGTATTTTTTTGTATTCATTTCCCGACTCCAAAGATATGTATTCAGTTTTATCTCGGTTGACCCTTTCGATCCATCCACACTTTTACTTGCCCTGCTAGTTCTACATCTTTAGTTATTCAATCCATCATTGTTATGAATAGCAAAATCCTAGATGCAAACCGACATTAAGACTCAATTCCTATGATGTACCACTCGATGTCCCTACTTTTGTTTTTGAATTCCTATACATATCATTTATTAACTGTTGGGAAACTATTAAGGCTTTAACTCTCTACATTAACAATATATAAGCGTCGGGTACTCCATTAGAATTCAGCCTATCCTAGAGCAACTGTCTTAGAACTTTTTCGAAAGCTTTCTCAAGATCGATGGACACATAAGAGGGTCCATCTGTTTTTCATTGTATGATTTTATAAGTCGCCTGAGACATTTGAAGTTGACTTTTTAGGCATCTATGGAGATTATTATTCGAAGTCTAGCTTTATAACCTTTTCTCATACCTTCATTGCAAGCTCACTAGCTTAATCGCCGGATAGTTATTGCATTCTTGTACATCTCCTTTCATTTTATAGATTGGTATAACATACCCTTCCCTCCACTCATCAGGCATCATACCACTTGCAAGTATTTTGCTAATCAGCTTTGCAAGTAGATGTTCACCTATAGGCCCTAGCATGTTGAAACCTTCCATAGGTCGACCGCTCTACCCATGGTCATCTTTTTAAGCACATGGTCAACCTCTTCTTTTGTTAGTTCTAACTCTGTCTCATATTAATAGTCCTTGCTTTCAAAGTGGTCAGAAAACCCATTTTTACTATGTAATAATGCGTTGTAGTATTCTTACCAACGGTCTATGATTTAATGGCCCAGAGTTCGAGTTTGGCCTGACTTATTATTTATGATTTTTACGTTGAATACATCCTTCAAGTTCCTTGCCCTGGTATTTGCGATTATGTAACATTCTTTCCCTCGGTAGTCAACTTAGCTCAAATTCTCGTAAACATTTGTTTTAGCCTTGGCTCCACAACGTTTTGCCTCATTTTTAGCTTTCACATATGCCAATCTTGGTTCTTCATTTCTGTTGCCTGACCATAATTTGTAAAGCTTTATTTTCAAATTGACTAGGCGTTGCACGTCTTCGTTCTACCACTATGCTCCTTATCTTTTTCTGTTTGTTTATCTTCTCCTAGAACACATCTCGCTACTGATCTTACCGTGTTAGCTATTTTATTCCACATATCATTAACATTCTGCTGATCATCTATCTTCAAACGTTTATTTATTTCATAGTTATAAACATCTTTCAGGAGTGGTAGCCGAAACCATTCAATTTTCCCATCTAGTCTTCGACTTTTGTCTTTTAGCCATGGAGATGACTTAGTCCTTCACAATGAGTCTGTGCTGGGCTGCATTAGCCTCAACGGGTATAAGCTTACAATTCATGCACATTTTATAATTAATTCCTTTCTTGATATTAAAAGGAAATCGATCTGCGAAAACCGATTCCCACCTTTGTATGTTATTAGGTGGTTTTCATTCTTTTTGAAGAAAGTATATGTGATGGCCAAATCAAATGACACGGCTATTTTTAATATTGCGTCACCTTCATCGTTTCTCGATCCGTATCCATGTCTATCATGGTACCGTTCAAATCCTTCTTCTGTTTTGCCCACGTGACCTTTCATATCTGCATTGAGCATTCTGTTTGCGCAGCATAACCGACCACTATATTAGTCATTTGAAATTCTATGCAAAGTTCAACATCTGAGTCAGCCACTTTTTCTTCGTACCTCAATGACTTTATCATGCAGAAGTGAGGCTAATATGATGAAAGTTTATAGCCTTCATCTATCATCCTTGCTTTTGCGCCTTTCCATCTTGTTTCTTGTATACGTGCTATGTCGACCCGTTGCTCGCTAACGGTGTTAGCAACTTGGCATTTTGCAGTCATCTCTCCAACATTTAGCGAGCCTACTCTCAATCTTGACTTTAGCAAATTAGTTTCTTTAATTATATCCGTTTGCGGAATATGTAGTGACCCTCGTTGACTTTTCACATTGTACGGGCGCCCACCATGCGGGTCGTTTAAGCAGAACACCCTAGCGCTTTCATTGCTTTCATTATTGTAAACTTTTATATAGAGGATTTGGATCAGGGGTGATTTTTAATCTTTGAAATAAATGCCAAAGGCGAAACTAAACCTGCGAGCTCGTGCTTCAAAGACCAAACATATACCCACTAGGCCACCACGCCCCCTATTTAATAAATTATATAGTGTGATACATAGTTTTTAATAGAGTTAAAGACTATTTGCTTCTTAATTATGACCGGCAGGGCCCTATTATTTGTGAGATAGGCCCAGCAAGAATTTTATAGCCTCTTATTTTTAAGGTCATGGACTTTGAGCCGTCCCTACAGGTCTCAAGGTACTCATATAGTAAAAACGCCTGGTTTTTTCTTGGTCAACCTTTGGTTTTACTTAGGCTAACGGCCGACCTAGTCTGTTTTTTAAATATTGACTAAACCTAGAGGTTGAGTAGGAAATCTAACCAAAAAACCTCTAATCTGTAATATATAGCGTAATTTGTAATATCAGTTTTATATATACCATGTGGAATAAATATATATAGTTGTTTTCCGATTTAAGACATATGTGAATTAGTATATTGGCGCGGTCAAGAAAAAACCTATTCTGAAAATGGAGACTGTGGGAATACCTAATTTTAAACAAAGTGATAATATTTCAATATACATAATAACTATCACTAATATTTTTGAGGCTAAAAATGTGCCTAAAGCTAGATGCAAAATCATATTGGGATACATGGGTCAAAAGAATATAGAAACTTTAATAAATTTCCTATACCCTGAAGATATATCCTTGCTTAAATATGAGGACTTAATAAAATTAATGAAAAAGGTATTTCAACCAAAATGTACAATTTTCCACTCTAGATTACAATTCATGAGATTTCTTAAAAGAAATGATGAAACTATGATGGAGTATGTAACAAGATTAAAATCATCTGCAGAAAATTGTGACTTCAAATCTAATTTAGATGAACGGCTCCGTGACCAACATTTAAATGGGTATCAAAACCTATCATTGGAAATTGATGTCAGGACAAGATGGCCTGAAGCTTTAAAGAAACAGGGTGATGTGGTAACATTTAATGATAATACAATCTAGCTGAATCAATGGAGACAGCTAATAAAGAAGTTAACACATCACAAGATTTAAACAAAATTCAAAATTATAAAAAACCAAATCCAATGTACTCAAATCAAAAGAATAGGCAATTAATAAAACAATTTGCTACATAAAAGGACGAACATCAACAATCATTCTTAAGAAATTGCTATAGATGTGGTAAGTCACATGCAATGAAGCAATGTCCAGCATTTTTAAAAGAATGTTCCATATTTCATCATAGAGGACACTTTGCAAAAATGTGCAAAACCTCAAACAAAGTAAACCAGATTATGAATACAATTGGAAAAATTTATGACTTAAATAATGTAACTCACCTTAAACCATACATCCCTGTAAGGATAAATCAGAAAATTTTCAAAATGTTATATGATACTGGCTCATCACACCATGCCCCAAGATAAAAGCTTTTGGAAATAATCCAGTTCCTATATATGGAGAAACACAAGTCTATGTAAATTTAAACAATAAAACTTTAAAATTAACAGCTATTGTAACAACTGTAGAAGAAGACCCCATATTTGGTTTAAATTGGATGCAAGCAGTTAACCTAAAACTTCCTCATCAAGTTAAGATTTATGCTAAAGAAAAACCTCAAAACATAGAAGAGGAATTGGTTTAAAAGTATACCAGTATACCAATGTGTTCAGTGATGACACTAGCTGTATTAAAGATTATGAGGTAAATCTTTTTGTAATGGAAGAAGCCAAAGCCATAGCATTTCCTGCACGAAGAGTCATTTTCCTTTAAGGAATAAAGTTGAAGAGGAAATTAAAAGATTAGACGAAGATATAATTGAACATGTTGATCCTGCAGCAACACCAATAACATGGGCAACTCCAATAGTAAATGTATTAAAATCAAATAATTCCATTAGAATCTGCGGCGATTTTCGAGTTACTATTAATCCCTTCCTAACTTCAAACAACCATCTACTTCTGACATTTGACGATTTAATTCTGAAGATCACAGGAGGGCAGAAATATACAGTAATTTACTTACGTGATGCCTATCTTCAGATGAAGGTCGAAGAAAAGTCGCGACATTATCTCACTATCGCAACACATTTAGGTTATTATCGATATAAACGTCTTCCATTTGGACTTTCGATAGCACCAAATTTATTCCAACGTTATATGGAGGAATTATTAGATGGGATTCTCCATACCGGCGTACTTCTAGACGATATCATAGTTACAAGGGTAAATGAAAATGACCACCTGCAAAATCTGAACGAAGTACTAAAGAGGGTATAGGACGCTGGTCTAAAAGCAAAGAAGGAAGAGGTTAAATTTTTCCAAAATTCAGTTAAATACTTGGGGCATGTGATCGATGCAACAGGGATCCACCCGACACAAGAGCGAGTGGAAGCCATTGTTAATTTCAAAGAACCACAAAACAAAAAATAACTACGCTCCTTTTTAGGACTAGTTAATTATCAGGAAAGGTTCATCGCCATGTTACACAAAAAATGCGCACCCTTGCATGCATTGACGGGCTCATCAATAGGTTGGAAATGGACGACTAAAGAGCAGAAGATTTTTAACGATGTTAAACTGATGCTTTCAACGTCCAATACATTGGTACCGTATTCAACCTCATTGCCGTTATACCTAGCGGTAGATGCTTCTGAAACTGGTGTAGGTGCTGTACTATCACACTTATATGCAGACGGGTCCGAAAGAGCTATTGCCTACGCATCCAGGACGTTAAGCGAGTCCGAAAAACGATACTCTACAATTGATCGGGAAGCGCGAGCCATTGTGTTCGGTGTTCAAAAATTCGATCAATACGTACGTATTAGAAAATTTGTATTGATGACGGATCACAAACCTCTAGAAAGATTATTCGAAAATCATCGTGATTTACCGAAAGTAATCAATAATAGATTAATTCGGTGGGCTTTATTTTTAAATAGATATCAATACGACATAAAATACCCACCAGGAAAGAACAATCAATGCGCTGATGCATTGTCGAGGCTGCCAGATCCAAAATACCTTGAGACGGATCAGATCAATCACGTAGGACTACTTATGTTAGATGAATTAAAGTTAGATTATTAAATGTTAAAAACATCAATTAAACAAGATCCTTTTTGCCGTGAATTAATTTTAGCGATCAACCGAGAATGGCGGTTGGATTTAAAAAAATGCCGTTTTGACATGAAAACGTACTACAATCGAAGGGAGGAACTGTCATTTGAAGATGGATTATTATTGCGTGGCAATCGGTTAATAATACCGAGGAACTTACAAAAGTTGGTTTTAAAAATATTACACCAAGGACACCCCGGTATTACAGGAATGCTTAATTTAGCCCGATATTATGTTTGGTGGCCCGGAATGGACAAGACAAGAGTATTGATTTGTTTGTAAAGGAATGTGACGGTTGTCAAGAAGGCCGGCAAGCCGAACAAGAAGTTCCCTTATATTCTTGGTCCGTACCTGACCGTCCTTGGGATCGAGTCCACATAGATATTGCCGGACCTGTCGAAGGAAATTTTTGGTTGGTTTTAATTGATGCATTATCGAAATGGGTGGAGGTAGCCACACTATCGTCGATTAAAGGACCACCAATTGTGAGGCAATTACGAAATTGGTTTTGCAGGTTCGGTATTGTCGGTGAAGAATTCACAAAATTTTGTGACAACAACAACATCAAGCACGTAACATCAACTCCATACCACCCCAAAACAAATGGATTAGCTGAGAGAATGATTCGAACGCTAAAATCAAGATACTGGGCAGCAAGAAAATCAGGGGGAGAGAAAGAATTATGCCCTCAACAAATAATTATGACATACAGGAATACACCTCAGGCAACCACGGGTAAAGCTCCGGCGGAATTGTTGTTGGGAAGAAGAGTAAGGACAGCGTTGGACCTTATTCAACCAGATCCGAAAGAAAAGTGGAAGGAGAGATTAGCTAAAAAAACTGCCATGACCGAAAAGCGTGTTATAGGGAATTTAATGTTGGAGATCCAGTATGGATTCGGAATGAAATTAAAGCGGGCTGGTACAAAAGATTTATCATACAACGTAAAGGCCCATATTCATATAATGTTCGCACTGATAAAGGAATTAAAAGGAAACACGCGGATCAATTAAAATTTAGGATGCAATCCCAGTTTGTCGAAACTAACGATACTAGTCTAGAAACGAATATTGAAAGTTGCAAGTCCGAATACTAGTCTGGAAACGAATGTTGAAAAAGTTGCAAGTCCGATTACGTTAAGACGATCGACTAGAACGTCAAAACCACCTGTACGGTTCTACGAGAAATTTCACATTTAAAATAGGGAGAAATGTAATATATAGCGTAATTTGTAATATCAGTTTTATATATACCATGTGGATTAAATATATATAGTTGTTTTCCGATTTAAGACATATGTGAATTAGTAGAGTTGTTAAATTGCTAACTTGCTTCAAACTCCAAACGCGAGCACACACACTGAGTTGCTTAATATGCGCGTTAGCACAATATGTGCTCGCTGTTCGGTGTACTAGGCAGAACAGTAGCATATAAAAATGCTCGAGGGCCAAGCAGAAACTCGAGCAGATGGTACCTGGAGTTGAACCAAGTTAGCAATTTAACAATTCTATAATTAGTTTATAATCTGTTGACTCAAACGAAACACCAATCAAACCTAATTGTTTTTATAACACTCCTAGGTAGGTACAACTAGCATTTGTTCGTAGGCATAAGCTTTAAAAAATCTTAATTTGCTTTTTAATAAAAACAAATAAATATCGGTGTGTTCTCCCCTTATCCCCGAAGCAATATAAATAGTTGTTTACTTGGAACACAGAACTCATCTATGCGGTAGGTGTTAGAGTTACATGCGCATAATTTTCTTTTAATATCGCACACTGTAAAATTTCTTGATGCACAATCGCTATTTGATTCACAGGTAGAATTGAATATATCTAAAAGGCATAATACATGCAAAAATATTTTGGGATAATAGGGAGTATTAAATTATGTTCAAAACAGGATAAATTAAACTTATGCTACTAATCAAATGCGATTCTATAACTAAATAACATATTGTGGATTTTCTTATATAATATTGCAGAAAAAACCTATAAAAATTTAAAACTAGCTCTTATTTAATCAACTTAGATTGCATGTATTTTATTTGTTATATTTTATTAATTGCATTGTTAAATGTTAATTGCACACTTTAAAAAAATTATATATTTTTTTTAATAACTTTACATTTTCAGTTAAACAAATGTAACAACTTATAACCCATCTAGGCCTATTGGTTGATACCTTAGGCAAAATACACCCTGCTGAGAATATAAATTTGGATCCTTGGAGGCCCTTTGGTGTGATTAAATAGTATTTACATTAGAGTTAAAGATGTTCCTTATTTTCCATGTAGACGTTTATAAATACTATTGTCGTATTGGATACAATCCAAAGACTGGAATTTTATTACCTCTTAAACCTCCCTATTAGAAGAAAACGCTACAAGTATGAGGGCACAGGACGTATAGGGAATTGGACCTTGGAAGTATTTATTGGAACAGAAAGAGGCTCTTCTTATAAGGGATTAGTCCTTGGGAATATCGAAGAAACTTGGGGCCATAAATTAGAATTACAGAAGGTTTGGAACGAAAAGGGGTTATAGAAGCCAGAAAACCTTGAAGATGACAGATCTAGAACGTTAAGGGAGGCCAAGCCAGGTTAACGGGGCCAAGAAATGGAAGGTATAAAAGGCCAATGGGAAGAACACACACTCACTCTCGCACACTTACTTACTCACTTTTTCCCAAAGGGTGGTTACGCAATAAAAACATTATAAAATCCCCAAACCCCCATTTTTTTCCTGTTTCCTACATTTCGCGATAGTTCATATTTATATCCGTGGTGTTTGAATTAATAAAGGAATATATAAATTCGATTAAAAGTCTAAATTCTTTATTCAACCCCAGTTACAAAACAGAAAAGTGGTGCCCCGTAAACGATCGTACTCACAACCTTAAGATTATTGCTACTCTTCTGAGACTTATTGCTACCCTTCTCAACGAAAGTGGGAAAGTTTTCTACAAATTGTAAACGATTAAATTTGAATAAAAAAAGAGGAAATTCAATCTCCGCAGGCTTTTCAATTAGCACCCCGAAGTGAAAGAACCCCCACAAATCTATATCCCAAAGTTAACAAAAGTGGTATCAAGAGCAAACAACCGTTCTATTGTAGCAACAAAAACAACAAATTTTCCGCACTTCCAAACAGATGAATCGTAAAGTAAGTTCATAATTTAGAATTTTATGCTATTATATTCTATAATATTTTTCATAATATTGGGTCTCTCTTTGTTAATTAATTTTAAGAAACACATTTTAAAATGTTTAATAATAGTAATTCTAAAATATATATAAATCATATGTTTGCTGAGTTATTTGGATATATTGATTATTTAGTTATATTATTGGGCGGTATTTTTATTGGTTATTTTTTGCGTAAATTAGGACGTAATGATAAATGTTATAATTGTGGAAAAAGAAATCATATAGCACGAAATTGCTATTTTGGCATTAAACCATTAAATAATCCACCATTAAATACTTCAAACCAAAGTAAAAATAATTATATCACCCCCAGGTGTGTTAACTGTGGTAATATAGGACATTACTCTGAATTTTGTAAAAATATAGTGTTGTTCCCCAAATATAAAAATTAGGTAACTTAATCAGTAACGTATATCATTATAGAAATATTTATAATTAATGTATAATTTTGATCGCTTTAAAATTCTTAAAAATAAATGTATGAGTATGGCATTAATATTACTTTACCCCAATATATATCGCCCCCCATCCCATTATTATCCATTTTCCCCAACTTCATAGAAGTTATTAACGTTATTGTTCAATTACCGAAAATATATTAATATGAATATATAATATAAATTTTCTCCAGTTACTCGTGGTGAACTTTGATTTGTTTAAAAAAAAATATATACGTAAGTGTGTGAATAATTTAAAGTAAAGAAGGGTGGAAGAAAAATATAAATATAATTAGATCTGAAATAAAGAAGGGTGAAAGGGAAAATTAACATAAACTATAATTGAAAAAGGAAAACTGGGAGATGTAAAATGTTGAATAAAATATTTGGGATTTTGAAATTATGGATATTAATTGCAGTAAATATAGCGCGGTTTGGTACTTTAAGATTTAGGAAACGGAAGGAGCTAAAACGGAATAAATATAATCTTTCTATTAATACCTTTAATATGCAAAATAATCGCATATTTAATAAAAATACTCAAGGGTATTTTTCGTATATGTTGGTTGAATATCAGCAAATGATTTGTCAAAAGACGAAAAATCTCGGGAATATGTCAGGTGACATCGAGACCCGAGTAATCGTGGTTAAATCATTTGAAACTCCAGGTACTCAACCTAGATATATGTTTAAATCCTACTCACGGAAGTGGGATAAATTAAAGTTTTGGAATAAAATTTATTGGTTAGGACATACCAATATGGGTATTTTGGATAAATTTGCTTATAACCGTTTATATCTTAAAACAATTATGCAGCCTATTTTTGAAGTACCAAAGAGCCGAACCCAGTGTAATAATTTAAGGGATAAAGAAAAAATTAACGTAAGGGAATTAAATAAATTTAATAGTAAAAATAACAACTATTTAAATACCTGGAAGGGTCTTAATCAAATTGATAAGATCAATACGAGTAATTTTTATAAATATATGAGCCGAAGGTTTATATTTTTAATGTATAACTATTGGTATATTGGTGGGAAATTGAACAAAGTAACAATAACAGGTTTTAAAATTATAACTTCCCGGGGTAAATATAGTAACATTTATTTCATCATAATTCAAATTAAAGGAATCTTGAATATCTATAATGTAAACCAATCGCGCGATTATAAATGTTTGATAGACTTGATAAATAGCCAACCAATAAAAATTAATTTAATGCCAACTTATACTATAAACATGTTAGAAACCGCTAATAATCAAATCCCCCGTTTAAAAGTCATTTGTAATAATGTTCCTTTAAATTTCATTTTTGATACTGGTTCATCAATTACCGTAATAAATAAAGATGATTGGTTTAAAATTGGTAATGATGGATTATTTAAAGAATTAAGAATAGAGGTAAGAGTTTTTAATAATATAAGCATACAATTGTTAGGACATTGCGAGGCGCGAATAACTATAAATAAGATTAGTAAAAATTTAAAATTATATGTATCGGAGGCAGGGACAAATAACATTTTTGGGTGGGATTGGATAAAGAGTTTTGAGGTAGAGTGGCTTAAAGTAATTAAAGGTAAACCAGGGGAATATAATAATTTAATAAAAGTAGAAGTGCAGTCTAGCGGGAGGCTAATAGAGAAAGGGCGAGATGTTTGGGAAAAATTTCCATCTATATTTACAATTGGGTTGGGTTGTTTGAAGAATTTCGAAGCCAACATGAGATTTAAAGCAGGGGTTAAACCTAAATTTTGTCCAGCTAGGAGGGTACCTTATGAGTGGAGGGCAGAAATTGAGGGAGAATTAAAAAAATGGGTAGATGAAAAGATTACTAAGCCGGTAGTATTTAGTTATTAAGTAACCCCTTTGGTCCCAGTTAGGAAGTCGGATGGAAAATTAAGGCTTTGTGCCGATTTCCGAATAACATTAAATCCATGTATTGAATTGATACGAATTCCGTTACCGCGTTTAGAAGAAATATTAGTAAAGTTAAGTGGATGCAAGATTTTTTCAAAAATTGACTTTACAACGGCCTATCTACAGTTAAAAGTATCAGACGAGATGAGTCAAAGTTTAACAATCAATACACATTTGGGCCTTTACACCTTCCTTCGTTTACCATTTGGCCTTAGCATATCCGCACCTATTTTCCAAATGGCAATGAACGCCTTATTTTAAGGGTTAGACGGAGTTTTTTACTACATAGATGACCTATTAATCGCGGGACTTAGTCAGACAGAGCATGACGAGAGATTAACAAAAGTTTTGGAAATAATTAAAAACAACGGGCTAAAGGTATCAAAAGAAAAATGCATCTTCAATGTGAAAAAAGTGTCATACTTGGGACACGTTATTGAAGATGGAACAGTTTGTCCACTCGAAAGCAAAATAGCGGCCCTCAAAAACATTCGAGCCCCAAAGACTAAAAAGGAATTACAATCTTTCCTAGGATTAGTAAACTAATACCACAAGTATATACCGCGATTTGCAGCCCGCGCCGGGATATTATATGATCTTATAAAGGGCAACACCGTTTTCCAATGGAGCCAAGAGGCCGAAACAAGATTTCAAGAACTCAAAGAATGCGTAGTGAATGCCCCCGTACTAAAATGTTTCAGCCCCGACAAGGAAATACGTATAGTAGAAGATGCGTCCTAAGAGGCGGTTGGAAGTGCTTTGCTACAGTTAGTAGAAGGCATAGAATTACCGGTAATATATTTCTCCCGTAAGTTTCGAGATCCGTAATCAAGGTACTCAGTCATCGAGAAAGAAGCGCTTGCAGTAATATATGGACTCGTAAAATGCCGAGAATACATAGTCGGGAAACACTTTACGTTATATACGGATCATAAACCATTAGTTTCATTATTTCGGAAGGACAATCATGATCTAATGTTATCGTCCCAATTACAAAGATGGTTAGTAGTGGTAGGAGCCTTCGATATGGACATAGCATATCGCAAAGTAAAGAACAATTATTTAGCGGACACTTTATCACGCATGCATACCGAAGAACAAATCGCAGATTGCGCTAACAAGGATATCGACAGATCGATAGAAGAAATCTATAATCAAGATGACACCCCTTGTATATTACATATTTCGGAAGGGGGACCGGTATCATGGAAGGATGTAAGGGAGTTATCCGAAAAAGATGTTGAGATTAAAAAACTAAAAGAATGTATCAAAGGAAAAGCGGAATGGCCACTAGCATTATTAGCATACAAAAGGATCAATAAACAATTAAGTCTAGTGGACGAATGTGTTGTGAAAGGTTTGCGACTAACAATACCGAAGGACCTCAGAAATCAAGTATTAGAAGAGCTTCATCGGGGACATCAGGGAATCGTAAAAATGAAACGGTGGGCGAGGGAATACGCTTGGTGGCCCCACATAGCCAACGATATTGAAAACATTTGTCGTAGTTGTGATGCGTGCAATAGAATAGCGGCAATGCCACCCAAAGTAAGAAAAAGTCAGTAAGCGAAGGCACAACAGCCGTGGGATAGAACCCATATAGATTTTTTCGAATGTATGGGAAAGGTTTATTTCATTGTAGTAGACGCTTACACCAAATGGGTAGAATACGCGAAGGTAAGTGGTAGCTCCACAAGAATTGTTATCCGTATATTAAAGGAGTTATTAGCCAGGTATGGGCTACCCAAAATAATAGTGTCGGACGGAGGACCGGGGTTTACTAGTAAGAACTTTAAAGAGTTTTGTGGAAGTCAAGGTATTGAACATATTATTACCGTGCCCTATCATCCAAGTTCAAATGGACAAGCCGAAAGAATGGTGGGTATTGTGAAAGGTTGGATCCGTAAAGGAAAACAAGACCAAGGTGAGCCATGGGAGATGCAAATGATGTACAATAACGCAAAGGGTTTGGATGGAAAATCCCCATCAATAAAATTTATCGGACGACAGGGAAGAATACCATTAGACGAATTAAAAAGAAGGGACAAGAGTACCCCAATAGTAAACATAGGTAAGTTCAAATTAGGGGATAAAGTATGGGTCAAAATGTATTAGGGCCAATTTAAGTGGTTAAAGGGTTTAGTAGTAGCAATTGAGGGTAATTGGAGATTTCGGGTGGCACTGGAGGAGGGATCAGAGGTGTGGAGGCATACTGATCAGTTAAGGTTTCGATAGGGGATGGGAACCGTGTATATTTTTTAAATAGTATATTTTGTAAATATTTATATTATAGATCTATTGCACAACATGTCTGAAATATAACCATGAGAAGGAGCAATGCAGATACTATGATGTGGTAAATGTACAAGGAATCGTGTGTTATTTATGTAACGTGCGGGGAGCACATAATTTGAAAACGTGTCCGTGGAGGACACCGGAAAAAAAATCTCGCGACAGGGGATAAAAAGAAGATGGAAGAGAGACAGGGTGGCAGAAGAAAGGAAGAGGAGGAAGTTTAAAGAAGTATCTACGCAAACTGATGTCTCACCTGAAGAAGTGGTAGAAAAACTAAGAAAATGGGGGCTCATAGCAACCGACGTCCAAGAGAAAAAATGGACAAACGGGAAGGTGGAAAACTTAATGCAACAACTAAGAACATGGACGTTAGACACTCACCCGCAAGAATGGGAAGGGTGGCGGCAAAATTAGGCGACGGGAAGCCGCTGATAAATGTATACATGGTGTGGTTGTTGTTAATTATATTATATGCTCCGTAGTAGTGTACAATATATAATATGGTATTAATAAAAGTGTATAATAAAGGGGGATTGTACATCTTAGTTTAAAGGTTGATATAATATGGCTCTCGATCTTGAGTAAGGGATCGAGTAGCATTGTTACATTTCTTAGATGCAAAGACTGATGGGCCTGCGACCGAAGTCACCCCGTGCCCAATAACCACCTGCAGTCAGCCAATAACCACCCACAACCAACAAACAACAACCTAATATAAATCAACAACAACCGGCCATCAATGGGCAACCACCTGTAACTACCTGACAACCACCTAATCCGCCCACCTGTTCAAAAAAAAGGGAGGTGTCGTATTGAATACAATCCAAAGACTGGAATTTTATTACCTCTTAAACCTCCCAGAACTATTAGAAGAAAACGCTACAAGTATGAGGGCACAGGACGTATAGGGAATTGGACCTTGGAAGTATTTATTGGAACAGAAAGAGGCTCTTCTTATAAGGGATTAGTCCTTGGGAATATCGAAGAAACTTGGGGCCATAAATTAGAATTACAGAAGGTTTGGAACGAAAAGGGGTTATAGAAGCCAGAAAACCTTGAAGATGACAGATCTAGAACGTTAAGGGAGGCCAAGCCAGGTTAACGGGGCCAAGAAATGGAAGGTATAAAAGGCCAATGGGAAGAACACACACTCACTCTCGCACACTTACTTACTCACTTTTTCCCAAAGGGTGGTTACGCAATAAAAACATTATAAAATCCCCAAACCCACATTTTTCCCCTGTTTCCTACATTTCGCGGAAGTTCATATTTATATCCGTGGTGTTTGAATTAATAAATTAATATATAAATTCGATTAAAAGTCTAAATTCTTTATTCAACCCCAGTTACAAAACAGAAAAACTATCAAACTTGCAAAATGGGATTTTGTATATTAATTTATTTACAATATTTATATAACATGCATATAGCTTTTTACACTTATTATATATTTAATCTATCAGAATTGATAATATATTGTATATAATTAGCTACATTTTATTAGCATCCTTAATTTTAAAGGTGTTTAATAAATCATACAAGAGGGTCATAGATTATTAGAATACGGTATAAATACTTAAACCTTAAGCTATTTTTGCTCATTGCTTGTGAATTATTCGGGGGGGGGGGGGGGGGGGAGAGTTGTCTTTATATAACCCTCCAATGTACTTATGGGGTCTAAGAAATCCCACAAGTTATAATTTAACACCACATAAAGAGTTTTAGATTTAGAGATTTGGTTTTTTTAGAGTTTCTATAATTATGCAAGAGCTACATTTCCTGAAAATTTCATAGGATTTGCCTCAATACTTTTGGAGATATAAGCGTTTGGGGTCCTATAAACCCAATAAGGACAATTAAGAAAGTTTTTTTTATTTTTTATAAAATTTTTGTTTATTTTTTATTTAAAAATAGTAATTTAAGCATGTGTATAACATTTGGATCAATATCGCTAGTTATATTTGTTTATAGAAAACAAGATTTTCATGCAATAGGTGTCAAAATCCTGTCTGTGTTGATCACACTATAATATTTTGCGAAAATTGCAGCGAAAAATTAGAAAAAAATGACCATTTTTTAGAGTCTTCTATTTTTTTACTGTATAATGGCGAAGTATATCCGGTGTAATGTGCGACAAGAAAATGCCAATATGACTGAAGAGCAAAGCCTACAAATCCATCTTAAGGCCGATGTTACTCTATGTAAGTGAAACATGGGCATTAAACACCATGGAAAGAAAGTTATTACAAGCCACCGAGATGAGAATGATACGATGGAGCTTGGGGTATACTAAGCTCGACCATATGACGAATGACTTTTTCATGATAGAAGTTGGTATTCAACCTATGGCGGACATGATTAACGATAATTGGCTAGTATGGTATGGGCATATACTAAGAAGGGAAACGAGTGAAGTAAATCGAAAAGTACTGGACATGGAGGTATCGGGCAAGAGAGGATGACGACCCCGGGTCACGTGGAAAGAACAAGGCGATAAAGTTAGGAAAGCAAAATAGATTAGTCAAGACATGGTACTCCCCCTGTCAAGATGGAAGAAACTTATCAAAACAAACCCCTCGACAGTGGGACCAAATAACTGATAAAAAGAAGATTAACACTTCGTAGGTCGGGTGGGGTCATTATGATCAAGCCGTTTAAAAATGCACTACAAAATAAATGAGTGAATATTACAATTTCATTTTTTCAGTAGCTTAACAAAAGTTACCTTAGAATATCTTTTCAAAAATTTGGCTAGTTTTTATCCAATAGTTTTTAAGATAGAGAGTGCCTTAGATACCCGGGGTCTTCCACGACCCCACCTTGCATAAAATGGAAAAAAAATTCAACATTTTTTTTGAAATATATTATTAAAACCCATTATTGTAAACCCATTTTTGAAGAAATGTTTTGTATACATTTCTTTTTATTTAAAATATTCAAATTTTAAACTCTGATTACCTGATAATTTTTCCTCGTGGTATTTCAAAGTGCTTATTTGTGTGATTTTTCCCACATTTTTTGATTTTTTATAATTTCTAATCTTAAGAAGTGCAGTATTTTTTATAGTTCTTCGTCTGAAGATGGTATATAATAACAGTTATAACATTTTATCAAGTAATTCTTGATGATTCTGATGATTATATCTACATGAGTAGTCATGACTCTGAGAGCGAGTTAATAGGAGACTAAGATAAAGAAGAGTTAATTGATATGCCTAACAAAAATAGTTACTTTTATAAGAAATATCTTAGAAGCTTTTATTATATTATATATTTCAAAGGGAAAGACAATACTAAGTGGCACAAAAAATTGTCCTAATAAAAATGTTAGAACAAGGAACATAATTTTGTATTGCATTTAACTGCAGTAAAGTTATATAAATGGGCAGCCAAAACTCCTCTTGGTTGTTTTAAAATACTTATTGCAGATGAAATAGTTAAGAGTATAGTGAAATTTAGCAAATTTGTGACTATAAAATGTACATGTAACTATTTTTATGGCCTTATAAAATTTCTGTAAATTTTTTCATTTAAATATTGACCTTATTCTTAATTTTTATATTTTATTGTGTATCTATATAAATAAATTTATAAAATAATATTTAGATTCTGTTGTAGTTGGATAAAGTCTTTCCCCACACACACACCCCCCATCTTTCTCTCCTCGTTTTATTATATTTACACGCGTACTGCGCAGGCAGGGCTGTCACGCTTGAAGGAACTTATTGGAGATTTAATCTCTTTGTTTGTATTAGAATCAGATATTATAATAATACGCATATAATTCGCGTTTTTATTCGCGCGGATTAGATATATTTCGTCGTTTCTTCGCGCGGAGATAATGGGACACTTCTTATACTTATGAACATTAATGAAATTAAATTCGAATAAATACATTGGTTTCTAATTAAATATCCTTAATAGAAATTAACGTAAGATCAAATGAGTATAATTAAAAAAATGATAGAAAAAGTAGCGCAATAATACCTTTAATAATAATAATACTTTGTAATTCTTGTGTTTTTAATTAATTATCTTTCTTACATTACTGTAGAAAGAATTAAATAAAAAAGGACTGAGCAACAAATTACTATTATTTACGTTACTATTATTTATTTAAGAATACTCATTTGATCTTACCTTAATTTCCATTAAAGATATTTAATTAGAACCCCATGTATTTATTCGAGTTTAATTTCATTAATGTTCATAAGTATAAGAAGTGTTCCAATATCTCCGCGCGAAGAAACGACGAAATATATCTAATCCGCGCGAAGAAATACGCGAATGATAGGCGTATTATTATAATATCTGAAAAGAGATTAAATCTCCAATAAGTTCTTTCAAGCGTGACTGCCCTGCCAGCGCATTAGGCGTATAAATATAATAAAACGAGCAGAGAGAGATGGGGGGGGGTGTGTTTGTGTGTGTGGGGAAGGACTTTATCCAACTACAACAGATTCCTAACAATATGAGTTGATACCAATAGTAACTTTTTTGCCGTAAAAAATAAAAGGCCAAAACTGCCTAAGTTTGAACATCTCTATTTTCTTTGTTTTTTGGTTATTTTTTACCAAATTTTCCACATTTATAGTTTCAATCTTCTTTTATATAAGCTTATTGATTAAGCTATAAAATATATTTTTTTGGTATGAGCCACAATGGTCATTAGGAAAAAAATTTTGGGGTGCTATAATTATATGTATAAAATTTAAACCACTTGATCAAATAGCCAAATTAATATATTAATGAACGTATAAAAGTTGATATATTAGTCTTGCAAATTATGACAAGTTTATATTCAAAAACATCTAAGTTATAGCTATTTAAAGTTTTGGACCCTAAATATTAACCGTTTTAGCATTTCTGACTCAACCTACGAAGAGTTTAATATAACCTTAATGATTGTTAGGAATAATATTACGTTTATTGAGATCCTCTCAAAAAAATATCCTGTAAATAATGATTGTTCGATGTATAGGATCACATAATAAATCTTGCAGCAAAACAAGTTCTAGAGAATGTAAATCACAATTTAATCAAACTATGAACGTTAATAAAAATTGCATGGCAGCAAAAGAATATTTTAAGATTAAAGGTTTTGTCAAGAGTTTGAGCGACATATTATTTATATGACATGATAGTCAGATGGAATAGGCTTTTTTAATGAGACAAGAGATATACCTTCTGGTAATGAATAAGAAGAAATCGGTGAAGTTAAAAGATACTTTTTCTCTTTTACCAAGCAACCAATCTAGTATGTGGGGAGATATATCCCACAATGAACTTGGTTTTACCTCTTTATTAACATTTAATTGAAAAGTTAGCAGGAATAGATAGATGATCATGGTGTGAAAATGGCTAAGCAAAAAATCCAAATAAATGGCGCATGATGAAAAGATAGCGAGACTAAGTGTCGTTGATCCCATGCTTAAAATTCAATATTTTGCATGTTAGTCATCCGAAAATAATATATTTTCGAAACTGCCCTAGGGAGTCTGGCTGTAGATTTGATAATAACTAATGATTTGACAAGTCTAGATCAACTATTCAAGTCAGACAGGAATGCGAAACGGCCTTTAGAAACGTTTTTATCTGAACCTCGTGTACAATGGTGGAGTTCGCATGAACGGCGTTTTCCAGCCATCTAAAAATTGGCGAAGAATATTCTGTCAATTCTTAATGTGAAAGAATATATTCTACTGGGACCAATTTATTGACTAAACATAAACAATCCTTTAAGGAAGAAAATATTTAAAAAATTATTTGCCTCACAAACTGGCTGAAAAACACTTCCTAATTATTTTACAAATATCTTTTCGTTCGCCTATTATATTTTCATATTCAATGCAATATTTTATTTTTTGTCATAATATTTTTAAATAAATTTTTTGAAAGGTATTTGTAGAGTCTTATAAAAAACTTAAAACATGTCCGAATCAAATTCGAATCTTCATTTTATTTTTCGACCAATACGTTTGAATTCTTTGAATCGAATATTAAAAATATTCAATTCGAATTCGAAATTCACAGGCGTAGAAATAAAATCAATTTTTCGAATTCTTTTTTATTCGAATCGGATTTTTGAATCTCAGCAAGAGATATTCTTCGAAGGTCACACATAAGGATTTGTTCTATTCATAATTTCGAATCCCATGTCGAATCAAATTTTTAATCCAAATGAGTAGAATTCTACCGTAGGTTTTTTCAATTTATTTAACGCGTTTAAAATTAAGATAATTTTCAACGTCTTGATAGTGGTTTTAAATTTATTTGAGTATTATTTTAAAGACTTTTAAATTTGCCTTAAAGTTGAACGTCACCTATAGGTTACACTCAGCAGAGCTTGTTTACTAGCCTTATGTTTTCGATGATTTTATTTTAAAACTATGATTTTTTAAACAAATTGTCTCTTCTTTTAAAAGTTAATAGTATATAGGGGTGGGGCTAGAAATCAAAAAGAAGATAACTTTTGTGCCCTTCAGCAATAATAATAAGTCTTATTAAAACCATATTTTGATTTCCTTTGATATTTTGTTATGAAATATGGCAGAAACTTTATATTTATAGATTATATTAGGCTTAAGCCACCCAAGAAATAATTTTATTTTACATTATTTAATAATTATTATCTTTATTTGTTTATAACTTATTAAAAATAAAAAAAATTCCTTGTCAATATACCCGTTTTTTGGATTTTAATTGATTTGTACAAACCGACTCACTATACGCCATATAATTTTATGTAGGTAGCTTTATTATATTTTTTAAAATTACATAGTTTCGTCGTTCATTAAATATAAGCATATCTATTATAAATTAATAATATAAAATTTATCGCGGGTAATTTCGCTAGAGACCTGCCTGTACGATTGAGCCTCGTGCAGTTCTCTAAGCATAATTACCCTCAAAAGAAAACAATGAGCCCAGGGACTGTGTTAAAAAAGTTATAAACGGAGGTGTGTTTCTATAATATTTATATTAATTAATGGTTATTTAACGTATGTTAAATCAATAATGAAAATTAAATTATTTTTTTTCGTTACTCATTCATTCATCAATACCTTAATGCGCATTTCAAGGTGTAAAGTGTTAATTAGAGAGTAAATATAGACGTGGTCCGCTCCAATCAGCCCCTTTAAACATCCTTAAAATTTAGATTAGGCAAATTTTATATTTAATTAAGTATAATTTTTTACACGATTATTACTAACATTTGGAAATACGTTATTTTGCTCCCCCAAAAAATAGAATCTATATTAAAAGATAAATAAAAGGTTCTGTAATTCCACGGTCGGGATTATTTATTATTTTAAAGGGCTCGGGCCCTACCCAGGGTTTATATATTTTTTGACGGCCGGACTAATTGACTTTAAGAGGCCCGTTTAGGTCGCCAATTTTTGCATGCTTGTGTGTAAGTCGAAGGTAATGTAAGAGAGATCTAAAATTTGGGAACATTATATTCTTAAAAGGATTCGAGTGTAAGTAAATTATAAATATACAAAGGATTACCTGATTATTAAGTTTAGTAAATGGCTATAAAGCCATTTACCTCTGCCCACTCGTGTAAAAATTTAAGTCCGGCCAGCAAAGAGAAATATACGCGCCACTCAACTGGTAATGATTTAGTTAGATTTTTATAGAAATACTAAACCTCTTAAGCTTAGTTTCAATCGTTATAAAAATTCAAGGGGCCAAAAATACACCTTAAAACCCTTTGTTTATTTTTTATTTTGCATTAAATTTCGATTTAAGATGCTAAACAAGGCAACCATTTTTGAATTCAACGATTAACGAGTTTCAAATTTATATTTAAAATCTTATTTTTATATGTTATTTGTCTCCCAAAAATGGTGCAATGTTTTAACCTTATCGTATCCCATAGCATGCCTAAAAATTTGTTTAAAGCGGTAGCTATATCTAGATCAATCAGACAACTCTAAAATGCTCCAAATAAACATATTTCAAGGTTTGAGGGTTTCGGGGTTATTTTGTAGTTAAATAACAATTTTGATAAATGAATCCATGGCAAACAATTAAAAAAGAGCAAATTTTTTATATTCAGATGTGGTGTGCGGCCACTAAAGCCGGTTATCTTGTTACTTACCAAAGCCAACGCCTGTGTTTTCGCTCGTAAAGCAATATTAGGTAGGATTAGGTGGGGGGGGGGGGGGGGGCTCATATTTAATTTACTTAAAAGATTCCCTTAGTGCCACTTATAATTCATATTTTGATTATATCTTTACAAGCCCCAAATTAATAAATTGTTGTTTAGAAGTGAATATTAAAGCTAATGGTACAGTGCGCTTAAATCTTCCACATGCCCCTTAATCCATATAACATCTATGAAAAATAAATATGATTTACTTCGAAAAAAATATTAACATAATGGCAGTACGTCAAATTGTCATTGTGTTACGCCTCGTCTTACATGTATTAAAATCACGCTTCTTTAAGGAAAAGAATTTAAGTTTAATGCCCAAGGATATAAAATGAATTTATAGACGACGTAGATCTCTATGATTAAATGTTGATTTTAGAAGAATATTTTTCGGGGTAGAAAATGATACTTCCCATAAGTTGGATAAATGTCGCTTATAAAATCCCTGTCAGCTCTATTGTCCTGTCAAGAAAATCATTAAACTCTGTATTTTTTTAAAATCAAGTTATTCAAAATTATTTTTAAGGATACGGTCGACTCACTAAATAAACTTCTAATCCTACATTTACCATTGTACCTGTGGGGGTTAATATCTTTAATTATATTTTGTCCTGAATAGGCTTACTTTTTAGACACTTAACACTATCATCCACATACCCATAGGGACAAACGCATTTTTGATCCGAGCAGACGTTAGTTTGGCAGTGGGTATTTTTTTGGCAATTTTCATTTAGCTTTTTTTCTAATAATTAGTCATCAATATTTTGTAAATAATAATCTGAAACAGTATCAATTTTTTAAATAGCGTTTGAACAATTTGTTCGCTAATAGGTTCTCAAAATGTTCATAATTACTTTTTTTGCACCAATAACCATCTTCGTACTCTAACGCTTTATTACATCGGCATCTATTGTTTATACACCATGCGTTTCCTGAACAACCGTCGTCCACTTCACATTCATGACCTAGGGATTTCCCTTAATAATGCAAAATAAGCACTTATGAAAGATTCAACATTATGTTCCTAAAAATTGAAAACCAAAAGTGTTAAGTAGCACGCTACTCACTTCTAGGTAAAACTAGATATAATTTGAGCGCTATAATTTTAAGCTTGCGGTTTAAATACTAGGCTACTTTTTCAGATGCGTCAACAGCTGTACAAATTATACGTTAAACTTTTACGCGAGCTTTATTTGAAATATAAATTGATATAATGTTATAATCAGAACTCTTTGTGCGCAATTTAATACTATTTAAATGACATTAAAAATATCAAAAATTAATTAAATATTTTTATTAGCAGACGATATAGCTTAACTATTAGTTTAAATTACTTTATGGCATGATTTCTCTAGCATGCAAGTAAATCATATATTAATATTGTCGTAACTATATTAAATACTATGGTACATGAGATCCCTACCAAAAATAACTAAAATTTATATAATGACTTTGAACTATATTAATCTTAGTTTAACAATTTATTTTCTATTAAAATATTTTTTATAATAACTTTGATTATTATATTAAGAGTCTTGCCCCCTTTTATAAGAAAATGCGAGGAAGATTGTTTAATTTTATATTATACTAGCTGTAGCTGACCCGGCAAACGTTGTTTTGCTATATACATTATTTCTAGAAAATACTATAAGTGATGTGCATGCTCATCGTTATGCCTCGATCATATAATGAGCGATTAAAATATAATTGTCCTATGAGAAATAATTCACGAACTTAATGTAGGAAGAATTAACACGCTAAATATAAAATATAACATATAAAGCAAAGTACTTAACATCAAATTTTTTATTGCTTTGCTTTACCTATTTTGCCTATATAAATATACTGTCAAATAAATTAATACATACATGCCTAAAGAATTATTTAATTTGTAAATTGCCACAGGTTTGTTTTTTTATTAAAGGTGGTAAAAACATTTTTTGGTCCTACCGCAAAATCACGATTCTGGCAAATGGCCGTTTTCGGACTTCAATCAAAACCCCAACCTTCCTGAAAATCTGTTTTATTTTTGTGCCTGAACATATTCTTGCGCGTCCAGCTTTTCACTTATTTGGGCAAACTACAATTCTGCTTACATCAGCTTAGAAACTTTAGGTATATCATTGGCCGCCAACCGAGCTTTATTGCAATAGGGTCTCATTGTTATCATGTTTTGCTGATATAATGTGTAGTTTAAGCCAACCGTAGCCCGAACCTCTACCCTCAATTTGCCCTCCGTTAATTTTTACTATTGCTTAAATTGTATAGCAAATGAATGCTCCCATACGAATTTAGAAGAGCCTAATAAGGCCACACAAAGACAGCAAGTAGACAGGGGTTTAAGGGGCGGAGCCCCTTGAGTAAGGTTTAGAGGGGCAGCCCCAGCCGGGGTACAGGGGTGAAGCCCTTTGTTTGAATCTTCTTCTTCTTTATCAGTTATTTGGTCCCACGGTCGTGGGGTTTGTTTTGATAAGTTTCTTGCATCTTGACCGGGTGAGTGCCATGTCTTGACTACTCTTTAGTTTTCATAACTTTCTTGCCTTGCCCGTTCCATGTGACACGCGGTCGTCCTCTTCCTCTCTTCTCCGGCACCTCCATGTCCAGTACTTTTCGATTTAGGTCATTCGTGTCCCGTTTACTTCATACCACTAGTGTTGTTAAAATGCCAAAATGTTACTACCATAACCTATGGTAGTAGCATACATCTCGCCCATTACCATCATCATAACCAGCATCATGCTGCTTAATAACCCGGTTGCTATCACTGGCAACCATGGTTGCTTGGTTGGGAGAGATGTAAGTAACCGGGCATTTGGCAGATTGGATTGATATAACCGTGGTATTGAGCAGGCTTGTTTTAAACTAAACATGGTTTTTAGCAAATTTAATTTTAGCTTACTATTAGAGTTGGTAGCTGCCATATAATGCTAATCAATATTTTTCAATCATATATTAATACAAAAATGGTGATTAAAAAATTTAAATATATTATAAATTTGCCCCGTTATTTGCCCCCCCCCCCTAATTTTTTATCCTCTTTCTCACCAGGGGGGAGGGGGGGGGTGTTTTGCCCCCCCCCTTATTTTTTATCCTCTTTCTCACCAGGGGGAGGGGGGGGGGGTGTTTTGCCCCCCCCCTAATTTTTTATCCTCTTTCTTACCAGGGGGGAGGGGGGTGTTTTGCCCCCCACCCTTATTTTTATCCTCTTTTTGACCAGATGGGAGGGGGGGGGGGTGTTTTGCCCCCCCCCCCTATTTTTTATCCTTATATTGACCAGAGGGGAGGGGGGGGGGGGTGTTTTGCCCCCCCCCCAATTTTTTACGCTCTTTCTTACCGAGGGGGAGTGGGGGGGGGGGGGGGGGGTGTTTTGCCCCCCCCCCTTATTTTTTATCCTCTTTTTGACCAGAGGGGAGGGGGGGGGGGTGTTTTGCCCCCCCCCCCCCTTATTTTTTAACCTCTTTCTCACCAGGGGGGAGGGGGGGTGTTTTGCCCCCTCCCCTATTTTTTACGCTTTTTCTCACCAGGGGGGGTGTTCACCAGGGGGGGGGGGGGGGGGGGGGTTTGCCCCTTCCCACACCCCCCACCCCCTATTTTTTATCCTCTTTTTGACCAGAGGTGAGGGGGGGGGGGGGTGTTTTGCCCCCCCCTTATTTTTTATCCTCTTTTTGACCAGAGGGGAGGGGGGGGGGTGTTGCCCCCCCCCCCTCTTATTTTTTACCCTCTTTCTCACCAGGGGGGAGGGGGGGGGGGGGTGTTTTGCCCCCCCCCCCTAATTCTTTACGCTCGGCCTTACCAGGGGGGAGGGGGGTGTTTTGCCCCCCCCCCTTATTTTTTATCCTCTTTTTGACCAGATGCACCTGGTCAAAATAAGGATAAAAAAAGGGGGGGGGGGCAAAACACCCCCCCCCCCCCCCACCTCCCCCTGGTGAGAAAGAGGATAAAAAATAAGGGGGGGGCAAAACAACCCCCCCCCCCCTCCCCCCTGGTAAGAAAGAGCGTAAAAAATTAGGGGGGGGGGGGGCAAAACACCCCCCCCCCTCCCCCCTGGTGAGAAAGAGGGTAAAAAATAAGGGGCCCCTCTGGTCAAATAAAGGATAAAAAATAAGGGGGGGGGGGGCAAAACACCCCCCCCCCCCTCCCCCCTGGTAAGAAAGAGCGTAAAAAATTAGGGGGGGGGGGCAAAACACCCCCTTCCCTCCCCCCTGGTGAGAAAGAGCGTAAAAAATAGTGGGGGGGGGGGCAAAACACCCCCCCCCCCCCTCTTTCCCATCTGGTCAAAATAAGGATAAAAAAAGGGGGGGGGCAAAACCCCCCCCCCCCCTCCCCCTGGTGAGAAAGAGGATAAAAAATAAGGGGGGGGGCAAAACAACCCCCCCTCCCTCCCCCCCTGGTAAGAAAGAGCGTAGAAAATTAGGGGGGGGGGGGGGCAAAACACCCCCCCTCCCCTCTGGTCAAAATAAGGATAAAAAATAGGGGGGGGGGCAAAACACCCCCCCTCTCATCTGGTCAAAAAGAGGATAAAAAATAAGGGCTGGGGGGCAAAACACCCCCCCCCCCCTCCCCCCTGGTAAGAAAAAGCGTACAAAATTAGGGGGGGGGGCAAAACACCCCCCCCCCCCTCCCCCCTGGTGAGAAAGAGGGTAAAAAATATGGGGGGGGGCAACACCCCCCCCCCCCCCCCCCCCTCCCCTCTGGTCAAAAAGAGGATAAAAAATAGGGGCCCCTCCCCCCTGGTAAGAAAGAGGATAAAAAATTAGGGGGGGGGGTGACAAAACACCCCCCCCCCCCCTCCCCCCTGGTGAGAAAGAGGATAAAAAATTAGGGGGGGGGGCAAAATAACGGGACAAATTTATAATATATTTAAATTTTTTAATCACCATTTTAGATATTTACATTTACTTTATTTTATATTTTCAATGGATAATAATATAATTTATTTTTGAATCATCTTAAATAAAATTAAATTTGATTATACATTATTATAAATATCAGGAAAACATTCATATATCGCGATTGAATTGTATTTACAAATGGTAATTGCAATTTTCTGCCTCATAAAAAATCCTTCACGTTTGTCGCCGGAAAACGTGGAAAGATGTTTTCCCACTTTTTTGATAAGGTTGAGGGCTTGAGGGCCAAATGTTGTTAAGGTAGTGGTCGCTATGGGACAGAAAATAATTGATGGACCTAGGTCAGAATACTTGGTAGTTTTTTGGGCTTCGGCTGTCGCCAGTGGATCTTTATTTTTATTCGTTGGTGGCATCGGAGCAAGTAAAGTCCCAGGCCAAGCTAAGTCCTTTTTCCCAAGGAGACAGCGTTTGACCATCAGGTCTCTTACTATCTCCACAAAGACCTGATGGTTCAAGGATGGATGGAAAGCCAGCTTTATTCATGTAGTTATGAATAACTTTATTGACGGCTGCATGGCGTAAATATCTTGCCTTATTGCGATTGCAATGGAGGCCATGGTGGCCCTTCGGTCGAACAGGAGATTTGCATAATGAGCAGATGTGCTCAGAAACAATTTGTATTAATAAATGATTGAAAAATATTGATTAGCATTATATGGCAGCTACCAACTCTAATAGTAAGCTAAAATTGAATTTGCTAAAAACCATGTTTAGTTTAAAACAAGCCTGCTCAATACCACGGTTATATCAAACCTATCTGCCAAATGCCCGGTTACTTACATCTCTCCCAACCAGCAACCATGGCAACTTTAATCTGCCATGCTAGTAACCGGGTTATTAAGCAGCATGTGCTGCTTAATAATGATGGTAATGGTAGGAGATATGTGCCTATTATCAGGTTTAGCACTATACCAGCAGAACCCATTGAGCAGATTAACAACACTACATACCACCTTAACCGATTTTCGTTAATCATGTTTGCCATAGGTTGAATATTCATTTTTGTCATGCGAAAGTCATTCGTCGGTCGAGCTTAGTTTACCCCAAGCTCCACCGTAGAATTCTCATCTCTGTGGCTTTTATAAGCTTTCCTTCTCTGGCGTTTAATGCCGATGCTTATTAATCAATTTTTAATTCAATAATTAATTTATTATCATAATGTCAAGTTCGACAAAAAATAAGGTTTTTTAAACTCACTTTGTTGTTCACATGTATTCTATTTTTATTTAATTAATTTAATAATCCACAGTCCAGGTTTAAAATGCTCCATAAAATGACCATTGTCTTACGTTAATTTGTATGAGTAAAGCCATTTTTACTTTTGCGCCCGAATCGAGCCCGGAGCAACATCCTTAATCTCAGTTATTTCCGAAACATGCGAATATCCCCTAACTTCCTAAGCAAATCCTCCTTTTTGTTTAAAATATGCCTAGATGTACAGCATTAAAAACTGAGATATTACGAGGGGTCGTAAAAAAGCATTGCCCACAAACCTTACTTTGGTCAATAAGCTATCAGTGTACTCAGATAATTCATAAAAACTTAAGGCAACCGGTATAAGCATGGACGTAGCCAAGCTCTCAAACATTAAGGTCCGTTTTTCTCCCCTGACTAAATTTCACAGCATATGAAATGTTTTTCAACGAAGTGTAGAAGAGTTTAGGTTAAAGGCTCAACAAAAAACAACACGGGGCCCGGGGGCGCTACGCTACCTAACACCAAAGAACCGAGGACAATAACCTTGTTAGGAGTTAGGGGCGGAGCCCTTCTTAGAGGTCCGAAGAACTGAGATATATCAACATTTATTGGCACTTTGTTAAAAGTATTTTCATTTTTCTCCTTATTTAACGCGTAAAAAATGATAAAATTAGATTTTTTTAATTTATTTAGCCACGCAGGAGGGGACACGATCGTCCTATAATAATAATTGACGTGAAAAATAAGCAAAAAAATGACTCTGATTTAATGTTTAAAATCGTAAAAAGTTTCCATTTTCCGCAGCACATGCCTACATTTATCACACTACACTATCTACACGCATGACGTTGTAGAAAATACTTTGATTGACATTTTATTAAATAACTGTATATTCAAATTTTCAAAGAACACGATAGATACGCATTGCGTCATGAGGTTGCTTTTGATGGACATTTTATTAAACGTCAAAACATATAAAACAAAATAACTTGACCGCCTTATGACTAAGAGATTTGGAATATAGTTAAAACCTAGGCTCAGACCTATTAAATATTTACAGAAATTTTCATCTAAATCGGTCTAGCCGTTTTGGAGGAGTTGAATAACCCACACTGTTTCACGAGAATTTTATATATATAGATATAATTTTCAAGGACGAAAAAGTATTGTATAAAATTTTGGCAAAATGAGTTAAAAAGTAGATATCTTTAAGATAGGTTGGTTTATGCAATAGCGAATGAAACTTGTTTCGGAACAATAATGATTTGGAGTGAGGGGTTTTGACAAATAAAATGGGCAATTCATCAGGCGTTAGGAAAATTTGATTATTAAAAAAGTTAAAGTTGCTGCAGCTATAATACGATAATCAAACTGATTAATTATTCAACAAGTACTTCGTGTTTAATTGGATTTTTGAAATCCATTGTTCCGATAGACAGTGAGTACTTTAATCCGGCGCGGAGCTTTTAAAATAATGATTTAATAAAATTTGAGCTTAAATCGGTCAACATTAAAAACTTAGAGCTGGAAATTGTATTTTAGAAAACGGCTGGAGTATCTACTTATTTTTCTCAAACAAAACGCATGCTTTCAAATTAGCTTTTAATGAATATGATGTTAATAGTATGCCACCAGTGAATATTACATATCTGGCTTAGCAAACCTGTGCATAGGCCTAGTAGCATTGGAATTAGAGGGGGGCAATAATGATTTGGGGTGGGGCAAAATAATTATTTTTTGAAAGCCATAATTTTCATAAATTTCATAAATTTCAACAATTTTTTGGATTTAAAGGGGGCAGCCGCCCCCCCCCCCCTTGACGCCGCCTATGGTCATTAGCTTTATTGAGCTTAGAATATGACTTTATAAATGTTATTCCCCCGGATGATATTCTAAATTCGTTTGCAACTTCGAGGAAAAGGCGTTTAATGAACTGCTATTATCTTAAGACTAATTTTAATATTTAGTGAAGAAATACCTACTTGTTTTAAACTTTTCATCACTTTCAAAATATATTAAAATATTATTAAATTCACGAAAATCCTATCCTGGATATTTGTCCATCTCACATGCTTATTGTTTAACAAACATCTCTTGCATATTTTTATGTAGCACATTTAATACCAATGATTTTTTAAAAGTGGCTTGCACACCATTTTTCCCCTTCGTTAGTGGTACCTCATCATAAGTTTGAGCAGCACATATTACTTTTAAGTTAATTTTAATAAAAAATTCCTGATGTTATTGACAATTGTTACTGCATCAAAACTTTCACAACAAAATGAACACAAACACTAAGTTGTTCTGTGCAACTCACATCTCCAATTTCATCTAAAATTATATAAAATTTTGATTCATTTAATTTTGACAGAATATATTTAAGAATCATTTTAGCCGTTATATTTATTAGTGCATTTTAAATTTTTGGTGGTGTAAATTATCAGGGACCATAACACTCATTCTCGCATTTGTTTTATTTCACAATTAAGTTTTTTTTATATTATATTTATATGTTACAATTTCGCCTTTCGATCTATAGGCATTTATGTTTTCATTGTTTCCCTGATATAAATGCTGCCTGAAAATGCTGCCTATATAGTATAGTATATGTAAAATTAAGATTTGTTATATATATAACCAAGATTTTTTGGGGGTTGTGGTAATATAAGAATTTTATAAAAACTTTGTAGTATAGTATTTTACTATTTGTATTATTTTTAAAAATATCGAAGTTTTCTTGTCAATATCCCGTTTCCACTTTGTGTTCCTACAATTCATTTGTACACAAACTTACTTTACCTTGTGAAATTTTTTATATTTTCTTCATATAATCGTTTTAACTACATTACTTTTGTTGTAGTTAGCTAATTAAGATTTGACAGTTGTTGAAGTTGGCTAAGTAAGATTTGACAGTTGGCTAATTAAGATTTTACAGGAATTTATATGCACGCGAAACGAGTACTCATCTGCGGCTCATTCATAATTAGGCGTGAGAAATAATTTGGTTATGGTCTGCGATTAATGGTTTGTTTAAAGCACTAATTAGAAGCAGACGAAAATGTAAAGGGCATTTATTATTAAGATGTGCAGTACATCAAACTAACACTACCAACGACGGTCCCAAGTCCGTGTGAAAAAAGTGGAGGGTTGGCGTCAGGTCGGAAGCCGGCTGTAAAAAAGCAACTCCAAACAACTTGGCAGCTTCAAATACGAACTTATACCAGAATGTTAGGGCGTCCTCCCCAAACGACGCGCATTGCATCATCCGCCCGTGCAATGTGAAAAGTATACAAGGGTTACCGCCTCACTCACAACGAAGGCGGTTATGAATCTAGTTGTCGAACGGACAAAGTGGCCAGCTGGAATGTGGGCACGCTGACGGGGAAGAGCATCGAGGTTGCGCAGATGCTAAAAAGGCGAAGGATACACATAGCGTGTCTACAAGAAACGCGGTGGCATGGAACAAAAGCCAGGGAGCTAGGAGATGGTTACAAGCTATACTACTCGGGTTCCCCATCACGGAAGAACGGGGTCGGTATAGTGCTTAGCGATTCCTTTAAGGACAAGGTAGTCGAAGTCAAAGGATGCTCGGATAGATTGATGTGCATAAAGCTGGCGGATCAAGGCGGCCTTGTCAATGTTATTTGTGCGTATTCGCCCCAGGTTGGATGTTCCGAAAATGAGAAGGACGAATTCTATGAGAAGCTCGAAAAAGAAATATGCTACGTGAAGCCTGACAAATCTCATCATCGGATCAGACTTTAATGGGCACGTTGGGAAAGAAAAGGGCGTGTACGAACGAAATCACGGCGGGCATGGCTATGGGGTGAAGAATAAAAAGGGAGAGAAGTTACTACAGATGGCGCAAGCTTACGATATGGCCATTGTAAATACCTTCTTTCAGAAGCGTACCGAACATTTAGTGACGTACAGCAGTGGGGATCACCTTACACAGGTCGACTACATCCTAGTGAAGCGCAAAAATCTGTGGCAAGTTAAAGATTGCAAGGTTATACCGGGGGAAGAAATCGCCAAACAACATCGGCCAGTTGTCCTATATATAGCAAGAAAGATTTTTCCCGAAAGGAGAAAAGTCTACACACCAAGGACAAAGTACGAAAAGCTTAAGGATGATCGTGCAAATGAAATGTTTCACGCTCGAACAACTCTGCTCTTGAAGGTTGCAGGCTTGGGGGGGGGCGGCTTTAACAAAAGGTGAGACACCGTTGCAAATGTTCTAAAGGAAACGGCCTTTCAAATCTTGGGACGAACTAAGGGCGGCAGAGCTCACAAGCGTGAACTATGGTGGTGGAATGACTCGGTCAAAGAGGCTATAGTAGAAAAGAAGGCGTTGTACCTACGATGGTACAAAACAAAGAAAGAAGAAGACTACGTGGCATATCGTGAAGCGAAACGCAAAGCTAAGATAGCGGTTGCGATAGCAAAGAGCGAGGCTTACACCGAGATGGTAAACAAGCTCGATACCAAGGGCGGCGACATAGTCATGTATAAACTCGCAAAGATTAGGAGTCGAGATGTCGGGACACTGAAAGTCATTAAAAGCGAAGAGGGACGAACGTTGTGCAAACCGAAGAAAGTCATCAAAAGATGGAAAGATTATTTCCAAAATATGATGAACAAAACGAATGATAGAAGACCGCTAGAGAGGGTGGAACCGAACTCGAGCTTGGTTTTACCTTTGCAGGCTTATGAAGTAGGAGCGCAACTAACGAAGATGCAAAAAGGGAAAGCGCTAGGTCCCGATGATTTACCGATCGAAGCTTGGCTTGGGTGCAAAGGAGAAGGAATCGACATAATGACAGGCCTATTTAACGCTATGCTGTATGAGAGTCGTATCCCTGACCAATGGAGGGAAAGTACGATCATACCCATATACAAAGGCAAAGGAGACGCGCAGGAATGTGGCAACTTTAGAAGTATCAAGTTGACCTGCCACTCACTAAAACTACTAGAAAGGGTGCTAGTGAAAAGGCTCAATGACGAAGTTTGTCTCTCGCCCAATCAGTTTAGATTCGTGGCCGGTAAATCAACGATGGATCCAATCTTTGCGTTGAAGCAGACGATAGAAAAATATGGCGACATAAGAAAGAACTTACACGTGGTCTTCATCGATTTAGAAAAGGCCTACGATACGGTTCTGAGAGTCTTAATATGGTGGTCCCTTAGAGCCAGAAATATACCCGAAGGATATGTTCGACTTATCAAGGAAATGTATAATGGCGCGGTTGCATCTATTAGGACTACCGTAGGAGAAACGAAACCCTTCCGAATAATGATTGGACTACATCAAGGGTCAGCGTTAAGCCCATTCTTGTTTAATCTAATTATGGATACAATAACAAAGGACTTGCACAAGCCAGCCCCTTGGACTATGCTATATGCCTATGATATTGTCCTATGCGATGAAACAAGAGAAGGGGTTTTTCATCAGGCGAAAAAATGGTCAGAAGGTTTTTCGGAATTCGGGCTAAAGGTCAGCGAGAAGAAAACGGTTTACATGCAAACGATGGGCGGTAGTCCGCAAATGCACAAAAATGACGGTCCAATGTACACGGAGGTTGATAAGTTCACATATCTTGGCTCGCTATTACATCAAGAGGGAGGATGTACCGCCGAAGTCCATTCTCGGATCAAGAAAGCATGGCTCAAGTGGCGCAGCATCTCCGGTGTCATGTGTGACAAAAAGATACCAATCTGGTTGAAAAGCAAGGCGTACAAAACCATCGTGCGACCGGTCTTGCTTTACGGGAGCGAAACATGGGCTGTAACCACCGCGGAGGAGAAACTCTTGCAAGGCACGGAAATGAGAATGGTGCGATGGAGCTTAGGCTACACCAAGCTGGATCGCATGACGAACGAATCCTTGATGACAAAGATGGGTATACAAGCGACGAAGGACTTCTTAAAAGAAAATCAACTGCGGTGGTACGGCCATGATTACGAAGAGACGAGGACGATGTCACACGGCGAACACTGGAGATGGACGTGCCTGGAAGAAGAGAAAGGGGCAGACCACGTGCCACCTGGAAACGACTGGTCGAAAAGGATATAGACGTCAAACAGATGGAAATTGGCATGGCATTTACGCGACTCAGATGGAAGAGGCTACTGAAAACTTACCCCACGTCTGTAGGATTTTCAACACGATAAAGAAGAAGATGTGCAGTACATCAAACTGTCTGCATCTCTCAGGCAAATTGAGGAGCGCATCGACAGGGTATATAAGGATGAATTTGTACTCTACATTTAATCGTTATATTTTTATTTCTGTACCTAGTAATCGTTCGAGAAAGTCAAAGGTCCCCTAATCCCATACCTTAATTTACCCATAGACGCCACCAGTTCTAGTCTATTGATGCACGAATATTCTCCCTTCGCCATCTTCCTACATCGACATTTACCTTCAAATTTCTGAGGATTATTATCGGATCAATATTTTATTTAATTTGTATCCTAACACAAATACGTTCAACATTGTCCTTAGCCGATCGATTTTATATTGAATTGTTTACTTCGCCAATTGTGCTTAATGATCTTATTTGCTAAATAAAGGATAAAACCCTGGTAGCGGATAAAATAAGTCTTTATTTATTTATTTAATTTTATTTTATGCCCTATAAACATATGAGGGATCTGAGACAAGGACTTAAATAGATTAAACTTTAAGGTAGTGTGATGTTAAAAAATAATACACTAAGCAGTAGCGGAAAAGTTTGACGAACGTATATGGGGGAAAAAATTTTCAATTGCCTTTGACCCCTTCCCAATTGTGTAAAATCAAAGCTAGGCTCCTTAAGGCAAAAAGGCTAGCTACGCCACTGGCAGAGACATCTAAGCATTAATCCATTTTTTGAGCAACAAATGAATGATATAAAATCATAAAATATTTTTCATTAACTCTTTTTGTCGCTAAGAAAAACATTCGATATTCATTATTTTTTAAAATTGATATAATTGATAAATATTTAATTTAAAATCAAAAAAGAAACATATTAATTGACACCGTTAGTTAAATAATCTAACAAGTGTTTAATTTTGTGAATATATTAACATAAGATATCACTTTAATGAAAACTACCATTTAAAATCATCTAGCCTATCTTTGAAATACTAGAAAACATTTATGTTAATAACAATTTTTAAACATGTAATAAATGTATATTTTTCACAAGTAGGGGAGACCGGGGCTATCGTAGCCCGGGGTTATTATTATCTCCCTATTTTTTTTAAAATAATAATGATATTAAATCAAAATTTAAAACATATGTGTATTTTTTCATAAGCCATAAGTAAAAATTTTTTTGTTTAGAACAAATAGAATTTAAAATTTTTATTAAGAAAAAACGATTTTTCGGGGCTATTAGTAGATTAAACAAAATTTTTTATTTTGCATATAAAATTTTTTTGGCTGAATATTTTGGATTGATTTAACTTTTATCTTATAAAGGGAGATTTTTTATATAAAAACCGTAAAATGATTAAATTTTTATATGCAATATAACATATTAAATTATTGATTGTTTATGAAAATAAATAGGGGTCGGGGCTAGTCGGAGAGGGGCTATTGCTAGCCATTTTTCATAGTGTCTAACAAATGACAAGATTTAAAAAACAAAAAATTTTCTTTAATAATCTAACTTAGTGTTATTTGGAATAGAAATAGACTATGATTATACATTACAAAACGACTAAAAGTTATTTTCCATTGCTAAATCCGTCTTTTAAGTGTTCCTAAGTCAGATTGTCATCTTGACCCTTTTTTATTTGTTTTATAAAAAAAATAATTATATTACATTTGCATTTTCTACATTTTTTATAATGGAACAATATTTTTATTGATTTTAGTTAGCATAATAAGAAGTGAAAAGGTCAGAGTTAATCTAACAGCTATGATTAGCCCCGGGCATTTTCAAAATTTTTTGGATTTTTGTTTTTTTTAAATTTAATTTGTGAGAAAACTATTACTTATTTCCCTCCAATCTTTTTTCCTATAGTAAAAATAGAACTTAAAAATATATTCCAACAAAAAAATTTGAAAAATTGTTTTTAGTTTTTTTTAAAACGCGATTTAATTTTTCATGGCTAAAGTAGCCCCGGTCTCCCCTACAACCATTATACTTTAATTATTGCTATAAAAGCATTTAGCTTTTACAAATCCACCTATTACATTTTTTTATTGAATAAAATATACACATTCCCCGATTTTTACCGTTATTTCCCCTAAATTCCCGTGTTTTCCCCAAAGTTCCCGATAAAATTTCCCCTTCCCGTGAAAAATCCATGTCTACACTTAACTCTAAAATTTTTGATGAAGCTGGAATAGGTTGTTTTAGATGTATAACCTTAACTTTGCAATATATGTGTACTGTATTATAACCTTTAAATATTAAAAATTTATATCTGGCTTTAAAAGTAATGGCTAAACACTAATGTCAACCTATATAAAGTTAAGCCAATAATGCAATTCATAGGGATTATGAGATTAATACTTATTTTTTATAATATTAACTGTGAACAATTTTTGAACGAATAAAAATCACATACTAAAATGGCATTTTCTAGTATCATATGGTTTCTGAAAAAGTTCACCTTCACAGATGCATCTATAACCGCGAACTTCTGAACAAAATGCAAACATAGGACATTCCACATTTGTTTGACAGAGTTTTCCAAGGTTGCCTAATAAATAGATTAAGTTTAAATATTACGCTCATGAATACATGTGAAATAAACTAAACGCTTAATCTATAAATCCTTCAATACCGCCCTAATACGTGGTTCAACCTCAAGCGATCCAGTTTTTGTGTCCAAAATTTGAGATTTAAATAATAAGGATATAACTAAAATATTAATCCTTTTACTATGTGAATATGCTTTAGAAAAATACTAAAAGCATATTAATGTCTTTTAAAAACAAAGACATAATTTAGGAAAATTTTATATAACCAAGAAAATTCAAAAAAATGAAAAGCTATTTTTTATTACACCTTAATGCGACCTAGCACATTTAACTGGATCTAAATTATTTAAATTCTGTAGGTGAATGGATATCTCTTGAAGAAAGGTTGATGTTCATTTTAAGGCATATTGTAATTATTATTAATTAACATCATTTATGGTCTGTATTTTAGGCAATTGGTCTTTTGATTAAGGATATACATAAGTGCCAGTTATTATAAAATATATATGATAATTCGACAAAAGTATGAATTCATTATGAAATTAGTAATTCATAAGATAGCAAAAGATGATGTAGAGGCAATCGAATCGAAACATATAAGAATTATTAACAGTGGCGTAGCTAGCCTTTTTGCCTTGGGGGGGCTGAGCTGGTCAAATAGGGGGGGGGGGGGACAGAAAAATTTTCCTACCCACACCTTTAAGAATAAAAGATATGTTTTGCCCCCCCCCCCAATCCAAAACCTAAATACGACCATGGGTCAAATGCAATTAAAAAAATTTTCTTTCATAAACGTTGGACAAACTTAAAATTCCGCTACTACTTTGTGTATTTTTTCTATTTATATCACACTAATATGTCCCCTCATGTTTATAGGGCATAAAATTAATAAAATTTATTCATAAATAAAACAAAGTGATGTAGTTAAAACAATGTAGAGAATTTCACATGGTATAATAAGTTTGTAAGGGTAAAAGTGGAACGGGGATATTGACAAGAAATCGTTGACATTTTAAAAAATAATGCAAATAGTAAAAAAAACTATATAACAAAGTTTTTATAAAAATTATTGCCACAACCCAAAGAATCTTGGCCATATATATAACAAATTTTAATTTTACATATATTTATATCAGGAAAACAATGAGAACATTTAAAAGCCTTTTTTAGGTTAGATCCTCAAAAGGCGCAATTGTAACATAAGATATAAAAAATTAATATTAGTATTTAGAAGTTATTGCCCCTTGATATTATAGATATATTTGCACAACCCCCCCCCCCCCCCTTTCACCACCTAAAAAGTAAAAAGAACTAATAAATTTAACGGCTAAATGAACCTAAAAATATTCTGTCAAAATTAAATGAATCAAAATTTTATTTGACAATTTTAGATGAAATTAGAGATGTGAGATGCACAGAACAACTTAGCGTCCAAAGACAAACATAATGATTTTTCTAGGAGTTTTATCCCTTGAAAGTTTTGATGCGTTAACAATTGTCTATAAAATTCAGGAATTGGTTATTAATATTAATTTATCAAACTTATGATGGGATATCACTAAAAAAGGGGAAAAAATGGTGTACAATCAATTTTTTGGAAAACTATTGGCTTTATATGTGCATGTGGTACATAAAAATATGCAAGATATGTTAAACAATAAGCATGTGAGATGGGCAATTAAATTGAATCCAGGATGGAATTTTCGTAAATTTAATAATATTTTAATATATTTTGAAAGTGTTAAAAAGTTTAAAAGCCCAGATAATTTTTAATTAAATTTTAAAATTAGTCTTTTAATAGTAGTTCATTACGCCTTTTACTCGATGTTGCAAACGAATTTATAATATCATCCGGGGGAATAACATTTATAAAGTCATGTTCTAAGCTCAATAAAGCTAAGGAAGATAACCTATCTTGTCCAATTGTGGAACGAAGATAAATTTTAATCCGTTTTAGCAGTGAGAACGATCTTTCGCATGAACCTGAAGTTACTGGGATAGTTAAAATTATTTTAAGCAAAATAATACAATTTGGAAACACTACTGAGGGCAAAATTTTAATAAGTGAAAAATATCATTGCATTTTATTTTATTTGAAGATAAAGAGTTATAATGTTTTACAAAAAATGTTGCCATATTTATTTCACCGTCTTCCAGTTTTAATTCCTAATGGTTACTTATTTCTGATAAAAGAGATTTATCGCAAAAGGATGAAGGGTTTAAACCCTCTAAGGACTTAAATAAATTACAATTAATTTTCGAAAATCTTATGTTTAATTCTGCTATTATTCTATCAATGATAGGATAATATAAATCAATTTTGAAATCAATTAATGAATTAGTAGATTCAAAAGAGTAAAATGTGTCATAATTTTTGGTTTTTTAATACGTTTAGAAGGTAATAAATCAAAAATTGCAGCTAAATCTTTTGCCTTATTATAAAGAATTTGATAGTGGTCCTCATTTCTAATATCATTTAAAGTTAATACTAGGCTATTAACCGTTGTAATTGCATTTATTAAACAAATATTTGGGCTTTGAAACTCGTTAATTAAAACTTTTATTCAGAAACAATAATAATAATCTTTATATTGTTTCTTAATTAAGATAAAAAAAATAATGGTGAAGGGGCCCGGGGGCCCACGATTTTTCCCTTGGGGGGGCCCATGGGGCCCGGCTTTTGCTCTTGGGGGGGGGGGGGGGGGGGCCCGGGCCCCCTGGGCCCCCCCCCCTAGCTACGCCACTGATTATTAAACAAGCAAATATTAAAAATATTGAAGGATTAAGGATACTGTTTAACTGTTATTATATTGATTTGGGTCTGCAAACAGTGCTTCCTATATAAAATAATACAAAAAATAACAACTTTTTAGCTCCTGATAATTACATTTCTAATATCCATAAAATAATTCTTATTTGTTTATAGTTGATGAAGCTTTTCAGTTGACAGACTATGTTTGAAAACGTTAATCAATCCATCCCTTGTCTAAATGAAAAATCATATATACCAAAAGATTGGCTAGGGCCAAAAATTATATTGAGTGCTCTTTTGGGATATTGTAAAAACTTTGGCATCCTTCATAGCCTTAGTATAACTAGGCATAAAAAGCCAGAAATAGAAGTCCAGGCTATTTGTATATTGCATAATTTTGGAAAGAAAGGGACCTGACTCAGACTAGACAATTATTATCTGAAAACAACCCATCATCTCAACGTGATCAATATATTAGAGAATTAGTGCACCTCAACAACTTTACTTAACTTGGTTGTAATATAAATATTGCATTTTAATAAATTGCTGTTTGTATTTAAATTGTCTTAATTTAGATATTTTTTTTTATATATATAATTATTTTTATTAAATGAAACTATAAACAAATTTAATAAATTTTATTAGTACCTATAACACAAATAATCTTAACCATTGTTATAATTTCAATCAAGTTAATTAATATTTATTAGTGTTTATATCAGGGTTGTACATTTCTCTAATATTAATAGTTCTTATTATGATATAAGATTATAAACCTCTGAACAAAAATTTGGAATTTTTAATTTGACATTGAAATATATTAGATATTATCTTATTTCTAGGTGTCTCAAGTGGTAAGTTTTATTAATTGCTATGCAATTTATGGGTTATTCTAATTTTAGATCACATGTAACAAAAGAACGTATATATTCCACAAGGTATATCGAACTTAAAAGTATTTATAATAAAACGTATACATACAAATACACAATCATTACATTTCTCCTTATCTTAAAGATCGTACTCATCATGATACCGTATATAGTTGTTAAATTGCTAAGCAGCTTCAACTAAAAACTCGAGCACGAACACTAGCTGGGTAATATGCTAGTTTAGCACAATGATTGCTAGCTGTTCGGTGCAATAGTTTTAACAGTAGCACGTAAAAATGCTCGTGAGGTTAGTCGAAGCAGCCAAATCTGTTAAAAAATTTAGTAGGAGCTCGAGCAGTAAATTCGAGCAGATAGTAGATTGAATTGCTATTTGTTAAAATTTAGTAACTTACAATATTTGCTCATATTATATATCATAAATAAATTAAGAACTTTGCCCCCCCCCTTATTTTTTATCCTCTTTCTCACCAGGGGGGAGATGAAGGGGGGGTGTTTTGCCCCCCCCCCCTTATTTTTATCCTCTTTCTCACCTGAGGAGAGATGGGGGGGGGGGGGGGGGGGGTGTTTTGCCCCCCCCCCCCTTATTTTTTATCCTCTTTCTCACCAGAGGGGAGATGGGGGGGGGGGGGTTGTTTTGCCCCCCCCCCTTTTTTATCCTCTTTCTCACCAGAGGGGAGATGGGGGGGGGAGGGGTATTTTGCCCCCCCCCATTATTTTTTATCCTCTTTCTCCCCTGAGGAGAGATGGGGGGGGGGGGGGGGTTTTGCCCCCCCCCCTTATTTTTTATTCTTTTCTCACCAGATGGGAGGGGGGGGGGGGGGTTTGCCCCCCCCCCTTGTTTTTTGTCCTCTTTCTCACTAGAGGAGAGGGGGGGTTTTGCCCCCCCCCCTTATTTTTTATCCTCTTTCTCACCAGAGGGGAGATTGGGGGGGGGGGTGTTTTGTCCCCCTTATTTTTTATCCCTCTTTTTCATTGGTGCCCCTCCCTGGTAAGAAAAAGAGTAAAAAATAAGGGGAGTCAGGGAAAAACCCCCCTTCTCCTCTGGTGAGAAATAGGACAAAAAATAAGAGGGGGGCAAACCCCCCCCCCCTCCCATCTGGTGAGAAAGAGAATAAAAAATAAGGGGGGGGGGCACCCCCCCCCCCCTCCCTCTGGTGAGAAAGAGAATAAAAAAAAGGGGGGGGGGGCACCACCCCCTCCCTCTGGTGAAAAAGAGAATAAAAAATAACCCCATCTCCCCTCTGGTGAGAAAGAGGATAAAAATAAGGGGGGGGGGGGGGCTTGCCCCCCCCCCTCCCATCTGGTGACGGTGAGAAAGAGGATTAAAAATAAGGTGGGGGGCAAAACACCCCCCCCCCCCCCCCATCTCCCCTCTGATGAGAAAGAGGATAAAAAATAAGGGGGGGGGGCAAAATACCCCCCCCCCCCCATCTCCCCTCTGGTGAGAAAGAGGATAAAAAATAAGGGGGGGGGGCAAACCCCCCCCCCCTCCCATCTGGTAAGAAAGAGAATAAAAAATAAGGGGGGGGGGCAAAACACCCCCCCCCATCTCCCCTCTGGTGAGAAAGAGGATTAAAAATAAGGTGGGGGCAAAACACCCCCCCCCCCCCCCATCTCCCCTCTGATGAGAAAGAGGATAAAAAATAAGGGGGGGGGGGAGCAAAATACCCCCCCCCCCTCTCCCCTCTGGTGAGAAAGAGGATAAAAAATAAGGGGGGGGGGGCAAACCCCCCCCTCCCATCTGGTAAGAAAGAGAATAAAAAATAAGGGGGGGGGGGGGGGCAAAACACCCCCCCCCCCATCTCCCCTCTGGTGAGAAAGAGGATAAAAATAAGGGGGGGGGGGCAAAACACCCCCCCCCCCCCCCATCTCCCCTCTGATGAGAAAGAGGATAAAAAATAAGGGGGGGGAGGGCAAAATACCCCCCCCCCCCCCCATCTCCCCTCTGGTGAGAAAGAGGATAAAAAATAAGGGGGGGGGCAAAACACCCCCCCCCCTCTCCCCTCTCGTGAGAAAGAGGATAAAAAATAAGGGGGGGGAAGCAAAACACCCCCCCCCCCATCTCCCCCCTGGTGAGAAAGAGGATAAAAAATAAGGGGGGGGGGCAAAGTTCTTAATTTATTTATGATATATAATATGAGCAAATATTGTAAGTTACTAAACTTAACAAATAATAGCAATTCAATCTTCTATCTGCTCGAATTTACTGCTCGAGCTCCTGCTAAATATTTTAACAGATTTGGCTGCTTCGACTAACCTCACGAGCATTTTTGCGTGCTACTGTTAAAACTATTGCACCGAACAGCTAGCACTCATTGTGCTAAACTAGCATATTACCCAGCTATTGTTCGTGCTCGAGCATAGCACATAGTTAGCATTGCTAAAGTTAGCAATTTAACAACTCTAATACCGTAAAGGCGGTATCCGTCCTCTATTTGACCTTCTTAAAGTAGTAGCTTTTAATTGAACCTCCGGTTGCATATTCGGTACGTTACTAACATCGGTATTTGACCTTCTTAAAGTAGTAGCTTGCAATTGAACCTCCGGTTGCATATTCGGTACGTTACTAACATCGGTTCTATTTTCTGTCGTTGGTATAACTCCAGACCTATATCTAGATCTTAATTGATCCACGTGTTTTTTCGGAAACCATTATCAGTTCGTACACTATAAGAATGTTCCCCTTTTCGTTCAACAATTACGCCTTTATACCAACCGGGTTTTATTTCATTTTTAATCCATACAAGATCGCCCGACCTGAATTCCCGAATTTTGATTTTACGATCATGATAAAATTTTTGCTTTGCCAATCTTTCTCTCCAATTATCCCTAGGATCAAATCGAATTAAATCTATCGCCGTCCTTAATCTTTTTCCCATTATCATTTCTGATGGAGCTTTACCTGTAGTATTATGAGGCGTATTTCGATAGGTCAGTAGTATTTGTAGTAGACAGATTTCCTTATCCCTACCTTCTTTCCTTGCAGCATAATATCTAGATTTTAATGTCCGAATTGTTCGTTCTTCTAACCCATTTGTTTTCGGGTTATTAGGTGAAGAGAATATATGCTTAATGTTATTGTTTGAGCAAAATTTAGCGAATTCACTACCAACAAATTGCGGTGCATTATCGGATACAATTTGTGATGGGATACACAACCTACAAAACCAATACCGTACTGGCGAATGATTTGTGGTCCTTTAATAGATGTTAACGTGGCGACTTCTACCTATTTTGATAAGGCATCAACCAATACTAGCCAATAAATTCCTTCTACTGGTCCTGCTATATCAGTATGCACTCGGTCCCAATTTCGTTCTGGTAAGGACCATGAATATAGAGGTACTTCTGTCTCGGCTGGTCGTACTTCTTGGCAGCCGTCACATTCTTTTACAAAATATTCAATATCTTTGGCCAACCCAGGCCACCAAACATAATATCTTGCCAAACTTAACATTCCCAAAATCCCTGGATGACCTTGATGTAATATCTTTAAAACAAGCCTTCGGAGTTTATTTGGTATAATCAAACGATTTCCACAACATAATAATCCGTCCTCGAATGATAATTCATCTCTACGATTATAATAAGGTCGTAAATCAAATCGACATTTTTTTAACTCGAGTCTCCATTCCCGTTTCATTGATGAAATTAATTCGCAGCACAACGAATCACGTTTGATAAAGTTTCTTAATGTGTTGTGATTGTGATCTAGTTTCAAATCATCCAACATTAATAGGCTTATGTTATTTATGTGTTTGGTGTCATTATTTGTAGGATTTGGAAGTCTTGATAAGGCATCTGCGCATTGGTTTGATTTACCCGATCTGTATCTAATTTCATATTGATACGTATTTAAAAATAATGCCCATCGAACTAATCTGTTATTGACCACTTTAGGTAAATCGCGATTATTTCCAAACAATCGCTCTAAGGGCTTATGATCCGTCATTAACGTGAATTTCCATCCACGTAAATATTAATTAAATTTTTCGACACCATAAACGATCGCCTTAGCTTCCCGATCAATCGTTGAGTAACGCTTTTCATATTCGCTCAACGTGCGTGAAGCGTAGGCTAAAGGGTTTTCCGTACCGTCGGGAAATACATGTGTTAGTATGGCTCCTAACCCCGATTCAGATGCGTCTACGGATAAGACTAATGGCAAGTCCAACGAATATGGCACTAGTGAATCTGTAGCTGATAAAAGACTTTTCACCTCCAAATATCTTTTGTTCTTTATTCGTCCAACGCCATTGAACAAGAGAGCCGGTGATAGCATGCAGTAGTGGGCACTTTTCATGTAGCTGCGGGATAAATTTTTCTTGGTAGTTTACCAATCCTAAGAAAGAACGGAGTTCCTTCTTGTTCGCAGGAATTTTGAAATTTTTTATCGCTTCTACTCTTTCTTCGGTTGGATGGATCCCTGAAGCGTCAATTTTATGGCCCAAGTAAGTTACTGATGTTTGAAAGAATTTCACGTTCTCCTTTCTTACTTTTATCCCAGCCTGGTGGATTCTTTGTACTACCTCATTTAAATTTTTAATATCTTCCTGTTCTGTTGCTCCAGTTACGATGATATCGTCTAATAAAACACCCACGTGAGGTATGCCATCTAATAGATTTTCCATATACCGCTGAAATAAATTCGGAGCTATTGATAATCCGAATGGGAGTCTTTTATATCTATAGTAACCCATATGAGTTGCTATTGTGAGGTAATGTCTTGATTCTCTCTCGACCTTCATCTGTAAGTATGCATCCCGCAAATCCATGACTGTATACTTTTGGCCGCCTGCAATCTTCATAATTAATTCATCAAAAGTTGGTAGCAAATAATTGTTTAAAGTTAAGTGAGAATTTATCGTTACACGAAAATCCCCGCATACCGAATTGAGCCATTTGACTTAACTACATTTACTATAGGCGTTGTCCATTGGATTGCTGTAACTGATGGGTCTACCTCTTCAATAACATCTTCATTTAACAATCTTTTTAGTTCCTCTTCCACTTTCTTACGCAGCGGGAAAGGAACTCTCCGCGCAGGACAAGCTATTGGCTTTGCTTCTCCCTTCAAAAAAATACTTACCTCATAATTCTTTATACAACCCATGCTGTCATTAAATATCTCCCCATATTTATCAATCAATACATTTTCAAGTTGATAATTAATCGAATTTATTGTAACTTGAATAGGGAGTTTAAAATTAAATGCCTGCATCCAATTTAATCCAAACATTGGTTCCTCTTCCTCATTTGTAACGATAGCTGGAAGTTTCAATGTCATGTTATTCAATTTTACACAAACTTTAACTTGCCCAGAAATTGACACAGGGTTGTTTCCAAAATCCTTGATCTTTTGGCAGGTATGTAATTTTTAGTTGCACTAACCTTTCTTATTTGAATATACTACTTAGAATTATATCGTTATCTAGGAAAGAATTAAACCTTCCAGAGAATTTGAATATTAAGCAACTCGCTCGTCCGTATTTAACCTTCACTGTTCACAACTCAACTATTCATAAAACTTAACTTTAGTATTTTACCACTCATTATACTTTAAACTTATTTTGAATATACCTACTTGATCATTGGTTAAATGTCTTAAACTGACCACATTCAAATATTTAAATTCCTCATTATCGTTATCACAAGCCGTGTATATAAACTTAATTTTTCACTAAAATATATTCATATCAATTAATTCATTTTTGTATATAGTTTTACAATAAAATTCTATTCTTTTAGTAAGAAAAGCAAATGTAGAGAACTTATACCTCTACAAGTTTTTTTTTTTTTTTTTTATACAATAGTTTTTTTTAAATATTAAGGCCAAATAATTTATATCAAAGTATTAACATAAATATATACGTTTTCAGATTATAATGGTTCGATTGCAAAGGGTGACTTTCTTGGCGCTCAATTCTCATTTGGGTCTAACGGCAGAATTGCTCAATCCAGTAAGATGTTATTTCGAATCTTTTTCCTCCAACCCTAGACTAATTTACTATACATGGGCGTAGCCGGGGGGGAATTATTTAGTTGCACTAACCTTTCTTATTTGAATATACTACTTAGAATTATATCGTTATCTAGGAAAGAATTTAACCTTCCAGAGAATTTGAATATTAAGCAACTCGCTCGTCCGTATTTAACCTTCACTGTTCACAACTCAACTATTCATAAAACTTAACTTTAGTATTTTACCACTCATTATACTTTAAACTTATTTTGAATATACCTACTTGATCATTGGTTAAATGTCTTAAACTGACCACATTCAAATATTTAATCCTCATTATCGTTATCACAAGCCGTGTATATAAATTAATTTTTCACTAAAATATATTCATATCAATTAATTCATTTTTGTATATAGTTTTACAATAAAATTCTATTCTTTTAGTAAGAAAAGCAAATGTAGAGAACTTATACCTCTACAAATTGTGGTTTATTAATAATGTTATATATCTTCTTATTTATTAGGGTGACACAAGAACCCGTGTCATATAACATTTTAATAGTTTTATTGTTGATGACAACATTGATATAAGGTTTGAATTGGGTAATATTGTTAACATCATAATCTATTCCAATAGAATTGATAATATGATTAACCTCCTTTGAACTTTTACAAAATTTAGCATAATGATTCTTTTTGTTACATTTATAGCACACCTTGTTATAAGCATCACATCTATTGCTTGTATGTGACTTACCACACCTAGAACACTTGCTTATGAAATTTTGTTTGTTTGTAACTCTTTTATCTGTGTATTTAGAATTTGGTGTTTTGTACTTTTGTATTTTGTTTATCTCTTGTGATGTGTTTAATTCCCTATTAGCTATTTCCATAGATTCTGCTAAAGTATATATATCATTAAAAGATATAACATCACCAGCATTGTTTACACCTTCAGGCCATTGAGTTAACTTGAATTTCTAATGATAAATTTTGAAGGCCACACAACATTTGATCGCGCAGTCTCTCGTCCAGATTTGTTTTGAAGTTGCAATTTTCTGAAGCAGATTTTAATCTTGTCACAAATTCTGTAAGAGTTTCATCAGGTCTCCTTATGCATCTCATAAAAAGGATCCTAGAATGAAAAAGAGTACTTTTATGAGCAAATACCTTCTTCATCAATTTGATTAATTCCTCATAATTCAAAGATGTAATATCATTAGGATAAGAAAAGTTTATTAAGCATTCCACATTGTGTTGTCCCATATACCCCAGTATTATCTTCTTTCTGATGTCCTTGATAACATTTTTGGCATCAAATATATTTGTAATGGTCAATATATATGTAGAGATATTATCTCCTACCTTATATGGTGGTATTGTTCCAATTTCCATTTTTGGTTGTATTGTTCCAATATCCCTTAATGGTGGTATTGTTACAATTTCCATTACCGCGCCAATGAAATATATTAGATATTGTCTTATTTCTAGGTGTCTCAAGTGGTAAGTTTTATTATTCTAATTTAGATCACATGTAACAAAAGAACATATATATTCCACAAGATATATCGAACTTATAAGTATTTATAATAAAACGTATATCATACAAATACACAATCATTACAGACATTAATATATATTAAATTGCAAAAGCACTATAAACTCTATAAAACTTTAAAACATTAAGAAACAGCTTTACTAGCCTCTCCAAGAGATTTATATTCTGGCAATAATGAATCCACAAAAGTTTTATTTGGATTTGTAGTGAAACAAATTATTTTACCTTGAAAGAGATTTGGTTGATACGCACAAGGCGAAAAGAGAAAGAATACAAACACAGAATTAACTTTAATTTGAATGTTTGTCACCTCTACTGATATATAAACTCGCGATTTATAGATTTGTTACCACTGTTATAATTTCCCTTTAATAAAATATATTCCAACCCCTTTCACTAAAGATTCAGATTAACTTCCTTTTTTTCTTCCTCCTAAAAATGAACTATATAGTAATATTCTTTTTATTAATTATACTTTACAATGAAATTGATCCATTATCATAAAGACTAGCTAGACATAGATGTTTGTTCACGTTATGCACTATATAATTAAAATGATAAATGAAACACCTTTATTATTTAGAACGCAGCTATTTTTAACAAGGATTCCCTTTTATTTGCATGGCTTTGAAATTACCTATTATAGCAAACCCTTAAAAAGTTAATTACAACCAATTTCAGCACGGAGTCAAAAAACTTTATCTATCTATAAACCTGTCTCACACATCCAATAAAATAAACGCTTTGAAAATTTTAATTTTGAATATTTAAATAACAAAATAAATTGTTAAATTTTAATACAACCTTGAAGGTTATACTAGGCCAGCAGATATCAAATTGATTAATACGTTAGTGACTAAACGAATTAAATTTTTTTATCAAACGTCATAATATTAAGTCCAAAAATAAAAAAAATTATACCTTTTTTGCATATGTTAAATAATGGGACCTAATTATAGGCAACAAATTATTTTGCATAGTTTTTACTTCAAGTGCAAAGTTTTTTTTTGCAATTTTCCAAGTTTTTTATTCATATTAATCATCCGTTGGTCAGGTCAAAACAACACAGATGGTAAAAGGTGTCATGATAAACCCACTTTAAATACTAAGTTGTATTATAATGTAAACTTTTCAAATTTTAAAAGCATAATATTTTAACTTTTATCAGTAAATTAATATAAGGTTATTTGATCAAGTGGTTAAAACTTTATATCCACATTTAATACGACCCCTAAAATTTTCCCCTTATTTGATTAATTTGGCTCATAACAAAGATAATTTTAATTTTATTGTTTAAATAATAAGAAAAATCAGCGGAAATTTGGCAGAAAAAAACTTAAAAACAAAAAAAATAGGGTTGTCCATACTTAAAGAAGTTTGGACCCTTTATTTTTTTGAGACAGAAAAGTTTATATTGTTCTTAATCCATTCTTTAAATAATTTTTTACCTCATTTAAAATTTTTATAAAATAAATACATCATAAAAGATTACATATGAAATTATGAAAAAAATCTACATGCAATATCTTTATTCTTAAAATAGACATTATATAGGGCTATGGGCGTAGCCAGGGAGGGGGCGGCCGCCCCCCCCCCTTCCCCCGTAAATGACGGAAATATTTTTTTCCAATGCAAAAACCCTTAAAAACTAAAAAAAATTAGGTTTTGCCCCCCCCCCCCCCGATTGAACTTTTAAACATTTCGCCCTCCCCCCCCCCCCTAATCCAAAACCTGGCTACGCCTATTTATAGGGGTGTAAAGATGGTAATTTTTGTATAAAAAATTGACAGTTCCAACATAATTTATTAAGTATCAAATTTGATTTGTTGTAAATAAAAAATAAAGTTTTAATTAATTTATTTTATAAACAGACATTGATAATATGAGCTCATTAATATTATATATTATTATATTAGTCTATAAAATTGTTAAGCATCAATAATACGAACTATAAAGTATAAACTCCTCAGCTCAGACTAATTCTTATTGTGTATTTATTTGGGACCACTTTATAAAATATTATGTATACAGATAGATATACATACACTATCTCTAGACAAAGGATTATAAAAGATATTGATATTGCACTAAAGTTAGACTAGTTAAATATCAAAGTGCGCAAGAAAATTTACACAAATGAGCACTTTGTGCACTTTGAAATAACACGAGAAAATATAAATATTATAAAATCTAAGTAAGTTTAAATAAATATCTCAAATAAAAGGAAATGTATAAAAAGATTTCTTTACAAATTGGTTTGGAATAATTATTTTTGATAATATTTTCAAAAACAATATTTCATTTTTTTGTTTCGTATTTAAAAGGTGGGGTCCTGAAAGATCCCGTGCATCTGTATATTAAAAACTATTTGACTAAAACAAGCTAAATTTTGCAAAGATATTCTAAGATAAATTTTATTAAGCTACTAAAATAATGAAACCATAAAAATAACTAACTTGATTTGTAGGGGACACCCACCGCCACCGTGGCTAGTTTAGCCAAAAAATAACTGCGAAAAATTTCATATTTTTATCTTTTCAATTATTTTTATAAATAACTAGCTGACCCGGCAAACGTTGTTTTGCCATATTAAGAATATTTAAAAAAAATTAAAAAATTTAAATAAGAAAATTTAAAACTACCAAAAAAAAATTTAAAAACTCAACTAAACGAAAAATAACAAATAATTGATATTTTTAAGGGTGGTTAAAAACACAAAATTTTACCTCAATAATGTTCAAATTTAAAATTTCATGGAGCAAATTTTTTTAAGTCAAATTTACCTATAATCAAAAAAAAATATTGCGCCTGGTCTTTATGATAAAATATAAACAAAAGGCGGATACGGATACGCATATAACGAAAAATCAAACGTTGTTTTGCCATTTACACGGGTGTATTAGCAGAATATATATCATGGGCGTACCCAGGTTTTGAATTAGGGGGGGGGGGGGCAGATTATTAAAATTTTTTGCTTGACTATCCAAAAAATTTCCTGCGACCGTAATTTAAATTAGGGGGGGGGGCAAAATATAATTTTTTTTTTAATTTAAGGGTATTTGTATTGAAATTTGATCCTTTTTTTTAAATTAGGGAGGGGGCAGCCGCGCCCTCTGTCCCCTGGCTAATTGGGGGGGGGGGCATATAGATAAATTTCAATAGATTAGGAATATATCAAATATAATTGGTAAGTGTTTATTATGCAAAAAATTTTAAACAAATAGTTAAAGAGGGTCCAAGGCCCAGGCCCACCCAAGAGAGAAAACCTGGCCCCATGGCCCCCCCCCCCCCAAAGGAAAAAATCTTTGGCCCCCTGGCCCTTCAAGCTATTTTTTTATTTTTATGTAATTAAGAAACAATATAATCATGGGCGTAGCCAGGGGGGAGGCTGCCCCCCCCTAATTAGCCAGGGGGAAGCAAGGGGCGCGGCTGCCCCCTTCCTAATTTAAAAAAAAAGAAGGATTTCAATACAAAAACCCTTACAAATTAAAAAAATATGTTTTACCCCCCCCCCCCCCTAATTAGCCAGGCGGGGGCAGAGGGCGCGGCTACCCCCCCCCCCCCTATTTTACTTAACTCAAATTAATACAGATGCGTATTAGCGAATTTACACAAAAATATAAATTATTTTGGTAAAATGAAATTTAAATTACGGTCGCAGGAAAATTTTTGGATAGTCGAGACCTTTTTTAATTTTTTTTTGCTCTCAGGAAAATTTTTGGGTAGTCAAGACTTTTTTTTTAATCTGCCCCCCCCCCCTAATTCAAAACCTGGGTACGCACATGGATATATCAACATTTATTGGCACTTTGTTAAAAGTATTTTCATTTTTCTCCTTATTGAACGTGCAAAAAATGACAAAATTAGATTTTTTAATTTATTTAGCCACGCAGGAGGGGGGGGGGACACGACCGTCCTATAATAATAATAATAATTGACGTGAAAAATAAGCAAAAAATGGCTTTGATATTTAATGTTTCAAAGTGCGTAAAAAGTTTTCATTTTCCGCAACACATGCCTACTGCATTTATCACACTACGACTACCTACACTACACGATAGATAGGCAGTACAGTACGTGATGAGGGCGTTTGATTGACATTCAGAATTAAACGTCAAAACGTATAAAACCTAATATCTCAAAAATTACTGGACCGATTTGGCTCGAACAAATCTTAAAACACGCTCCAGAGTATGGGGAATAAACTATCGGTCTGGTAGTTTTCCAAAATTGGTGGCGGCATACACACACACACACACACACACACACACACATACATAGCTTCATTTTTATATATAAGGGTGCGTCTTAAAATAAGATTTTGCATAGATGCAAAAAAAACGAATACATGTTAAAACATAGCCGCGTCTTAATATACGCTTCATTTCATTTTTGCTTCTTTGTAATTTCATTTCATTCGCTATAATAATCATAAAACTTTAAAATTTAAACTATATGTGTATTTTATCATAAGTTATAAGATAAAGAATTTTTCTTTGGTTAAAATAAAAATTAAAAATTTTATAGAGGAAAAACGCTTTTGTAGGGTTATTAATAGCTCTGACAGAATTTTGTATTTTGCACATAAATTCTTTGTTGTATATTTTAGATTAATTTAAATTAAGGATATTTTTTATATAAAAATCGTCTAATGATTAAATTTTTAATTGCAATATGACATGTTAAATTATTTATTGTTTAAAAAGAGGTCGGAGCTAGTCGGAGAGTGGCTAGTGCTAGCCATTTTCATTGTGTCACCTTATAAGGACAAATGATAAGGTTTAAAAAACAAAAATTTCGTTAAATAATTTAACTTAGTGTAAATTGAAATAGATAAAGATAAAGATAATGATTATAAATTAATAAACTATTAAAAAATGTTTTCCATTGCAAAATCTGTCTTTTATGGTTATTGAAGTCTGATCTTCATCATGACCCTTTTTCTATTTGTATTATGTAAAATATAAATATATTACATATGCATTCTTATGTCTTTTTTAATAAAACAATCTTTTTATTGATTTAAATTAGCATACTCTAATAAGAATTGAAAACATAAGGGTTAATCTATCCCTCGAAAGGGGCTATGACTAGCCCCGTCCATTTTAAAAGTTTGTAGGATTTTTGCTTTTTTTACACCTTATGAAAAAATTATTACCTTTTCCCCTCATATTTATTGTACTTAAAAATATGTTCTAACAAACAATTTGAAAAAATATTTTTTAGTTTTTTTTCAAACACGATGTAATTTTTTATAGCTATTGAGTCCCCGGTCTCCCCTATACTTAAAAGACAGATTCTGCAATGGAAAAAAACTTTTAGTAGTATTTTAATGTATAATCATAGTGTATTTATATTCCAAATTACACCATTTAGATTAATAAACAAATTTTTTTTTAAATCTTGTCATTTGTAAGAAACAATGAAACGTAGTATTAGCCCCTCTCCGTCTAACCCCGCCCTTGAGCCCTGCACAGGTAACCCGAAGGTCGGGTCGTTCAGATTAAAATTTTTAAAATTCTCAGGTCGAGTTGGGTTCGGGTTGAAAAATTTAAAACACTTTTAAGTCAGGTGGGTTTGGTTTTAAACGTCTTCGGGTTGGGTCAGGTTCGGTTTAAAACGCTTTAGGGTCGGGTCTGGTTCAGGTTAAAAATTTTGAAAGATTTCGGGTCGGGCCGGGTTTGGGATAAAAAAGTGAATTAGCATGGCTCTACCCCGGCCCCTATTTTTATAAACATTTAACAATTTAACATGTTATATTGCAAATAAAAATTTAATCATTTTAGACTGTTTTTATATGAAAAATATCCCTTTATTAGATAAACTTAAATTAGTCCAAAATATAGAGCCAAAAAATTTTATGTGCAAATTACAAAATTTCGTAAAGGCTACTAATAGTCCCAAAAAATCGTTTCTCTTCTATACAAGTTTTAAATTTTATTTTTTCTAAACAAAATTTTTTTTACTTATACCGTATGAAAAAATACACATATCATTATTATTTTAAAAATTAACCCGAGCTAGGACTAGCCCCTGTCTCCCTTACAGCATTTTTAAACTGCTTGGGGTCACCATGACCCCACCTTAACTACGATTGATGTACACTTGCACAGTTTTTTTGATGCAAACTAGTTTTAAGTTTTGAATAAAAAATAGCTACAAGATTTAAACTTACGAGGTTTGGACCGAGAAACACACTTAAGCAACTAAGTCTCAGGGTTTCTTTCAGAAAAAATGCTCCGTGGGGGGGGGGTAAAATTTTTTTTCATTGATTAACCATTTATTATAATATTTACTGATTTTTATTAGTGATGTAAGTGATATATAAATAGATACATACATGCAAATGCTTCTATATTAAAACCAAAATCTTTCTTGCCTCTTTCAGAGTTCATGTGAATTTTACTGCTGGAAGCAGAATAATATCTGCCTTAAACTTATATATATTTAAAATATCTAATGCTTAAAAATAATTACCATAATTGCCCATAGTAAGGGATAAAACATAAGTTTTTTTTTAATTCAGTCCCATCTTTACCTATTACAAACAAACATATTCATGCCTTATTTTATATAAACACAAATACCCATAGTATTCCCCAAACATCTCTTATCGCCTTTTTCTAATTCAAAATCAAATGGATAAAAAAGATATTTTATCTGTATCACAATTTAAAAGCATGACAGATAATTATCATTAGTTATAAACATTATTTTGTGTGTATAAATGTAAATAGCATCTTTTTTATTTTGACAATCTATGGAATAAACCAGTTTCTCCCCAGAATTATCCTCACCTTTTCGTAATACATAATTGATTAGACTTTTATATGCTTGCAAGCAAATTATCATTAGTTAATATACATTTAAAATGACCAATATTTTGTTAGTAATATAAATACCATCTTTTTCATTATAACATTGAATGGAACAAACCAGAGTTTTTTCTACAGAACAATTAGTCACATCTCAACCTGCTGCATAATTAAAATTATTCCAAATTAAATCATATTTACCATCTTTTTTATTAGGCTTTTCCTTTTACTAAAGTAGTGTGAAAAAGTACTTTTATATTTACTAGACATCTTCAATTCAAAATAAGCATATTATATCAATAAAAACAAACAATAGAAATCTATTATTAATAATAATTCTTTTTAAGTTTATAAGTAAGATAGTCATTTAATAATTCTAAAAGCATTTATTTATGTTTATTTACCTATTGATATTTTTTAATTAAAGATAATTTGTAACTTTCAAGATTGTAAAAAATGCCTATTAAAAACTCGTTTAAATTAGGGTTCACAGATGTTAAAAAATGATGTCTATGAATGATTTCCACCTTATTTGTAAAAAAATTTTATTTCGCCAATTTTATATTTTTCTATTGTTAAAATAAATTATTGAATTTCAATTTTAGCCTATTATTATAATTTATGACTTCATGATGGAACTTGAGTTCATGCTTCAATCAAAACTCTCCTGGGGGTATTTGAAACTTCTGGGGGGGGGGGGGGGGGGGGGGGAGGGGTCCCCCTGGGCTCCCCCCTGAAAGAAACCCTGCTAAGTCTCTAACTTTAATATAGATTATGATATATAATACTTATTTTCAAAACAACAAACCATTAATTGTCTTAAATCTCCCGGTTACATTTCTTTGTATTTTAAAGGGGATTATCAAAAAAAACTAACTTTATCTAAAATTTATCACCATTTTGTTTGTTTTCACTATAGTTAGATTAAAATTAGCTGCGAAATATAAACATAAATTATATAAATATACAAATTTAAACTAATAATATACAGTCAATCTATTATAGAGCTCTCAAAGGTTTACTCAACCCAATAATCATTCTTAAAACAAGTCTTCCAGGTCTTTTGAACCTTTAAAGTTTTGACTTGTCACAATATACTGATTATTTTTTTTAATTTATTAATTCAAACAAAACTGTTTTTAAGACAGAAGAATTTCAAAAAACTGAGCCTATTTGAAAAAAATAAGAAACTGAGCACTTTTTGATTAAAATCTGAGCTTAATAAACTGTACATTTTTTATTAAATATCTGAACAAATTGAATTTAAAACTAAGCAAAAATTACTGAGCTTTATGTAATTTTTAAATGTACATTTAAGTAACATCCCTTATTAATCGGAGAGTTGACATAAATTTAAATAGTGAAAAATCATAAGTGTGAAGGAAAAATCTTAATGTTTACTTTTTATCATAGGAGACGACGAGCTATAAGCAATATCTTTTAAGCATTGGTTAATTTATTGGGTCCTGCAGATATAAATTTCAAAATCCCCAAACATCTCCTACTGTCATGAAGGTCTTAAAACCATCAAGTTTTTTAGGTACAAAAAATTGTAAATCTACTTTAAAATCAAACCACTTATTCAAAAGAATTCCTATATAAATTAAGTAAAATAATAGCACCAATAATCATAACATCTGATGAAGTCATTTAACCATCTAGCTTTTTAAACACCAAGTATTGTTTATTAACTCTACAAAACTTTAAATCTCTTCTTGGGAAATCACTTAGTCAAAACAATTCCTATAATATCTCAGAGCTAAAACTCTCAAACATCTTCTACTTTTGATGACAATAACTTGTAAATCCTATATAGTACTCAGTCATAAAATTTTATAGCAACTTGTTATATATAAATCAGAGGTATGTCCGTTAAACAATCAGGTTTTATTGACTATGCAAAGGGTCAGACAACCCACATGAACATTCTTAACCTAAAACTAAAAACTCATAGCTATTTCCATGTTAGACACCTCCTCAGACATCACATTAAACAGATTTTGAAGTCTTCCCTTCAATAAAATAATCTAGTTGCTAAACGTGCAAGATACCAAGCCTCGTTAACACTTTCTGAGGCCTTTTTAAAACTCACCAAAATATTAGCATTTATGAAGACTGGCAAAAGTTTTTACTATGCACTTCGCATTCTTTTGGTGCCACCTACATCATATACTAGATCCCTTACCTGGGTAACAAATCTCAATTGGGACTATTTGAAATAGCCAATTACATGATACCCATATTGCATATTTTCATCACTTAAGCATGGGCGCAACATTCAAGCCAAAATTCCCATGGCTTCCCCTTAAAATATCGCCAGACAACAACGATCCTGACTAGCTAGGCATCCAGTAAGGATTTATCTTCCTTTAACCTATCCAATTCAGCAGCAAGATTTTTCCACTTTACAAGTTTTTGCAACTATCAATACTTTCAACGCTCTTCGACAGGGGCAGGACTCAATTGCTTACGCCCAGCCTAACTAGAATTATCAAATTAGACCGCTCAAGAGTTATCTTAAGCACTCTTAATTCCCTAATTAGTAGAACCATATTTCTTCGGCGCTACTTTAGTATAATTTCTAAATTAGATGTGAGAATTCGACCTATAGCCTCAACCGAGCCAGAAATACCTTGTAGTGGTGGTTGAGCTTGTGTACTCTCGTGATCCAATAAGCTATACCTTTGGTAGCTAAACACAATTTTTGTGTTTGTTACTGGTAGGGTCACCCTATTGGCAAGGTTCTTGGTGAAGGGTCAGACTAAAATTTCTGGGCTTTTTGAGGAATTACTAGTGAAATGGAAGTGCTAGATTAAGCCTATCAATACGAATGGTCTAAAGAAAAGTTTAATTCACCAAAAGGACGCCATCATAAAGAATAGTAGGTAGTCAAGCGCCAAAATCTAACATAGTTCCGTCAGGCTTGGAAGGCCGGGATACCAATACTTCCTCATTCCATATAAACCAAAATGTATACTACAACAAAGAAGCAGCATAAAAACCAAGCCAGGGCGTCCCCCTTAAGCGACGCGCGCATTCTTCGCCTGGAATGTGTGGGAAATAAACGAAGGCTACCGCTCTCTCAACAAACGGAAGCGGTTAAAGACATTAGTTTGCGTAGGATAAAGTTTGGGTCATGGAATATTGGTACAATGACTAGCAAGAGCAGAGAATTGGCAGACGTTCTAAGGAGGAGAAAAATCGACATCGCTTGTATACAAGAGACCAAATGGAAGGGCCAGAAAGCAAAATACATAGGTGACGGTTACAAATTATATTTTTACGGTACAGAAACTCATCGAAATGGCGTCGGTATAGTGCTATCGGAAGAAATTCAGCAAACTGTCGTCGACGTTAAAAGAATCAATGACAGAATTATGGCGATACAGCTTTGTTATAGATCTACTACGATAAACGTTATATCAGCATACGCCCCTCAAAGTGGATGCTCTAAGGCGGAAAAAGAGTGTTTTTGGAAGGAGCTTGAAGATGTTCTATCCCAATTCGGTAAGGAGGGGCGAATAATCATCGGAGCGGACCTCAATGGACACGTGGGAAAATCAAGGGAAGGATTTGAAAGAAATCACGGTGGTCGGGATTACGGCCTAAAAAATGAAGGAGGTACGGAAATCTTGAAATTGCTCAAGCTTTTAACCTAGCAATAGGAAATACCTTCTTCAAAAAGAGACAGGAACATTTTATAACGTACAAAAGCGGCAGCGTACCACTCAGATAGATTTCTTTCTAGTCAACAAAACGCACTTAAAGTATGTTCAAAATGTTAAGGTAATACCGAGTGAAATATTGGCCTGCCAACACAAGCTGTTGGTGATGGATTTATATTAAGGGGCATTAAAGAGCAAAAGGTACAAAGAGTAGCGGCTACTATACAATAGAGGAAACTAAAGGATATTATCCAACATTTTCAGGAGCAAGTAATTAAACATGCTGGATTTAAGGAAAATACTTCATGTGAGGATATGGAATGGTATAGCTGCCACAATGCGAAAAGCGGGACGACAAATACTAGGTGAAAACTAAAGGAATTCTCAAGGAGACGTGGTGGTGGAATGAAGAAGTGCAAAAATGTATAAAGGAAAAGAAGAGATTGTACAAAGTTTGGTATAAAAGCAAGGATAGAAATGATAAGCAAGCTTACCAATAAAAAATCGGCTAAAAAATTCGTAGCAAAAGCAAAAAGCAAGGTGTACGACGATATAAATGTAAAACTAAACTCAAAGGAAGGAGAAAAATTGATCTACAAAATCGCAAAGTCAAGGGCCCGAAATTCTAAAGATCACCTAGAATGCCGGCTAATTAAGGGTCAAAAGGGAGAAATACTAAAACACGACAGCCATATACTACAAAGATGGTACGACTATTATAGCAATTTATCAATTGAAAAAGGGGCCTGTAGTCGAAGACATTAACCAGGAAAATACAATAGGAGAATTAAATACAGCGGATAGGATCACGGAAACGGAAGTAAACGTTGCTATGGGTAAACTAAAGCCGGGAAAAGCTCTTGGACCGGACAATATACCAATAGAGGGTTTTAAGCGTTAGGCAATACTGGTGCACACCTTTTCAACTATATCTTGAAAACGGGTGTAATGCCTAACGAGTGGAGGGATAGCTACATGATCCCGATATACAAGATGAAAGGGGACATTCAGGGTTGCAACAATTACAGAGGGATAAAGCTTATGAGTCACACTTTCAAGGTGTGGAAAAAGGTGATCGAAAAACGGCTTCGGAGTTTGGTCCAAATTTGAGATAACCAATTCGGATTCATGCCGGAGAGGTCTACAGCAGACGCCCTAAACAGTGTTAGAAGATTAATGGAACGGTTTAAAGAAAGGGAAGAGGATTTGCACATGTGTTTCATCGATCTAGAAAAAGCGCTCGATAAAGTTTCTCGTAATTTAGTGTGGAAATGTCTAAAAGAAAACAACGTGCCAGAATTATACGTCAGAGCAATAAAAGATATGTACAAGGGAAATAAAACGTACGTTAGAACAACGGTGGGGACTACAAAGGGATTTGCCATTAACACTGGAGTCCATCAAGGTTCAGCTCTTGATCCCTTCCTATTCATAATGATAATAGATATTATTACCAAGGATATGGGCGAGGAAGCTCCTGGGGCAATGATCTTTGCAGACGATATAATCCTCTGTGCCAAAAGTGAACAAGAATTGGCTAACACTGTAAATATATGGGTAAATACAATAGAAGAAAGTGGTCTCAGGGTAAATCGAAAGAAAACAGAATACATGAAAACATCGGATGAAAACTAGCTAAATGCATCCCTTACTTTAGGCGATTGGCAACTTACAAGCGTGGATTCCTTCAAATATTTAGGATCAACACTTCAATCGGATGGTGGAATGGATAAAGAAATCCAAGCAAGGATAAATTCCGGATGGCTTAAGTGGAGGGAATTGACAGGCGTTCTGTGTGACAAAAACATTCCGAGAAGACTAAAAGGCGCACTGTATAAATCCATCATACAGCCAACAGTCCTGTATAGCTCGGAATCATGGGCTATACGTAAAAGAGAAGAGCAACGTCTTGCGACCATGGAGATGAGAATGCTAAGATGGGTGCTAGGAGTAAGCAAAAAGGAACATAGGCGAAATGAAGAAATAAGAAGAAGTCTGGGTACTACATCTATTACAACAAAGCTCCTAACAGATAGACTAAGATGGTACGGCCATGTTAAAAGAAGAGACGATAGCTATGTCGGAAAGAAAATCGAGATGATATATTTCGCAGGAAAACGAAGGAGATGAAGACCCAAGCTTACCTGGATTCATAAAATACTGCACGATATGAAAGTCCACAAGATAAAGAAAGATCTATGTAAACATAGAAACAAATGGAAACAAATGCTAAAAGGACTGACCACCACCCTAGGTGACAAACAGTCATAGAAAGAAGAAGAAGAATTCGACCTATAGTATAAGATATACAGTTTATTGGATAAGACAAAGAAGTAACCGTTGGTAATTACAATAACACGTTTAAATAGACATTCGATTTACAACCAATTAACAATCAATTAACATTGCATTGCAATTCGAACGCTCAAGGTCATGCCAATTAGGTAGATATTATTTGCATACATTACATTACTCCCCCATTTAAAGTTGCCCTCCATCGTATCGATCAGGTGGTTTGGATACCCTTTTGTGTTCTAGAATGTTTCGCTCTGACACCGCACCTTGGTCAATTGTTGTTCTTTCCCGTAACTGATCTCCGTGTTTCCTTCTTGTATTTCCGTCTATATTAACGTCATACGTAGTCGAACTTGATCTTGCTTCTACAAGTCCTTCCCTCCATCCCGGACTTGTGTCATTATGTACCCACACCTGCTGCTCGGGTTCGAAGAATCTTTCTTGGGTCCATCAGTTTTTATAGTACTTTTGTTTTCAGATCGATTCTTCAACCTTGTCGCGAGTCGTTCTTCTGAGCTGGTCTAGCGTCGTACGAATCCTGCGATTGAACATCGACTCAGCCGGGCTTATACATGTAGTCACGTTTTGACTACTACGCATGCTCATTAAAACTTGTAATAAGTTTAACGAGTCATTAACCCCCGACTTTTGATTCGCATAGAACTTACTTTTAATAGTTCTAATATATCTCTCGGCTAAACCATTAGTTTTGGGGTGGTAAGGCGGTCCCGTAAATTGAACTATGCCATTGTTTTTACAAAAAATTTTAAATTCCGTAGATTTAAATTGCGGGCCATTGTCACTGACAATATATCTAGGTAACCCAAAACGCGCAAAAATTGTCCTTAAATTTTGGATAATTATTGTTGAGTTTATCTCGCCCAGCACCATTACTTCGGGCCATTTTGTAAAAGCATCAATGCAAACTAACCAATACTTCTTATTGATGGGTCCCGCTAAGTCTATGTGAACCCGTTCCCAAGGCTTGTTAGGAACGTTCCAAGCGTATAGGGGTACCTCTTTAATGTTTGGTCGTTCTTCTTGGCAATATTTACAGGTATTAACGTATTTTTCTATATCTGAGTCAATATTATTCCAGTACACATAATATCTCCCTAATGACTTCATAGCCACGATTCCCGGATGACCATCATGTAAAATTTTAAGAATATCTGGCCTTAATTTTTCCGGAATTATAAGTCGATATTTATAAAATAAAAGATTATTTTCGAAAGAAATGTAATTTCTTAATTGCAGGTATTTTCGTACGTTATCGTTTTTTGAAGAGCCTTGCCATCTATTTTTAAATTGCTCTATAACTTCTTTTTTTACATTATCTTTTATTGTTTCTTCTACAATATTTTTTGTATTCAAAGTCAAGTCATCGATTAATTGTAATTTAATTCTTCGTATATCATTATCTATGTTTAAATTATGAGGTGAATCCTTTAGGCATAATCGAGAAAGTGCATCAGCACACTGATTAGATTTCCCTGGGGTATTTTATATCATAATCATATTGAAGTAATTTAATTGCCCATCTTAGTAACCTATTATTGGTTATTTTACTAAGATCTCGGGTTGTCCCAAAAATATTTATAAGAGGGTGGTGATCTGTCTGAATTGTGAATTTACGACCATAAATATACTGATGGAATTTATTTATCGCATAAATTGCTGCCGATGCCTCTCTGTCGATGACGGAGTAATTTTTCTCAGCGGGATTTAGGGAACGAGAGGCGTAGGCAATAGGTTTTTCTTGGCCTGAGGAAAACTTATGCGCTATAACTGCTCCTAAACCTAAATCTGACGCGTCGATTGAAATTATGATAGGCGATTTCTTTTGATAAGGCACTATAGTTTTTCTGTTAGAAATTATAGTTAACATTTTCAAACGTTAATTTTTCTAAGTCGCCCCATACCCATTTTGTATTTATGGAAGTTAATTTGTATAAAGGAGGGCAATTTATCTGAAGTTTGGGGATAAAAGTTTCTAAATAGTTTACCAACCCAAGGAAAGAACAAAGTTCCTTTTTGTTTTCGGGTGTTTTAAAACTTTTAATCTTTAGAACCTTATCCTCACTCGCTGTTATACCTTCACTATTAATTATATGTCCTAAGTATTTGACAAATTTTTTAAATAATTGCATTTTAGTTTAAGATGTTGCTAAACCAACAGTTTGAAAGAGATTTAATACTGTTACTAATTTGTTTAAGTTTTTTTTTTTTTTTTTTTTCAAGATTAAGTTTAATTTATTCAAAATTTTTTAATTAAATATATTTTTTTTCACATATCATTATTTTTCGTTTTTACCGCTAATTATAACATCGTCCATAAAGACGCTCACCCCGGGTATGTTATTAACCAATTGTCTCATAAACCTATGAAAGATAATCGGCGCTGTTGTGAGCCCAAACGGTAATCTCTTATAACGAAAATATCCTATATGCGTTGATATGTTTAAATATTTCCTTGATTTCTCATTAAGTTCAAGTTGTAAAAAGGCATCTTTGAGGTCAATGATAGAAAAAATTTTACCTCCGGCTATTCTTTCAGCCACGTCGCTGAAAGTCGGTAAAATATCCTGATCTTTAGCCAAGTGTTGATTTATGGTTAAACGAAAATCACCACATATACGCATCTGCCCTGTTTTCTTTTTAACATTTACAGTTGGCTTAGCCCATTTAATTGGCGTTAAAGTAGGATTAATTTTTTCAATGATGTTTCGTTAAGTAGCCGTTGTAGTTCATCTTCTACAGCTTGTCATAGTGGAAACGGTACTCTTCTTGCTCCAAACATTTTTGGCATCGCGTTATCATTGATTTCCAGTGTCACTTTGAAATCTTTTACTTTTCCTAATTTTTCGCAAAAGACGTAGGGAAATTGTTTAAGAATTGCATGTACATTTGAAGGTATTTCAATAATAGAATTTAGGCAAACCACCTTTGGTAAAGTTAAGTTAAATTTGGAGATAAATGGCATACCAAATATTGCTGAACCTTTACCTTGAATGACATAAATATCTAAGTACTTTGTCACACCACCAACGTCCACCTTCACTTTGGTTTTACCAAGTGTTGAAATAGCCATTCTACCATAGCCGTATATCTTCGGAGCTTGGTAAAGTTTAGGCTTGCCGATTCGAGACCACGTTATTTCATCAATGACGCTACATGCCGCACCCGTATCGAAGATCATTTCATAAGGCACATCGTTAATTCGTACGTTGATGTGAGCTTTGGTGGGTTGATCGAAGTCGTGGTTGATGGCTGATAATGTATTCATCACCGTTCTACAATTTTTAGCTATATGGCCTGGTTTCCCACACCGATAACATTTAGGGGGTGGCTTTTTCCTAAAGGTGCTAAATTTAGGAAAATGTATATCTCTATTGTTGAAGTTATTAAACGACTGCTTAACCTTGTTTACTTCAACAGCCCTCCATGTTTCGTATTCTACCGAGTCTAACGCCAATGCTAGATTAACTGTTTCTTCGAAACTTACGTTACCACTCGGATACTTAGCTCTTAACTCAATGTTAAGCCTTGGTAAGTTACATCCTAGGACAAATATGTCCTTTAATACCTCGTCTAGATTATTTTCAAATTTACAGTTTTTCATAAGAAATTTCAACCGAATACTAAAGTCAATAATACTTTCGTTATTTCTAATTGCCTTATAAAATTGTTCTCTATGATGATAAATAGAAAACTTATCGGCAAATATACTCCTAAGGGCTTTAATTATCTCATCGTAATTAGTTTTGTCTCGTAATTTTGGATATAAATAGTCCCTTATTTTAGTTAAATTATTCAGTCCTATGTAAGTGAGTAACAAAGTTTTTCGCCTGTCTCCCGTGATGTCTCTCAACTTGAATAAGAGCTCGATATTAAATAAATAGTCATCAATCGAATTACTTGGATCATACAGAATAGAATCCTTCAATTCCTTTGAGTAATCACAAGAAAAATTCGTCTCCGGTTTGATGGCCATCTGAAAATAATATGGATAATCTTTTTATTTAAGTTGAACAAGGTAGGGAGTGTCTTCTAAACGAGGTTGGGTTCAAGGTCTCCTCGTCGCCATTATAAGATACACAGTTTATTGGATAAGACAAAGAAGTAACCGTTGGTAATTACAATAACACGTTTAAATAGACATTCAATTTACAACCAATTAACAAGCAATTAACATTGCATTGCAATTCGAACGCTCAAGGTCATGCCAATTAGGTAGATAGTATTTGCATACATTACATATAGCAATGGGGTCTGTTCTTTGCAGATCTGTTCTAAACATATCATAAAGCAAATAGATATTAAAGGTAGAAATCCTCGCTTAAAACTCGGATGCAAAAGGAGTGTGTGAAATAGCTTCACGCGCAGTACAAATTTCTCTTACAGCTTAAAATCGCTCAGGACTTTGTTTCAATTCCACAAGCATATCATCAACTCTAGTGACGATATTCAACAAGGCGACCCACTAGGACGCTCTTGTTTTCCCTAGGTATTAAAACTCTTGTTGAGTACAAAGAAGTTTAATTTGACATTAAATGGTACTTTGACGATAAGACGTTTTTTCCGCTTTAAGATACCTAGAACTAGAAGACGAAATGTTACAAATTAATATATTCTCCATTAACTTTACTAGGATCGCCAATCAGAGGTCTAAACCCATATCAAATTGTTAAAATAAACTATTCGTTACTATAATTTTTTGTCCCATTACAATAACCACTCTCACAACCTTTGACCTCTAAGCCTTAAGATTTTTAAAAAATAGGGACACGATTTCTTTGCTATCCCATGATATTTGCGAATCTTTTAATTGCTATGCAATTTATGGGCTCACTTTCCAATTTGTTTTGTCACGCTATTCGGCGTGCGCACCGAACGTGGATGTCACGCACCGAACGTGGATGTCACGCACCGTTTTGTTTACTTTTAATTTTTGTTAATTTAACCAGTTTTTGGGTTCGAATCCCGGGATTTTTTTTTACTATTATGATTGTTCCTGTTACTACCATTGATAATAAGACTTTTTGGCCGTCCGCTGGGCGCTGACCACTGGAAAAAAATGACCATTTGGCCAAAATGTGAATCCAAGTTTATTTTTCCGTTTTTTTTGCCTTTTATGATTGTTCTTGTTCCTACCATTGATAATAAGACTTTTTGGCCGTCCGTTGGCTGCTGACCAATGAAAAAAACGTGGATGTCACGCACCGAACCGAACGTGGATACGCACTTTTAATTTTTGTTAATTTAACCAGTTTTTGGGTTCGAATCTCGGGGTTTTTTTTGAATATTATTATTGTAACTGTTACTACCATTGATAATATGACTTTTTGGCCGTCCGCTGGCTACTGACCACTGTAAAAAAATGACCATTTGGCCAAAATGTTAAACGAAATTTTTTTTTGCGTTTTTTTTGCCGCTTATGATTGTTCCTGTTACTACCATTGATAATATTTCTTTTTGGCCGTCCGTTGGCTGCTGACCAATGAAAAAAACGTGGATGTCTTGCACCGAATGTCTTTTTTGTTCACTTTTAATTTTTGTTAATTTAACCAGTTTTTGGGTTCGAATCCCGGTTTTTTTTTGACTATTATGTTTGTTCCTGTTACTACCATTGATAATAAGACTTTTTTGCCGTCCGCTGGCTGCTGACCAATGGAAAAAAATGACCATTTGGCCAAAATGTGAATCCAAGTTTATTTTTTCGCTTTTTTCCGCCTATTATGATTGTTCATGTTACTACCATTGATAATCTGCCTTTTTGGCCGTCCTCTGGCTACTGACCACTGGAAAAAAATGACCATTGGCCAAAGTATGAAGTAAAATTTTTTTCCTCGTTTTTTTGACTCTTATGATTGTTCCTGTTACTACCATTGATAATATGACTTTTTGGCCGTCCGCTGGCTACTGACCATTGGAAAAAAATGACCATTGGCCAAAGTATGAAGTAAAATTTTTTCCCTCGTTTTTTTGGCTAACATTGACTTATAGAGTATCTGTTGGTAGTGACCAATGAAAAAAATGACCATTTGGCCAAAGTGTGAAACGAAATTTATTTTTTGCGTTTTTTTTGACTCTTATGATTGTTCCTGTTACTATCATTGATAATAAGACTTTTTGGCCGTCCGCTGGCTACTGACCACTGTAAAAAAATGACCATTGGCCAAAATGTGAATCGAAAATTATTTTTTCGTTTTTTTGACTACTATGAATTTATATCCACTTTTACCGTGTGCTGGCTGCTGACCAATGGAAAAAATGACCTTAGGTAACTTTTTATGTTTGTTATTAAGTTTTATTAATTATATTGTCTGGGTTTCTAAATTTTTAATTGATTTTATTACGTTTTTCGTTGCTTTTTCTATTTTTATATGTTCAAAATTTATAAATTTTACTCGAAATTTAAATTTTAGATAAATAGCTCTAATCCCATTTCCGAAATTTTAATATGAAATTCCAACAATATTCTTCCATTTATAACTACTTCCCTAAAAAATAACTTTTCAATGGAGAAAAGTAGTAGAAAAGTAGTAGCCAGGGTAATTTACAAATTATTATAAATCACTCGAGATCCAGAATTTAATTTCGAAAATGTTAGTACTAATTCAGTAGGAGAAGAAGGGTAACATAGAGATCAGGCAGGATCAGGGTTATAATATAAGCTATTTGTTATATCTTTCTTAGTTAATCGTTCATCTATTTCAGCTAAACCTAATTCAAAAAGGCATTATACAACAACGAGATGTTGTAATAGGCTTCGGGGCTCAAAAAAAAGCTAATAGATCATTTTTGAATATCCCATTTTTTATACCATTTTTGAATATCTATACTATTTTATTTTTAGATATCTTATTAATTAATCTAATTATTATTACATCTTATATTTAAAAGTCATATTTTTGAATATCTAACCCATTTTCATATATTTAAATCTTATTTTCAAATTTGATATGCGGCATACACCTCATAAGACATCAAGTACATTTTAGGGTCTAAATTTTTTATTAGCTTTTTTCTGATCATATTTCCTCGATACGCCTATGACAGTGAACAAAAGTAAGTTTTTAAATTCACTTGACGGCGTCGCGCATCTGTGCATCACATCACATTATCGGTTAATTTATTATAAAGGGGAGAGAGGGGAGGGGAAAGGGGAGAAACAGTAGAGTCCCTTATAATTCTAATCCTGCTTACGTCATGCAAATAAAATTGTTATTTAGCACAACGCTCTCTCCTAAAAATTTTAGCCAAAGTTTTAATAAATTTCAAATTAATTATGGATTTAAAGGGGGCAACTGCCCCTCTTTGCCACCCACTGGCTACGCCGATGTTTATTTGTACCTTCAAGGTCGATAGATATTAGGCTTATTATCTCTATACATGGGCGAAGCCAGGTTTTGGATTGGGGGGGGGGGGGCAAAACATTTAAAAGTAAAAATAAAATATTTAAACTCATTTATTTATAATTATTTATGCATTAGGGTATATATTTTTTCTTTTTAACTTTCTTTTTAGGTTTTCTATGAAATCACAATCTAATTAAATGAAATATATTAACCCAGTAAAAAAATATATATACTTTTATAAGGTTAAAAATATATTACATAGTTGGCTGTCTTAGCCAAGGGGGAAACCCTAGTAATTATCCTACCCCCTATAGGGATTCTAGCCCCCTCTCACCTTTCTCGCCCATAAATTGCATAGCAAATAAGCTATATTTATACGTAGAATAGATGAGTCGTCCCCTCTTCCCTTCTCCCCCTTCTCCGGGGGTCTGGGGGCGGAGCCCCCAGGAGATGGGGGTTTGGGGGCGTAGCCCCCAACGGGGGTTTGGGGGCGTAGCCCCCAACGGGGGTTTGGGGGCAGAGCCCCCACCGGGGGACTGGGGGCGGAGCCCCCAGCAGGGGGTTTGGGGGCGAAGCCCCCAAGGGGGTCTGGGGGCGAAGCCCCCAGTTACGCCCGAAGGGCGTATTTTTTATACAGCTGTTAACAACGTTTAGATCTTAAACTTAGAAAATATTGCAGCATCTAATGAGACCATTATGCGACCAAATAAAATAAATAATTATTTGATCAATTGAATAATAAGGTCGAGAGACTAGAAAGGTAAAAAACATAAATATTTTGAGAATTTAAGACCATATGTAGTGTCGGAATGTATTAAAAAAGGAATAGCATTATCATTTACAAAGCAAAAAAATTGATTAATAATAACTAAAATATGTTTGAAGTTAGTTGACGAAATGAGAATTTTTTCCAATTGATGGAAGCTTTAGTTTTATTTACTTGAGATCCATTACTTTAATTGATTACTAAATATCATCTAATTCTAAAATTTTAATTTAATTATTTAATTAAAAGGGAATCAAATCAGTGATTAGTTTTGAGCAATTTAATATTAAATCAATAAAACGCTTTAACAATTATTTCAATAAGCATCATAAAATAGGATGGATAAAATATTCTAATGCAGCATCAAAACAGCATTAGGAACAAAGTAAGGGGGGATGCGCAAAGTATAAGCTCTCTAAATAAAAAGTAGGTTGTTTTAAAATTTAATAGATATATTATTATGTAATTGGTAAAAGTAAATATTATTATTTTTAATATAATTAAATTATCAAAAAAAATTTGCCAATCATTTCTATATTTAATTTTTTATGTTATTTGAACCTTAACCTCTACCAGGCATTGCAATTACCTTATCATTTTAAAAATCTTTCTTTCTCTTTGTATAGATTAGAGTGATCTATACGGTCATAATTTTTTGCACTACTAATTAGGAGTTCTATCCTTACAAAATAGATTTACATAAATTAGATTAACTTACTGTACAAAACGTATTCACAATACAGTTTATATGGTCATTAAAGTAACATTAATTTAGCAAAGTCTTGTTAGTTTTACCACATTAAAAATGGTCGTTGTAAATTTTTAATGGGGTTGCGAAAAAAAGCCAAAGCTTTACCATTATAAAAAGCATTTAAAAATTAATATACGAAATTTGATTCACACAATATTTAGCTATGAAAGCTGTTATGGATATTCCTAAAGTTTTAATAGTTTCCTTAATTAAAAAAATTACTATAATATATAAATGTATAATAAATCTACATAGACTCATAATTTTAGACAGGTATTTAGACAAAATCAGCTGATTGAGTTTTTTTAGAAACTTGATTTTATAAAGTGTTTAGGTGGAAAGCTATCAAATTAAGTTACAAAAGCCTAGCATGGTTAAAATAATTTTAAAATACCTGGAACACATTTGTTACCGGAAAGACCATAGCCCTGTTCACATAAACACATTTTTCTTCGGTGACATACTTTAAATACACAATCTTCGTCCTGAGTACAACTTTCTCCAGGGTATTTAGCGGAAAGATCTTGAGAATAATTTTAATTAAAAACTAATTTATTCGTACAATTGTAATTTATTTATGGTATTTTTCTTCAAAAGCGTTGAAAAAATGTATTGTATTCTGATATAGATAATTTTGTTACTAAATTCGAAATCATCGTCAAAAGAATCTCTCTTGAAGTAGCAACGACATTCGTTCGCGAAACAGAGGCATCTGTGAACCGGATTCATGTTCTCACATTCTCTTTGTTCCTGACACCCTATGAATGATAATATAGTTTTGAATAGTCAAATCGATGAATACGGGGGGTTCGCCCCTGGGGTCCGACTTGGAGTTATTTTTTTTTGCCTTGGGACTTGGGTCTAGTTATGGGGTATTGTTCTTACAAAACACATCCATACATCGTATAAATGTAACACATTTTAATTTATGGGCGAGAAAGGGTTAAAGGGTGGAGAATGCCTATGAGGGGTGAAGGGGCAATGATCAAACTCTAAGCATTTGTGGCGAATTTAATAACTATTTGATCAGGTCTAAATAACTAAATAATAAATAATAAAGGGGATTATAATGACCCCAAATTTTAAATTGTTATTGTATAAATTGGTTGTATGCTAATAAAAATTTTAAATTATAAAAGCATGGTTATTTGATTATCCCTAAATTAATATATTGTTTTAGTTATTTGCTCAATTGGATAAAACATTATTATAATAATACGACCTTCAAAATTCTCTTTATATGATCAATTTGGCTCATATTTAGTCTATAGAATTCTAAGCTTCAATATTGGTTACTGTAATATAGCTACTAAATTTTGTTATATATATAAATTATTCAGGAGGAAAACTATCAAGGATAATTGCACTTTTCAAAATTAGACATGTTGAAAAAAACCAAGTGCTAGACAAATGCGCACTTTGAATTTGATACACCATGAGGAAAAACAAACATTAAAATCTAAGTTATTAGGTATTACAAATAAAAGAAAATATATAGGGGAGATCAGGGCTAGTAGTAGCCGCCCGGGGTTACTTTTATCTTTTCAATTATTTTTCAAAATATAATCATAAAACGTTAAACTTAAACCATATGTGTATTTTGTCATAAGGTAAAAGTTTAAAATGTTTTCTTGGAAAAAATAAAAATTGAAAATTTTAGAAAGGAAAAACGTTTTTTAGGGCTTTAGTAACCCTGACAAAATTTTGTATTTTGCATAGAAAATTTTTTTGATTGAATATTTTAGTCTAATTTAAGTTTTATCTTATAAAGGGATATTTTTTATATAAAACCGTTAATGATTAAATTTTTATCTATAAACTAACATATTAAATTCACTGGTCAACAAATTATCGTCTTGTGAAATAACCGACAAACTGTCCAGATTCTGGTAGAGTTTTTCACTCAAACACAAATATGTTTTTAATTTTTCCCTATACGTCAAGTTTTTTAAATATTCGCTGTCAAAGTAAAACAGCTATTTTAGCGTTTTTGAAACGTTAGTAACTTGCAAATTAATCGGTAAAATATTATTTAATGGATTTAATTCTAGATAAAGGGTAGAGGAAAATGTATTTACAATTTATTTGTAATCCTAGCACCTACTACTACAACTACTACTACTACTACTACTACTACTACTACTACTACTACTACTACTACTACTACTACTACTACTACTACTACTACTACTACTACTACTACTACTACTACTACTACTACTACTACTACTACTACTACTACTACTACTACTACTACTACTACTACTACTACTACTACTACTACTACTACTACTACTACTACTACTACTACTACTACTACTACTACTACTACTACTACTACTACTACTACTACTACTACTACTACTACTACTACTACTACTACTACTACTACTACTACTACTACTACTACTACTACTACTACTACTACTACTACTACTACTACTACTACTACTACTACTACTACTACTACTACTACTACTACTACTACTACTACTACTACTACTACTACTACTACTACTACTACTACTACTACTACTACTACTACTACTACTACTACTACTACTACTACTACTACTACTACTACTACTACTACTACTACTACTACTACTACTACTACTACTACTACTACTACTACTACTACTACTACTACTACTACTACTACTACTACTACTACTACTACTACTACAAGGATGCCGCTTCGCATAGGGACTAATTGAAATTCAATATATTGGAAAAGTAAAAACAATAGGGGAAAAAATCATTTTTCAATGTTTTACCCTAAGTTGGTTCTACCACTTAGAGGTTTAAAAGATTTTTTTAGCCATTCAATATCGCTCTATTGAGCATCAAAAAGGGTCAAAAACGGTCATTTTCGCAACTTTAAATCGAAATATCTAAAAAACTTGACGTATAGGGAAAAAACGAAAAATATATTTGTATTCACCACAAAAAACTCTATCGGAATATGTTGATTGTTTTTCGGTTATTTTTTTTTGTTGACCAGTGAATTTAAAAAGTAAATGTGCTAGCATAAAAGAAAATTGTAAATACATTCCTCTCCCGTTCTTATTAAATTTATTAAATAAAATTTTTAATGATAGATATGCAAGTTATTTAGGGTTAAAAAACGCTAAAATCGATATTTCTAGCAACTTTGACAGCAAATATTTATAAAATTTGACGTATGGGAAAAAATCTAAAAATATATGTGTGTTCACCGTGAAAAACTTTACCAGGATCTGCTTAGCCTTATAGAGACAAATGACAAGATAAAAAACATGAATTTTGTTCATAATTTGACTTAATGTAATTTTGAATAGAAATAATGATTATACATTAATAAACTATTAAATGTTTTTTAATAGCAGAATCTGTCTTGTTTTCTTGACCCTTTTTTATTTGTATTATGTAAAATTTAACCATATTAAATTTGCATTTTTATGTTTTTTATAGTAAACCTTTTTATTAATTGGAGTTAGCATATGCTAATAGGATTGAAAAACGTAAGGGTTAATCTATCCCCCAAAAGGGGCTATGTCTAGCCCCAGGCATTTTTAAAATTGCTAGGATTTTTGTTTTTTTAAACTTACTTTTTCCCTCCGAATTTTTTTTCTATAATAAAAATAGACCTTAAAAATACATTCCAACAAAAATTCTGATAAAACAATTTTGGATTTTTTTCAAACGTGATTAAATTTTTTATGGCTATTTAGTCGTCCCCGGTTAGCCCTACATAAATTTTGTTAGAATGGTTAATAAAATTGAATAATAATTAAATAAGTTGATATAATATTTAAATTAAAAAAATTGTAAAAAATTTCAATCTTGTCGAAAAGAACAAAATGGTCAATCTTTGGCCTATCATTTATTTTCAGCCAAAAAAGTTACCATGAATGTTAAAACCTGAAGGGACAAAATTAAAAATTTGGCCTTCGGCCGGGGTCAATTATTTGTTTCTGAATAAAACTTTTAATTCTGAACTTAATAATGTTCGAAGAATTGAGATATATCAACATTTATTGGCACTTTGTTAAAAGTATTTTCATTTTTCTCCTTATTTAACCCGCAAAAAATGACAAAATTAGATTTTTTAATTTATTTAGCCACGCAGGAGGGGACACGACCGTCCTATAATAATTGACCTGAAAAATAAGCAAAAAAATGACTTTGATGTTTCAAAGCGCCTAAAAAGATTCCATTTTCCGCAGCACATGCCTACACGCGGTACGTCACGAGGTTGCGTTTGATAGACATTCAATTAAACGTCAAAACGTATAAAACAAACTCGAAAACTACTGGACGGATTTGGCTGGAACAAATCTTAAAACATGCTCCGGAGTGTGAGGAATAAACTCTGAAATTTTGAGCCAAATCGGTCTGGTAGTTTTCCAAAATTGGTGGCGGCATACATACACACATATACACACACATAGTTTTATCTATATATATAAAATTCTCGTGTCACGGTGTGGTGTCCTCAACTCCTCCTAAACGGCTGTACCGATTTAAATGGAAATTTCTGCGAATATTTGGTAGGTCTGAGCCTAGGTTTTAAACTATATTCCAAATCTCTAAGTCATAAGACGGTCAAGTTATTTAGTTTTATATGTTTTGACGTTTAATAAAATGTCACTCAAACGCAACCTCATGACGTACTGCGTATCTATCGTGTTCTTTGAGAATTTGAATATACATTTGTTGAGCCTTTAACCTAAGCTCTTCTACACTTCGTTGAAAAACATTTCATTTGCTGTGAAATTTAAGCAGGGGAGGAAAACGGACCTTAATGTTTGAGGGCTTGGCTACGTCCATGCTTATACCGGTTGCTTTAAGTTTTTGTGAATTATCTGAGTACACTGATAGCTTATTGACCAATGTAAGGTTTGTGGTCAATGCTTTTTTACGACCCCTCATTATATCTCAGTTTTTAATGCTGTATATCTAGGCATATTTTAAACAAAAAGGAGGATTTGCTTAGGAAGCTAGGGGATATTCGCATGTTTCAGAAATAACCGAGATTAATGATGTTGCTCCGGGCTCGATTGGGGTGCAAAAATAAAAATGGCTTTTCGCTTCGGGCAGGACTACTCATACAAATTAACGTAAAACAGTGGTCATTTTATGGAGCATTTTAAACCTGGACTGTGGATTATTAAAATAATTAATTAAAAATAGAATACATGTGAACAACAAAGTGAGTTTAAAAAACCTTATTTTTTGTCGAACTTGACATTATGATAATAAATTAATTATGGAATTAAAAATTGATTAATAAGCATCGGCATTAAACACCAGAGAAAGAAAGCTTATAAAAGCCACAGAGATGATAATTCTACGGTGGAGCTTGGGGTAAACTAAGCTCGACCGACGAATGACTTTCGCATGACAAAAATGAATATTCAACCTATGGCAAACATGATTAACGAAAATCGGTTAAGGTGGTATGAAGTAAGTGGGACACGAATGACCTAAATCGAAAAGTACTGGACATGGAGGTGTCAGAGAAGAGAGGAAGAGGAGGACCCCGTGTCACATGGAACGGGCAAGGCGATAAAGTTATGAAAACTAAAGAGTAGTTATGACATGGCACTCACCCGGTCCAGATGCAAGAAACTTATCAAAACAAACCCCACGACCGTGGGACCAAATAACTGATAAAGAAGAAGAAGATTCAAACAAAAGGCTTCACCCCTGTACCCCGGCTGGGGGTGGGGCTGCCCCTCTAAAACTTACTCAAGGTGCTCCGCCTCTTAAACCCCTGTCTACTTGCTGTCTTTGTGTGGCCTTATTGGGCTCTTCTAAATTCGTATGTATTCATTTGCTATTCAATTTAAGCAATAGTAAAAATTAACGGAGGGCAAATTGAGGGTAGAGGGTCGGCTACGTCTATAACGGTACCTGTTTACACAATATATCAGCAAAACATGATAACAATGAGACCCTATTGCAATAAAGCTCGGTAGGCGGCCAATGATATACCTAAAGTTTCTAAGCTGATGTAAGCAGAATTGTAGTTTGCCCAAATAAGTGAAAAGCTGGACGCGCTAAAATATGTTCAGGCACAAAAATAAAACAGATTTTCAGGGCGGGTTGGGGTTTAGATTGAAGTCCGAAAACGGCCATTTGCCAGAATCGTGATTTTGCGGTAGGACCAAAAAAAGTTTTTAGCCCCCTTAATAAAAAAAACAAACCTGTGGCAATTTACAAATTAAATAATTCTTTAGGCATGTATTAATTTATTTGACAGTATATTTATATAGGCAAAATGTGTATAGCAAAGCAATAAAAAATTTGATGTTAAGTACTTTACTTTATGTGTTTATATTTTTTATTTAGCGTGTTAATTCTTCCTACATTAAATTCGTGACTTATTTTCCATACAATTATATTTTAGTCGCTCATTATATGATCGAGGCATAACGATGAGCATGCATATCACTTATAGTATTTTCTAGAAATAATGTATATAGCAAAACAACGTTTGATGGGTCAGCTAGTACTATATAGATTTTTCCCTTAATTTTTTTAAAATTAAAATATATATAAAGAAAATTTCAAAAATTAAGATGGCTAACGATTTTTTTATTTAAAATTTTATGTACGTGTTTTATATCGCTTGTGCTACTTTACCATTAATCATATAAAAACATGTTATTAAGCTTGTACACTACGTTTTAAAGTTATAAAGATTTATTTAACAATTAAATCGAATAGCAGTTTCTGTAGTATGGGCAGATTAAAAAAATCATTAAATTTGTAAAGTTAACCTGTCTGCCACGACATGTAAATATAGTTCAAATAAACTGTTTATAAATTTTAGACACATCAAATCAAATTAAGGGTCTATTTATATTTGACTTAATTGCTATATCTATGTTTAAATCATTTGATATAGCTCTTATAGATTTGTTTCTCAAGAATTTATTGCATTTTCATTATTATTCAGTGGCGTAAATAAGGGGGCGGAAAACGGGAAATTCCCCCCCCCGCAGAATTCTTATGAAAAAAAAATTATCATAAGAGTTGTGATGTTGGGCAAAAATTACAACATTTTATAATCTGATAGGGTGTCCAAGGGATTCTTTGGACGAAATCCTTCTATAATTTATTTTCATTCGCGTTGGCAAAACAATCAAAGAATCCAGAGGAAATATTATTTAAAAATTTGCATTTTTATGCATATCGAGATTTCTTAAGTTCAAAATCATACAACTTAGCCTTAGGTTCCACTACTATTACTAAAGTTTCTGCTAACTGTCTAACTTGCTGAAGATCTAGGTCCTTTAAAGTTGCAGCTTGTGTTGCAATGCAACATCGTGATCATACCAGCTTGCTTCAATTTTTCCTTATTTGGTTTATCTTCCATTTCTTACAACATTTCCGTTTCTGTTCAAAAAAAAAGCTGATCAGAAAAAAAAGCTAATGAATCATTTTTGAATATCCCATTGAGGGTTAAGGTTCAAGGTAGTGTTTTAGGTCAGCGTTTTAGGTTAGGGTTAGATGCACATCAAATTCCCTCCCCATTTGAGATTTTAAAATAAGATCTAATAATTAGATTTATTAATAAGATATCTAAAAATAGTATATATAGATATTCAAAAATGGTAAAAAAAATGGGATATTCAAAAATGATTTATTAGCTTTTTTTCTAATCAGCCTTTTTTGTGAACACATTTTAGGGTCTAAAATAGTATAGATATTCAAAAATGGTATAAAAAATGGGATATTCAAAAATGATTTATTAGCTTTTTTTCTGATCAGCTTTTTTTTTGAATAAGAATCAACATTTCAATAAAAACTTCATGACGTTTGGAATATTTAAACAAATCATATACTTTGGAAACAATACCTATTTTAAAAATTATATTCATATTATAATACTAGCTGACCCGGCAAACGTTGTTTTGCCATATTAAAAATATTTAAAAAAAATTAAAAAAATTTAAATAAGAAAATTTAAAACTACCAAAAAAAATTTAAAAGCTCAACTAAACGAAAAATAACAAATAATTGATATTTTTAAGGGTGGTTAAAAACACAAAATTTTACCTCAATAATGTTCGAATTTAAATTTTCATGAAGCAAATTTTTTTAAGTCAAATTTACCTATAATCAAAAAAAAAGATTGCGCCTGGTCTTTATGATAAAATATAAACAAAAGGCGGATACGGATACGCATATAGTTTATTTAACGAAAAACCTTACGTCGTTTTGCCATTTACCCGGGTGTATTAGCAGAATATATATCATGGGCGTACCCAGGTTTTGAATTAGGGGGGGGGGCAGATTATTAAAAATTACTGCTTGACGATCCCAAAAATTTTCCTGCGACCGCAATATTAGGGGGGGGGGGCAAAATATAAATTTTTTTTAATTTTTAAGGGTATTTGTATTAAAATTTGGCGCGGCTACGCCCCCCCTTCCCTATTTGAACTTAACTCAAATTAATACAGATGCGTATTAGCGAATTTACACAAAAATATAAATTATTTTAATAAAATGAAATTTAAATTACGGTCGCAGGAAAATTTTTGGATAGTCGAGACCTTTTTTTATTTTTTTTTGCTCTCAGGAAAATTTTTGGGTAGTCAAGACCTTTTTTTTAATCTGCCCCCCCCCTAATTCAAAACCTGGGTACGCCCACCCATGGATATATCAACATTTATTGGCACTTTGTTGAAAGTATTTTTATTTTTCTCCTTATTTAACGTGCAAAAAATTACAAAATTAGATTTTTTAATTTATTTAGCCACGCAGGAGGGGGGGGACACGACCGTCCTATAATATTAAAATTAATAATAATTGACGTGAAAAATAAGCAAAAAATGGCTTTGATATTTAATGTTTCAAAGTGCGTAAAAAGTTTTCATTTTCCGCAACACATGCCTACTGCATTTATCACACTACCTACACGATAGATAGATAAGATACGCAGCAGTACGTGATGAGGGCAGGGCGTTTGACATCGTCAAAACGCATAAAACCCAATATCTCGAAAACTACTTGACCGATTTGGCTAGAACATATCTTAAAACACGCTCCGGAGTGTGGGGAATAAACTGTGAAATTTTGAGCCAAATCGGTCTGGTAGTTCTCCAAAAAAGGTGGTGGCATACACACACACATAGTTTCATTTTTATATATAAGATATATTACATACCCATGCAATTCCGTATAGTAGGAAGGGTACAGGCATCTGAAAGTGCCAAATTTAATGAATATGAAGCGCAATGTACATACAATGCCGTTGGGTATCCACTCATATTAAAGGCCCCATCATATCCCTGGCCTCTTAACAAATTTATATGCTCTTTATAATTATGTCGCTTAGCCCTCTTCCAGTCGTATCACAAACTGTAAAAAATCTTCTTTTATTGTTAATGCACCAATCAGGTCATTACAAATTGATATAACCTCATTTTGAAAGTGAGGACTTAAGTTGTAGCACGGTACCTTAAAAGAGCTCTAAAATTGCCATCACCAGATGACGTTGAGAAAAAGAAAATATGAAATTATTTATAATGACTTTCTTTATGTTTTATACCAGATTTTATAATTTTAATGTTGAAATAAAAATGTTTAAAAAATTTTTTGAAATTTTACCCCCCGCGCAGAGAAAATCCTGGCTACGCGCCTGGGCTGAAGTAATCTTTATAAAAAGTATTCTATTTCTTAACATATCAGCAATAATATTTGGCCTCGCAAGTTGCTGTTAGAATGGCGAATGCGAGGATTAGGACATGCTCTTTTGATTTAGTTCATCGACAAAATACCTCCTTAACACATCGATAGTTTAATTTCTGCAGAAATTCCAAATCCGTTTACTGATATAAATTATTGTTTGATATTGTTACTACAAATATAATCATGCCCATGTGGATATTCTAATCGATCATCGCCGTCGTGTATATCCAGTGAATCCAAGGCAGACTGAGTTCTTTAACTACGACTGTTGTTGGTTAATGGCACCGGCTCATTGTCATTTCACGATATATGTAAAGTAAATGGACAACAGTATCTAGTAGTGTTGTAAAAAAACCAAAGGGGTTTCGACCAGGTTATAGCTAAGGTTTGGTCTTGGTCTATTCTTTAAAAAATACCTAAGGTCTTTTGGTCTGTTTTCTTAGTCGACCTTTAGGTTTAGCCTATATTAGAAAAACAGACCAAAAGGTCTTTAGTGTATTTTGTTTAGCCAACCTTTAGGCTTAGTCATAATTTTGTTAATAAACCAAAGGTTTTTGATTGTAATTAATAGTCGATCTTTGGTTTGGTTTAGGTGTTTTGAGGTGGGGGAAAACAATGTCACCAAGATAAGGTGACAAACTTAAATTTTAAGTTTTCAACAATTTTATGACACCCTAACCAACTAATTTTCGTTAAAAGAATTTTTCTAGCTCTAAATATGACAATTATGACAATTGTCACCAAGCTAAAGTGACAAATTTAGATTTTAAGTCTGCAACAATTTTTTGACACCCTAATCAACTATTTTCCGTTAAAACAATTTATTTTGCTTTATTAATGACCATTATGACATTTATCACCAAATTAGGTTGACAAATGATTCATTCCCAAAATTATATTTTACAGCTAGGAGTCAATATTAAAATCACCCTCAACCATTATTAAATCAACTCAGTACAATTTAAAAGCTACCTGTAATTGCTTGATTTTCAAGCCACTCATTAAATTATTACTATTTTTCGCCCCACCCCAAAACACCTAAACAAACCATAGTTCGACTAATAATAACAATTAAAAACCTTTGCTTGATTAACAAAATTATGACTAAGCCTAAAGGTTGGCTAAACAAAATACACTAACAACCTTTAAGTCCGTTTTTCCATTATCGGCTAAACCTAAAGGTCGACTAAGAAAACAGATCAAAAGACCTTTAGTCTGTTTTGGTTTAGTCGACTAGACCAAAGGTGGCTAAAAAAAACCGGTCTTTTTACAACACTGGTATCTAACATATAAAGATGCATGCCTTACATTAGGCTTGCTAGAAGGACAGTATTCTTACTGAAGCAGCATTAAACTGTACAGGAACACAAATTCGTCTACTACTCGCTATATTGTTGACTGCATGTTTCCCACTCCGAGCACAAACGTTGTGGTATAAGCAAAGATTCAATGACTGATGATATCGACATCCTTCAAGGTGCATCGAACTAATATCATTCAGCGACACAATGTATAATGTAGCATTTTGATAGCTAGGATCTTTGCATTGCCATTGCCAATGGGTTAGGGTTAGGGTTAGGGTTAGGGTTAGGGTTAGGGTTAGGGTTAGGGTTAGGGTTAGGGTTAGGGTTAGGGTTAGGGTTAGGGTTAGGGTTAGGGTTAGGGTTAGGGTTAGGGTTAGGGTTAGGGTTAGGGTTAGGGTTAGGTTAGGGTTAGGGTTAGGGTTAGGGTTAGGGTTAGGGTTAGGGTTAGGGTTAGGGTTAGGGTTAGGGTTAGGGTTAGGGTTAGGGTTAGGGTTAGGGTTAGGGTTAGGGTTAGGGTTAGGGTTAGGGTTAGGGTTAGGGTTAGGGTTAGGGTTAGGGTTAGGGTTAGGGTTAGGGTTAGGGTTAGGGTTAGGGTTAGGGTTAGGGTTAGGGTTAGGGTTAGGGTTAGGGTTAGGGTTAGGGTTAGGGTTAGGGTTAGGTTAGGGTTAGGGTTAGGGTTAGGGTTAGGGTTAGGGTTAGGGTTAGGGTTAGGGTTAGGGTTAGGGTTAGGGTTAGGGTTAGGGTTAGGGTTAGGGTTAGGGTTAGGGTTAGGGTTAGGGTTAGGGTTAGGGTTAGGGTTAGGGTTAGGGTTAGGGTTAGGGTTAGGGTTAGGGTTAGGGTTAGGGTTAGGGTTAGGGTTAGGGTTAGGGTTAGGGTTAGGGTTAGGGTTAGGGTTAGGGTTAGGGTTAGGGTTAGGGTTAGGGTTAGGGTTAGGGTTAGGGTTAGGGTTAGGGTTAGGGTTAGGGTTAGGGTTAGGGTTAGGGTTAGGGTTAGGGTTAGGGTTAGGGTTAGGGTTAGGGTTAGGGTTAGGGTTAGGGTTAGGGTTAGGGTTAGGGTTAGGGTTAGGGTTAGGGTTAGGGTTAGGGTTAGGGTTAGGGTTAGGGTTAGGGTTAGGGTTAGGGTTAGGGTTAGGGTTAGGGTTAGGGTTAGGGTTAGGGTTAGGGTTAGGGTTAGGGTTAGGGTTAGGGTTAGGGTTAGGGTTAGGGTTAGGGTTAGGGTTAGGGTTAGGGTTAGGGTTAGGGTTAGGGTTAGGGTTAGGGTTAGGGTTAGGGTTAGGGTTAGGGTTAGGGTTAGGGTTAGGGTTAGGGTTAGGGTTAGGGTTAGGGTTAGGGTTAGGGTTAGGGTTAGGGTTAGGGTTAGGGTTAGGGTTAGGGTTAGGGTTAGGGTTAGGGTTAGGGTTAGGGTTAGGGTTAGGGTTAGGGTTAGGGTTAGGGTTAGGGTTAGGGTTAGGGTTAGGGTTAGGGTTAGGGTTAGGGTTAGGGTTAGGGTTAGGGTTAGGGTTAGGGTTAGGGTTAGGGTTAGGGTTAGGGTTAGGGTTAGGGTTAGGGTTAGGGTTAGGGTTAGGGTTAGGGTTAGGGTTAGGGTTAGGGTTAGGGTTAGGGTTAGGGTTAGGGTTAGGGTTAGGGTTAGGGTTAGGGTTAGGGTTAGGGTTAGGGTTAGGGTTAGGGTTAGGGTTAGGGTTAGGGTTAGGGTTAGGGTTAGGGTTAGGGTTAGGGTTAGGGTTAGGGTTAGGGTTAGGGTTAGGGTTAGGGTTAGGGTTAGGGTTAGGGTTAGGGTTAGGGTTAGGGTTAGGGTTAGGGTTAGGGTTAGGGTTAGGGTTAGGGTTAGGGTTAGGGTTAGGGTTAGGGTTAGGGTTAGGGTTAGGGTTAGGGTTAGGGTTAGGGTTAGGGTTAGGGTTAGGGTTAGGGTTAGGGTTAGGGTTAGGGTTAGGGTTAGGGTTAGGGTTAGGGTTAGGGTTAGGGTTAGGGTTAGGGTTAGGGTTAGGGTTAGGGTTAGGGTTAGGGTTAGGGTTAGGGTTAGGGTTAGGGTTAGGGTTAGGGTTAGGGTTAGGGTTAGGGTTAGGGTTAGGGTTAGGGTTAGGGTTAGGGTTAGGGTTAGGGTTAGGGTTAGGGTTAGGGTTAGGGTTAGGGTTAGGGTTAGGGTTAGGGTTAGGGTTAGGGTTAGGGTTAGGGTTAGGGTTAGGGTTAGGGTTAGGGTTAGGGTTAGGGTTAGGGTTAGGGTTAGGGTTAGGGTTAGGGTTAGGGTTAGGGTTAGGGTTAGGGTTAGGGTTAGGGTTAGGGTTAGGGTTAGGGTTAGGGTTAGGGTTAGGGTTAGGGTTAGGGTTAGGGTTAGGGTTAGGGTTAGGGTTAGGGTTAGGGTTAGGGTTAGGGTTAGGGTTAGGGTTAGGGTTAGGGTTAGGGTTAGGGTTAGGGTTAGGGTTAGGGTTAGGGTTAGGGTTAGGGTTAGGGTTAGGGTTAGGGTTAGGGTTAGGGTTAGGGTTAGGGTTAGGGTTAGGGTTAGGGTTAGGGTTAGGGTTAGGGTTAGGGTTAGGGTTAGGGTTAGGGTTAGGGTTAGGGTTAGGGTTAGGGTTAGGGTTAGGGTTAGGGTTAGGGTTAGGGTTAGGGTTAGGGTTAGGGTTAGGGTTAGGGTTAGGGTTAGGGTTAGGGTTAGGGTTAGGGTTAGGGTTAGGGTTAGGGTTAGGGTTAGGGTTAGGGTTAGGGTTAGGGTTAGGGTTAGGGTTAGGGTTAGGGTTAGGGTTAGGGTTAGGGTTAGGGTTAGGGTTAGGGTTAGGGTTAGGGTTAGGGTTAGGGTTAGGGTTAGGGTTAGGGTTAGGGTTAGGGTTAGGGTTAGGGTTAGGGTTAGGGTTAGGGTTAGGGTTAGGGTTAGGGTTAGGGTTAGGGTTAGGGTTAGGGTTAGGGTTAGGGTTAGGGTTAGGGTTAGGGTTAGGGTTAGGGTTAGGGTTAGGGTTAGGGTTAGGGTTAGGGTTAGGGTTAGGGTTAGGGTTAGGGTTAGGGTTAGGGTTAGGGTTAGGGTTAGGGTTAGGGTTAGGGTTAGGGTTAGGGTTAGGGTTAGGGTTAGGGTTAGGGTTAGGGTTAGGGTTAGGGTTAGGGTTAGGGTTAGGGTTAGGGTTAGGGTTAGGGTTAGGGTTAGGGTTAGGGTTAGGGTTAGGGTTAGGGTTAGGGTTAGGGTTAGGGTTAGGGTTAGGGTTAGGGTTAGGGTTAGGGTTAGGGTTAGGGTTAGGGTTAGGGTTAGGGTTAGGGTTAGGGTTAGGGTTAGGGTTAGGGTTAGGGTTAGGGTTAGGGTTAGGGTTAGGGTTAGGGTTAGGGTTAGGGTTAGGGTTAGGGTTAGGGTTAGGGTTAGGGTTAGGGTTAGGGTTAGGGTTAGGGTTAGGGTTAGGGTTAGGGTTAGGGTTAGGGTTAGGGTTAGGGTTAGGGTTAGGGTTAGGGTTAGGGTTAGGGTTAGGGTTAGGGTTAGGGTTAGGGTTAGGGTTAGGGTTAGGGTTAGGGTTAGGGTTAGGGTTAGGGTTAGGGTTAGGGTTAGGGTTAGGGTTAGGGTTAGGGTTAGGGTTAGGGTTAGGGTTAGGGTTAGGGTTAGGGTTAGGGTTAGGGTTAGGGTTAGGGTTAGGGTTAGGGTTAGGGTTAGGGTTAGGGTTAGGGTTAGGGTTAGGGTTAGGGTTAGGGTTAGGGTTAGGGTTAGGGTTAGGGTTAGGGTTAGGGTTAGGGTTAGGGTTAGGGTTAGGGTTAGGGTTAGGGTTAGGGTTAGGGTTAGGGTTAGGGTTAGGGTTAGGGTTAGGGTTAGGGTTAGGGTTAGGGTTAGGGTTAGGGTTAGGGTTAGGGTTAGGGTTAGGGTTAGGGTTAGGGTTAGGGTTAGGGTTAGGGTTAGGGTTAGGGTTAGGGTTAGGGTTAGGGTTAGGGTTAGGGTTAGGGTTAGGGTTAGGGTTAGGGTTAGGGTTAGGGTTAGGGTTAGGGTTAGGGTTAGGGTTAGGGTTAGGGTTAGGGTTAGGGTTAGGGTTAGGGTTAGGGTTAGGGTTAGGGTTAGGGTTAGGGTTAGGGTTAGGGTTAGGGTTAGGGTTAGGGTTAGGGTTAGGGTTAGGGTTAGGGTTAGGGTTAGGGTTAGGGTTAGGGTTAGGGTTAGGGTTAGGGTTAGGGTTAGGGTTAGGGTTAGGGTTAGGGTTAGGGTTAGGGTTAGGGTTAGGGTTAGGGTTAGGGTTAGGGTTAGGGTTAGGGTTAGGGTTAGGGTTAGGGTTAGGGTTAGGGTTAGGGTTAGGGTTAGGGTTAGGGTTAGGGTTAGGGTTAGGGTTAGGGTTAGGGTTAGGGTTAGGGTTAGGGTTAGGGTTAGGGTTAGGGTTAGGGTTAGGGTTAGGGTTAGGGTTAGGGTTAGGGTTAGGGTTAGGGTTAGGGTTAGGGTTAGGGTTAGGGTTAGGGTTAGGGTTAGGGTTAGGGTTAGGGTTAGGGTTAGGGTTAGGGTTAGGGTTAGGGTTAGGGTTAGGGTTAGGGTTAGGGTTAGGGTTAGGGTTAGGGTTAGGGTTAGGGTTAGGGTTAGGGTTAGGGTTAGGGTTAGGGTTAGGGTTAGGGTTAGGGTTAGGGTTAGGGTTAGGGTTAGGGTTAGGGTTAGGGTTAGGGTTAGGGTTAGGGTTAGGGTTAGGGTTAGGGTTAGGGTTAGGGTTAGGGTTAGGGTTAGGGTTAGGGTTAGGGTTAGGGTTAGGGTTAGGGTTAGGGTTAGGGTTAGGGTTAGGGTTAGGGTTAGGGTTAGGGTTAGGGTTAGGGTTAGGGTTAGGGTTAGGGTTAGGGTTAGGGTTAGGGTTAGGGTTAGGGTTAGGGTTAGGGTTAGGGTTAGGGTTAGGGTTAGGGTTAGGGTTAGGGTTAGGGTTAGGGTTAGGGTTAGGGTTAGGGTTAGGGTTAGGGTTAGGGTTAGGGTTAGGGTTAGGGTTAGGGTTAGGGTTAGGGTTAGGGTTAGGGTTAGGGTTAGGGTTAGGGTTAGGGTTAGGGTTAGGGTTAGGGTTAGGGTTAGGGTTAGGGTTAGGGTTAGGGTTAGGGTTAGGGTTAGGGTTAGGGTTAGGGTTAGGGTTAGGGTTAGGGTTAGGGTTAGGGTTAGGGTTAGGGTTAGGGTTAGGGTTAGGGTTAGGGTTAGGGTTAGGGTTAGGGTTAGGGTTAGGGTTAGGGTTAGGGTTAGGGTTAGGGTTAGGGTTAGGGTTAGGGTTAGGGTTAGGGTTAGGGTTAGGGTTAGGGTTAGGGTTAGGGTTAGGGTTAGGGTTAGGGTTAGGGTTAGGGTTAGGGTTAGGGTTAGGGTTAGGGTTAGGGTTAGGGTTAGGGTTAGGGTTAGGGTTAGGGTTAGGGTTAGGGTTAGGGTTAGGGTTAGGGTTAGGGTTAGGGTTAGGGTTAGGGTTAGGGTTAGGGTTAGGGTTAGGGTTAGGGTTAGGGTTAGGGTTAGGGTTAGGGTTAGGGTTAGGGTTAGGGTTAGGGTTAGGGTTAGGGTTAGGGTTAGGGTTAGGGTTAGGGTTAGGGTTAGGGTTAGGGTTAGGGTTAGGGTTAGGGTTAGGGTTAGGGTTAGGGTTAGGGTTAGGGTTAGGGTTAGGGTTAGGGTTAGGGTTAGGGTTAGGGTTAGGGTTAGGGTTAGGGTTAGGGTTAGGGTTAGGGTTAGGGTTAGGGTTAGGGTTAGGGTTAGGGTTAGGGTTAGGGTTAGGGTTAGGGTTAGGGTTAGGGTTAGGGTTAGGGTTAGGGTTAGGGTTAGGGTTAGGGTTAGGGTTAGGGTTAGGGTTAGGGTTAGGGTTAGGGTTAGGGTTAGGGTTAGGGTTAGGGTTAGGGTTAGGGTTAGGGTTAGGGTTAGGGTTAGGGTTAGGGTTAGGGTTAGGGTTAGGGTTAGGGTTAGGGTTAGGGTTAGGGTTAGGGTTAGGGTTAGGGTTAGGGTTAGGGTTAGGGTTAGGGTTAGGGTTAGGGTTAGGGTTAGGGTTAGGGTTAGGGTTAGGGTTAGGGTTAGGGTTAGGGTTAGGGTTAGGGTTAGGGTTAGGGTTAGGGTTAGGGTTAGGGTTAGGGTTAGGGTTAGGGTTAGGGTTAGGGTTAGGGTTAGGGTTAGGGTTAGGGTTAGGGTTAGGGTTAGGGTTAGGGTTAGGGTTAGGGTTAGGGTTAGGGTTAGGGTTAGGGTTAGGGTTAGGGTTAGGGTTAGGGTTAGGGTTAGGGTTAGGGTTAGGGTTAGGGTTAGGGTTAGGGTTAGGGTTAGGGTTAGGGTTAGGGTTAGGGTTAGGGTTAGGGTTAGGGTTAGGGTTAGGGTTAGGGTTAGGGTTAGGGTTAGGGTTAGGGTTAGGGTTAGGGTTAGGGTTAGGGTTAGGGTTAGGGTTAGGGTTAGGGTTAGGGTTAGGGTTAGGGTTAGGGTTAGGGTTAGGGTTAGGGTTAGGGTTAGGGTTAGGGTTAGGGTTAGGGTTAGGGTTAGGGTTAGGGTTAGGGTTAGGGTTAGGGTTAGGGTTAGGGTTAGGGTTAGGGTTAGGGTTAGGGTTAGGGTTAGGGTTAGGGTTAGGGTTAGGGTTAGGGTTAGGGTTAGGGTTAGGGTTAGGGTTAGGGTTAGGGTTAGGGTTAGGGTTAGGGTTAGGGTTAGGGTTAGGGTTAGGGTTAGGGTTAGGGTTAGGGTTAGGGTTAGGGTTAGGGTTAGGGTTAGGGTTAGGGTTAGGGTTAGGGTTAGGGTTAGGGTTAGGGTTAGGGTTAGGGTTAGGGTTAGGGTTAGGGTTAGGGTTAGGGTTAGGGTTAGGGTTAGGGTTAGGGTTAGGGTTAGGGTTAGGGTTAGGGTTAGGGTTAGGGTTAGGGTTAGGGTTAGGGTTAGGGTTAGGGTTAGGGTTAGGGTTAGGGTTAGGGTTAGGGTTAGGGTTAGGGTTAGGGTTAGGGTTAGGGTTAGGGTTAGGGTTAGGGTTAGGGTTAGGGTTAGGGTTAGGGTTAGGGTTAGGGTTAGGGTTAGGGTTAGGGTTAGGGTTAGGGTTAGGGTTAGGGTTAGGGTTAGGGTTAGGGTTAGGGTTAGGGTTAGGGTTAGGGTTAGGGTTAGGGTTAGGGTTAGGGTTAGGGTTAGGGTTAGGGTTAGGGTTAGGGTTAGGGTTAGGGTTAGGGTTAGGGTTAGGGTTAGGGTTAGGGTTAGGGTTAGGGTTAGGGTTAGGGTTAGGGTTAGGGTTAGGGTTAGGGTTAGGGTTAGGGTTAGGGTTAGGGTTAGGGTTAGGGTTAGGGTTAGGGTTAGGGTTAGGGTTAGGGTTAGGGTTAGGGTTAGGGTTAGGGTTAGGGTTAGGGTTAGGGTTAGGGTTAGGGTTAGGGTTAGGGTTAGGGTTAGGGTTAGGGTTAGGGTTAGGGTTAGGGTTAGGGTTAGGGTTAGGGTTAGGGTTAGGGTTAGGGTTAGGGTTAGGGTTAGGGTTAGGGTTAGGGTTAGGGTTAGGGTTAGGGTTAGGGTTAGGGTTAGGGTTAGGGTTAGGGTTAGGGTTAGGGTTAGGGTTAGGGTTAGGGTTAGGGTTAGGGTTAGGGTTAGGGTTAGGGTTAGGGTTAGGGTTAGGGTTAGGGTTAGGGTTAGGGTTAGGGTTAGGGTTAGGGTTAGGGTTAGGGTTAGGGTTAGGGTTAGGGTTAGGGTTAGGGTTAGGGTTAGGGTTAGGGTTAGGGTTAGGGTTAGGGTTAGGGTTAGGGTTAGGGTTAGGGTTAGGGTTAGGGTTAGGGTTAGGGTTAGGGTTAGGGTTAGGGTTAGGGTTAGGGTTAGGGTTAGGGTTAGGGTTAGGGTTAGGGTTAGGGTTAGGGTTAGGGTTAGGGTTAGGGTTAGGGTTAGGGTTAGGGTTAGGGTTAGGGTTAGGGTTAGGGTTAGGGTTAGGGTTAGGGTTAGGGTTAGGGTTAGGGTTAGGGTTAGGGTTAGGGTTAGGGTTAGGGTTAGGGTTAGGGTTAGGGTTAGGGTTAGGGTTAGGGTTAGGGTTAGGGTTAGGGTTAGGGTTAGGGTTAGGGTTAGGGTTAGGGTTAGGGTTAGGGTTAGGGTTAGGGTTAGGGTTAGGGTTAGGGTTAGGGTTAGGGTTAGGGTTAGGGTTAGGGTTAGGGTTAGGGTTAGGGTTAGGGTTAGGGTTAGGGTTAGGGTTAGGGTTAGGGTTAGGGTTAGGGTTAGGGTTAGGGTTAGGGTTAGGGTTAGGGTTAGGGTTAGGGTTAGGGTTAGGGTTAGGGTTAGGGTTAGGGTTAGGGTTAGGGTTAGGGTTAGGGTTAGGGTTAGGGTTAGGGTTAGGGTTAGGGTTAGGGTTAGGGTTAGGGTTAGGGTTAGGGTTAGGGTTAGGGTTAGGGTTAGGGTTAGGGTTAGGGTTAGGGTTAGGGTTAGGGTTAGGGTTAGGGTTAGGGTTAGGGTTAGGGTTAGGGTTAGGGTTAGGGTTAGGGTTAGGGTTAGGGTTAGGGTTAGGGTTAGGGTTAGGGTTAGGGTTAGGGTTAGGGTTAGGGTTAGGGTTAGGGTTAGGGTTAGGGTTAGGGTTAGGGTTAGGGTTAGGGTTAGGGTTAGGGTTAGGGTTAGGGTTAGGGTTAGGGTTAGGGTTAGGGTTAGGGTTAGGGTTAGGGTTAGGGTTAGGGTTAGGGTTAGGGTTAGGGTTAGGGTTAGGGTTAGGGTTAGGGTTAGGGTTAGGGTTAGGGTTAGGGTTAGGGTTAGGGTTAGGGTTAGGGTTAGGGTTAGGGTTAGGGTTAGGGTTAGGGTTAGGGTTAGGGTTAGGGTTAGGGTTAGGGTTAGGGTTAGGGTTAGGGTTAGGGTTAGGGTTAGGGTTAGGGTTAGGGTTAGGGTTAGGGTTAGGGTTAGGGTTAGGGTTAGGGTTAGGGTTAGGGTTAGGGTTAGGGTTAGGGTTAGGGTTAGGGTTAGGGTTAGGGTTAGGGTTAGGGTTAGGGTTAGGGTTAGGGTTAGGGTTAGGGTTAGGGTTAGGGTTAGGGTTAGGGTTAGGGTTAGGGTTAGGGTTAGGGTTAGGGTTAGGGTTAGGGTTAGGGTTAGGGTTAGGGTTAGGGTTAGGGTTAGGGTTAGGGTTAGGGTTAGGGTTAGGGTTAGGGTTAGGGTTAGGGTTAGGGTTAGGGTTAGGGTTAGGGTTAGGGTTAGGGTTAGGGTTAGGGTTAGGGTTAGGGTTAGGGTTAGGGTTAGGGTTAGGGTTAGGGTTAGGGTTAGGGTTAGGGTTAGGGTTAGGGTTAGGGTTAGGGTTAGGGTTAGGGTTAGGGTTAGGGTTAGGGTTAGGGTTAGGGTTAGGGTTAGGGTTAGGGTTAGGGTTAGGGTTAGGGTTAGGGTTAGGGTTAGGGTTAGGGTTAGGGTTAGGGTTAGGGTTAGGGTTAGGGTTAGGGTTAGGGTTAGGGTTAGGGTTAGGGTTAGGGTTAGGGTTAGGGTTAGGGTTAGGGTTAGGGTTAGGGTTAGGGTTAGGGTTAGGGTTAGGGTTAGGGTTAGGGTTAGGGTTAGGGTTAGGGTTAGGGTTAGGGTTAGGGTTAGGGTTAGGGTTAGGGTTAGGGTTAGGGTTAGGGTTAGGGTTAGGGTTAGGGTTAGGGTTAGGGTTAGGGTTAGGGTTAGGGTTAGGGTTAGGGTTAGGGTTAGGGTTAGGGTTAGGGTTAGGGTTAGGGTTAGGGTTAGGGTTAGGGTTAGGGTTAGGGTTAGGGTTAGGGTTAGGGTTAGGGTTAGGGTTAGGGTTAGGGTTAGGGTTAGGGTTAGGGTTAGGGTTAGGGTTAGGGTTAGGGTTAGGGTTAGGGTTAGGGTTAGGGTTAGGGTTAGGGTTAGGGTTAGGGTTAGGGTTAGGGTTAGGGTTAGGGTTAGGGTTAGGGTTAGGGTTAGGGTTAGGGTTAGGGTTAGGGTTAGGGTTAGGGTTAGGGTTAGGGTTAGGGTTAGGGTTAGGGTTAGGGTTAGGGTTAGGGTTAGGGTTAGGGTTAGGGTTAGGGTTAGGGTTAGGGTTAGGGTTAGGGTTAGGGTTAGGGTTAGGGTTAGGGTTAGGGTTAGGGTTAGGGTTAGGGTTAGGGTTAGGGTTAGGGTTAGGGTTAGGGTTAGGGTTAGGGTTAGGGTTAGGGTTAGGGTTAGGGTTAGGGTTAGGGTTAGGGTTAGGGTTAGGGTTAGGGTTAGGGTTAGGGTTAGGGTTAGGGTTAGGGTTAGGGTTAGGGTTAGGGTTAGGGTTAGGGTTAGGGTTAGGGTTAGGGTTAGGGTTAGGGTTAGGGTTAGGGTTAGGGTTAGGGTTAGGGTTAGGGTTAGGGTTAGGGTTAGGGTTAGGGTTAGGGTTAGGGTTAGGGTTAGGGTTAGGGTTAGGGTTAGGGTTAGGGTTAGGGTTAGGGTTAGGGTTAGGGTTAGGGTTAGGGTTAGGGTTAGGGTTAGGGTTAGGGTTAGGGTTAGGGTTAGGGTTAGGGTTAGGGTTAGGGTTAGGGTTAGGGTTAGGGTTAGGGTTAGGGTTAGGGTTAGGGTTAGGGTTAGGGTTAGGGTTAGGGTTAGGGTTAGGGTTAGGGTTAGGGTTAGGGTTAGGGTTAGGGTTAGGGTTAGGGTTAGGGTTAGGGTTAGGGTTAGGGTTAGGGTTAGGGTTAGGGTTAGGGTTAGGGTTAGGGTTAGGGTTAGGGTTAGGGTTAGGGTTAGGGTTAGGGTTAGGGTTAGGGTTAGGGTTAGGGTTAGGGTTAGGGTTAGGGTTAGGGTTAGGGTTAGGGTTAGGGTTAGGGTTAGGGTTAGGGTTAGGGTTAGGGTTAGGGTTAGGGTTAGGGTTAGGGTTAGGGTTAGGGTTAGGGTTAGGGTTAGGGTTAGGGTTAGGGTTAGGGTTAGGGTTAGGGTTAGGGTTAGGGTTAGGGTTAGGGTTAGGGTTAGGGTTAGGGTTAGGGTTAGGGTTAGGGTTAGGGTTAGGGTTAGGGTTAGGGTTAGGGTTAGGGTTAGGGTTAGGGTTAGGGTTAGGGTTAGGGTTAGGGTTAGGGTTAGGGTTAGGGTTAGGGTTAGGGTTAGGGTTAGGGTTAGGGTTAGGGTTAGGGTTAGGGTTAGGGTTAGGGTTAGGGTTAGGGTTAGGGTTAGGGTTAGGGTTAGGGTTAGGGTTAGGGTTAGGGTTAGGGTTAGGGTTAGGGTTAGGGTTAGGGTTAGGGTTAGGGTTAGGGTTAGGGTTAGGGTTAGGGTTAGGGTTAGGGTTAGGGTTAGGGTTAGGGTTAGGGTTAGGGTTAGGGTTAGGGTTAGGGTTAGGGTTAGGGTTAGGGTTAGGGTTAGGGTTAGGGTTAGGGTTAGGGTTAGGGTTAGGGTTAGGGTTAGGGTTAGGGTTAGGGTTAGGGTTAGGGTTAGGGTTAGGGTTAGGGTTAGGGTTAGGGTTAGGGTTAGGGTTAGGGTTAGGGTTAGGGTTAGGGTTAGGGTTAGGGTTAGGGTTAGGGTTAGGGTTAGGGTTAGGGTTAGGGTTAGGGTTAGGGTTAGGGTTAGGGTTAGGGTTAGGGTTAGGGTTAGGGTTAGGGTTAGGGTTAGGGTTAGGGTTAGGGTTAGGGTTAGGGTTAGGGTTAGGGTTAGGGTTAGGGTTAGGGTTAGGGTTAGGGTTAGGGTTAGGGTTAGGGTTAGGGTTAGGGTTAGGGTTAGGGTTAGGGTTAGGGTTAGGGTTAGGGTTAGGGTTAGGGTTAGGGTTAGGGTTAGGGTTAGGGTTAGGGTTAGGGTTAGGGTTAGGGTTAGGGTTAGGGTTAGGGTTAGGGTTAGGGTTAGGGTTAGGGTTAGGGTTAGGGTTAGGGTTAGGGTTAGGGTTAGGGTTAGGGTTAGGGTTAGGGTTAGGGTTAGGGTTAGGGTTAGGGTTAGGGTTAGGGTTAGGGTTAGGGTTAGGGTTAGGGTTAGGGTTAGGGTTAGGGTTAGGGTTAGGGTTAGGGTTAGGGTTAGGGTTAGGGTTAGGGTTAGGGTTAGGGTTAGGGTTAGGGTTAGGGTTAGGGTTAGGGTTAGGGTTAGGGTTAGGGTTAGGGTTAGGGTTAGGGTTAGGGTTAGGGTTAGGGTTAGGGTTAGGGTTAGGGTTAGGGTTAGGGTTAGGGTTAGGGTTAGGGTTAGGGTTAGGGTTAGGGTTAGGGTTAGGGTTAGGGTTAGGGTTAGGGTTAGGGTTAGGGTTAGGGTTAGGGTTAGGGTTAGGGTTAGGGTTAGGGTTAGGGTTAGGGTTAGGGTTAGGGTTAGGGTTAGGGTTAGGGTTAGGGTTAGGGTTAGGGTTAGGGTTAGGGTTAGGGTTAGGGTTAGGGTTAGGGTTAGGGTTAGGGTTAGGGTTAGGGTTAGGGTTAGGGTTAGGGTTAGGGTTAGGGTTAGGGTTAGGGTTAGGGTTAGGGTTAGGGTTAGGGTTAGGGTTAGGGTTAGGGTTAGGGTTAGGGTTAGGGTTAGGGTTAGGGTTAGGGTTAGGGTTAGGGTTAGGGTTAGGGTTAGGGTTAGGGTTAGGGTTAGGGTTAGGGTTAGGGTTAGGGTTAGGGTTAGGGTTAGGGTTAGGGTTAGGGTTAGGGTTAGGGTTAGGGTTAGGGTTAGGGTTAGGGTTAGGGTTAGGGTTAGGGTTAGGGTTAGGGTTAGGGTTAGGGTTAGGGTTAGGGTTAGGGTTAGGGTTAGGGTTAGGGTTAGGGTTAGGGTTAGGGTTAGGGTTAGGGTTAGGGTTAGGGTTAGGGTTAGGGTTAGGGTTAGGGTTAGGGTTAGGGTTAGGGTTAGGGTTAGGGTTAGGGTTAGGGTTAGGGTTAGGGTTAGGGTTAGGGTTAGGGTTAGGGTTAGGGTTAGGGTTAGGGTTAGGGTTAGGGTTAGGGTTAGGGTTAGGGTTAGGGTTAGGGTAGGGTTAGGGTTAGGGTTAGGGTTAGGGTTAGGGTTAGGGTTAGGGTTAGGGTTAGGGTTAGGGTTAGGGTTAGGGTTAGGGTTAGGGTTAGGGTTAGGGTTAGGGTTAGGGTTAGGGTTAGGGTTAGGGTTAGGGTTAGGGTTAGGGTTAGGGTTAGGGTTAGGGTTAGGGTTAGGGTTAGGGTTAGGGTTAGGGTTAGGGTTAGGGTTAGGGTTAGGGTTAGGGTTAGGGTTAGGGTTAGGGTTAGGGTTAGGGTTAGGGTTAGGGTTAGGGTTAGGGGTTAGGGTTAGGGTTAGGGTTAGGGTTAGGGTTAGGGTTAGGGTTAGGGTTAGGGTTAGGGTTAGGGTTAGGGTTAGGGTTAGGGTTAGGGTTAGGGTTAGGGTTAGGGTTAGGGTTAGG